>JANRMT010062796.1:24086679-24205210 GCA_026402145.1 Polypterus bichir lapradei
TATATATATATATATATATTATGTACAAATTATTTATATATCTAGTAATACATGTAAACAATTAAATGAAAGCAATGGAATAGGACCAGGAAATTAAACTTTTTTATTTCTAGTTATATCGGCTGAGAAAAAGTTAAGGCAGAATGCTGGTCAAGGTCAAAATTGAAAGTCAAAAATACAGAATAATAAAACCATAAGAAATATTCAAAAGCTGAAGTTGGAAAAGAAACAAAATAGAGGTCATTAACAACTGGTCTGCTAGTTATGAAGTCCAAAATCTAGTTGCAGACAGTGATGCTAATCTTAAATTTAAGAGTTTGGTGATCAGCATTGATGGTACAACAGTGTAAAATGTTGATGTATAATCTATAAATAGAACTCTGACATAGCAGTTTTTATCATCCAGATATTAAAGGATGGTAGTATGAAGTACTGTTCTGTATGGACTAGTTGTAATAAACTGGATTGTGCAAACTGAGGGCAGTTCAGACTATGTGGAAAATTCTGTTTAATGTATCTCGGCATCTATCTCTTAAATCCCTTCCTTCAAAAAATGAGTGAGTGTCACTGGTATGTAGTCATTCAGACAGTACAGTAAAGTTTGCATGAATCATTGCTGCTGCTATGCTAACTTTATTTTCATTCTGACATTTAGCCACTTCAATGGATTTTCGGAGCTTGTCCCTGCATGTCTTGTATGTTTCCATATTGCTATCCCAAAATGTATTGCTGTATGCCTGGTGGAAATATGCAATTTTTTTTTTTCATAAGCACTCTGTCATCCCAACATTTTTTGATGAATCCCCTAACAACATTTGCATACACACCCACATCTAAAGAGGAAATCCCTATATTTGCTCCGTTCTGTAGAATCAAAGCAGTCCTGGAATTTTTCCTTAGCCTCTCTTTAGTCTAGCACTGAAATGCTTTTCTTGTCAGCTCCTCAAATTTCAGTTTCTGATAGTAAATTCAGCGCAGGAGTACTGACAGCGGATTGGACTTTCCAAGAAGGTGGTGCAGTAGCTTTCAGTATTTACACTTCTCATGAAGTAATAACTACTCTGATGATATTTAAGGTAAGTACACCTTAAATAAAGCTTTTACAAAATCCCCAACTTAGAATGTCAACATGTGAATGTTGTATAATAATTTTTTACAGATTCTTCAGTGTATTGTTGGTGTTGTAGAAGAATATAAACAGCAACCAAAAAACAGTGATGTCTCCTTTAGAAGGTAAAATATATAACACTTGATCATTAAGTACTCTAGATCAGGTGAACAGTTCTTAGAGATGATTTTAACATTAAGATTCATGCAACATTCACTATAAAACATATACCACTTCTTTGATTTTACCTAACAGTTGCAACCAAGTCCCAGCCTCACTGGGTCACATGTTCTGGGCCTGCACCAAATTAACATTATTCTGGACAAAAATTTTTAATTACCTTTCAGACAGCCTTGGACTCACAATCCCTCCTAACCCATTAACAGCTGTATTTGGGGTTCTTCCAGATGGTTTTAAGGTGGATAAAGACAAACAAATTGTAATTGCATTCACTACACTTTTGGCAAGCAGACTTATTCTGATAAACTGGAAGAACCCAAACTCTCCTCTTTTAAGTCAGTGGGAAACCGATGTGTTATACTATTTGAAATTAGAAAAAATCAAATACTCAGTTATAGGATCCGTACAGACTTTTTTCAAAACATGGCAGGATCTAATCAGTAATATTTTAAAATAAGCTCATAAAGCACAGAGAATTTATTAATTTAGGTATGTTTACAAGCCTTAAATTTCACGCCGTTTGGCTTGCTTTCTCTCTCAGGGGTGGGGATCGATTTGTTCTTAACTCAATTTTTCTTTTTGTAAAAACTTGATTGCTTTGTATGGATTGCAATAAAATTAATAAAAAGGAAAAAAAAAAAAGATTTTACCTAACAGTTAAGTTCAGTTTGTGTGAAAGGTAGAATACCAATCTGGTTGTATTGCAGTGTCTGGTGTCTCAGTTCTTTGCACTTTCCAATGTCTCTTAAAGATGCCGTTCTGACCTGAATGTCACCTACTTTATTAACCAGTGACTGCACATTAGCAGGAAAATGAAGTTGTTTATTCTCACAGGGACTCCTCCTCTTTTTTTGGTTTTTGCTAGATACAGTAAGTGATGTAGTCCAGATTACAACAGGTCTATATTTACAAGAATAAACGTAAAATTCTGAATACTTACCTCAATGTTTAAAAAGCTTTGTCAATCATAAGAATTAAAAATGATAATGGACTGCACAGACAATGGCAATGAAAAGATTATATATTTAAAAAAACACACACACACACAGAAGTCTGTGAGGGAAAATGTAAAAACATGTCTCCACTCTCCAGTGCCATTATAGTACTTGACAGTACAGAATTTACTTGACCTCTGTTATTCAAATCCAACATCAATAGGTTGATTAATGGGCTTTAGTGGACCATCTGCAAGGAAAATAGGTTTTAATAAATAATTGGACAATTTTATTTGCATTTTCAGTTTCTCTGAATTTATTCCCAAGTTGTTTTGAATATTCCTTAATTTTTACAGTATACTTTTTATTATGACAGGTATTAACCAAATTAGAGACTGTCTAGAAGTAGGTATACTCACTCAAAACACCTTAGTTACATACAGATGGATTTCACTCATGTGGTTTTATGGTATTTGAATTGTTTCTATTATATCCTGTTTACATGCATAAGAGTAAATAAAGTCAATATGACTGGAATCTGTCATTTTTCTAGCATCTAATTGTTTATTTTATGTTGATGAATATGAAAAATAATTAAAGAAGTGAAATACATTATGTATTAATATAATAAAACACTAAAAAAGTAAAGGGTAGTAGACAAGGCTGCTTTAAGAATTAAGATGGAAATTTAAGCAACAAAATCTCACTTCCCAGTTCAAGTAGGCTTTCCATCAAGAGATTTAAATTTTTCAAACATTCATAAAGGGGATAGGCAAAAATCATCAGTGGTCATTATATTATTCTCTCGATGAGATCTTGAAGCTCTTGCTTTCATTTTTTTGCTTTGGTGTTAAATTTAAAATCATTTTCAAGGATACTTTGATGTGTTAATACCATTGGAGAAGAGTAATACATCATATCTTTCCCTGGTAGCAGGCATATAGTTTGAAAAAAGGAACATTAAAGTGTGAATAACAAAGAAATTGTTTTGCTAAATTAAAAAAGTAAATGTTTCTAAAATGTTTTCTTATGGTACATAAAATACATTAGCAGTGTATGTGGTCTTGTTTCTAGTAGTAGACACATGAAACAAGAAAACTGGTGCACTGCTGTTTTACCTTAAAATATTTTAACATATGATTAAATAAATTATTCAAAATGAAATGTGCAACAACAAAAAAAAACAAAACTATAAACGATATAATGTAGAAAAGAGGATGGTGGCAACATTGGACGCCATTTTGAAAAATCCCCTCCATCTCCATCAGGTGGTGCCTCTTTGAGCATTTGTAGCCACAGGCTCATTGAGGCTATCAGGTAATTCGATGCTTGCTTCTTTCATCCCACAATAATGCTTATACTTTTTAAGTTCTTTTTTCAATTTCTGCACAACATTCATTTATTTATTGAATTATGTCATTATTTAACTATTGATTGATTGTATTATTTATACTGTGAGTCTGCATTTTTGTGTTTTATGTTTCTGCTGCTGTATGCATGTAAAATTTCCCCTTGGGATTAATAAAGTTTATCTAATCAATTTGGCAATTTGGCTTTTAGCTAGCCAAATGAACTTGATGGAACCAATGATGTTTTTGTATTTGTCAAATTTCTTACATTCTTATGGTCAGTCAATCATTATTCAACCTGCTATATCCTAATACAGGGCCATGGGGGTCTGCTGGAGACAATCCCAGCCAACACAGGGCACAAGGCAGGAATAAATCCCGGGCAGGGCACCAGCCCACCTGCAGGGCACACACACACCAAGCACACACTAGGGACAATTTAGGATCGCCAATGCACCTAACCTGCATGTCTTTGGACTTTGGGAGGAAACCGGAGAACCCAGAGGAAACCCACGCACATACAGGGAGAACATGCAAACCCCACGCAGGGAGGGGATACCCGCCTTAAATTGCAGGCAATGCACTGGTACACTTAGTCCCGTAATAAATACATAATTAATACCCCATTCATTCAATTGTGAGAGATAACAAATACTAAACAAAAAAAATATATATTTTTATTATTTTTCATTTAACCCATTAGGAAAATAAGTATCTTATTTAGTCATCCATTCTAACTCCTGTTTTAATCAACGTGTTTTATTCCAGTAGGGTTGATATTATAATGGAAAAAAAAAAATGGGGAATGATCTGGTTCTCCAAGATGAGTATAAAGTTTAGTCTGCCTACTCTGGTTCTCCATTAGTTGGAGATATTGAGTACACCTTGCCTTTACTGTATTTTTAGTCTCTCCAATGTACAACATTTTACACCTCCTACACTGGATCCTATAAATGCAGCTCACGGTATTAAGAGATAGGTTCTGGAAGATTGGACATTCCACAGCTACTACAGGATTTTTAACGACTTTTTTGTTAATAAATGGAATTTGCCACACACATTTGTTCTTTTTCTTTTTGATTGTGTACGATGCCCTAACTAACAGATCCCTCAAATTTTTATTTTTCCTGTAAGCTGCCATCACCTTTTACTGTTTTAAGTCCTCATCCACTCCCTGTACCTGAAGAAAATTCCTCCTAAGAACTCTCACCACCTGCTGCGCTTGTGTAGAAAATGTAAATATCATTGGTATAATATTTTGTTTCTGTTCCTGTCCGTCTCCACCCTCCACCTCTTGTTCTCTCTGTATCTGTCCCTCCATTCCTTCCTTCCACTGTCCTATAAAATCCAGTATGTCCTTTTCTGTTCTGTTTTTTGACCCATATTGTTCTAAAAAAATTATATTTTGTATGTAGTCAAAAAACTCACAATAAACCAATCTTAATGTCCACTCCATAAATTGTTCTTGTAACATTTTCATCCTCTGATGTTTATCTGGGCTGTCAGAAATTATTACTGCCTCCTTATACCCTTCATAATCCATTTGAAATAACCCTACGTCCAAAAGAATATTATTCACTTGGCCTAAGCCTCCAGTACTCTCATCTATAGTCAAGTTCTGGACCTTAATATCAGGGCGTCTCAGAGTTTTTAGCCTCAGGGTTTGGGAAGGGGTTGTTTATATTTATTTTAGACAAAAAACCTAAATCTGATACTGAAATATTACCAGTAGGGTGAGAAATATAGTCTGCCCCATCAGAATCCAAAGGAGTGTAATTGCTCCCATGGTCTATTGACTTGTTGACCTCAGAGCTAGTCAAATACTGATTAACATTAGGGTTGCGGTTATATTGATTAAAATCAGGGTTTAAAAGATAATCATTAACATCAGGATTTGAGGGATACTGGTTAACATCAGGGTCCAAGGGGTATTGATTAACATCAGGGCTCCAGGAATAATGATTAACCTCAGGGTTGGAGGACAACTGATTAACCTCAGGGTTAAAATAAGACTGATTAACACCAGGGTCTTTTAAATTCTTAACCTCAGGGATTACAAATAATATTTGTGCCTCTGAGATATAATATTGTTCCCTAGTGTTAACATCAGGGAACCAGTCCACTATAAAAACCCCTTTCCAAAATATTTTTAGAGGGTTCAAAAAGGCCCCTACTCCCTTTTTAAGGTTAGGATGTGTGGGGGCAGTCCGTCCATATCAAAACCCTGTTCACAGATTTTATAACATTTGTCTCTATAAGCCAGCATCAGTCGAACATCCCAGAGTGGCAAGGTAGACAGGAAAGAAACAGTAAAATAGGCACAGTAAGATTTTTTATCCCACAAACAGATGCTATATTTAATTTTAGGCACACTAAACATCAACCATGAACTGTAAATTAAATTAAATATCTAAACAAACCACACCACAACCAGTGTAAATTCTCATTATACCCATTTATTATTTCCCACAATAATACTTCCTCCATAGAATCTGACCATGTAAGCCAAGACAGATCACTTGTGTCTAAGCCAACATCTCCCTCATCTGGAAGTTGAGGAACACCCGTAAATTTATTTAATGAAACATACTTATACGATAAATACGTTGTATAAGTCGCTGACACTTCATACTGTATTGTTCTCAAGAACCTTCTTGAATAACCCCTTTTTCTTAAGGCCAAGAATAAAATATGGATCGCCTCATACTGTATGTGTTTGCCATATCAGAATTGATCCTGAAAAATCTAATCAATTGCGACTTTATTATCCCTCGAAAAGTATGTTTTGGACGGAAACTACTTTTTTGCAAAAAAGTATGGGTGTTAGTACTTTTAAAATATATCTTTGAATTAAAGTTGCTTAAGATGTTCGAAATCTGCCTGAAATACAACTGTGTATCCAAGAAAGTGACCCAGTCATATTCTACTTCAGCTGTTAATTTGATTGTTAGATGAATATTATTTAGAGTCTTGAGGAATAAATTGAACTCCTCTCTCATATGAGTCCATACCCCAAAGATGTCATCTAGATAGTGTAAGTACAATACCAGGAGCCTATGACATGTATCCATCTATCCATCCATTATCCAACCCGCTGTATCCTATCTACAGGGTCAAAGGGGTCTGCTGGAGCCAATCCCAGCCAACTCAGAGTGCAAGGCAGGAAAGAAACCTGGGCAGGGCGCCAGCCCACCGCAGGGCACACACACACCAAGCACACACTAGGGACAATTTAGAATCGCCAATGCACCTAACCTGCATGTCTTTGGACTGTTGGAGGAAACCAGAGTACTCGGAGGAAACCCACGCAGACACGGGGAGAACATGCAAACTCCACGCAGGGAGGACCCGGGAAGGGAACCCGTGTCTCCTAACTGCGAGGCAGCTGCGCTACCCACTGCACCACCGTGCCGCCCCCTATGCATTTAGAAAATTCCATTTGTTCCCATTCAGCCATATAAATATTGGCATACGCTGGGGCATATCTCTTACTCATGGCAGTCCCATGGGTCTCCAGGTATACAGTAACTTGACATTGAATTCTAATTCATTCGTCTTAAGACTCAATTCTAGCAATCGACGTAGGTGATTATCAGGCCTAGAAACATCCGGATACTTTTTAAAAATATTTCTCACAGATTTTAATTACAATTCAATATTAATATTTGTGTACAGAGATTTCATGTCCATTGCAAACATGAACGCATGACTAGGAAACCTCTGCTTTTTAATTAATTGCAAAAAGTGGTAGGTATCTTTGACATAACTGTGATGGAGTTGTGAAAGAGGGTTTAAATAATGTTCAATATACTCTGAAATCCCACACAATTCAGATGAACTGTCTGAAACAATAGGCCTCTCTGCTTTTACCTGAAAGAGAATTGACCACTTCTTTGGAGGTTTATGGACTTTTGGCAGTCAATAAAATTTCTGACTGCTGGAGCAGACGGTCCTGCCGAATAACGCTTCTGTTTCGCACTAATAAATCCTTCTGTCTGTAGACTATTTAAAATATCTACTATCTTATGTTTAGTCTTAGGTTGTAATCGTTTTTTTAACGGACAGTAGTGCAATCGGTTATTGAGTTGTCTCTTGCCCTCAGAAATATATTGGGACCTATCCATGATTACAGTCATAGACTCTTTATCCACAGGTTTAATAATAATATTTCTATTATTTTTAAGGTATTTTAAAAATGTTCTCTCTGCAGACGTTAAATTATTGGGTGTCAAGACAGTACTAATTTGTGCAAGATCCTGTTGATCTTTTTTAATCAGTTCCAATATATTCTTATCAGTAGCATCCTCTTTAGGCACTCAATGAGAAGGATGTACAAACAATCTAGGCACATCATCTGATTCATAGTCAAAAAAGTTCAACAACTTTATCCTCCTGTGATATTTATAAATATCTTGTCTGATCTCTTCAGTGTCTGTCTCTAAAGGGGTAGGTACAAATGTAAGGACCTTTTGTAACAAGGTCATATCCGATTCTGTAAGTCGAAAACCATCGCTCAGATTCATAATATTAGCCTCGTGGGAGAATACAAACTTGGTTGACCCTTCTAGGAGTTTAAAATTTCCAATCAGTAATCAACAATTAAATAAGCCTGCCGCTCCTCCCAATGGAACAAATCTTTTTCTAAGTCCACATCTCCCATATCTACACTCTCCATCACCGTAAAATCAGGGTGTTCATCCAAAATCTGATTAAGTAAACAAATCGTATCACACAAATCCTCCTGTTGTTTCTCTAAAGAATAAGGAATTTTTGCAAACCATATTTTTGCACCAGGAAACTAGCTAACTAGATTTCTAGCCATCTTATTGAACTCGAACAAATACTTTTTTAATCGTGACTCTCTAGGCCTCAGGACCTTCAGACAATCATTTAGACCAATACAAAAAATCACATTCACTAACCCAGTAAAATGTCCCTTACTTTTATCCAAAACCTCTTTTAAATCTGGAATAGTTGCTCCCAGGAAACTATGCGCTTCTAATTCTTGTTGCCTATAATGGGGGATTCTGGAAATACTTGAGTCACCCTCCACTGTGCCACTGTGCTGCCCACATTCTAATGGTATTCAAGAAAAGTGAAAGAGTCAATAAACTTGAAAACAAAATATTAATTTCAACATGTTTTATTTAAAAGATTTTATCAACTTCATTTGAGTCACTTCTTGCACAGCAGCTGCACACTGACAAATGTGTTTGCTGAATGTTGTTAGACAGTAAAAAAAAAAAAAAAAGCTTGATTAATTTGAAAAGGTGCCTATGCTGAGTAATTTCCTGATCTTCTTGTTGCGTTATATCACTTACTATCAACAGTGTCAAGAGTGTGCCACAAAAAAAGTTATTTATCAGAGTTAAATCAAGGTCATTATAGAATAATCTTTCTTTACCAGTATGTTGATGTGAATGGAATGTGCACTGTTTTAAAGGAACAGGATAGGCTTGAAACCCAACAGTCAATACCAAAATTAAAGCTCATGTCTAGCTATACCTTCCCAAATTACAAGATTTAAGCTCCATTCTTATTTTTGCTGTTGTTTCAGATATTTATCTTGCTAGATTTTCTTAGTATTTAACACACCCAAACCTTTATTTGCTGCGTGCAGTCATCAGATGCGAAAATGTTCCTTTTCTTAAGTAGTAATACTACGTATGCTACAATACACAGACATTAACATCAACATACAGCATTGTACTCCTGTGTTTAGCACCAGAGTGCAATTAATACAGCTTAACTGAATAGAGAGTGTCCACAGACAACGCTTCTGAATTTCATAAGGAATACTTTGTAAAGGAAGTAAAATAAGGAGAATGGCCCACTCTCACTTAAGCCCCAGTCATGTAAACCGGGCTAAATATTCTTTATATTAATTACCATTTTCTTCCTATTGATTGGGCTGAAAGACTTGCCTGCTGTCAGAATCTTGGAGAGGCAGCTTTGGTGTGTATTCACATAGTGTCTGATATCATTTCTGGAAGAATTTTTTTTTAAATTTCATACTTAAGTTTGGGTCTTTTATTTTATGTGATGAAATTTGCAGCATTGTGTATCTAACATTACTAGTACATTCCATAAGATATCCCTTGCTCTAACATTATACCAGTGCCAATTAAGCCCAGTATTTGGCTTAAAATGCTTTAAATAAATAAATAAATAAATAAATAAAGGACCAGCAAGGGGAATGTGTAGGTTCCAAAGAAAAAAAAATATTACAGGAGTCATCTGTTTTGTGTTTATGTTCTTGTCCAATGAAGCTGGCCATTCTGTTCTTTCTCCACTGCTGAGAACTGTTTGTGCTTTACTTCTAGAATGGTGTGCACATTTTGTTTTCAGCCTCATCTCTACTTTCCCTGATACCACCTGTGGCTTCAAATTGTCCATTTAACCCTTTTCATACAGCTGTATTTTTTCTTTCTGACGTAAACTCTCTTCCAAAACAAATGGGAGAATTGCAAATCAAGAGTGTTCACAGTCTTTCCTTGTGTTCAAATTTCACGCAGAAACATTCTTACCTGATTTAGCACAATTTTCCCACTAGTAAATCACACAGAAGAAAAAGGATCCAAGCCATCAAAAGAGATGAAGGACCAAATTTTAATCCCATCTTTGTGCAAGATGAGCTTCTACTGTGCATCTTAACACCCAAAAAAAAAATTAGTTTAGATAACCGACCAGCCGAAACACCCGACTTTTCTTCTATTTCTCCTTATCTATTGACCATTTTATTAATAAGCCTCAATCCTTCTATTGCTTTCATTTAAAATTATTTCTAAAATCATCTGATGTTTGTAATTAAGAGGGTGCCTGCATTGCAATGGTGGTTCAAAACTTTGTAAGGAGAAAAAGTATTTCAGTGATGTCTATTCTTGTTTTATCACTCATAGCTACACTGCATGTATGCCTTTCTCTTTCTAAATACATAGCATTTTAAAAGATTATGCACTTACCTATTTGGTATGCACTCAGTTTTAACAATGACTAGATGTACCCAGTAACCTTTAGCCATCAGTCAGTTTTTAATGACATGGAGATGGTTGAGTATTGCTAATGCTGCCACTCAAATGTGTCATTTGTCCCTCTCTCAATCATCATACCTTGTTCCCCTAGATTGTTTTATTATTTGCTGTGTCACCATCTTCAACACATTTCTTATGAGAAAAATTATAGAGAGCAACACTTGGCTTTTCACAGTCAGCTTTAATTTGCATACATTAAAAGCTAAAATAAAAAAAAGTTTGCCACCTGTTTAGTTGAATACTTAGTTTATGTTTGTCCATTTAGCTTGAAACTGACTGTGCTCAGTTTTTTATTGCTTTAAACTGATTTAAAGAAATACAAATCCTGAACATATAGGAACTGATATGCTTTTTCGCTGTGGATCCTGCTTCTGTATATCCAACATCATATAGATAATAAATATATAGATACAATATATAACAGTTTTCTAACCATTATGCTCAGTTCCTAAATAGACAGAAACAATGACATTCAATAATCACTTGTTATTCCATGGCTCTCTTGCATGCAGTTTTCCTCATGGTTCACATAATGAAAATGAATCTTCCAGTGATCTGTAGCCCATTGAACTTCAATATGTGTATCATTTTTCAATTTTGATCATTATATTTGTTCTTCCCACACTTTGTTTCTTCTGTGCAGACTTTCCATAACAATATATTTCATCATTTCATCATCTGAGCTGAAACACAACTGTAGCAAAATGTAAAATGTAGTAAAATGTAGTTTCAGTCTTTAGAAAATGTGACAAAATGAATTTCAGATGAATCACATCATTACTTCATTTGGTTTGCATCCACTCTCCAATTTAGAATAAAGAATTGAGGTTGTAAAAATATCTTGAAATACAATTTCACTTCTTTTTTGGAAATTTGATGCTTGGTGTCCAGACCTTCATTTGAAGATATCAAGTTAAAGGGTATTTATTCCAGTTGTTTCCCAGTTGTTATGTAGAAGCCATAACAGTGTAATTACTTTATGTATGTACATAGTATGTCTTCAATACCAGATACTAGAAGACTCCCAATTGAAAAATGTGCGTTTTATAAATCACTCATATTTTGTGAGCTAGTGCTTCATCATACATCATCCTTTTTTCTCAGCATGCTTTCAGTTAACTGAAGATGATTATATACTTCATTCCACGAAAAGAAAGCACATTGGATCTAAATGACTTTTCACCTTGAGTTTTATATTATAGTGAAAAATGTGAAATTGTTGCTTCTTACTGTTGTTGGCCTCTGTTGTATGTCATTAGACTCCAAATACAAAGAAAGTTGACAAAGTAAACACCAAAGAATTTGATCTGTAGTTCTTTTAATATGGCCTTGCATTTCATTGACATGTCCTGTGTGAGTAAGTGTTAACAGAAGCTTTTTAAGAATCAGGTTTGCTCTTTCAGTTCCTAGTTTTATCTCTCAATTATTCTGCTTTGTTTCTGTCACCACCTTTATAGCAAGTAGTACAAATGAACCTCTACATTCAGATTACCAACAAGCAATGGGAGTCCACACTAGAAGTGCTCTATATACTGTAAAGCAAGAACTGCACTACGACTTCTTCTTCTTTCGGCTACTTCCGTTAGGGTTGCCACACTGGATTATCTTCTTCCATATTTTTCTGTCTTCTGCATCTTGTTCCGTTACACCCATTACCTGCATGTCCTCTCTTACCACACACATACTAGAACTGCACTACGACAATAATACTTTATTCCTGACATTTTTCAGAACATGTCATAGAGAGATGGAGCTCTGAATCAAACTAAGCATTTACATTGCTCAGCAACAGAAGTATTCAAAGAGCCCTTGGCCCTATTTCCTTACTACAAATTTTCAGTAATTGTTTAGCTATGCAATTTCCACACAAAACAAGGAGCTTTCCAGGTTTTTGGGGATGATTGATGAGTTTTTGTTCAATTTCTTTTTATGGGCTTAAGCTCTGTCTCAATTTTATTTTCAACTGCAGTTTGTTCACCTTTTGTTATTTTGAACTTTTTGTTTATTTAAAGCTGTGGCCTTTTTTGGCATTATGATGCCTTCTGTTTGCTCTTACAGAAAAAATATGTGCATAAGGTCTTCACAGTTAGTTTCTATTCTGATGTTAGTGAATAACTTGTCAGGGCTTTTACACCATGTGCTGTTTACAGCATTTTCTTTCAACGTCTAAATCTATGTAGCTCAACAGCATGTCTAAAGTGTCACTGCACCATCATTCCGTTTTTGGACTAAACTCAATATTAAGCAGTTATAATTGTAACTTTCTGACTGGTAGAACATAGGTTTATCAGGCTTGTATTAGCAGATGTCTACAAGTTTCACTGTGAACACCGGAGCACCTAAGCTTTTTGTGTTCAGCATATTGCTGTTCTTCACTCATAATAGTGTAAATGTACATAACACACACTGTATTTATTATCAAGATTAATAACGAGACAAAGGAGCTCAATCTGGACCTCAGGAGACTTGGAGGGGCCATGCTCCTACTAACATTAATTAGGTTGCTGTAGAAATAAGATTTAAAATCTTAGGGGTCCACATCACTGAATTTTGGGCACTGAACAATGTAGGAAATTGAGCAATTTCTGTTTTGCCCACACAGACACCAAATAAACATAGTTAATGGTGTATGGATGTGAGAAAAAAGATTAATTGATGTTAATCAGTTAATAATTAATTTGCCTTTGCAAATGAGTGCAATTAAATAATTTGGTAACGTCCATTCCAGGTAGACATTCCGTTCCTGCTTATAGGCATATTATGTTGTACATCACATAAATAAGCTGATAGTATATGTACTAGTAGCTGTCTTAAATAGACAATTTTTAGAAAGTTTTGCCTATGAATTTAGATCTACTTTGGAACCCTCTGAAGAAGAGCTCATAAGCAATCAGCAATTGTGGGGCACAAAAGAGACTGGTTGCCTAATTAATGAATAAACAAAGGAATACAGAACATTTTCAGCAGAAACAGACTTCTATGAAGTAGGCATTAATGAATGCCAGTACAAGGCTACTGGAAGAGCGCCGAGATGACACTTTGACATTTTGGAGACATTACAGGAAAATCATTCAATGAAGTCTGGAAGGAGTGCCTAGCCAAAATCTATAACCTGGACCAGAGGCCATATGGCCCCAGGAAATATGCTTCTACTGAAGAGACATGCAAACCATTATCCTGTTTTAACTTTACAAAGTAACATGTTCCTACTATAAGAAAAACGTCGGCAGGTTTTTATAGAAGCAAAAAGGTCCTGAGCAAAGTAATAGGCATTTTTTTAATTTGCTTTAAAAGTTATTAATAGGAGTACATTTCTGATCCTCTAGGCCTGCATATCTAGAGAACAGAGGAAGGAAAAAATATTATGAGTAATCCCTCAATGATACTGAGATATCTAAAATGTTAGCAGTGGTTCAGTATGTCAAATTAATTAATGAAAACTGATAAATAGCTGAAAAATAAAACACTGGGGCTATTACTAGTACAGTGATTTTTTTTTTTTTTCCATTTTCAAGTTAAACAGAACGTTCTTTTTTCACAGAGTACAATAAAAAGAAATTCTAGCAGTGGACTGTTAACTTATCATATTACTCCAAAAATGAGATGTTTGAGGATTACATATGAATCAACATCCAAGATTGCCTGATAAATAGGTAAAAATTTGATTTCAATAAGATATGATCCCAAGGCCTTTCTCATAAATATGACCTGGAGTAGAAGACCCCTGATTAATTTGACTAGTGTCCCATTGTGCATAATCTAAGTTAATACTGTTTGGATTTCATGCCAGTATTCTACAGCTGTAAGTAAATACTTGCTGACGTTTTAAGAGAATCAGGGATAATCACCCAAAAACCTGCTATTAACTTCAGACAAATTTACAGCTTTGTTATCAGTCTACATTTTTAACATACTTAATCTTGGAGACTTGCTGTTAGTTGTGCATTTTGCTGGCATGTATGACCACCCTCTTATCTCAACATCATGCCCATGGTGGCTTCTCCTTTGTCCAGCTAACTTAATTGCCTTAGGCTAATGCAAAAACATCTGACCTTGAACCTGAAAACCCACCAAGGTTCAGATATTTGTTGTCATACAGTAATTTACCCAAAAGCTTTACAAATGATGTTCCATTTCCTGACACTTTAAAAGTGCTTGTTACTTAATGTGTAGAGTAGCAAATCTGAGCAAACTAAAAATAATTGTACACAAACATATTTTATTTGCAACAATTTTAGAATTATGGGTTCAGATATGAAGCCAGGCACTGACTGTATGGAGTTACCAAAACAAGTTTACATGGCTTCACATGGTTTTTCTTTTCCCATCTTAAAGATGAACACATTAGGGGGTCACCAAAACATCCTGTGATGAGTGAGTGTACTGTACATAGTTGGTGTAATTTCTACAGATGCTCAGCAAAAAGCATACACAATTAATTTAGTATTTCTTCTCCTTTGGGAACAAAGCAGATACAAGTTCATGTCTGTCTTATCCCTCACCATAAGTATACTTTGCAGTGGAGCAGTAGAACTGAAATTTACTTACTGCCATGTCCTAATGCTTTAGTTCTCAATATTTTTTTAATCCATTGCCCCTTATGCAGAAAATCAATTAAGACAAAATTACATTCAGCTTTAAAGACATATTTATTGTAATGCAGTTAATACATTTTAGAATGCACTAGAAACGATATACAAATTGTGGGAAGAAGTCCTTTTAATAATACTAATCCATCCAACTAATGTGAAATACTGATATGAAGCTGCTAAAGTTTGAAAAGGTATTTAAAAGGTTGTTTAATTAGATTTTGAACTGTTAATTTTTGTGAGACATTTAAAGAAAACTTAAAATCTAAGCTATTGCATGCTTTAACTGTATAGGATAGCAGCAGAGTTTAATTTGAAAAGGAATCGGGAGATGGGTCATAACGAAAGTAACAAGCAGAAAGCTATAAGTAGGAAGTCAAAAAGAAAATAACTAAAGCTTAATACCTGTGATAAAAAGTAAAGAGAGCAAAAATTCAAAAACTAGTAAACCTTAAGGCAATCAGAGCCAAAACATTCAAAGAAAAATGTAGACCCAGAAACATTAACCAGACAAATTTAAAAAAAAAAAACAAAAAACAGAACACAGGGTTTTAAGTCTGAGTTGAATCTAATCAAGGATGTCTGTGCAGAGCCCTTTGCGACCTTTATATCCTTGACCTGGATATGTTACACACCTCACACTTCCTGTTGACCTTGCCTAGCAACTGCATAGCAACTGTCAACAAAAACCTTTCAAAATGGCAGCATCCATAAGACGCTCAAAACAGCAGATCATTTTTTATTTTAAACATCATTAAGAACTAGGAACCCCTGCTCGCTTTGCTCGGTAACCCCCGTGCAGATGCTACACGCTCGCCACTTCGCAGATCTGCCGCTCGCGTATGGGGAACTGGATGTACAATTTAAACAGATTGTTATTTTCATGGGAATTGTTACATATGCATAATAGACCTAACTATTTTACATTACAACGAGTAATTAGACAACGCAATGTATAACTGCCCGTGAGTGAATATTGTTTCTTTCTCTCTAATAAATAAACCGAATTTTTTGAATGTTTTGTCCCCGTAATTTGTTAATTGTTGTAGCTGTGGACTTTAAACCCGGACACAAACAGACACCAACTCACAATGTCCCAGAAACACACATGTTTATTATTTCCTTCTCCTTCTGCACCCACAATATAGTGCACAAACCCCAATACTTTCTGTTTAGTCCATTCTTTGGCTTTCCCTCTCTTTCTCTTCTGCTGCCTCCACTCCTCCCGTCACAAGCTCTGTCCTCTTCCTCCCGACTCCAGCTCTCCAAATGGAGTGAGGCGACCTCTTTTATATTTCACTCGGATGTGCTTCAGGTGCTTCCTGATGATCGCCCGGCAGCACTTCCTGGTGTGGCAGAAGTGTTTGCCCTTGCACCCAGAAGCACTCCAGGCATATCTGGAATCTCTTCCGGCAGCACTTCCTGGTGTAGCGGAAGTGCTGCCGTCCAGGGCTCCATAATCATCTGGGCGCCCCCATGTAGACTAGGGCAGCTGTCTTCTTGTGGTCCAGGGAAGGTATTGTCCCTTTCCCAGTCCTTCCAGGTGTCCCCGGCTGGGCAGGATCCCCAGCCGTCCGCCACATATCAAAAGCTATTCTAACGGGAAACTGTAAACATTTTAATACGAATGACATATCAAGAATTCCTTTGGTGTCTAATGTTTTCCACGGAAGATGTACTACATTACCTTTCTTGTCGCCTGTTAAAATTTTACATTTCAGAACTGTTCGACCTATTTTGAATACAACTAATCTTGTCCTATTGCATAGTCCATCACTCATACATAAATTACGCAATAATATTACAATACATCTTTCTTTCAAAAGTAATTCGGCAGATGGATGACCAGACTGTGTTAACGGATGTAGATATTCTACGGGATATTGTAAGTTGATGTTTTCATCTTCTGCACAATCATCACCAACTGTTTCAGCATAGTCTATTGATACGCTTTTAACCAATTTGCTGTGTAACTGATTGACAATTTTCACATAAATTCGTTTGACTTCATTGTGTCATGGTGTTAGGATGGCTTGTGTACTCATTTCTTCTGTTGATAACCCTTCTGGATGAAATTCTTCATTAAGATTTGGACATAATACGTTTCCTTTTATTGGGAACTTAAAGTGAGGAAAACAAAAAATGATAAGACCTGAGAGCGCGGGAACTGTGTCTGACAAAAGCATTTACACAAATGAGAGATGAGAGGACCATGGGTGTGGGCCCTTAATTGTAAATGGTTAAGAGGAGGGCGGGACTTGATAAAATCTCTTGGAAATAGTCTCATCTCGTCTCAAGATTTTTTTTATAATAGAGAGATCTATCGGACACAAAAATAACTGTGACCACAAGACTCCTTGCAATATAACACCTCTAAAACACGGTCCAAATAATGTTTTAAGATACCTTAAAATGAATTACAAATACCTAAAAAATACATCTGTTATAACATACCTTAAATACATTTTAAGAAACCTCAAATAGATTTCAAAATATAAAATTGTATACTGTGGATTTTGAGATAATTTGAATGCAGTCCACGATATCTTAAAAAAATAATCATCATGAATTTTGAGACATTTTAAATACATTTTAAGATATCTTAAAATAAATCTGCACACATTTTTACACACCTGAAATGCAATTCAATATATCTCAATATGTTTTCTGTAAATTTGGTTATGCTTTCAGTTGGACTTCCTGTCATTTTATGATAGCTGGAAAAAAAAGTGAGAATGATGAATTGTACTGGAAGTTATTTTAAGATGGATATTGGATTCAATAAGTATGGAAATGCATTTGAGATATCTTTACATTGACTCACATTTCAGATGCAGTATCTTAAAATGGTGTCTTAAAATCAGCCTTTGCTCCATTTCAGACAGATGAAGATGTACTTCAAAATATCTTTAAAATATTTTAAAAAATAGTTATCACAAGGTTCCTTTGGGTTTTAACTTTTACTTTTGTTTAAAAATCTATGAGTTTTGTTTTGCCCTTCAAATTGTAAATTATTTTATTTTTTGCCTTTCTTGTTTTTGACTGATGCTTGCTTGTTTTTGTTATCTCCTGGTCTTTTAAAGTTTGTTACAATAACATTTTAGAAAATACATTTTCTAATAATTTTTTTCAATAAATTTTTAGAAATCATAGTCAAGCAAATATTCACAGTACACAACATTATTGGCAGCTGTATGTGTTCAGACTTCACAAGAATGTTTGATCCAGTTGATATGCCACACAACATGGTGCTCAGACAATATGAGTACATGGTTCCCGACAGAGAGTTTTACCCACTGACCTCTTCCAGTAAAGCTTTATTCATTTCAAAACAATGATATGGCCACAGGCTCCTCAACATGTCAACAAAGAAAAGAACTGCATTGCTGGCTGTTGCTGTACTGTGCTCTGAAAATACAAAGAAAAGAAAAAGCCATAACTGGTGACACTGGTGGTTAAGACATTGTTGATAAGGTCTGTCTCATTTACAGAGAGAATTGGAGGTGCATAATCTATGTTTTTACTGTTTTGTGCTTTCAGTAAATATTTCCTAAGATGCTTTTGACATTGGCCATTTAGTTGCATGTATGTTGCTATATGATAGCTTTTTGAAATCAAAACAGGTGAAAATGATGATGGCAATGACAATACTTAATATACAATAAGGTATTTAAGGTTTTGATCTTGGTCTACAAGGCTCTGCATGGCTCCCTGCTATCTCACTAAGCTACTTTGCCCAGCGTCACCCTTCAAGGGCTTTAATGTCTTCAGGGCAATCACTTCTGACGTCTCCCCATTATTGTTTGAAATCAAAGGGAGACCATGCCTTTCCAGTAGTTGTCCTGTGGCTTTGGAACAGTCTGCCTATGTTTATTTGGACTTCCTTCTTCTGTTAGTGAATTCAAGGCCCAGCTAATGACCGATTTATATAGACAGAAATTCTTTTGATCATGCAGCAGCCCAATCGTAAGATGCAATCAAGCATTGCAACGACAAACAACAGCCAATGAAGGTAAAAATCAATTGGCGACTGCAAATCATGTTTAAAATTGCGTCAAAATCAATAGCGTGAGCCCAGCATTACGGGAACATTGGCTCCACTTAAATAGATTCATATTTATTAGTTTAAATTTACAGAGTTTAAAGACACACAGACTTTATGTATTGTCATGAAGGGAACATACACAGAAATAAAAACATCACTTGAGCAGGGGTAAAATTAAATGGTTATTGGATCACCCTTCTATGTTAGTGTGAAAATGAAGAAAAGTGAGTGAACCAATCACTATCTATGTATAAAGATTGTGTACTGTACTACTGTAGAAGAAATAAGTAAGCACGTGGTCCCCACACTGATACTTAGTAGAGGTAAAATTAATGTGCAATAAAGCTAACAGAGGAAAATAGATTTGTACTTACTTAAAATTAACTAAAATCTAGCCTTCTATTAAAAACCCAAACACCCCAGATCCTTGTCATGTAACTATGAGATTGCATTTCTTTTTAAGAATACTTAAGCAATAAATGTTGTACAATTTTCTTTCATTTAAAGAACACATGAAAACCGCTAAATAGATATTCACTAGATAAATTTTCAAGTAAGGAATCATTTGCTTACCTTATTGCTACATACCCGCTATTTTACAAAATTACTGGAAACGACTATGGTGTCACAAAGTATACTGGATGATGTTACTGGAGCCTGATACAATGAGCACAAAAGCATAAACAAAACAAAGTGATAAAGCACATGCTATCTCTCTATTTGTTATCTTTTGGTAATGGTATAAGAAAGAATACCTTCATTTTTTTACCATTGAGATGAATAAGCAAGAAGTACAAAGTATTGATGCATTTCTAAACCACAAAGCTAGACAAATAATAACCATTTCAATACACAATTGATTTGCTCACCTAGTTGATTATAGCACATTTCACCAATGATATACAGATACACAAGATATTACTTTTTTAACTATTGTGAACCCCGCCCGGACACAGACAGGCGGACATGTTGTTTGAACACCACCACACGTTTATTTACAATATTTACAATTATCTCATACGGGTCACCCAGACCCCAACAATGGTCACACAGACCCAGTCACGTGCACAGCAATACCCCAGTCCAAGTCCTGGCCACAAATGCCTCTTCTTCGGGCCGCCTCCACACCTCTCTCGTGCCTTGTCCTGCTTCCACCCGACTCCAGCCCTGAATGAATGGAGACGGCCCCTTTTATAGGGTTCCCGGATGAGCACCAGGTGTTCCCGGCAATCCTCCTCTGGCCACGCCCCAGCGTGGCGGAAGTGCCGGCTGTCCTCCCGGCTGCTCTCCGGGCGCCGTCATAAATCTTCCCCCCAGCACTTCCTGGTGTGGCGGAAGTGCTGGGGTAACAAGTCCCCAAGGCATTGGGGCGCCTCCTGGTGGTGACCACGGGCCCCTACAGGGTGGAGCTTCCATGCCCTGTACCCGTGGCCCCCAAAGCAACCCGGAAGGCAACCCCCACGTGATCCAGGGTGGGCCCAGACCCACATCCGGTCCTTCAAGGCGTCCCGGCCGGGTCATGGCCCCTGGCATCCCTGACACTATATATTACACTATGACATGCAAGAAGTAATATCACAGTTGTTTTGGACAAGAACAAATATCAGTTTACTTAAAGTAAGTAGACCAAATTTAAAACTAAGGAGTTGCAATGTGAAAATGTAGCTAGAACTAACTTGATATTATCCAGAAGCATTTTTCTTCTCATAGCCTTATCTTGCCCAATCTCCTCATTGTTCTATTGATATTTTTAATCTGCAACTCGCATTGCAATCACAATTACCAAATTGCATCATTATTCTTCTTCTCTGGCAGCCTGTTTTTTACAAACTTGGACACAAAACACACCTATAGCCAGAGCAAATCCAACTGGTATGGTCAAACTAATCTGCTAAATCTCTGATTATATGATGCTGGTTGCTTCAGTGTGCAACATGCTGTGAATGGAATGCTGGAAAATGAGTTTTTGAGTAATGTTGTAGATGATAAATGACTTAGGTCTGGTGAAAAATAAGAATCTCAAAAGCAACGAAATAGTATTAAATAACAAATTGGTGCAATACATACTGTAGTAGAATCTATGAGAAAAGCAAGGGCAGTTTCACATTAGTTTTATTTAAAAAAAATGTTGCAAAGGAAGATTATAAATTTTTTTTTACATGAAAGTAAATTGAATCTGCCTCAGATCCTAGTACAGCATTTTATGTCAAAGTCAGTTATTACAGTGCTTGACAGTATAGGATAAGGCCATGCAATAATCCTGTCCGTCTGGGTGTTCCCCATGCATTGAAAAATCAGTGCAAACCTCATCACAAAACTTGGAAGAGTAAGCAAGACACTCTGTATGCTGCAGTCAAGTAAATGACATAAAAATATTTTGCTTCAATTGCTCTAAGTCAAAATGATCTCTCATCTCATTTTTTTCTTGTTCTTTCTTCCTGAAGAGAGTCATGGTCGTTAAAAGAGATATTTACCACTTATATAACAACTCTTGAAACATCAGTACAATATCAATACTTCAGCATCACTTACTCTGAAAATAACAAATGACAACATAAATTGTATGTCCCCTTGCACATTTACATTCTAACTCAAGCTGAAACTTGCATTTTTTCAGACTAGGTACCTAGTTATTGACCAACATATGATATAATTTTTGAAAATATGACCAAGGTTGGTTGTTCTGCTTCACAAGGAATGTGATTTGATTTTAAAATACTTACTGATATAGATCCTAAAGATGCTTAAGGTAGAATACTGGTGCATGAACGGATAGTTTAGTACACTCAAAGGTTATTATTGGAGTATCTTGAAAGGGTTTTGTGTTGTATGACTCCAGTAGTTGTTAACTCGTTAATTGAAAGCAAAACTTTACTATAAAGCATAAATATACAACCTATGGCATATATGTGTGTATTCAAAGTAGGTTCCTGAGGTACTAAGGTCCTCCAACTTGTGTACATGTTATTTCTACAAAGTGGGTTAGAGTGCTAGTGTAAGAGTGCCATATAGTGTTTGTTAGCTTGACATTAACTTAGATCTCCTTGGATCCAGGGAAAAGAAACATGATTGATTTGACTATCCTTTTTCTGCAGCATAAACCATATTCCATTATTCCCATGTATTTGCTGCTTGCTAAGTTGGAGAATGCCCAGTGATTGGTTGGGTTTTGGTCAGTTTCAGTAATGTTGTGGAGAGATGCTGGAGTTTTCACAACATTAAAACATTTATACCCTTGTCCTATTGGTTGGCATTATCTTATAGGCTTGAGCTGTCTGTTGGGAATGCTTCTAAAGACCTACTCTAAAATTAATAATTTCACTAGTTTCATAGACAAATTATATTCCGGTTGTAACCAGTTGCCCAAAATTAACAAGAACTGGATTCACTAACCTCACAACTAGACATTCAGTTGAAAATGTCTGGACAAGTCCTAGATGTTAGGTAGGTGGCATCATTATAAAGAACAGCTGCATGGACAATGCATGGCGCTCTATTTAGCCATCTCCCCAATGCAAGCAATGATGCAACACAATGCAAAACAAGAAATACTGTACATGCCAGAAGGATCTACAGCCAAACTTGTTCTTGTAAAGATTATGGGCCTTATACTAGAATCTCTGGAGGAACAAAAAGATTTGTCAGAGACCTTATATCTAAGAGATGGAACATCATCTTCTCATGCAGTACCTCTATTAAAGATGTGTATTTGTTAAGACAACAGCATGTTGGAAAATGTTATAGCAGTGATGAGTCGATGAAAAAAACATATTTTGACAGAAATAATGTCCATCATTCAAGTTCATGGCTACCTCCCTAAATAGAAAAGAAGAAACTAATGAGCTTTGTGATCTTTTTGGTTTAAGCTTTTCTGCAGTCAAACAAGACAACAGAGATTTCAAAGAGGACCAAAAATTCCCTGTTATGGACTGACAACTAAAACTGTAACACGCTTGCTGTTAGAAATAAAGAATGTTATTACATTTGATCAAACAGCTAATATGTGAGAATGTGTTTACATTGATGTTCATTTCTTTCGCTGAATCGCCATCTAAACAATGGGACTGAACACAATCAGCTAATCATTTAGCAAGCAGTGAAAGGAGTTCCTTTGTACAAGGATCTTAAGAACAGTGGAGCTTAGAATGTAGGGTGTATATCACGGTCATGTTCAGGAGTTCCTCCACCTTCAATTTTTATGCTAGGATCCATTCTTTCAGAAGAAAAAGGTGAAATTAACATTTCTTAGATTTCTATTTATATAAACAGTAAACAGGTAACCTGAGACAAGAGAAAGCTAACCATCTTTTATTTGTATGAAATGGGAAAAACAGAAGATCAGTCATGAAGACAAACAAATAAAATATAAATTACTCCACAGGAATAAATACTATAATTCAAAATTTTGTTTGAGCTTGCTATTTTTATTAGATTATATGTTGTAAGTAGAGAATATTTACAAGGTCCATTCCCATGCAGTTTGTCAGTTAACCAACAGTTCTGGAATGGTTCTAGATTCCAGTGGGCAGTATCTTCTCCATAACAGCAAAGGCACACCTCATTGTCTCTGGAATGCATGAAGAAAAATCAACAAAATTACGTGTGTCAGCATGCATTATGTAGAAGAATGCTTTAATCCTGAAATCAGTCAGTGCTATCATTAGTTGTCTCCAGTTTAAAAAATGAAAGGTAGGTTATTCAATAAGAGCAGACAGAGCCGCTTTAAGTGATCAAAACAGCTGGCAAAAGATACAGATAGCAGAAGTCAAAAACACAGACAATGAAGAGAGAGATTTAAAGAAAGGCAGTGAAATTCCAATTTTTGTTATTTGCATGTTTATTGCCGATTTGTTGTCATTTTAAAAAAATGTCCTTTTTACAGGCTTTAATTTGAAATTTTCTCCTTAATGTAGTCATGACAACACAAATAAATCCTGTTTTTATTTTGTTTTTTTTTCAGTTATTTCACTAATACAATTTTTACTCCATTTCGTAAGATAATTTTTTTCATGAGTGTCATTACTTTTTGTATTTATTTGCGTGGGTGTTAACTGCTTTGTCATTCTGCCTTTTATGGGTGCCACCATTTTGTGCATCTTGTATCTGATGCCATATGCTTGCAAGCCATGTGATGCATGTGCCATGTGACCTCTGACATCATAGCAGCTATTAAAGATGGTCACATGCATATAGTGGAGCCCAGACTTGTTAGAATTAAAAAGACTTCACAAAGAAATGCTTATGGCTAGTTTTTTGGATAGGAAAATTCTGTCTCAGTATTTTCCTTCAGACTATGAATGTAGTGCTGCCCTGAACTTGCCAATCATTCTCTTGTCTTATCATATTTACTTTCCTATATTCTTCTTTCTTCTTTATCTACCATAAGGCAGGTCTTTCAATAGCCATTTTCTCCATTGTAGTCTATCTTCTGATCTTTTCATTTCATTTTCATTTCTGACTAACTTCCCTTCATTAACAAATACTAAATGTGTTGTACTGGATTAAATAAAGTGGTTTATAAGGACTTGTATGGAAAATACCTACAGCATGGGTGTATTTTAAAAGAACTTTGTGTACACTATGGAGGTGCCTGGAGCTTAAGAAGAAATACCCAATTGCAATGGATGAACAGGGTGGTTTAGCAGGGGTTTCTCTGCAAGTTCTGCCTGTAAAACTCCATAGTTTTATTTTGAAAGTCAGACCTAAATTTCCACTTCAATTTCTCAGGTGATGTGAAATTATCTTTGGTAAAATGACAAAGCCAAAGGAAGCAGAGTTAAGGTTCTTTAGATAGAAAATGATGGCTTTCTGCCCAAGGATTGTTTTTTTTAGTGGATAGCCCATTCACTCTTCACCTGTGTACTACTGCCTGAAGTGAATATACAGCACACTGTTCTACTCTACATTCTTCTTCAATTTTTGCACCTGGAGAACATCTCTAAGATCTGGGCTTGAAATCCTTGATCTAGGATTTGATATCACGGAAAATTAACTGTTTTTGTGGAATGTACTGATGGACTGATTTTTTCGGGTGTAATATGCATAGTCTACTTTATTTCTTCAGTATTTCTTATATTAAAAGTGTTGCCCTAGTACTTTTTCTTTTTTATTAAAGCTTGTTCCTTACAGCATTACCTGCTACAGAGATTTACATATACCATACCTACATACTCGCTAAATCATTGCTTCTTGATCCAAAAAAACTTACTATAATAGTGTTAAGATGGTAGTCATTACAGCAATTGCAAATTTCATAACAAATGCTTATCCAAATATGTTTCATTATTGATATTCAGAAAATGTAATTACTGGCTCATGATGAAATGTTTGTGATTATTATGTTCTGCTGAGGCTCTCTGCAAGATAATTTCATTGGAACATTGCAGCCAATGCTTTCATCGTCTTTGGATATTTAGGCCTTTCTATTCTGTTTAGTAATGAATTCAATTGAAAGCATTTGGCACTCAATTCTCATCCATTTATGCAGTCACAATATAAATGCTATTTACTAAGAGCAGTAACTCAATGTGCTTAATGAAGTCACTTCATCTTCTGCCTCATTAACACTTTACTCAAAGGTTCAGAATTTACAGCATCTAGTTGCAGCTGCCGGGAATTAATTTTGAAGAAACAGAGGTACAGTAGAGTAGATATAATATTCAACTATGCTACTAGGAGAATAAATAAAGTGAAAATATTCCCTGATTGCCGGTAAAAGAATAGATTAATGCAGCAAAATAAAAAGCATCCTGTAACCATGACTAGATCTCTTTCTTCATTTTTACAATGTTATTGCTTGTTGCTTCCTGCCTGGATTCACTTAATTTGTCAACAAATTGCTATAAAAGTTGACAATGTTAGAGAGAAGAGGACAGAGTGAGAGAGACTATGGCAGGTAGGCTTAAAAAATGAATAGAAAGGAGAGAAAACCAGTGGCCTGGAAGCAAAGAGGCTGGATCTAAACCAAAAAAAAGTTAAGATCAACATAAAAAAAAACTATAATCACTAATAAAAATGGATAAAGGCATATGGATTGTTAAATGTCTCATCTTCAAGACCCTTATTCACACTTGTGTTTTAGTTTGGCTTTGGTCTATTAATGTTTGCAAAATCAAAAACTTTCAAAACAAGAATGAAGCTGAGGGCCACACCAATTTTGGCGACCTTTTAGAAGTACAGTAATCCCTCCTCCATCGCGGGGGTTGCGTTCCAGACCCCCCCGCGATAGGTGAAAATCCGCGAAGTACAAACCATATGTTTGTATGGTTATTTTTATATATTTTAAGCCCTTATAAACTCTCCCGCACTGTTTATAAATATTCCCCGCAGCGTTATACAGCATAATCCCTTTGTATTCTCTTAGATATTAGGTAAGATTCATTGAAATTATGTATATAAACACACACTGTTTATATACAGTAAAACCTAAATATTATTTTAAAGATATTGAGTGTCTCCGATATCACATATGTTACAGCCATTACGATAGACAGGTCACCAGCAATAAATACGTACATTGCAAGAAAAATAGTATACAGTAAATGTATTAATTATTTATGGTTACTCACCAACAATGACACGATGACTTGTCCGATAACAATGAGTTTAATTTTACTGCACAACAAAGGAGAGCGTTACAGCCCTTGTAAAGGAGCCACTTCAGGCGATTGTGTAGCACTGCCGTTGTTCTTCTTCTGGCAGTCTTCAATCCAAATCCCTAAAGCAGATTCCATCCAGACTACTGCCTTATTACATCCACTTACAACTCGTTTTGCACCCTGGTTAAAAGGACACTGCAGCCGTAGATCTTATATTCCTTTCCTACTTTTTAAATAAAAAGAATCGTAGCCTTCAACAAATCCAAAACGTTTACCTTTTCGGCAATCATTAACATCTTCTTCTTGCGCTTGGGCACGGCCCCTGAAGCAGTAGCAGATTGTTTTGGAGCCATAATGAAGGGCTTGACTATGCACAAAGATAAACACTAAAGAGCACAACTCTTTACACAGCGAAACACGTTGATGCTGAATTAGCGAGACGAGACTTCCTGGTTAACACTGCATTCAGCACGCAGGAGCTCAACTGCGTGCTCTGATTGGTTAGCTTCTCAGTCAGGAGAACTTAACTGCGTGCTCTGATTGGTTAGCTTCTCAGCCATCCGCCAATAGCGTCCCTTGTATGAAATCAACTGGGCAAACCAACTGAGGAAGCATATACAGGAAGTAAAAAGACACATTGTCCGCAGAACCCGCGAAGCAGCGAAAAATCCGCGTTATATATTTAGTTATGCTTTCATATAAAATCCGCGATAGAGTGAAGCCGCGAAAGTCGAAGCGCGATATAGTGAGGGATTACTGTACCCCTATTTAACACTAGAATTACCAAAGCCTACGAAAAAACTCATAATCCCAGCCCACCTTGAATCCGTTAGCACCTCTCCATCAGCATCTTTTGTGTTGTAAATGTGTCGATCAACACAAGCAGCAAGCAGCCTTCTATCCCATCCCCCCACCAACGCAAAAAGGGCATAAAGTTCTCTCAGCTCATCTATTTACCTGTGTCTGAGTTGCCGGGGGTTGTATAGGGTAAATAATATATCGTCATTTGGAATACATGCATTTCATGTGTGTTCCATGTCTACAATAATGTAAACGCATCGTTAAAACAGAAACGTTTTTCATGTTTTAGTCTTAATTGACAAAATGTGTATAATGTGTGAAGTCTGAAGTCCAAATATCAAATAAACACTTTCACAAAAGGTACAAATATAACAAAACAAGTGCCCTTTTATTCAAGAATATAACTGCAAAAAAAGAACTCATGTTAAGGTGCGACATTGACACGCCCAAAATATATCCCTTATATCCACATATGGCTCACAGATAGCTCTTTAGATTTCACAAATTTGAATCTTGCATGTATTGTTTCAAGCAGCATATAGCAGAAAGCTATGAAAAGTGCAAAACAGAATGCAGTGAATATGTAGATAGTAATAAACAAAAACTTCAATTTCAATAACTAATGTAAAGAATATAGATTATAGGGCGGATGAAGATGTGTGTGTGTGTACTGTCATATTCTTGCATTCACTTTCATACTACATTCTGGCATGCAAGCACAAGCCATTTCCTCTAGAAGCATGTAAGTGTACAAGGTATTTATCCATTTTCACATCCATCTTTTGCACTTACAGGCATAAGCAGTGTCTGCCTATCCAATATTACAGATGACAGCATGTGCTCTTACTGCTACCATATTAATGCATTCGCTTTCATACTACATTTCTGCGTGCAAGCAAGTGCGCCATTTCCTATGTCTTCATCACTTGGCAGACTTTACATGGTTTTGTTTTTAACAAATAGCCAAGCATTTGTTACTTGCTACAGAAGAAACCTCAAGAGCAAAAATAAACGTTCTTAATGCAGAAAACCACAAAAGAAAAACCCATAATAATTGTATAAACAAGTATCTTCTGCTTAAAAATATTATTTAATTCAATAACATGTTATATAACTATATATACAACAAATATTTAAGCATTCAAGTTACAAATATACATAGAAGTATGTAAGCGTACAAGTTATTTACCCATTTTCTTATCATTGATTGGCACTTACAGTCGTAAGCAATCTGCACCCATCAAATATTACAGCTTTCTTACTTTGGATGGCAGGAAGTGCTATTACAGTTAGTTATTTTTAAGAAATCATCTTTTAAAGATGTATGGAAAAGAGAGCATACAGAATTCCAGGAAAATACAAGAATTAGAAAGGTTTGGAGATATTGCAGAATTGTTCATGTCAAATCATATTAAACCAAATATTGCTTGTCTTAATTAAGATTAAAACTATTTGCTTCTGCTAATATCTAAAATGAGGTTTAGTAAAGTTGTGATTCATAAGATTAATGTTTTTCTGTGATGCAGGTGAAAATGGTCATTGAGTAATACATTCAGCTTGTACCCTTCTGCTTTAGATTTTTTCTTTTCTTAACACCACATTCTCTGTAAGTGTCCTTGAAGACCTGCTGTGTGCGTTCTTGTACTGAATAGCAACTAAACAAAGCTGCTCCAATGAACACTTTCTCCTAGAGTAACAGTTGTCATCCTTTTTAATTGCTTGTCCAATCTCGGTCACTTCAAAAGGAAATTGCAATCCACTACACTGGCCATCTTAGAATTGCTTCATGCCTCGTTGACAATTTTATTTAGTCTCATTCATCATAGTCGTTACTTAGAGACCTTGACTAGAGAATTTGTTTCTCTTGTAATGATATGTCTTTTTCTGAAGTATTAGGGAGGCAAAAGGGGGCAACCTGAGGACATGTGTCAAGGTGAAGACACAAAATAGGTCATATATAACTTTGATGCCACTTTATGGAGTAATAACAATCACCTTTTTACTTGCATTTAATTGTAGATTACTACACAGTATTCGTCCTATCATACTTTGAGAGGTTACCAAACACATATAAATGCATATATATATGTGGCAGGCGGCTGGCGTCCATACCCAGACGGGATGCCCCTGCACATTATATTCAGGGAGAGCAGCCCTGGACACTGCGTTACCTCTCCCTGGATGCTAGATGGCCGCCCCCCAGGGTGGAGCAGTGCCTCGGTTTCCCAAAGGGTTCCCTGGGAATTGGAGTTGGCTGCAGCCCTGTTGGGTCCAGCAGGCACCGCCATGGGGTGCTATGTTTGGGACTCCTGAGCCCATTTGGGGAGCGTATGCATCACACCCGGAAGGCAGCCGGAACTTGGTGATCAAACACATTGAGCACTTCCGGGTGACCTATAAAAGGAGCCAGCAACCACCACTCAGGGGCCAGAGTCGGGTGGAGGAGGACAAGGTTGCCTAGGAGGAGTGGTGGTGCCAGAGAGTTGTGCTTGTACTTTTGTGCTTAATACTTGGGACAGTGTTGTGTCTGTTGGCACGAGGAAGGCATGGCCCACAAACGAAGAAAAATAAACAGTTTATTTTAGACGTGCCTCTGTCCAATCTGTGTCGGGTCAGACACTATATAGTGTTTTTCTTACAACACACACACACACACACACACATATATATATATATATATATATATATATTCATGGCATTCGTAGTCTGAAGCACAATCTGATTGTATGGGTGGTTACCTACCAGGTAACGCTTGTGGTTGGTCAGCAAGTCGGCTAACAAAGGTCTATGATGAAAATGAGTCATGTATCTTACAATAGTTTTTATTCCTAAGCTTTCTGCAACCTACAGTTGTCATCATCAGAGGAAAATGATTAGACATTGTGTACGCTAGAGGCGCTGTTGCCCCGTTGAACCCACCAGACAGATGTCCCAGACACACTTGTAAAACACCAAGAAGATTCTTTAATAATTTTCTTCAATAATAGTGCACAAAGCACCGTACAGCCCACAATTTACAATAATCAATAATCACTAACACAATCCTCCACTCCCAGCAGCTCCATCCTCTACCACCCAACTCCGGCTCTCTCTAATGGGGTTTCCCACAATCCTTTATAGTCCATGACCCGGAAGTATTCCGTCTCCGGGTCCAACGCCTTCTTTATGCCCCGGAATTACTGCGGGTTTCCATCCTCTTGACTCCTGCCTACTTCCTGCCTACTTCCGTGATAATGTCCCCCTGGTTCTTGGTGAGCTCCCCCTGGCGGCACCCACGGCACCCAACAGGGCTGAAGAACCAGACTCCATGTCCAATGCTACCCTGTGGGAATCCGTGGAACCATTTCCGTCCAGGGGAGCTGCCATCTAGCATCCCGGGGGATGTAGTGCCCTAAAAAGGCTCTTTCTCCCAGTTGAGGGACATCCCAGCCAGACTGAAACGTCGGCCGCCCATCACAACATACAGGAATAAAAGGTAATATATAACAAGTGAAGCGTGGGGATTGAGGGAGGTTGTAAGGGGGAGGTGGATTAATAAGATGGGGTTCAGAAGGTGTTGGTCATAAAGTCTTTTTTGTTATTTGGATGTTCTTCTTTTTAAGCCTACATATGCTGGGTTCAAGTCTAAGTGTCTGTTAATTGCGTTATCATTAGAGAGACAAGCATGTAAATCAGAGAGAGTGGGTCTTATCTTCTGATGGCATTATGATGTTTCTCTATACGTGTTGAAAATGTTTTAGATGTTTGTTCCACATATACCACTGGGCATGTATTGCATGGAATGCTGTAAACTGCAATTCTTGCCTCTATGGTCAATTTTTTGCTCTTGGCATTTAAAAGGATAGTTTGTAAAGTGTTTGTCACTTAATCTTGATCTACATTCAGCAAACAAGCAGATGCATCAAAATTACCTTGACATCTCCTTTGAAAATGGTAACCAGGCCGGTTTAATTACGAGTGTTTATTGCAAGGAATTTTATGCAGACAAAATACTACTCTTCTCCAGCAACCACCCTTCATTGCAAAAATGGAGCTGTGTTAGGACTTTGTTCAAAAGGATTAACACCCACTGTAACTCAATGGACATAAAAAAGAATGAAAGACATTATCTTTTTTGTCTGTTCACATCAAATGGTTACCTCAAGACCATGACAATGCGTTAGGATATAGCAGGGACTGACTGACTGACTGCCTATATAGGAGACGTCCCAGATTTCAGCAAACAGTCGATGCCAACGTGGTCCCTCACCACACTTACCACACCCTCCCTTATCATTGTGGCATGTCAGAAAGTAAAGCATGCGGTTCATTGTGTGGTTCAGTTGGCTGTTACACTCTTTTCTTGTTTAGTCTCATTCTTTCTTCACAGGAGGACCCAATAAGGACATCCAGGCACAAAATAATAATTATCCCACTGACATAAAACTGAGATAGGCAGTTAGGACTGCATTGTGGTAATTACAAAATAAGTTGATGTTTGTAATAATGATGATACAAAGCCTTAAAAGTTCTTCATGTCACTGGGTTAATCCACACTATCTGAGGTAACAGAAACCATCCATCCATCCATATTCCACCACTTGTCCAAGGCCAGGTCATGGAGACAACAGTCTTAGCAGAGAGGCACAAACATCCTTTTCCCCAGCCACACCTGCAAACTCATCCTGTGGGATCAAAAGGCATTCCCAGGCCATCTGGGAGATATAATGCTCCCAGCTGGCTGTGGGTCTTCACTGGGGTAGCCCAGCTGGTTATGCACATAAAACCTCCACAGGGAGTGGTCCTGGAGGCATCCATATCAGAACCCCGAACCACCTCAATTAGCTCCACTCAATGCATATAATGCAACCATATAAATAGAGATCAGCAAAGATTTGATAAAATAAAGGTCCAATGCAATAGATATTTTCAAAGACTGAACGGAAAAATGAACCTGGATGTCCGTGTTAATATAACTTTCAGCAAATAGTTGGTTGTTTCACTTAACACAGTGAAACTAAACCATGTTTAATCAAATTTGAAGGGACAGTTTGCATGTAAGATAATTATGTTTTATCATTGCAGTCAAGTAATAAAAACATTTTGAAGATTCAAAGGAAGTGGAAGATGAAATACAGATGACAATCTAGCATGCATGACAGTGGGTGAACAAAAAAATGTATAAACAACCTATGACATGAGCACCCATGCTGTAAACAGTAACAGTGGTGGTTCTATTAGATATAAGTGCTGTATTTAACATCACAGATCAAGGTATCATGAACTAAATAATTGAGTATCTCTTACAAGTACAGCTCTAAATAAGTTCTCATCTTATTCCTTAGAGAAACAAATATTACTATAACTAGATATACCTATATATATGTGTGTATCTGTAAATATGGGGAAGGCATTGTGATGGGGTGTGAGACCAGCAGCCCTTGAAGCTGTGCAACAGGGAGCATCTCAGGATTTAAAGGATGAGTTTGGTATTTTTCATGTTATTTCTTCAAAAACATGTTATACATGCATTTGTTTCATGAAATTGTGTTCCAAAGTTTATCAGTTTCTATATATTTTTAAAAAATACCTTGCCCACACTGACACTTTATAATGAAGGGTATGGGGCACAGAGGAAAAGCTTAAAAACTTTTTAAAAAATGCCCATTTTTCAAGCCAAGATAGTTGTTGAGTATCGATCTACACCTTCCATGTTTCTGATGCATGTCTCTGACAACAATAGAGATCTTGAAATAATCTATCACAATTTCCTGGTACTATTTTTTTCTGCTAAGGATGCATTTCCTATTACCTTGTTGGAATTCTCACGTAAATGCGGAAGTAAATCAAAACAAAATCAAGCAAGAGGTACACCCCCCGTTTGAATGAAAGGTTGTTGTGCAGAGCACAACTGGTCTTCTTTTAAAATTCCAAAATCTTGGAAAAAAAAATCTTTTTTTGTTCAAAAATGACATATATAAACTACTTTACAATGTGTATGTAATCACAAGATGAGAATCGCTGGTGGATTGTTCTTGGCTTGAAAAATTGACATATTTGGTATGTATTTTTTTGTATGTTTGTGAAGAATTAACTTTGACATTAAAAATACCAAACTTATCCTTTAAGGACACTTTGACAGGCTCTGAGAATTAAGCCTGTTCAGTCTCGAGCAGAGAAAACTGCACAGGGACCTAATCCAAGTTTTCAAAATTCTAAAAGACATTGATAAAGTAGACCCAGCAGAATTCTTTCAGCTTAAGGTTGAATCACATACTTGAGGACACCAGTGAAAACTAAAGGCAAAGGTATTTAGGACTGAAGCCTGGAAACACTTCTTTATGCAAAGAATTGTGGGAATCTGGAAACAAACTACCAAGACATGTAGTTGAAGTAGAAATCTTGAGAAACCTAGAAAGAATCTGCCCGAGAAACTGGAACAGCTTAGCTATTAGCTAAACAAATGGGCTTAATGGAGTTTGAATGGTCTCCTTTCATTTTGAAATTTTTTATGTTATGTGAGGTTGTGGACACAATATTTATAATTATGTAAGAAATCTTCAAATTCTGGACAAAAATACTCCAATTGATTTTGCTCTATATAAATGACTACATACTGTATATTAGAATTTAAACTTGGATTTAAACATTTTAGGCATCCTAGAACATGAACTGACCACTTCTGTCTCCGAGTCTCTGGACATGACAACCCATAAATGAATCACTCAATCCAATGGCAGATGTATTAGTTTGTAAAATCTGAAAGATCTATTCATTTTGAGTCATTTCAAGCTTTTGTTTTTTTTCTACAGAGATAATGATTTTATGTTTTTTGCTTACATTTGGGCCTCAAAATAAGTAAAGTCGGCAAAACAGAATATATATTATTTTCAACAAGTTATGGTTCTTCTGTTTTATTAAACACAATAAAATATTAACTTGAAATTTCCTACTGCTAAAATCAAAGTTTTATTGAGGCCAAGTCATGTGCAGGGCATATCAGATTTTCTAATATATTGTTGCCAATATTGCATGTTTTATACAGCAACCCTCAGAATTAATTCTTAGACCAATTATGTTCATTATTTATATGCTACTGCTTTATTATACACAAACATTTATGCAGACACTTTAAAAGTTTTAAACTATTTTGGAATTGCAAATGATATGCTCAGGAAGAAAAATATCCATCCATCCAATGTCAGTCCTTGTAGCAGGGTGAATGTAAACCCTGGATGGGCTATTAACCCTTAGCAAGAACAGTCACCAATACACATACACAAACACACACTTGTTAAAGAAAAAAATAGTTGTTCTTCACCAGGTACCAAATCAAAAAGTGAAATATGCTGCTTACATAAATATTTAAACACCTCTGATCGGAAAGCTGTAAATTTGTACATGTAAAAAATCAATACATCTATATCACATTTTATGAGTGACACTTCTAATCTGCTGGAATCACTCGTCACATAGGAATTCTTAAAGAAAGTTATCAAAATAGAGAATAAAAAGAATTTTTAAGGAAGTCAAAGAAAAAGTGATGAAATCCATACTGCACAAGGGAAAATGGTTCAAAACAATATGAAATTTCTGCACACATTTGACTTCATAATTAAGAAATGAATGCTGCATTACACTTCCTGAGAAAGTGTCAAGAAGTAAGAAACAGTAGTCACAGGGAACAATTTGGCCAAAGCCAAAAATACCTTGAAAAACCTACAATGTTTAGTGGCTGAAATTAAAATGTGTTTCAACTACATCAAAACCTCTGATTGACACTGGACTGTGTGGAAGGGAGGCAACAAAGAAACCAATTCTCAGAAGGAATTAACTTCTGTTGTTTCTGAAATTTGCCAGGAAAGTTTTCGGAAGAGGTGCAAAGAGACGAACATTGAAATTTCTGGTCAAAACTGAAAGTGCTATGTCTGGGCCCAGATCTAATGCTGAACCTGCTCTAAGAAAAAAATAAACCATGTCACACATGTGTGTCTGAGGATCTCCCACCGGGACTGGAGAGGGCGCTACTCCTAAAGGTATTCTTTTCTTTTTCCTCTGCAGCAGATCAAAGCTGTCCAACAAGGGCACTTGCCCAAACCCCTTCTGGTAAATCGCCTTTAAAAGATCAAGACATCTGAAGGAGAATGTCACATAGCTGATGGACAACCTGTGAGACAGAGCTCCTGAAGCGCAGACAGCCCTTCACTTATTTTGAGGTTATTTAACACTCAATCCTCTTGTTTACTGTATTAAGCCCTAACACGGGCATAATATGCCAAGAAGGGAGTCAGTTTCTTTTGTGTTGGCTTCTAATTAAATGGGACAACCTGGTTGACACCCCAACTATCGATCAACTTGCTTGTCATTCCTGCACTTGGCCCCAGTCCTTATAATGAAGAATGGTGGCAGCAACATAATGTAATACCAGAAAATACTGAGTAAAAAAAATGAAGTACAATGTTTCCTATCACAGAGCCAAAGCAACATTGGATAGCTCTAGAGTAAAAGTGTAAATGCCCTTGATTGACCCAATCAAAATTCTACTCTCCAGCTCATCAAGAATCTTAAGTATGTCTTAGTATTTATTGGCAGTCCACAAGCACAAAGCACTCTTAACCAGCTGGTAATTCTAAAAACCCTAATAATGCCATTGTGGTAAAATTGGGCCAGCCATATACTAGTATAATCATTAATTATAATCATACATATGCAATTTGAATAATAGTTTTGTGCCTAAAAGACCTGAGATATAAACAAAAAGGTCTGTGAAACATGAAAAAAAAAAACTTTCACTGAGTCTGGGAGCTGGAAATGGTCTTGACAGATTGTATCAAAATTCTGTCTTATAAAATCTCCTGAGAGATTTAGGATCACAACTTCCAGGTCCAAGTCAGTTACCAGCCAACTTCTGTTACATATGAATGTAGCAAAACTCTTTTATAGCAAGTCCGAAAACTGCTCATTAAGTAAAAGTCTAAATTGATGGAACAGCTATGAAAGGTTTGACAGGACTACCATTCTGTGATTACTGGCAGCATCTACAGTATATCCCTGAAAAGAAATCTCAGCACAAAGTAAAAATCTACACAGGCTGTTTAACCTAGTGAGCAAAGATTCATAACAGACATTTCAAAAGTATAGAGCACCGCCTAACAATAAAATACAACAATCTGATTTGCTGAAATATAACATTAAATGGTTCCACTTATTATATGCGACAATTGAATGAGCACTATTCATATGACAAGAAGCCAGAATTGAGAGTTGGCTGATGATATTGAACAGTCACTACCTATTTTGCAGTTTCAAAATTTCCATTCATCCACGACCCCTCAAAATAAACTTTGTCAATTTTATATTTACTGTATAGGCTCTTTTTGTGATAATAACTACATCACTTATACAATATTTTATGTTTCCCTTATTTGGTTATCCCAATCACTGTCTTTCCAACAACAAATGATACGTTAGGAAGCCAAGGACAGGACAGAAAGCTTTAAAATTAAGATTGCTCTATAGCAATGGTTCTGAATACTTTTTTATATTGGGGCCCAGTTTTATGTACTTTTGTTAAGTAATGATTTCTTTATTACCAGTAATTTTAATTTTAACTTTTCAACAGTTCCCCTCTGAATGGCAGACATTAGCAAATGACAGTAAATAAAGTACATATTATGTTAATAAGAATTACTTATGAACACTTTGAAATCACTTGTCCAGTGCTTTCTGAACTCACCGGTACAAAAAAAACCCAACGTATACATAAAATTTTACTAATCTTGATGTCTAGGTATGTAAGATGTTACACTTTTGGGGACAACTCACTGTTTTTGGCCATTTAGACCCCCCAACAAAATTAATTTTAAAACAATTGTTGGACCATGTTTTGTGCAGGATATTACACTCTTATGATAAAGGGTAGACCAATATGTGTCTTCAGCAAAAATGATCAGAAGGACTTCAACTTATTCATGTCACATCACCCCCTATTGGAATATGAGGGGTCATGTTAAGATTACTCCTTTTCACAAAATTTTGAAGAAATGGGGATCGGTAATATAGGCATGTGGCGTGTAATTTTATGCTATCTCACGATTGCTGTTCACAAATGATAATACTTTTGATGCTTGGTTCTTTACTGGTGGTCCTAGCCCACTAATAACCACTCCCAGAAAGTTAAAAATAACAAATTTCAAATATTAAGTATATGGGGTGTCAATTTAGAAAGTCAGTGATTACGAATATGATGTCTTTGATTTTTTTCTTTGTTATAATCTTTAAAAAATCATACATTTTAATATTTCAAATATCTGACAGAACTATTCCTAATAATAATACTAGTAAATAATAATAATACATTTTATTTGTATACCATCTTTCCCATGCGCAAGACACTTCACAGAGTCTCATAAAGAAACAGCAGGTATGTGTAACATTGGCTACAGATGTTTCCTAAATAGAACATTAAAACAGATACAGGATATACAAGAATAAAGGTCAATAAACCAGAGTAAAATACTAAATTCAAAACTAAAAGAAAGCTTAGCAAATAACATCACTATACTGAGCATCTGGAGAGAGAGGAAGACTGAAAGAGGAGGCAGAATATAATGGTTAAGTTAAAAGCCTTCCTGAACAGTTTTAAATTGTTTTTTAAAAGAATGAATGGAGTCAGCTGATCTACTTAATTTCAGGAGGTAATTCCAAAGTTTGGGTGCTATACAGCTGAAGTGCCTTGTCACCCATAAGGTGCATGTTAGTATGGGGCACAACAAGATTGCCAGAATCAGAGGACCTTAGTGGACGAAGGGGAGCATAGTGATGGAGAAAGTCACTTCTGTAGTCCAGTGCAAGGCCATTTAAAGCTTTGTAGGTGAATAATAGAATTTTATATTCAATTCTGTAAGACACAGGGAGCCAGTGGAGGTGAAGGTGAAGCAAGATGGGTGTGATGTGCTCACTGTTGCTGGTTTGTGTAAGGACTCTTGCAGCAGAGTTTTGAATCAGTTGGAGCTGTGATATAAGATTCGATGCAGCACCTGCCAGTACAATTACAATAATCGGTGAGGGATGTGATAAAAGCATGGACAAGTTTCTCAGCATTAGAAAAGGGGAGAAATGAGCGAACCTGGGATAAGTTGTAGAGGTCAAAATAGGAAAGTTTCTTAATGTGGTTTATGTGGGTGGATTAAAAAAGAGAGGAATCAAAAATCATACCAAGATTCCTTACATTAGGAGAAGATCTGATGAGATCACTGTCAAGAGTCATTGGAAAGGAGATCATTTTTTTAAGTTGCGCTTTAGTGCCAATGTGCAATAGTTCTGTTTTGTTGCAATTTAATTTTAAACATTTCTGCTCCATCCAGGTTTTAGTTTCACTTTGGCCAGTTGTGAGCTAAGAAACCCCTGATGAAGTTTCACTTTTAATATTAAAATAGAGAGGAGTAACATCTGCATAAAATTTATAACCCAGTTCATAGCTACAAATGATATGGCCAAAGGAGAGGATATAGATATAGATCAGCAGAGGGCCGAGAACAGAGCTCTGAGGAACCCCTTGTGTGACCAGTGCTAAGCTGGATTTTTTGTTGCCAAGACTAACAAACTCTTGCATGTCAGTCAGATAGGATTTAAACCACTGTAGGGCAGTGCCAGAGATACCCAGCATGTTCTCCATTCTGGACGTTAGAATGACACTTCTGAAAGTGTGAAATGCTGCACTAAGATCTAACAAAATTAATATTAGTGACTCTTTTCAAAAGGGAGCTTAAGTGGGTTAAAGATTCAGTCAGATCAGATAAATTCAGATTGTAATTTTGGGGACAATAGAGAACAATGAGTAAGACAGGACCTGATTTCATCATTAGTGTAACAGTAGAATCCCTGAAGCCTACAAAAAAAGTCGTAATCCCGGGCCACCTTAAATTCCTGCTCACCTCCTCATCAGCATCTTTGTTTGGCAAATGTCTTGATCAGAACAAGCAGCAAGCAGTCTGCTATTCCATCCCCCCACCAACATGGCTGAAGTTCTCTCAGCTCAAGTCTGTTTATCTGGGTGTGAAGTGCCTGGAGTTGTATAGGGTAAATAATATATCATTATTTGAAATACATGCATTTCATACGTGTTCTGTATCTACAACAATCTAGGTAAATGTAGGATGACAGGAAATCCGAGGCAAGAAATGTTGAACACGTAACTAAAACAGAATTTTTTTTCATGTTATAATAATGACAAAATGCAGATGTGAAATGTATAATGTGTGAAGATGAAGTCTAAATATCAAATACTTTCACAAAAGGTATAAGAAATCAAGTGTGCCTTTATTTAAGAATATAACCAAAGAAAAAGAAATTATTCAATTTACTTGTTGCTGTCAATATATAAAAACCGAAGCCAATTTATCAATTGCATGGGTGGTTTAGAGGTAAGAGCAGCTGCCTCTAAATCAAGAGGTTGCGGATTCAATCCAGGGTCTGTACCCCATTTTTCATTTTGAGTAGGAAGCTGCTATTATTATTACTATTATATAATAAAAACATACATTTTATTTGAGTCTGTAACACCCTTTGTAAATTTTTGCTATTTGTAAAAGTTAGTGTTTTTTTTTGTATTCAGTTTTATTCTCTCAGTCACGTTCACGTGGTACAATAAACTTGCCTCTCCCTCTCTGAGTTGTTGCTGTTTATCTCCATTCTTTTCACAAGAGCAGCGATGACCACAGTTGGTTTTGTAAATGATGCCTGCTGAAAACTATTTGTTGTACCAGCAATCAAAGATACAATGCCCTGTGACTACTATCACACTGTCATGCGGCATTTGCGCTTTGATAACAAAGCCACCCATGCAGAACGTGTGAAAAACAACAGATTTGCATGTGCATGTGCAATGCTACTCGATATTTAGGAAAAGATCCCAGTTGTCCCACAGGAGAAAGACTTTCAGAGACTGTGGTCATAAAACCATTTCTGGAGAACAGCAGAACTATAACAACAGACAACTTTTTCACGTCAATTCGCTGGTTAATAAACTGCTGCACTGCAACACAACTCGGCACCATCAATAAAGTGAGACAGGAACTTCCACCTGCAGCTAAACTCACTTCAGTATGTGTGTAACTATCCACACTAGTGTTTAGATCTGGCAGTACCATGCTGATGGTGTATGCGCCCAAAAAAAAAGAGGTCTACATTCCCAGTACCATGCACCATAACTTGGATGTTAGACAAGATCGAAAAAAAAAAAGTTCAAATGACAACTCATATTCAAGTGACATAGCATTTTCAAATAATTGCGTTTTCATGCATGGATGTGTGCGTGCATGAGAGAGGCAGAGACAGGTTTGATATCATTTAAGTGGTTACTGGAATGTAAAATAAACACTTTTGCAAAGGTATAATGAAACAAGTGTTCTTTTATTCAAGAATAAAATTGAATTAAAAAAAATTAAAGTAACAGCAAGATACCAAGAAGACATGATTCATCAGCGTTTATGTGTCTGCTTATACCCCTTCAGCAATATCTTTTATAAGTAGCAAAGCTTTACACCGGCTGTTACAGACTCAAAGCAAATGTGTGTTTCTAATTATATAATAGTAATAACAGCAGAAGCTTACTATTCAAAACTGAAAATGCGAGGAAGACCCGGGATTGAACCCGCCACATTTTGATTCAGAAGCAGCCATTCTTACCTCTGCACCAGCAATGCAATTGGTATTTAAGCTTCGGTTTTTATATATTGGCAGCAAAATGTAATTTGAATAATTTCTTTTTCTTCGGTTATATTTTTGAATAAAGACACACTTGTTTTGTTATAACTTTTGTAAAAGTGTTTATTTGATATTTGGACTTCAGTCTTTTACACATTATACATTTAATGTCTGCATTTTGTTATTATTATAACATGAAAAAAGTTTCTGTTTTAGTTATGTGTTCAACATTTTTTGCCTCGTATTTCCTGTCATCCTACATTTACCCAGATCGCTGTAGACACGGAACACGCATGAAATGCATGTGTTCCAAATAACAATATATTATTTACCCTATACAACTCCAGGCGCCTTACACCCAGTTGGTTGTTCTTGATTGTCTTTTCCTTTGTTTGCATTTTGGTTTTTATGGCATATTGGACTGGGCTGGGTTTAAGGAAAAAAGTTTACAATGTTTTGACTTTTTTACATTAACATAATGAAAGGAACCCTGGAATGTGTAAAGACAAAATAGGGACTTTTTGTGAAGTTTTTTGCAACTGTGGTTGAGTGAGACATACTATCTTTTGTGGAAGTCGGCACATGTTCTGTGTTTTGCATACTTACATGACTATCTTGATTTACTGGATATGTGCCTGCATCTGGTAATTGATCTGTTTGTCCTGTCATGATATTTTGTTCTTTGTACCTTGTATGTCAGAGGCATCAGTAAATAGATCCTATCTGGGTTAGTTTAGTGTACACGGTCAGGAAGCCAACAAGTAGTTGTTATGCCTTGTATTACTTTGCAGTTAATGGCCACTTAACAAGTCATCACTTTTCGTTATTTGGCATATACCGCTCACCCAATGAGTTTTGAAGCGACTGCTGTGCTTAGTAAAAATTTTATCTGGTGTTCAACCTGGTATATGGCTGATTTAGTCTCTGATTCTCTCTTGATTATGGCATTCTGTTCTTGTGTGAATAACCGGCTTCATCTGTGTTACTTCCTGACACCAAGTTCTGCTTCTCCTCTTGGAAAATTTATTACTAAGTTTAAGATCTTCTGGTTAAGACCTGAGCTTCTGATGATGATTCTGTCTAGCTCCTGAAGTTGGCATAAAATATATTTCTTTTAGTAATGTTATATTATTCTTTTGGATCGTGACACACAGAGGACATGGAGGTCTTCTTCAAACAGAAAGAAAGAGACAAAAAACATATGCATAACAGGATTAATATATTAAAGTACTTCTGGAAGATGTGGTCTTACCCAACTGATGTCCTTTGTGATGACTAAGAATTGCACAAAAGCACAAATTAGTTGCCATTCTCAGGAAAGTGTGAAATTCAACAAGGTTGATTGTCAGGTTCTGTCAGTTCTGTTGCTGTACTCAGGGAAAACTGCATTCTGCTTTGCTGAAGGCAGCCAAGATTACTGCCAGGCACTCCACTGCAACATTGTGTTGCTCCACGAGGATCTTCTGACTCTTTTTTTGCTTGGTAGTACAAGTATTAAAACATTTTTTAGGTTTTCTTTCAGGTAAGACTACAATTCCAATAGAACACATTTCCCAAAATGATATGGAGTAGAGTCTGGTAATTAGTAACATCTCTCATAGACAGTGTTTATTTAGTAGATGGAAATTGGCTCTATTTTAGAAACAAGGACCAAGAGATGAAATGTAGATGAAAACACATGTGCAGTAGTTACTAACCAGGAGAGTGGCATGGTGTTGCTGCACCAACCACATGACAAATCACCTAGATTAGGACCCAAGTGTAGCCGTGCAATGAGTGACAGCTCAGCACCACACTGGAACAGTGTGAGGTTTTTACAGTGTTTGCAGAGCCAATCCTACCACCAATCACTTATTTTTCCCTGCAATTTGGAGGACCTGCTTTCAGAGCTGGATGCAGATTAACTTCATACCCAGAATGAAGCAATTCCTAACCAGAAAGTCAAAAAATAACCAGGATGTCAGAAGCCAACAATATTCAGAATACTAAGATTCAAACAACAAAGAAATTGTGAAGCAACAGAATTGTAATTTTCCACAGTCTTTGTCAACCACGAACAAATCGAAAGAAGTTTAAAGCATTATTTTACCTTTAACCTAGTAGTTGTCTTTCTGTTTCTCCCTTAGCTTCCCAGCCCTTATAAACGACAGCTCCTTTTCTTTGTAGTGTATCAATTTATTTTGCAGTGACACATTCGTTCTGTTTATTAATATCTGGCTGTGGCCCTCAATAATAGCTTTTACTTTCCACTTACAGTACATAAGATATGATTCCTTGTGTATGATTTGGAGCTTTGCTTGCTGTCAAAAGTGTATTCGGCTCCAAACAAAAAATGCTGATATTTTTATGATGTGACTTTTGGATAATGCTATTGCCTAGCGTTTGTTTTCTTTTCTTTTGTCACCAAACGTTAGCTTCAATAATTCAAATGATATTGGTAATTTTGAAGAGACCATTGTTCAAAACTGGATTATGACAAAAATTAATGAATTTCTAAATAAAGAAAAAAAAAATGTTTTGCTTAAAGCTATACCTCTCACAGAATTATTTGAAAGATGTGGAAATATCTTCTATTAACCAGCTGCTAATGACCCCAGTTGTGTGCTAATTTTCTTTTTTTTTTATTAACTGTAATGATTATAAGTAGTTACTTCAACCTGTGGTGGGCTGGTGCCCTCCCCGGGGTTTGTTTCCTGCCTTGCTTCTTGTGTTGGCTGGGATTGGCTCCAGCAGACCCCCATGACCCTGTAGTTAGGATATAGCGGGTTGGATAATGGATGGATGGATAGTTACTTCACAATACCAAGTACTTTATTTTGTATTAATGATGCTACAGAGAGCTATATGATTCATTATTTCTATATGATTTGTTCTTCATTTAGGTAGAAAAAGAATTAAGCTTGTGCACAGGATAAAGGACTGACTTGCATTCTTTTATGAGAAAATGCTGACCTCTTGATACTAACAGAACACCCTGTGATATTATAAATCAGTGTGACAAGTTTCTGAATTCTTGCTTACAATTATTTGAGCATATTTCTTAAAACTGTGAGTGCCCTGGTTACCTCTTTATCTGAAAGAAGCAATGTACACATTCCAATTCAGGGAGTCGCAAGCTATTATAATTTATGTATAACCTCAAGATGAACTGCTACGTTTCCTTTTTTTTTTCTTGTCAACGAACTTCAATATTAAAAGGAAGTCTCTCCTTCCTGCTAGCAGGCTGTCTGATCTGACTGTCAGTGAAAGGCTTGCTGCCTGTAGCAAATTGAGCTGGCAGGTGGAGGCAGCCTCTTTGACTCACCGAGAATAAAGAAATTGCTTTTTACTTTAAATTGGTGTTTTTCACCCGTTGTTTTCGACTTCAGCATCCACACAACTGTATTTTTTTCTAAGCGACTGTTCTGATTGATGTTCATGGAAATTGAAATTCCTTGGTTTATCTTCCAGATGTGATTTTATTTAACTCCTTCATAGATGCCCCAATTTTGATGATCAGTTCTTGTTTCAGCTTATCCTTGCCTTTACCCTTGACCCTACAGGTTTGTTTTCTTCAGTATGTACCCAGTTGGAGGTTTTCTTTTCCTGTCCTCCATGACCATTTGACCATAGTATCATTATTATTAGAAACTTAAAAATGAATTCAGTAATTTAATCTACATTTGAAGAGTCCACCATTTTATGTGTGTGTTATGTAATTGTGTATTTATTTAATTATTTTTATATTTAATTCAATTGTGTATATGTTGTATTTTTTTTTTCTTAATACCTTGTAAAGCACTTTGAACTACATTTCTAGTATGAAAAAATAATATAGAAATAAATATTGTTGTTGAGTTCTGGTTGCTTCTATGAAGATTTTCCTGTGTGTGTGACTTGGAAAGCAACTCCTACTTTGGCGTCTGCTACTAGTTCTGATTTAAACATCAGCATCTCAGATATTTTTATGTTTTTATTGACTCTTTTGACTCATTACAGTTGGGGAAAATGCTAACCCCTTCTCATACATGAATTCCTTTGAAATCCTTATGCATAGTTAAATCCAGAACAACAGTACAAGAGGATGTTGAGGTGTAATGAATGCTCACTTCACAATATGTGTTTTTATCTTTCTTTCTGTTTTTCAATGTGGAATTGATTCTCATCTAAGCTACATCCTTTTACAGATACACACTTATGGTGCTGATGTCTGACTACTATATTTTTAAATGTCAAATAAAAAAATGTATATATATCTCATAATACAATGTATTAAATATTTTTATGGTTTACAGGTATTAAAACATGCATCAGTCATGATTCATTTAATCATTAAGAAATAAGAAATACAAGAAAGATAAATAATGACTCAGAACTTTATTTACAGTATTTGCTCAGTACTTGCCATTATATCAGTTACTTGTAGTTCAGTTAACAGCAAAGGCACATTTTATCAAAATGGAAACATTTTCTAAACCATCTTATGTTTACTACAGTTCTATTATAGTCCATTCTGAGCTTGAAATGGTGTGTGAAGTATTGACCATAATGCAGGTACCATCATCAATGAGGGTCTGTGTGATTTTCTGTGCTGTAATGTGCTGGGCTGGTAGCATCACTTCAAGCGAGGCCCACAGAATCAATAAGCTAATTAAAAGGGCAAGCTCAGTTATGAGACACAGTCTGGAACCCCAGGAGGTCATAGCAAAAGAGAGAACTAAAACAAAACCTAGAGCCATTATGAATATTATTTCACATCCTCTCTCTGACACACTAACACTGAGTACTTTCAGCCAACATAATATTCAGCAGCAGTGTGTCAAGAAACACTACTGGGGCTCCTTTATACCAACCACTGCATAATGCCTCACTGTGACTGTGACAGCCAAGTCAGAATATTTCTTTTTTTTTTTTAAAGTTTCTTGCTTTTTAGTCATTCTGGTGTGTTTCAGACCATTGTGTGTTTGTATGTATGTATGTATGTATGTATTGTCACGCACGAGCGTATGGGGAGCGGCTTAAGGACCCGACGGACGCCACAATAAGCCCTGCCGGGGCACAGCAGCGGAGAACTAACCTTTCTTGTTTTGTTTCCCTAAAAAGACCGAAACGCCGCTGCCATAAACACACCCGGAAGTCTACTACTACCACCTACTTCCGCGGTCCTTTCTAACCTCCGGTCCCCCAAAGATGACATCATTCTCTTCCCATCATTCAACACGACTCTCCCCATCATTTCCTGTGCACCCTTATAAAATGTCCGATGTCCTTTGTTTTGGTTGTCTGTTGTACTCTGTAGAAAACACTGACTAACTTTTTGGAAAAACCTTTCTTTTACAGTATACGGGGCTTAAACCACCCCAAACCTTTATACTTGTTTTGTGCTTTATTACAGTATGTATGTATGTATGCATGTATCTATCTATATCTGAATGACATTACAGATCCACACTCTCTAGCCACTCAACGTAATATGCATGGATCTGGGGCATGGAAGGAAGCTGATGAAGTACAAACAGGTATGGGGTACACCTGATACTATTGGTATTGAACTGCAAAGTTGCCTTTAAACAATTTAAAGTCACTTAAAGATCACAACATACATTATTCCCACAAAACGTGAAGAAAGTCCAAGTGCTTGAAACAAGACACTTGCATCAAGGCCCACTATGACACTCGTTGAGAGTTTCTACATCTTTTAAAACAAAAATAGCACATTTTGCTGAATTTAAAATGTGTCATAATTTTGTGCCCTTTTAATGTATTTCAAAATGAAAATGAATTTAATAAAATGCAGAAGAATGAGAAGATTCAATGTGCATCTATTGCCTATACTGACCAATGTTTATGTAGGACTACATCACACACAAGACAAAGTAGTGGTGCTTGGAAGAACAGAAGATGCTTTGCAAGTGTTTTTTGGGGAAAAGTGACATCAGACATCCTAGCAACATGCATTTGCAATTAAAAGGTCAGTTGTAAATCCCAAGAACCAAGAGAAGTGAAGCAGCAGAACTATCCTCTATGTAAACTGGATGTTTCTGTGCAAACATAAAAATGATTTGCTCAATAGTGTTTACACACAAGCTAAATGAAGGAAATTTATAACATTTGTGTAAAATGAAATAAAAATGCCAGAAGTAATTTTGTATTTATCCATTTTAAGAATTCTTGGCAGAAATCTAAAGAAACTGCAAAGCTTTATTTCTGCTTGCATCTTTCTTCAATGGCATCAGAGAACTCTATAAGAAAATAAATAAATAAATGAGGAACAATGTTAACAATTCACTAGTCCATGTCTATCTGGATGGGAAACCACGCTAAGTGCATTGAGATTTGCAAAGAATGATTAAGAGTTTGATACCATTTAACAGGGCCGTTGACTCCCCAGCTATTACTGAGAAGACGCATTAGTGATCATTACTCTGATGGATGAGGGGTATTAAGACAGTTGGGACAGATGCCTCTGTCGATATGGAGCCTTGGCACTCGCCTGGAAAGAAATGATACAAAAACTGTTACTGAAGAATGAATAAACATGCTTCACTAGAGATACACCAGATAACAAAAGCAAACTTGCTTAGAGGATTTTAACAGAATGAAAGGGATGATATTTGGAATTATTTTACAACTTTGTAAATGACAAAATAAATAAAACAATAAAGAGCATTACTTATTTCTTTACTTTTATTACTCAAAAAGAAAAAAATATTAAAAAAGAAAGCAGGAATTGTGTCAGTAAATGTGAAACAAGTTCACCAAGCATACAGTAGAGTAGTTCTCAAGGGAATCAAATACTATGTTGTGTACTACATGGCAGAGCAAACTGCAGCCTGCAGAACTGAGATTTTCAGTCGGTTTTGCTTCATGGCTCTGGAACATAGAAAAGGTGTGGTCAGGAATCCAGAACTATAATACAAAAATGTTACTAAGCTTCTGCTTCACCTCTTTACCATACCTGAAAAATCTAAATTTAAAGGGTAAAGAACAGTTGTGACTAAAAGATTTTAAATGTTTCTAAGACATAATCCTTCTTTACTAAAAAGTAAAAACATTTTATTTAAAAAAATGTTAAAGATGCTGTGTAAACAGTAGTTACCATAATTAATAACATATATTAAAAAATCTTTAGATTATTATCGCAAAAGAAACATTTAATATAAATTATCTTGCTGGTTAGAACTATTATAAAGAAATTATATAGACAGTAGATTCAGAAAGTATTACGACCCCTTAATTTTCTCCACATTTTATTGTATTGTAGATTTCATTTTAAAGGACAGGTAACAAAATAATTAACAAGAATTTGCTGTCTCCTGCCTTACGTCTACCATCAGCCCCTGTATTTGTGTGTATGAATGTCTCTTCACCAGCACCTTCTCTTGAGCATGTTCCTATAAAGCCTGCTTCTCAAACTATTATTATTTTTGAGGCGCCTTTCTCATCTCCTGTACAGTTTTATATTTGTTGTCTTTGAAGGTGCCTCTCTCTGTGTGCCTCATTCACCTTTACTCCTCCTCTTGCATCTTACACTTGCACTTCCTCTTTTGTTGTGTCACGAAAGCCAAACTGGCCAATCAGATTGCTCAGAGGGACTGGACATGCAGATCTTAGTGTTTTATTATATAGTAGATTGTTAAATTTGCCATTTTTACTCATCAACATACACTAAGTAACCCATAATGAAAAAGTTAAAAACATTTTTTCAGAAGGATCTGGAAATTTATTAAAATCAAAACCTGAAATCTCACATTTATGTAAGCATTCATACTCTTTGTTGTGACACTCCAAATTGTGGTCATATGCATCCTGTTTGCTTTAATTATCCTTGGGACATGTGTAGAACTTAATTGAAGTCCACCTGTGGCAAAGTGAACTGATTGGACATTGTTTTGAAAGGCACACACCTGTGTATATAAGGACAAAAAATTCACACTGCAAGGACAAATACCAGGCCATGAAATCAAAGGAACTCTCTAAAGACCTCTATGATGAAACAGTGGTGAGCCATAGATCAGGACAAGGATATAAAACAATTTCTAAAGCGTTGAGTGTCCCCAGGAGTACAGTGGCCTCAATAATTGTGAAATGGAAGAGGTTTGGAACAAACTAAACCCTTCCTACAGATTTATGTCCAACCAAGCAGAGTAACCAGGCAGGTAGGGCCTTGGTCAACGAGATCTCCAAGAGTCCAGCTGTCACTCTACCAGATTTTCACAAGTCATCTGCTGTGATGGACTATGACCATCTTAGCACTCCATCAATCAGGCATTTATGGTATACTGACTAAACGGAGACCACATTTGAATATAAGGCATATGACAGCCTGCTTAGATTCTGAGACCATGAGGGAAAAGATTCTCTGATCTGAAGAGACAAAAATTGAATTCTATGGGTGGAACACCTAGCACTATCCCTGGTGAAGACCAGGCCCTGCTCATCACTTGTCTAATATCTTCATTACTACAGTAAAACATGGTAATGGCAGCATTGTGCAATGGGAGTGCATTTCCATGGCAGGCACATGGAGACGGGTCAGAATTGAGGGAATAATTAATGTAACCAAATACAGAGAGATTTTTGAAAAAAACCTGCTCCAGAGTGCAAGCAACCTCAGACTGAGGCAATGATTCACCTTTCAGCATAATGATTACCCGAACAATAGAGCCAAGACAACACTGGGGTGGCACTGTGACACGTCTCCGACTGTACTTGATTGGCCCAGCCTTAAACCCCTTAAAACAACTATGGAGAAACCTGACGATGGCACTTTACAAACACTTCCCATCCCATCTAACAGTGCCTGAGGGGATCTAACAGGAAGAATGGTATAAACTGCCCAAATCAGGGTATGCAGAAAGGGAATTACACAAGCATACTTGAAGGTATAATTGCTGCCAAAGGGGCTTCTACAAAATATTAAGTATTGAATTAAAGATCTACATAGGTACGTGAATGAGAGATTTCAGTATGGAAACTTTTCTGAAAACATGTTTTCACTTTGCCACCATGGGCCTCATGCATAACGCTGTGTGTAGAATTCACACTAAAACATGGTGTACAGACAAATGTGGAAATGTGCGTACACACAAAAAAATCCAGATGCATAAATCTGTGAGTATGCCAACTTCCACATTCTTCCACTACATAAATCTCGGTCAGCGTGAAAAGTAACGCATGTGCACATGCCTGCTGCCACTCCCCAACTCCTTCCGTAATTACAGGTGGCGCAGTGGTAGTGCTGCTGCTTTGCAGTAAGGAGACTGTGGAAGATAGTGGGTTCGCTTCCCGGTTCTTCCCTGTGTGGATAGCGCTTTGAGTACTGAGAAAAGCACTATATAAATGTAATGAATTATTATTATAATTACACTTTTTGAATATGCAAATCAATATAAACAGCCCCTTAAGCTCAGCGTTCTGTGAAAAGACAATGCAAAAGCACAGGGGAAATAGATGAATTTCAGTGAATACCAAGTGGAGGCAAGAAAAAACGTACTATTTGTTGGTTTAAAAAGTGGTATAAACAACAAAAGGAAGTTGATCGACTAACAGAGTGGTGGAGAAACTTGAAAGTTTAAGCTCAGAAAGTCACAAAGTGTCTGAAATAAATAAGATGTGGTCAGATATCAAAGTCGCCATGAGAAGGAGAGTCGTAGCCCACCGTCTGAGTGTCATATGGAAGCGTATTAGGGTACAGAGAAAAGAAAAACAAAATAGGGACACAGTTGAAAAAAAAATGCCCAAATGTCAACTTTAATCTCAAAGTTTCCACTTTAATCATGTAGTTTATTTTGTCATTAAAGTAGAACGTCATAAACTTTATCTTAAAATCGTTTACTAGTTTCTCAGATCCCATCGTAACTAAAGTAGCACATTAAATGCTTCTTTCTATGTGTTCTTATATGTGCTCTATATGTGTGAATCTCTAAGTGCTTCTTAAATGGGTTTTCTCTTCCACCCACATTACACAGAATACATTGCATTCATGATATTACAGCTCTCTGAACAATTTGAATATTAAGATGTATACTTGATATAATTTTCATAATGACAGGAATTATAGCATGTAATAAACATGGGGACACGGTGGCGCAGTATTAGTGATGAGCTGGCGCCCTGTCTAGAGATTGTTCCTGCCTCCCCTAAGATGCTTGCTGCACTGTGCGCGACCTTCAATGAAATAATTTACTGCAGCAGTACTGTCTCTCACAAATGTACTAACCTCCTATTCCTGTCCTTCCTTTTCTTTCTCCAAGTAACCAATCGCCACACGCCAAGCCATCTGTAAGCTTAGAACGCCGATTCTTCAAAACTTTTATGAAACATTGAAATATCTTCATAGTACATGTTTAATGAATTCATCCATCTATCCATCCAGGATGATGCCAATCCCAGAAAGCATACAGCACGAGGCAGGAACAATCCCTGAACGGGGCGCCAGCTCATCGCTAGCACTGCACCAATGTGTCCACACATATTTAATTATTAACAATATACAGTACATTATTTTACTTATCTATATAATGTAATAAGCATTCTTTACTGCATTTCATCTTAAAAATGATATCAAGATCTCCAAGAAGATAGTAATTGGAAATCTAAATCGACTTAGAAGCCAGTCGTCATCATATGTAAATTCACGCTTTATGAGGTGACTCAGGTTGTGCAATATTATAACTGTAGTGCAAGTTTACAGTGAGGTAATTGTACTTACAAGTACAAACAGTCTTACCAGGAGCAATTGATGGACTGATTGAGTGTGTTTAGAACACTTGGGATGAAACTGTTTCTGAACTGTGAAGTCCCTACAGGAAAGGCTCTGAAGCGTTTGCCGTATGGGAACAGTTCAAATAGATTGCGTGCATGGCTGAGACAGCGTGTGCAAAATGCTGTATACCGATAATCCAATCAGCTGCCTTACAGCTGTGATTCCACACTCAGATGCAGTGGGTTAAATACTCAGTGGTGCACTGGGAATAACAACACTAAAGCAGTAATGATATTTAGAATGGTTTGGCCATTCGGTGCACCATTATATGGTTACGGCTTGATTACAATGAGATGCCTTAAACTAATAAACGATATGTGGTTAATTTCAGTGCATTTTATAAAGCCGCTTCAGGGATGTGAATCTAAAAACTAAAGGGAAACCACACAGCAACAGTAGCACTGCTTTGACGCTGGGTGCCGCCAGTTTGCAAAGCCGAGCAGAGAACTTGCGTACACAAGGGATTGAGGTATGGTGAAAATGTGCGTGGCTTTATGCTTAGTTTTGTTTTTATACATCACGATGTGAGCGTGGAAACAAGAGTACACAATATTTTTGTGTGTATGCACCGTTTATACATGAGGCCCCAGGACATTTGAATGTAGATTGATAGGCAAAAATGGCAAATGTATCCATTAAAATAAAATATTTAACATAATAAAGTGCGCAGAAAGTGAAGGGGCCTGAACACTTTCTGAATTCACTATAGTTTGTTTTTGGGCAGATGTTAAAAAAAAATCATTTAAAGAGGCAGATAGGACGTAGCTAAATCAGGAGACTTTCAACTTTGAGGAGGTTGGTACAGTCCTTTTCACTGATTCACCGTTAGATGCCACACAAATTGCCAGTACTCTAGTTTTAAAAATGTTAATTAAAAATTGGACTTGGCCTTGGTAAAATACTTAGGCATAATGAAAGGTAATATAAAAGGTGGTTTGTAAATTGAAATCAGTAATCACACCACCACCCCTGCCACCATCACCTGATCAAAGTCCTGTGCAGCCATCAGTGATGTCTGAAAGAAGATACCCTAAACTGTCACAAGACCCACTGCATTGTACCCTTTAAGACAAAGCCTTTATTGTTTTCTGTTTATTGTTTTCTCCCTCTTAACTGGAGTTTTTTTTTTCCTGTCCACCATGGCCATCTTACCTTATCATCAGACTGTCATTTAACACTCTGCTTCTCTTAATTACATATCTTTCTTATGTAAGTGTGCATTATCTATTTATCTTTTGTATACTCTTTATTCTCTATTATTCGTATCTAAATTTAATTTGTTTTTCTTTTACATATAACTACTACTTTGAAATGTTGTAAAGCACTTTGAGCTACTTTGTAGGAAAATTTCCAATATAAATAAATGTTGTTGTATGATTCCAATCTAGGTAAATTATTTTAAAATTGTCATTGTGAAGTTCTGGTAACAAAAATGTAGTGATAATAATCTTATATTCTATTGTACAGTATATATATTTTTTAAATTTTATTTGTTTGCAAATAGATATATACAAACTTGGCCTATTAGGACCTTATCTCAATTTTTTGCAGATTAGGTAACAAAATAATAGCAAAGTTAAGATATTGTATAGTATACCACAGGAGAGCTCTTTTAATCTTTGATTTGTTGGCTATTAGTTCCATACAAATGTGGATGTTTGGGACCTTGTATTGAAAATACAATTCTGACTTATTTTTTGATTAAAATTGTTAGGAAAATTTACTGTTCCTTAAGTTATATTTTAATTTTAATATTTCACTAAAACCCAATCAATCTGTCTATTTTAATTTTGGCTCTCCTGTACAAGCTTTTAGCATGGACACAAATATGTGAATGACTATTTCATTCTTTTTTGATTTTGATGATTTGCATGATTTGTTTTCTCATAACAACCAATTTTAAAATTGTCAATAAGTACTACAGAGTTGATTTTGCAGAAGACTTAGTATGCTTTAAAGGTACTGTAGGTTTTGGGTGCAATTCAATTTTAAGGTTAATTAGTAACAAAAGCAGCAGAATGGCTCAATAGGCTCTTTTTTCTCATAATAACATATCCTTTAAGCGAACTGTACTGAACTGGAATAAAGTCGACATTTTTCTTTTACAAATTTAAACATAATGGTTGGTAACAAGTAAAATCCACATGTTCAAAAAAGGCATATTTCAATGAAAGGAATGTGAAAGTCAAAGTTGATGAATACACATTTATGGAGCAGTGCTTGATCTGAGCAAAGAAGGCTGGAGATTACTGTTTTTGAGAAACAAGAATCCCGTGTTTCCCATGAGTACCTGAAATGGATAGCAAAGAAGCAGCAGCTTTGGGCAGGTAAGCTGATTTTCACAAACACCAAGTAAGCTAAATCTCAAAAAAAAATTAATGTTGAAAAAAATTCTATCATGCTTCTGCCAAAGCTTGCTTGTAAAAGTAGCATCTGCTGTTTTCCCTGATATAACTTAATTAGAACAAAAGCTGTTTTAAATTATTGTACTGAGAATCACACTTGGATAGCAGGTCACTTTAAATGAGACCCTCACTATTATTTTTAATAGCTTCTCTTACTACACTGAGCGTACGGTGAATGAATGCATATTCCTGGGAAGCATCAAAAAGGATTCAAGAAACACATGCAGCAAAAGTGCTTGGAGCCACTAAGGACCAATGGTAGTGTCAGAAATGGAAATACAATTCAAGATCGGAAAAATACAAAGAATTTTTCTACAAGAAAAGAGCCTTTTGTGTTGCAGCATGTGAGAGTTTATAGTAAGCATATCCAGTCCACACAACCCAACCCATTGACCACTGGTAGCCTTTTCCTTGTCTGCATATTAAAAAAAAAATATTAGAAAACTAAAATATAATAACTGCAAATGTTTTATTAATTTGTTTATTAAAATATTTATACATTCGGAGTAGTCCTGATTTTTTGAGCTTTTGCAGCGAATATGCTGTGTTCGCTTACATATTTTCCTGGAAATTCGCCATGAGGTCAGGTCAGACAAATGTGTTTTTGCTAGCACCCCACAAAGCTTTGCAAAGCCAGTGTGACATCATAGTAGTGGGACAGCCCCCGAGTATATAACGTTGATCCTAGCAGTGGACAAACATTAGCTGAAAACTTGTGAATACTTTTAATCACAAAACATGAATGCAGAAGGAACCTGTATTCATGTCTTAAAGGGTAATTTCTTTTGGACTTGTATGTGACGTTTGTAACATGTCAGCCTACCCCTTTAGTAGTATTACTCAGAATGATGAGCAGTTGGTGCAAATAGGAGTGAAGAATGAACATGCTTTACTGTTGTGCTTATTTGGTAGCAGTGATAATAAACAAACAAAAGCTTTAGGGAAAAATATATATATATTTTTCAATTTTAGAGAGATGAGTACCTGTTATTGAATCTGTGGAGGCAAGCTTTAGTAACTTTATTCTTCCTGTCTGCAAAAAATTTACTGTTGTAATATTTAATTCTATAAAATGTATCTTTTATGTGGTGAAGGGGTTAGCACTGCAATTAACAGCTCAGGTAACATTTTTAGCCTCAATGATTGGTTCAGCATATTTGGCAGATGTTTCCCTAGCCATCAGCAACACCTAACAGACCATTGCACCATTGTAATCTACCGTTATAATCCACTAAAATCTAGTTCCATTTCTCCTTGCATTTTGTTGAGTTCTACAAAGTTCACGAACATTTTCACAATTTTGCTGAACTCAAGACAAAGTGAGTTTGGCAGAGATTTGCTCATCACTAATTCAAAATTAAATTCATATATTTTGTGAAACAACTGCTCAGAATTAACCATATTAAGATGATTTTTTTTAAAAATCTGTAGTTTCAAATATATGAGGGGTGACCCAAAAATTCCTGAAATTGTTAAAAAAAATACTGTTAAACTTACAACAATTCCATTTTAATCACCTTCTAAATACTCTCTATGAGATGTAATCCGCTTGTTCTTGTGCTCTATTCCTTCCTGTTAAATTTTCCTGTACTCATCTTTTGTCATCATGGCTAGAGCCACTGATATTTTTTCTGGTATTTCCAACATGGTAGCAAATATATTTCCCTTTAGTTTTAAGTTTTAATTTCTAATGTTCTTATCATGTTTTAACAAAGTCAATGGCTGTAACATTAAGTTCAGGTGGAAAAAGGTGTTGGTACATGATTTTATTGCTTCACTTTAATAAAATAAAAATGAATAGTATGGGACTTGTATCTGTCAGATTACAATAAATGTGTACCATAAGGCCATTTAGCATTTTTAAAAGTTTTAAACCTAAAAAGACAGCTCCAGCGGTGCTGAGTGTCTGAAAATGAACGGGTCCATTGTGAGAACAGAAGTCAAAATGAACTTACCAGCAAGGCATCAAGCTGTATGGTATAATTTAGTTTCAGCTTATTAAAAATTGAGAGAGAAAAGGCCATTTAGAAAGAGGCCATGCTTCTCAGACTGCATGAAACATTTCAGCATAGGATAATGAGTTAGACAAGTTTAATAGTTCTGCATGATTCACTGCTGCCAGTCTAGTGTACTTGTCTCCAGATGGAGTAACTATAAATAATACACTGTTCTGGTTTCATTTCAATAACTTTTTTCACACCTGCTTAATGCTACACCTTTTTCAATGAACCACATTTGAACAAAATTTTTGCCTCAGAGACCACGATAAAATAAAATAAAAACTTATTTATTATGCATTTGGAGATGAATAGTGCTTTTGAATAGAATCTAGGCTGGCATGTCAATGTTATATAATAAAGAAATTTAGAGCATTTGTCACTTCCAAGTTTAAAAGTAGGGTTGTTTATTCTTTTAAAAAGGAAACACTAGTATTTTTTTACACATTTAGCTAAATTAGCTTGTTAGTTGGTAACAGATACTCGTATTTTAATTCTACTTATTAAAGTTCTTCAAAATGTATTATTGTTACTAGAGTTTACAATAGCTTTCTGATGATAATGTTACGTTGGTAATAGTCTAGCTGCATTTGTCATTCAAAACTTAAGCTTTTAACATCCATTTCAGGAAGTACAAAAGCTGTTAGTGTGACTCTAATAGGATAAGATCACAAAAGTACAAGAAAGATGTTCCATTGGGACTCCTTGCAGTCAATATTAATGTAGCCAGTTAATCCCGATAAGAATGCTCTGATCAACACCTCCACTCACAAGAGGCATACGTCTTGCGACTCAGTGGCCAAAGCTTTTTGTTTACCTTTCACTCTGCTACTCACCTACATCACTTATTCATTCAACTTGAAATAGAATATCATAAGAGACTTTTAATAGAAGGTCACTTAACAGCTCTTCAAATGTTCGGAAATATTGCCACCATTCATATACATGCATTACTATAATTCTTTTTTTAACAGCGCTCCAAGCACGGACTGAGGTTTCTAGTTTCATCAGGCAAAACTGGATGGATTACCAGTCAGAATCAGAAAAAGGTTACAAAAGAGCAGGAGACAAGGGTGTCAGACCAATGAAGCATAAGTGACAGCATCAGGCAGTAGCACCAGAAATTCATCAATTAGAAATATGTCACATCTGCATAAATACTTCTAAAACAAATGAAATTTAATTTTGTGTAACTGTTTTCCCCTTATCATGAAAGGAATACAGTATGATGTTACTTGATCCCTACAAAGCATCATCTAAATCATACAAGCAAACATTATTATTTTAGGCTAATGATTTACTATATATTTTATTTAAAATTTAAGGCTCACATCCCATTATTTTATTTATTGTGCTATATTTTTTAAATGTATTATTGTCATGCTTGGGACTTTCACTTAAACAGAGTTTTTTGTTTGAGATACTGTATAAAGTTCTCTTCAGGGTGTTTTTATTTATGTATCTGTTTTGTCTGTTTGCCTTCCTTTATTTGTTTTAGTCAAACCTTAATAAATGCTAAGCTGGAACATTCAATGGAGTTATTGAAGGAGGGTATCAGCTTGAATCTGCAAATGAAAAAGGAAAGGTAAAGTTTATTCCCACACTGTAAAGAAATGGTAAAAGACATACAGTTTTGGCTCTGTAGCATTCATCAGGTGTATAACTGAAAGAAAAAAGCAAGTTACATTCAATATTCAATATAGGAGCAAAGAAAGCCAGGGGACATAAAACAAATTAAAGACAAGTGGAGGTATGAAAAGCTGTCATTTGAAAAGATAAAAGGAGAGATTAAAACATTCTGGAGAACTATGTGATCCAAGTGTGAAAGAACACAAGCCAAGATATCAGTGGGGCTCTGATGAATGAATGTTAAAATGTCCTGCAGTTAAAATATTTTTTTTATCCTAACAACTCGAAAATGCCCCGCTTAAAACAACAAAAGTGACTCCCATAAAACTTTAATTTCCTGATTATGATGTGCGGTGATGATTCCAGAAGAATATATTTAACAATATTTTATCAAAAAATTTGGCATTTTGCACATTTTATGCATATAACTAGGTAAGTGTCATATAAAGTATGCTATACAAGTAATATGAGATTTTTTTATTCTTTCTAAGGTCATTTTTTACATCATTTGGCATTGTACAGCATTGGTCACTATTTTCTTCTATTTCTCCATGAAAACATGAGATTAAAAATATTACCACTGCAAAGTATCTGGTGTAAGTAACATATAAAAAAATATATATATTGGACAAAGTATTTAGTGATGCAGCATGTATGTTTTTAGCGTGTGCAAAAATCCCAGTATAGGCCAGCAGGTGGGAAAAGGTATCCTGTGGTTCATTGAATCAAGCATTGTACACTTCCTCTAGAGAAGCAACAGTTCAGAATGTAGATGAAATTGACTTAAACTGGCAACTTGGAATGTACCACATATTCTCTGTTAAAGATAGCCAATGGAGTTGATGTTACATACGTCTTTTCTGCTCTACAGGTTAATTGTACCAGAATGGTTTGCCATTAATGCTACAGTAGGTGATGGTGCACATTATGATATCCTTGTTTCAGTGGTCTGTACTGTCCACTGTCAATGTTGCCTCACTCAATTATCTAAAAGGAGAAGACAAACCAATCACTGATGGTGACTTGGTTCAAGTCTGTGCAAATTCAAAAAGCTTGAGCCTTATAATATCTACTCATTTGCTTAATAGAAGATACTGTAATAAACACAAAGACAGGGACACTTCTTTTTTAATTAGTTGGTCCATGTTCAAAGGAGTTACCTAGTGACCCAAGGGGGGCCCAGCATTGCTAGAGATAGTAGACAGTATTGTAAAAGGTGATTTGATGGTTTGCCTCATGAGCCAACATACTGTAGTTAATCATGTTTTCAGTTTGTAACTTATTCCACCTTAAGCATAGCTTTTGGAGGTATGGGTGATAAATATGTTAAATCAGCGAACAATAACCAAGAAGCGTGGGCTATTTGCTGATGTTTTCTTTCTAAGAGGCACAAACATGAATACCTAATATGGTAATGAAAACAATTAACCAAAAACCATAAACTATAAACTTTTAAAATGTCAAATACCTCTAAAAATAACTCTGAAGAATCAGCAAAATATTTATTATTATAGTTTCCTCCAGCTGTTAAATCATAATAAACTCAGCTCTTAATAATATTATGTTTGTCTTCAATAAAAATAGGCTGTATTATCATGTGACCTAGTCTTCACTGAGGCATCTCAAAACTGCCCATTAAATGCACCTCTTAAGTCTTTTAATGAACACTGCCTTTTTCCTCAACTTTATATGACCTTGATTCCAATAATATAAGAACAGATTAAATGTCTCAGTGTTTCTGGAATTGAGATCCAAATTTCGACAATCAGCGGTGACATGACTCTAAGAGAAAATATAAAATACATTGACCAACTGAGGTGAAGCACATGACAGCTTCTTTTCCTGGTACAGCTTTTGTCTTTCCTAGCCCCAGCCAACCGTCTTCAACTCCATCTCCATGAACAATCACCTCCAGTGTGTAATGTGTCGGCATAAGCTCTCCTCCTAAAAGTTTGTCACTTCTGTGATAACCACTCAAGCAGCATCCTCACTATATGTTCATACTTCCTTAATTGGCTCTTAACTGGTCTGAAGATGACACTGCTTTACTCAAAACTTCAAAAAGACTATGCATTGCTGGACAGCCAATATGCTCGCAATGACAGGGAGAGTGTATACAGTAATAATTTAAGGTTTTGTTCCATTGTACCTTGACTCTCATTCTTTAGGTCTCTACTCAGAGTTCATCACTATAGCTGAGAAGACTCCCAGAATAATTTGTAAAGGAGACTGAAAACAATGTCAGAGAGGATAGGTCCTGTTTAACAACTTTTCAGTTGTTAGAGAGAAATGTTTATTTGAATCTGTATGTGTTTCTGATTGTGCCTGTCCTGCAGCTCTTCATCAAATGATAAATAAGTCTGTTACACAAAGTAAAAATCAAGGGGTGTGTAATTATAACAATCCAAAACAGGACTGGAAAGCCCTAAAAACTACTGCATGAGTGGGTTAAAAAAAAGTGATTGTTCCAACTGAACCCCAAGCTCTTCGGTAATGAACTAAATTACTTTTTTTTTTACAAGATATACAACCAAAAGATTTCAGTGTGCAAAACTGACCAGTAATTGCAAAGGTTTCAAAAATGGCAGCAATGTTACTGAGAAGAAGTGAAGGACTCACTACACTATGTGAAAAAAAAAAACATATCAGGGTACCTACTCACAGTCTGTTTCAGACAGCTCACTAGCTCTTCAGTTGCTTTTTAACTGCTGTGGCTATTGTGTCAGAATTGTGAAAACAGCTAATCCCTATCCTGGTTCCCACAATTTCAAAACCAAAGTAGTTTGAATGAGCACAGACTACCACAAATGCTTGGAAGATGTTTTGAAAAATATTTCAATAATACAGAATATGTTCTTTATTGATAGCCATCAATTTTGCTCGGTGGGCAAAAATAAGTGCAAGGGAAACACCACTTGTCATCTTGCATAATAATAAGCCTGGTTGCTACTCCTGTGTCAGACAAAATGTCTGCAGTTTTTATTTAACAGTTAATACAGTCTAGCCTCATTAATTTATTGAAAAACTGAACACTATGAATGCAAATCCATATACTTCCATTATAGATTCAAGACTTTCTTTTAAGCTGTCCACAGACAGTCTAATTACAGCACACTTTTTCAAGGCTGTGTTCTTTCCCCATCTCTCTACTTTACCCTCTACACTAGTGACCTGAGACATAACATTGATATTAGGTCAGTTATCAGACATGCCTCTGACGCTATGGTCACAGAACACATATCTGGAGTGGATGACAGCTATTACCTCAATCAAAGTGGACTACTTAGAGATTTGGTGCAATAACAACAAAACTTATCTGTATGGTAAGAAAAGTAAAGAAGTAGTATTTGAGTTTAGGAGATGAAATTTGGTATTTTTGTCTCCAGGAACAATGACTGATTATAAATTGTAGGTACTCACATTGAAAATGATTTGAATTGAAATATTGTTGTAAAAAATATCAGTAATATGATATTATATATACAACCCCAATTCCAATGAAGTTGGGACGTTGTGTAAAACGTAAATTAAAACAGAATACAATGATTTGCAAATCCTTTTCAACAAATATTCAATTGAATACACTACGAAGACAAGATATCTAATGTTCAAACTGATAAACTTTATTATTGTTTTGCAAATCTTCACTCATTTTGAATGTGATGCCTGCAACACGTTTCAAAAAAGCTGGGACAGGGGCAGCAAAAGACTGGGAAAGTTAAGCAATGTTCAAAAAACACCTGTTTTGAACATTCCACAGGTGAACAGGTTCATTGGAAACAGGTGTTTGTCATGATTGGGTATAAAAGGAGCATCCCCAAAAGGATCAGTCGTTCACAAGCAAGGATGGGGCAAGGTTCACCACTTTGTCAACAACTGCGTGGGCAAATAGTCCAGCAGTTTAAGAACAACGTTTCTCAATGTACAACTGCAAGTAATCTAGGGATTTCATCATCTACTGTCCATAATATCATCAAAAGATTCAGAGAATCTGGAGAAATCTCTGCACATAAGTAGCAAGGCCGAATGTCAACACTGGATGCCCGTGATGTTCGATCCCTCAGGCAGCACTGCATTAAAAACCGACATCATTCTGTAAAGGATATTACCACATGGGCTCAAGAATACTTCAGAAAACCATTGTCAGTTAACACAGTTCGTCGCTACATCTACAAGTGCAAGTTAAAACTCTACCATGCAAAGCGAAAGCCATATATCAACAACACCCAGGAACACTGCCGGCTTCTCTGGGCCCGAGCTCATCTGAGATGGACTGATGCAAAGTGGAAAAGTGTGCTCTGGTCTAACGAGTCCACATTTCAGATTGTTTTTGGAAATCATGGACGTCGTGTCCTCCGGGCCAAAGAGGAAAAGGACCATCCGGATTGTTATCAGCGCAAAGTTCAAAAGCCAGCATCTGTGATGGTATGGAGGTGTGTTAGTGCCCATGGCATGGGTAACTTGCACATCTGTGAAGCCACCATTAATGCTGAAAGGTACATACAGGTTTTGGAGCAACATATGCTGCCATCCAAGCGACGTCTTTTTCAGGGACGTCTCTGCTTATTTCAGCAGGACAATGTGAAGCCACATTCTGCATGTGTTACAAACAGCATGGCTTCGTAGTAAAAGAGTGTGGGTACTAGACTGGCCTGCCTGCAGTCCAGACCTGTCTCCCATTGAAAATGTGTGTCACATTAGGAAGCACAAAATACGACAACGGAGACCCCGGACTGTTGAGTAACTGAAGTTGTACATCAAGCAAGAATGGGAAAGAATTCCACCTACAAAACTTCAACAATTAGTGTCCTCAGTTCCCAAACGCTTATTGAGTGTTGTTAAAAGGAAAGGTGATATAATACAGTGGTAAACATGCCCCTGTCCCAGTTTTTTTGGAATGTGTTGCAGGCATCAAATTCAAAATGAGTGAAGATTTGCAAAACAACAATAAAGTTTATCAGTTTGAACATTCAATATCTTGTCTTTGTAGTGTATTCAATTGAATATAGGTTGAAAAGGATTTGCAAATCATCGTATTCTGTTTTTATTTATGTTTTACACAACGTCCCAACTTCATTGGAATTGGGGTTGTATATGATATATATATATATATATATATATATATATATATATATATATATATATATATATATAATATCAGTAATATGCAATCAGCACTTGTTTCTTTCTCCTCCATAAACTCAGACTATTCAAAGTGGACAAGGACCTAATGCTGTCCTTTTATCACAGTGTCACCCTGTCTATCATCACTTTCAGCTCCATTGCCTCGTGTAGTAGTTTTAGAAACCACAATTAAAAAAAAAAAGGCTCCAACAGGTTAGTGAACATGCATCCAAAATCATTGGATCTGCTATAGAGGACTCCTTAAACATTTGCCAGAGAGCAATCACAAAGAAACTGGAAATCGTCTCATCTGATGACAGACACTCATTATATATAGCACCTAACCTCAGGAAATCAGAGAGGATAATCATTTTAAAGACACACTCCAGAAATTCCTTTCCCTCTAATACGATATGTCTTTATAACAAAGAATAACCTTGAACCCTCAGGTACCACGCCAAACACCAGGTAAAAGTCCAACAATAATTATTTTTATTACAATAATTACATGCACTAAGCACCCTCCACTCCACACTACTCATTAAACAATCACAAATACTCAATAAACCAATCCTCCAGCTCCCAGACGCGTTGCCCTCCTACCACCCAGCTCAGCTCGCCGTCTGGGAGCTCCCTCAGTCCTTTTATATTCCCCGACCCGGAAGTGCTCCCAATCCAACAGTCCACAAGTCCTTATTCCTTCTGGGTCAGGGTAAACAATGCTTTTCCTCACCCCGGAAGCCCGTCGCTCTTCCTGTGACTAACTTCCGGGTCATAGTGTGCAACAGAGTCCCCTGGCCTCCCGACAGCGACTCCCAGTGGCCCCCAAGGTATCCAGCAGGGCTGTGCATAAAAACTACATAGTCCATGAGGCCCTGCTGGAATTCAGGGCCCGTATATGCTCTCGGGAGAGCTCCTCCTGGCGGCCTGGGGGTGAGGGCCGGAATATGAAACCGGCCATCCATTACACATGTTACTTATGATCAAGAAAAGGAACTTATGGATGCCCCAATAAATTTGCCACCACGATGGGCAGAAATATTGGAGGTTATGGTATCACAGGATGAAGCTTTACACCGGATATGTGAATGTGGTGGAAACTGAAGTACGTGAGTAAGTGCGGAATTGTCCGAGAAGTCTGGAGCAGAAACTGGTAGACTGTTTACAAAGAAGCGATCAGCAGTGGGAGGAGGAGATTCAGGACACAATGAGGCGAAATATCACTGCATATTTTCAAACATCATGTTTGAGTGACATCATTAACTTACACGTTACTCTCCTTCACCTCAACCCTTGCGGATGCCGTACAGCTGGAGTTTTCAAAACTGGAAGCCTCCTGTAAATTGGTGGAAGTTCTTCAGTTTATTGAGAAGGGAGACATGTTTCTAGAGCTACATCCATTGACATTAGCTGAGTTAATGGGCTTTTGGAACGTATCTCTTCAGGAACCAGTCTGCTACTAATGGCAGGTGCAGAAAAGTAATATTCTTGTTGTATGTAACCCTTGCCTTGGAGTGGTACTTAGGGCTACGATGAGTTCAGTACAATCTCTAATAAAGATCGAGTCCTTATTAGGGACAGACTGAGCTGCTATGAGGGGTAAGAAGGAGCAAACCTTTGGAGCCTCCAGTTAAGAAGTACCCAGGTCCAAACCTCAGACAGACAAGGACCAGTCTCCTGGGGCTGAGCTCACCATTTTACACACACAATTAAGTTCAGTAATGGACGGCTTCATGAAGAACTGGGGAGTAACCCATAAGAAGACTATGGCATACCATCCAGAGTCTAACCTCATCGAGCGAGTAAATTGCACCCTGAAGATGATAGCTTCTTATATGGAAACCTGCTAAAATCCACTCAGTTTCCAACATTTTTTGGGTTCTTTTTCTTATAAATGAGGTAATGTAGTATATGGTACACTTCCAGAGGTAGCAGGAGTAAACTCAGAAACATGTTATATTGTCCAAGGTTTTGAAGTATAGTTTCTGTGGATAGAATCCTTAAATGTAGAAGATTTTCATGGTTATAAGTTATAAGCAAAAAAGTGTTCTGACCGTAATCACAAACAGAAAATACATGTAAAATTCCGTTTCAACCAATATCTTTACAACAAAATTTTCATTACAATGAAGTATTTTTATAGTCCCGACAGTTTCTCCATATGACGCAAGTCTATAGAAATCTCGTTACTATGAAGTACATTCAGCAGATACTTTCATTACAACGAAGTGCCCAAAAGACCTTGAAATGCTTGAATGAAACATCCACAGAGCAGCTAGTTCTGTGGCCGCAGCTCAGTTGTACACAACGATCTCCAAAGAGAAACATTGTAATTTTTTTTCTTTCTTCGAACTTCCTTCATACTGTTTTTTTTTTTGCCCTTTTTGTTTCCTGCGATTTTCAGTGATACCTTTTGCCTTTTGATCGTTAACATTTGAAAAACATCCATTAGAATTTAACTCATTGTCACCCTTCTATAGAAATGGCAGACACGAAAAAACAATAACAGTTCATATTAGAAAAAAAACTTTACATTTTTGCAGCTCTCGATTGCGGCAAAAAGAAAAAAGATGTTGCCAGTGAATTCGGAATTTCGCCATCGACACTGTCAACTTTCTTGAAAGACCAAGCAAAAAAAGAAAAAAATCTCTGGTTGCAAACGTATGCGAACTGCTGCATTTGAAGACGTCGAAAAAGCAGTTTTTATGTGGTTCAGTAATGCTCGTTCAAGAAACATTCCTATTAATGTGGCACTCATTCAAGAAAATGTGAGGGATCTCCCCTAACTGGACAACATGCAGAAGAGCATCGCGAAATCTGATCTCCGTGTCTATGGATGACTGTTTATCTGTTGCCGGGGAAACAGCAGGCTCAAAGCTATGCTGCATCTCTCCTCCAAAGCAAACAGAAAAGATATCGATGGGTGATGCAAGAAACAATGTAAATTCAGCTAACAGGAATGCTTGTTCACTGATCTGGCCACGACCCTGCCTGACTGCTGTGTCTGTGTATAGCAGAGTGGCAGATCACACTACAGTAAATAACTGTGTTGTTCCTGTTTCAAGCTGAATAAAGCTGGTTTTACTAAAGTACTGAGACTGAGCCTCGTGTTTTGGGGTGCAAGACAGAGACTTATAGCACGACCCTGATCTTTTATGATTTGCTTCTGTGTTGCTTCACTGCAGTGCTATGAGCCTGTTTTTGCCCTGCCCCGGCAACAGACAAACAATCTTCCACAGACACTGCAATCGTGCTTCGGGATGCACTTCAGCGTCTCGTTCCCATTGGGCGAGTGTCTCAAAAGAGTTCAGAAACCTCACAATATGAAGAAGAAGAAAAGGATGATTCTACTCCTGATTGATAACTGTGCTGCCCACAACATGCTTCCACATTTAGATAATGTTCGCTTTGAATTCCTCCCATCAAATTGCACAGCAGTGCTTCAGCCATTGGATTTGGGCATCATTCACAGCCTGAAAGTGTATTATCGCAAGGAAATGCTGAGAAAGAGTCTAGTCAGCATAACTTGTAGGCAGGAGGAGATTAAAATTAACGTGAAAGAAGCTATTGAAATGATTGCAAACGCCTGGGCGCAAGTTAAAGAAAGCACTATAGTAACAAATACAGAATCTCATTACAACAAAATTTTCGCTACAACGAAATATTTTTTAGGTCCCTGGGAGTTCGTTGTAATGGAATTTTACCTGGATATATAAACACAGAAGGACAGGCAACACAAAGAGATGTCAGAACTACACTGGCACCATCTTGGAGTCGCTGTCTCTTCTTAACACTAGAATTACTAAAGCCTAGTAAAAAAGTCGTAAACACAGCCCACCTTAAATCCCTTCGCACCTCTCCATCAGTGTCTTTGTCTTGTAATTGTGTCGAGACAAAGCAGCAAGCAGCCTGCTATACCATCCCCCCAACAAATGCAGTAAAGGCACAAAGCTCTCCCACCTCAAGTCTTGATTATCTTGGAGTAGAGTGCTGGAGTTTTAGAGGGTAAAAAATATATCGTTATTTGGGACACATGCATTTCATGTGTGTTCCGTGTCTACAACAATCTATGTAAACACATCGTTAAAGCAGAAGAATGTTTAATGTTTTAGTAATAAATGACAAAACGTAGACATAAACTGTATAATGTGTGAAGCCTGATGTCCAAAGATTAAATAAACACTTTTTTTTCTTTATTTCACCATATGCAATTTTTCGTATTAGGAATTTGTTAGTTTTCACATACCCCTTGGGGTCAGAGTGCAGAGTCAGCCATTGTACAGCGCCCCTGGAGCAATTGAAGGTTAAGGGCCTTGCTCAAGGGCCCAGCAGAGTAGGATCTCTTTTGGCAGTGACGGGGATTCGAACCGGCAACCTTCGGGATACCAGTGCAGATCCTTAGCCTCAGAGCCACCACTTTGCACTTTAACAAAAGGTAAAAGGATAATACAACAGCTTCTGTGGTGCAGTGGTAAGAACTGCTGACTTGTAATCAAGAGTCCCCTGCTTCCCCTCCTAACTGCCTCGCAAAAGTATTGTTTTGAGAAGTGAGCTGCTCTTACTGTTAATAATATACAATAAAAACATACATTTGAATTGCGTCTCTAACAGCCAGTGTAAATTTATAGTACTTGTAAAAGTTAGCATTTTTTTTCACTTTTATTCTCTCAGTCACGATCACGATATATATTAGCACCCACCCAGATCTGACACTGTTAGTTTTTATTTGAAACTGGAAATAACTATAGATGTGAGTGGTGATTTGAGACAATGGAACTGGAAATTCTCTGATCTGGAGGGATAAAAGCTGACACACAAACGCTGGTATATCATGCCTTCCTGGTATCTCATTGTCACTTGAATTTTTTTTATTCAGTTTTATTTTGTTCCTGCTCACACTGAATTAGTATGCACCTTATGGTCCATGATGTCAAAGCTGCACTGACATAATTTCAGAAAACATTGAGGCACTCATGCAACATTATTCATATTCATTCACATGCCTTCCTGCGGTTGTAATCAGTTTTTTTTCCCCTGATCTTGCCCAGTCTCCAACATTTTAGTGCATGGTGGCGTTTCTTTTGTACTCCAGGACATGCAGAGGAAAGAATAGTAAAGATAGTCAGTTCTGCGCTACATACTGTACAATCATCAAATTCAAATGTTAACAGTTCCTATACACCCAAGGACTGTCCTTTCTACATTTACGACATGTGTACTTCCTAGACTTTTCCAATGAATAACCCCAATATTACCACTGCCAGTAACACCACTGAATGTTGATACTCAGGTGTGAACTGTTGCACTTATCTCCTCCAGCTCTCATCTGACTGCATTCACACATCTGACAAAACCAACATTACAAAACATTGTTTTCCAGATGTGAACTGCTGCTTATCTTCAGCAGACAAGAATAAAATAATTAATGAAAAAATGTTGCACTTATAATCACTCAAGTTGTTTCACTACTCAGGATGAAGAAAAAAAAACTTCAGTTATTTCAGCTAGGTATATAACAACTACAAATGTCATTTTACGCCGTGAAATATGAAGTACTGTACACAGTCAACATGAATATGGGGGGGAAGTAAGAACACGTGAAGTGGCACACAATGGATGAGGTTATCAAGCCATGGTTGATGAGTGTAGCAGTGGATGGCAGCTCACTCACCAAGTTTTCATGGACACGGCAGACTAAACATTGAATGCAAATGAAGAATTAATTTTGAGGTTTATGTGAATACAGAAGGACCAATGCAACCTGGTACTTGACCATAAATTAGGCACCATTTTGAAGAAAAAAATATGATTTCAGTATAACTGTACTGAAATGCCTACACATGTATTAAATTACATAAATATACAATCACACATATTGAATTGCACATATTTGATGGTACATGCATACACACGCAAAAAAAACTGACCATTTATTTGTGTATTTGCATGCATTATCAGGTCTGCTGTGTCTGTAAAAACACTGGAAGTGAGCTGCTTTCACTCGTGGATCGCTTTATCGAAAATGTGCCATCTTCTGTGTTTTTCTTTCCCCATGTAATACTTATGGTGGCCTTGCACTTCATATACTGACAGCTTTGTTGATATAGCACACACGTGGCATACTTTGTGAAGAACTGCATCATGCATTATCAGTAAGGGTAGAACTAAATTTCATAAGCAATTGGTCATTATGAAATGTTGATGCCCTTTTGTATGGTGTTATTTCAGTGCCACTATTCTGAGCACACGTAAAAAAATATTGAGCGCACGTAAAAAAAGATTGCAAGTGCAAGTGTTGCATTTTGAAGAGAAATTTATTTTGAGCGTACAAAAGCTGAATTTGAGTGAACAAAATTCATTGCTGCGTGCAAAAAATGTATTTCAGTGTTTGCGCTTATCCATATACACACACACAATAGCACCCCCTCTCGCTCAGTTTTTTCATTTGCGCTTGCTCGCAATGTGTTGCTTGCGCTCACAACATTCTCTGCTGCGAGCGCTCAACTCTCTGTACACCGTTATAAGTGTGCCACAAAACCAACCAATCAAAGACTTTTCGTGCTGCTGTTCAGTATTCGACGACATAAAAGAGAGCTACTCAAATATAATTTGGAGAGTCAGTTGGCATGGTTGTATAATGCAACTACATTATACTACACCAACGATAGTCTTAACAAATAATATATTTTAAAATAAAATAATTAAAGATATTATCCGCAAATTGGGGTTTAATTGAGTTTAGCTGGATTTAGCTACATTTCGGACTGTTTCCGGAATGCAGCAGCTAGCGAGCTGATTGGAGACCGTAAGAGCCAATCAGAATTTTTGAAACCAAGTCTGTGATTGGTTGGTTTTGTGGCACACTTATAACGGTGTACAGAGAGTTGAGCGCTTGCAGCAGAGAATGTTGTGAGCGCAAGCAACACATTGCGAGCAAGCGCAAATGAAAAAACTGAGCGAGAGGGGGAGCTATTGTGTGTGTGTATATGGATAAGTGCAAACACTGAAATACATTTTTTGCACGCAGCAATGAATTTTGTTCACTCAAATTCAGCTTTTGTACGCTCAAAATAAATTTCTCCTCAAAATGCAACACTTGCACTTGCAATATTTTTTTACGTGCGCTCAGAATAGTGGCACTGAAATAACGCCATACTTTTGTAGCGAAGCACTGAAACAAACTTCACAAGTCTAATTTCAAATTTTGGGAAGCTGCTGATGAAAGTAACAAGTATATATATTATTTACTGTTCCCTATTGAGGAAATGTCACACTTGATTAACAAGGAAAGACAGGCAATGTGAAAAAAAGTCACTACTCATAATATTTTTACATCATTTTGTACAGTTTGTAATGTGGGCCAGTATGTACTTCCCTTTCTGGGCTCAGGAGTACAAGTTGTTATTCTATGTGTGTCAGTCAGAATGGTCATTCTCCTGTAGGAGTAGGATTAAGTAGCTGACACCACAGGGAATACCATCAGTTATTTTATTCAACTTCGAGCACTGACTTTGCATGGAAAATAATTTGCCTGGCCACTTAGCAAAAAGACAAGCCTGCTCTGTACTGAACTGTAAACAAAATGAGATGGGAGATGCCAGGCCATTATGAAAGGACAGAAAACCTGGTCAAAGAGGCAGACACACGATTAATTGCTGAAGCAGTGCAGAACATTCACACAGCAAAATAAAAGTTAGTACAACCACTCAAACTGAAAAAATTATTCCAGACCTGTGATGTGGACAGTATTAAACTCAGTCCGTGCTGCCTGCCATTTACCCACACAGAAATATCTAAATAATATTAAAATTTTATATGCTATTTACTGTGTATAGAAAAATATTGCTTGGGCTTAATACAATATTTTGGAAGGGTTCAAGTATCTCAGAATCATATTCATGGGTGATGAAGAAAGGAACGTGAGATCAATAAGTGCAGTAAAGTGGGGGCAGCTGTTTTATGGGTGCTGTACTAGTCCATGGTGTTGAAGTGGGAGCGGAGCCTAAAGACAAAGCTCTTAGTTTACTGGTCGATCTACAGTTCACGCCTTTCCTCACCTATGGTCATAAGCTGTGTGTAATGACCAAAAGAATGAGATTTCGAGTACAAGCAGCAGAAATAAGGTTTCTCTGCAGGGATTCTGGGCTAACTCTCTTTAACAGACTGAGAAGCACAGCAATTTAAAGGAGCCTCAGAGTAGTATTGCTGCTCTCTAGATCAAGCCAAGGCAGCTAAGGTGGTTTAGGCATGTTATATGGAAGACCCCAGGGCAACTCCCTATGGAGCTGCTCTGGACATGTACCACTAGGCCGAGATCCTGTGGCAGACCCAGGACATGCTGGAGGGAATTCCCTAGGAACAGCTGGAATCTGTAACTTGCGCCAGGGAAGTCTTTCCTGACCTACTTGGCCTGCTGCTGCCATGACCTTCACTAGGAGAAGTATCAGATTCAGATGAAGAGGTGAGATGAGATGCCACTTAATTGTACTGTATAACATAGCTGTATAACATAGCAATGTGTGCTTTTCTAGAGTTATTTCAACTCCTTGAAACTGTATGATGAACTGTATTGATGAACACAGATCTCATGCTGACTGCTATTTCCTTTCTTCTCTGCCCTACAATGCTGCTGTGTACAGCTACCAATGGTTCCTTCTATACAGTTATACACATTCTCAACTAGAGTCAGGCAGCTGGTTCCAACTTCACTTTCGCTCAGAGATAATACCATATTCTTTATATTGCCTAAATCTTTCAGGCAATCTGAGCCAAGATCCATAAGGAAATTCACTAGTAGCCACACAGCCTCAGCTGTATGTATACTCATGGGAGGCCATGCTCGACCACATCAACACCTTCAAATACTAATGATTTTACTTTCGTCTTGAAATGGGGTACCTTTTATTTCTGACATGTCTGCAATTAAACTAAATGCTCCACACCTCTTTCTCCACAGCATCGGGTGGCCACAGAGATACCAGTGTCTGGCCTGGACAACAAGCAAAACTGCACAGGTCTCTGTCACCTTTCCCCTTATGTCTGGTCATCTCATAGTGGGGCCCTGACATAAAAGAGCTAAAATGATAGCGAATGTGCTTCCTTCTACTTCAAATATATACAAAGTTAATTTCACAAGGTTATTTTCTTTGCCCAGGTAATGCCTAGCTATGTGCATTATTACATAGCCACAACCTTAAACTTTCAAGTTGTTCTGTTGGGACAGATAATCCAATGAATGGTTTCTTTTTTCCAACACATGGCATACCTAGAACCTAACTGGCCATAGTGCTAAACACCAACGTGCCTCTTGTGCATTGGAATGCCAGGTTCTTTGCATTCTCTGCAGTGCCCTGTGGATGCTCTCTATGACAAACACATTAGATAGGAGGTAATATTTGAAACTGTCTACTGCCCATTTAATTGTGAGCCTTTCCTTCTCTAAGGTGGTATGCTTTTTCTCTGTCACAAATTCCTGCTAATAAACAAAACTTAACTTCACCTTCCCCATACATCATAGTGCCCCCAAACCATTCTCCATGGTGCCAACCTATAAGGTAAAAGGTTTAGTAAAATTATGACAGCAAAATTACACATTTTTACAGAATGAGTCTTTCAGTGCATTAAAGAGGTGCTGCAATACATGAAAAAATGGGGATGAACCTATGGCACCAACCCACCAAACCAAGAAATTGACTTCACCATCGTGCTAGTCAAAAAACATGCGCTCATTGGAGGAACAGTTGTGTGAAGTGTCACTCCCTCACCAACACAATTCAACATTAAACACACACAGCAATAGGCAAATCTCAGACCCTGGGCGAAGTTGAAAGTTTGTTAAGACAGAAATGGAAACATCTGTGAGGTCAATAAATAAAGGCAAAGAAAAACCATTTGGGGAAATGCCGGGAGATTCTGCAGTGTTGCACAAGGCTGTGGACCAAATGCTTGAACTTTAAACAGACCAGGGTGTACATTCTCTGTGCATGACTGCATCTGCAACTTCCTGTGCCCAAATATAAACAGGCCCTATCTCTCAAAAAATCTTAGATCTTTTGAAAAGTGGCATGTCACTTGCTGAAGTGGACCATACGGTAGGTAAAAAAAGAATCAAGCATTAGCACAATAAAGCAGAAAGCAGCTGAAATTCATGGAAATTCGTGCCCACTGGTGCTATAAGTAATCTATGGATGATTTAGAGTATACGGGAGGATGTGCATAGGTTATATGCTAATACTGCTCCATTTTATGTAAGGGACTTTAGTATCCATGGATTTTGGTACTGAGGAACAACTGTATCCTCAACTTATTGTACATTTCTTTATTTTTAAACTACTAAGCAATGTTATGTGCTCTGCTGTTAAAGAATCACAATATATTTGTAGGATTTTAGGCAACATTGCTTCTTGCTTCTTCTAGTTTACTTAAAGGGGAACAGTCATGTTTTTTTCTATGTTTTATTAGCAAAAAAATATTATGTTATCTTGGAACATGATGCACCATTTTTTGTATAAATCACCAGAGAAGAGTAGACCACTGATATCACTGATCTAGTATTACGGGGACTGAAGAACTCAGATCCCAAAGAATTAACACAGCGATTAGAGTTTATGCTGGCCATGGCACAGCTCAAAAAAAGATGATGTTCTTTCATTCCCAAGTGAAAGAGTACTTTTTGCCATTAAAGACTATTTCCCCTTTAATGCTGATGTTTCTAGCCAATTATTTGTCAGTATGAAGAGAAAAATATAAAATTAATCTGTTTGTATTACATCCATCCATCATTCAATCCACTATATCCTAACTACGGGGTCACGGGGGTCTGCTGGAGCCAAACCCAGCCAACACAGGGCACAAGGCAGGAAAGAAACCCCAGGCAGGGCACCAGCCTACTGTAGTGTTTGTATTACATGCATTAGTTAAACTTCATTTCTTTAACATGAAAACCAACACAAAACATTAAAATGAGCTTTTGATGTGACCAAATAATAAAAAAGCTTCTTTAGTTCTTAAAAGCATACTCAATTATTTTATTTCTAGTAGCATGATGAGAACTGATTAAAAAAAGGTAGTTGAAAACATATGACTGCCTCTAACTGCTATCCAAACTTCTCATAAAATGTTAAAAAGTCATTATTTTAGAATGGCTAAATCATGCTTGTACTCATGTTTACTCAAATAGCTTGTTCACTAACATCTGCAAGGGCATGACTCATCAATTCAGTATCTATCAAGTGATGCTAGTTTGAAAATAGCTGCAGAAGCCAAACATTGACTCTGGCAGCAAGCGTCATTATGAAACTTGAATTGACTTGAATTTCAAAATACTTTTACTAGTTTAAATATTGTATAAAGTGAATTGTGTTTCACTTTTTCATTTTCAATTTTGTACAATTCCAGAAATAAAAAACAAAGACACACTAACAGTTCAAAGTCCAATGAATTGCAAAGTGTACTAATTTTCACCTTTACTGATAATATATTTAGGGTTAATCCTCCACCAACGTGAAATACTATGGTGTTCTGTTTCAAAAAAGATGTTGTATTGGCAATGAATATATGCAGTGTTTATAAAAATTCACACATTTCCAATGTTTACTCTATAGATGCAGGAGTGCTTTAAGATGAGGAAGATACAAGCAATTCAGTCATAAAACAAGACAGAAGTTCTTCATGGAGTGCTTTATCGTAGGAGGAAATGTACTATAGCAGCAATCCCTAATAAGCATAATGAAGTCATGCTTACTGTATGTCTAGCTTCTGTGACAGTGATAATGGGCGATAGTTGCTAATGATTAAGTAAAAATCTGAAGAAACTGACACTACGATTACACTGTTAAGTAAGAATGATGACATTAGTGATTACTTAGCATCGCGGGTTTGAATCCTATTCGCAGTTTTCGTGTAGAGTTTGCATATTCTTCCTTTGTCTGTATGGGGTTTCCTCGAGGTATCAATTTTTTCTCCTACATTCCCATAAAGATGCTGGATAGGTTAACTAGCTATATCAAAATTGTCCAGTGTGAATATGTGTGTTTTAGTGTGTGTGTGTAAGTAGGCCTTGTATTGGACTGCCACCCAGTCTATTTCTATTGTTGATTGTTTTTGCACAGTACTGCCAAGACAAGCTTCAGGCCCTCATGATCCTGAATTGGATTAAGTAGGTCCAAGAATTTTGTATCGTTTCTTGTTACCAGTCTTATTACATGACTAGCATATATAACAAATATGCCTACATTAAAAGCATACTTAATAAAATCAGTATTTTTTGTACCATATATTGACTGTAGTGATATAGAGTTTAATTAGACAGGAAGAATACAGTACTTTTTTTAAAGAATATTAATGTTAAAACGGGTTTAAGTATTTGCTAGATATTGGCAAATAATATTCTAATCATTCATCTACCTGTTTTTGGGTGCAAGAAGGACCTACTGCGATAACCACGTCTGTCTTTTGATCCAGCCGCATGAAACATCTCAGCCCCCCATGGAACAAGGTTGTTGAAATTTGGCACACTTATTCTTCAAAGAAGTATGTTGAGACAGTTCAGTTTTTGTTGAGATATTTCAGACAACTTGTATGTTTTGTATATTTTCTTTGTTAACTAATCAAATAGCTGCTTGGAGGCCCAATGCAAGCAAGTCAAATTTCCTCTTTAATCTCGTAGTTTTTCCATCATTAAAGTCCTAAAATCAATGTTTATATACTACGTTCTGAAATACCATCGTAACTAAAGTAGCACATTAACTGCTTCGTATTCTATGTGTTTAATGTGTGTGAATCATTATGTGCTTAAATGGGCTTTCTCTTTTGTAGACAGAAGAGCACATTCACTGTATTCTACACAGAATACTTTTCATTCATGATATAACAGCTCCCTGAACATTTTAGAACACTAAGATGTATACTTGATATTATTTTCATGATGAAATGCATTAAAGCATGAATTAAACATGGGGACACGGTGGCACAGTGGTTGCAATGAGCTGGCGCCCCATCCAGGGACTGTTCCTGCCCCGCAAGCTGCTTCCTGTGGTGCGCACAACCCTTGATGAAATAATTTATTGCAGCAGTACTGTCTCTGTTAATTGTACCAACCCCCATTTCTGGTCCTTCCGTTTTTCTTCTGCATGTAACCAATCACCACAATATATGCTCTGTAATAAATGTCAAACCAAATGTAAGCTTAGAATGCCGATTCTCCAAAACTTTTATGAAGCATTAAAAAATCTTCGTAATATGTGTTTAATTATTAATTATTCCAACCATCTATCCATCCAGGGTCATGTCAGTCCCAGCAAGCATACAGCATGACGCAGGAACAATCCCTGGATGGGGCACTAGCTCATCGCTACTGCTGCACCACCATGCCTCCACATGTTTAACAATATACATTATTTAAATTAAGTTAATTTATCTCTATAATGTAATATGCATACTTTAATGCATTCCATCTTAAAAATGGTATCAAGTATACTATATCCTAGGATTCTAACAGCACACAGTTCCAAAAGGATAGCTCTGGAAAATCTAAATCGACTTAGAAGCCAGACATCATCATCTGTAAACACATGCCCTCTTCTATTAAATTGAATTGAATTCCTTTATTGTCATTGTATGGTACAATGAGATTCAATATGCAAATCCTCCATAAGCTTATTTTCCTATAAAATGATAAAATAACAATAATAGTAATAATACGATAAAAGACAATGAAAATATACAGTAGGAAAGCATAAGTACAATATACATGTAAATATTGTGCAGATAGTGCAAATGGTTCATAAAGTGGCTCAGGTTGTGCAATATTACAGCTGTAGTGCAAGTTTACAGTGAGGAAACTGTAATTATAAGTATAAACAGTTCTACTGGGAGCACTTGATGGGACTGATTGAGTGCATTTGTAGCTCTTGGGATAACGCTGTTTCTGAGTCTTGAGATCTGTGCAGGAAAGGCTGTGAAGCATTTGCCGGATAGGAGAAGTTCAAATAGACTGCGGCATAGCTGAGTGGAATCCATGCAGATGCTGGTGGCTTTCCTTACAGAGCGTGTGCTATAAATGTCCTCCAGGGCTGAAAGTTGTATTCCAATAATCCTCTACACTTTCGACACAACCCGCTGTAGAGCTTTCCAATCAGCAGCTGTAGAGCTGTGATTCCCCACTCAGATACAGTGAGTTAAAATACTCTGAGTGGTGCACTGAGAGTAACAACGCTAAAGTAGCTGTGGTATTTGGGATAGCTTGGCCATTCTGTGTACCATTATATTTTTACAGGTTGATTATAATCAGATTCCTTAAATTTAAAAACAATATGCGGTTAATTTCAGTGTATTTGATAAAGTACAGTGAACAGTAGTACTGCTTTGATGCTGGATGCTGCCAGTTTGCAAAACCGAGCAGAAAAATGCATATGCAATGGATTGTGCGGCCGTGAGAATGTGTGTGGCTTTACACTAAGTTTAGTTTTTAATACATCACGATGTGAACGTGGAAACGGGCATATGCGACATATTTGTGCACACTCACCATTCATACACAAGGCCCCAGGTCTTCATATCATGTTCAAATCATACAGAAGTAAAAATGTTTTTATTTTTTTGTTTTGTAAACTCAAACAATGCAGAAAGACTCTTGGAAGACATTACACAAACCAGGAAGAATCTTAAAACTCACAGAAAAAATAACATTAGGGGACTACCATATTAAGCAACAATCTATTACAGCACCAACATCTCCACTGGGATGTATTACACTACATGGGCTGGCAAATAGTGTTCAGTTCATGGGCTTATGTGTGATATGATGTCTGCCATGGACTGCTTCCCATTGTTTATTGCTTAGGGTTTTTTTATGACTGTGTGGCCTGGATTGCCATGAATTGGTATAGGATCATGTTTAACAAAGGACATTGCACTTGAAGATGTAAGCACAAAGGTACAATCTGGACAATTACCTGTCTGGACATTTGGAGGCTCTGTGCGTGGTTTTACATTTGTACATTTCGTACAGTTTTTCAGTCATTTATTCCATGTGTATCTGGATGATTTTGTGTTTTCTCTGTTTGCCTCCTAGTTTTTCTGATGTTAGACTGTGGCTAAGGCAAACATGTCGCTGGTATACAATGGGTGTAGTATATGCATCAGTATATAGTGTTGACAGCACATTTTGGATAAAAGCTACAATGAAGATAGAGTACCTTATAGTAGATGCCACAATGTTTATGACAACAACAGAAGATCTTTTTCCTCAAAATGATTATTTGAAAAAAGAGTACTGTATTCTCTTATGCTTTAGTTCAGGTGAAGGAATAAAAAGACCTTTGTTTTATTTTAAGCAGGAGTTTTAAAATCTCCTCCCAGACCTCAAACAGATGAACCTGGTGTTAGGATCTTCACTGGACCATCTGCATAAATTTTAAAGCATTAATATTTTAGTTACAGTTTTAATTTTAAGTGAATTATTCTCACACTATTATTATGTTGAAGTATAATGCAATTTTGTAGTGATTTTTACAATATTTGGTGTGCAGTTCGGCATATGTGGTACTATGTTGTTTATAACAACAAATCCCATTGCTGGTCACATGGTTCAGATATTTTGATGACACAAGACATTTTTAACTAACTAAGGTTAACATACAGTATGTAAAGTGTAAGAATGCAATAGCAATGATATAATTGATACTGACTTTTGAAATCCTAAAAAATAAAGAATTTATTTTGTCACATACACAGCAAATTTACCAGGGTAAAATTAACTCTTACAATATTAAAGTAACCCTTAGGAGTGTATATACAGTGTATAAAGATTGTTTCAATTAATACATTCTATTCATTTCACACTGGTGATTTTGCATTTTATAGAATAAAATATTATATACAGCACATTTCTTATAATTACTTATGTTTGGTATTCCTTTACCTGTATTTTAAAGATGTGTACATTGTGATACACTGCACTGTTTTACATAAAAAAGATAAACCATGAAAGTCTAAATGCAACAATATGAGTTATTACTTTTAGTTCTAAATTTAGACTAATATTGCTGTTTTATAAGGTTAACAAAACTGTTTTCACCCTCATATTCTTTTGTTCCACATCAGAAACCTCCATTTTCAATCCATATAGATATTTCATTGCCTTTTTTAACCGGCAGTAACTTTTTGTAGACATGCAGCATATCTAGTATTCCTTGAGCAAAAGAAAACCGAAATGGGCATACAAATTTAATTGTATTTTCAGAGAAACACATAGACTTGTTATTTAAATGAATGCATTAAATACTCATCATTCAGTCTATAAGTGTTTTCTCCATTAAAATCCGTAACTGTCCCTGAACTAACCAGGAAAGCAAGAAATGATATACCACCCTCCTTAGAGTGAAATCAGAAATAACTGGAGAGCAGCGATGAGCAATACCCACTTAACCTTCATTACCTCAACTTCAGCAAAAATGCAGAAATTTTCAGGAACTTCACTGCAGAAAGCGAATTGCATTGAAGTCAATGGGGATGGAGAAACTGAACTAGTCATCAGTGTATTATAATGGTGCAATGTTCTTTTTTAATGCCCTTGAGGGCTAGAGAAGCATCTGCCAACTGTTCTGTGGTCAAGCATGTGACCTGAGTGCCATGGTGCCTCACAAAGATACAATTTTACTATGAGTCCACAATTCTCCAAGTCCTTTGTCTCTCTCTCTCTCTCTGCATCTTCCAAGCTCCTGTCACTACAAGTAGCTAACACTCACAGAGCCTGTGATGCAAGGGATCAACGCTGTATACTTGGGGGAGGCTACTCCTGTTACTAACCAATCTTTGCTACATAGTGAGGAGCATAACATGTTTAATCCAGAAGTGAAGACACAATGTTAAATGAATCTATGTAGAACAACAAAGTATTTTCATAATAATCTCATTATGGTACACCTCAACAAAAAATCCTCCAATGGTCATGTGAAAAGACAATTTCTCTTTGAAGAATAATATAGTGTACCGAATACCAAATGCTGAATTTTTTTTTTTCAAAATGCATGTGGTGTGCCTATCTGACTGGAGTAGCAATCAGGAAGTAAATTATTTACACATGTGCAAAGAAAATCGGGCAATGCCGTAAAGTATGAGGAGTATGTATACTGTATGCATGCACAAAAATTCTGTGCATGCAAATCAGGCATCCCATCCAATAATGCTACTAAAGCTCTGTGATGTCAGTTTGGGTTTGCAAAGCATTAATTGACACTGGAAACGAAAGTTTGCTTAAGCTTCTGTAAGGCAAATTTCCAGGGGAATATTCAGCAAACAAGGTCACTGGCAAACAGGGCAAATTCATTGTGAAAAATGCAAATTTAACCGATCAATACTATCAGAGAGTGGCTGAGGAAGACTAATTCCCTTTTACACAAAAGGTATGTAAAAAAACTGAAATAATGCTTAACACATTTCTAATGAAACCAACACAACAGCTGAGAAAACATGAACTTTTTTGAGGCGAATTTAGTTCTTAAATTTTCTAGGCAGAAAACATAAATTGTAGGAAATGGGGAAAGAAGTGGGTGAAGCAAATTTAAGCAAATTGTTCAAATAAACTGGTCTGGTCTCAGATCTATAAATGGTACATCCTTAAGTACACCTTGTAGGTTCTGATGGGGTTCATGACCAAGTCACTTTCCTCACTCCTCTCGCTGATGATTCTGTCTCCTCTTGTTTTACTTCCTTTGATTAAACCATATCTTCCTGGTAAGACTCCACCATATCCAGAATTTCTCTGGTTTTCTGTGGTCCTTTGCTGACCTTAATAATTTTTAATACAATCTTTAAAATCTTAGTAATTATAGTTAATTGACTTAAACAAAGAAAACATTAAAGCAACAGAGAAGTAAAAAAGACATAGGTGTGTGTCACTTCTTCCAATTCTGTTAAAGAGAGAGAGGATATAAGCATGTGCTGATACAGTGCATTGCCACACTCATCACATGACAAACCAACTCAGGATTCCAGATTGGGACCCGACTGTAGCCATGCAACGGGTGACACCTCAGCACTACACAAATTCACATGGAATAGAACTAGTGTGAAGTTTTTTATGGTATCTGGAATGCCAATTCTGCCACCAACCCTCAGGTTTTTCCCTGCAGGTTGGAGGGCCTACATGCAGGACTGGATGCAGATTAACGTCATACCAAGGACGGAGCAATTGCAGGTTAAGGGCCTTGCTCAAGGGTCTAACGAAGTAGAGTTACTTTTGGCATTTATGGATTTTAAACTGGCAACCTTCCGACTGCCAGTGCAAATTCCTAGACTTAGAGCCACCACTCCGCCCCAATTTAAATTCTGTTAAAACTGTCAAAAATGTACCATAGTATTTAAAAAAAATATCAAATATCAAGATTGAAGGAGAAATATTAAATTAAAATAAGCTTTAATAATTTCATTAGATATATTGGAGTACACAAGAATTTAAATCATTTGATTCTTTTGGTGGGAAATGGAATCTCAAGCATGACAAAATGGGGTTGAGGGCTCCAAAAGCACCTAACTACTACTACCTGCTGGCCTTAGCCTACACAGGCCCAAAAAGGACAGCTAGCTTTAACACTAGAATTACCAGAGCCTACGAGAAAACTTGTAAAACTGGCCCACCTTAAATCCGTTCACACCTCTCTGCCAGTGTGTTTTGTCCTGTAAATGTGCCGATTAAGACAAGCAGCAAGCAGCCTGCTATTCCATCCCCCACCGTCGCAGAACGTTCACTAAAACTCTACTCGCCTCTACAGTTATTCCTAGTTTCAAATAAAAACTAATAGCATCAGATCCCTAGGGCGATAGTATGTATCAGGATCGTGAGTGAGAGAATAGAAGTGAAAAAAAGGTAACTTGTACAAGTACAGTACTATAAATGTACACGGTCTTTTACAGGCACAAACCAAATGTATGTGTGTACTGTACAATATTAACAATAAGAGCAGTTCGCTACTGAAAACGGCAAACATAGGAGGCAGTGGGGATCGACCCGGTGGCCCCTTGATTACAAGTCAGCAAATCTTACCGCTACACTACGGAAGCTGTTGTCTCGTCTTTGAACCTTTTGTGAAAGTATTTGATCTGTGGATTTCAGGCTTCACACGTTCCATAGTTTATGCCTACATTTTGCAATATTTATTACTAAAATATGAAAAAGTTTCTGTTTTAACAATGTGTTTACACAGATTATTGTAGAAACGGAACACACAAGAAATGCATGTGTTCCATATGACGATCTATTATTTCCACTCTAAAACTCCAGCGGTTCACTCCCAGATAATCAAACAAGGCATGAGCTGAGAGAACTTAGTGAACGTTCTGTGACGGCGGGGGATGGAATAGCAGGCTGCTTGCTGCTTGTCTCAATCGGCACATTTACGAGTTTTCTCGTAGGCTCTGGTAATTCTAGTGTTAAACAACTCCCAAAATATAACTTAAACTGACAAAGGTGAGAAAACCATCAAATTGTGGTTTATACAGACAAGACCCACAATGAATTTTAATAAATTAAGAATTTATTGGCAAAATAGGAAAATATAATCAAAATGCTCAAACAGCAACAACATTTACTTATATAGCACAATTTCATTCAACTGTGTAACTCAAAGTGCTTTACAAGATGACAAAGAAAAATAATTACGATTAGGCATGAATATTAAAGAATAAGTAACAAAGAAAAAGGTAAGGTCAAATGGCCACGAGGAAAGAAAAAACAAAAAACAAAATCCAGTTAGGCTTGAAAAAAAAAAAAATCTAAAATGTTCTTAAATCAGTCCTCTTAGTTTTCATGTTTCACATGATAGGATTCTGAAAAAAAAACCAAACAAACAAGCTACAAGTCCCAAAACACTTATCCAGAGCCAGAACAAATCTAGGAAACAAGGCAGTAAGAATTCAATACACACAAAATGAACCTTACAGTATTAAATGATCCATTCATTTCTCTGGCTGACTTAAATACACAGAAGAAAGACTGAGCACCAGTGATGTCAGGGTGGCTCCGCCTCTTGGGGTTCTACCCTGGGCTGCTGGGCTGTTGCCCGGGGGCCCCAATAGCATAGGGGCCCCATGCTTATCTAGTTATGTTGTCACTTGTTGAGTGGTTGTGTAGGTAGGGGCCCCAGTGCACTGCTTTGCCCAGGCGCCTATAATACTGTTAAGATGGCCCTGGTTGTACCCACAGAACACAAGGAATGGGCACCTCTTCAATGAAACAGTATGTAATTAACAAATGAATAATAGAAGTAATGTAAAAATAAGAAAAATAATGAATTCAAAATGAACAAAAACAACCAAAGAACATATGTTAAATACAAGCCAGATAAAAACCCTGGTTGTATGACTATATCCTGAAGTGATTTTCTACAAAAATTCGGAAACAACCGATTAAATGACTGTGTTTTCAGAATTTTACATATTGTACAGTACATTTCAAAATAAAACAATTTATAACCATTGTTTCTTAAATTTATTATACTCTTTTTCAGTTTTTTAAAATCTACCAAGAGCAACACCTTTTCTTGGAAGCAAGCCCAGAACCGACCCTGGATAGAAACAAGGACCATGAACACCCACAGTCATTTCTGCTGCCCAGATGAGAGTTGCTATTTAATCCTATATTTGGCATATAGGTTGAACACTTGAGTACCTATGGAAAAACCCAATCAGATACAAGAAAACCTTCTACAATGACCATGAAGACAAGACAATCTTCCAGAGGTATGAGACAGCAGCACTAACTAATGTATCACCACGCTGTCTTTTTAAAAGAATACCTAAGAAAAATCTCTGCTGATGACCACTCACTAATGGTCACTTAGTTCTCGTAATGATGACGTCCCCTGAGCCATACCAAGTCAGTGTGCTCTGTTTTTGGCTGCAAAGAGTCTGGAATTGTCTGGAATTCAGGCAAGGCAGATGGGCAAGAAGGCCAAACTGAGGGACAAGGTTGATGAGCAAAGTTAAAACTCAGAATAGGCCTGGCAGCAGGCTCCAAACTAGCCTTGCATGAATGCATTCCAACACATTAAATTTTGGGAGAATGCAGTGTATTTAGAAAAGCTGCCTATTTATAAACAATGAAAGTGTATATAGCCCATCTTCCTGCTACAAAGATCCAACATAGCATCTTCAGAATTTCAGCCTATGCATAACATATACATGTTCAGTGTCGCACCAGTCATATCTGTTCCTTCTGGATGTTTTAGAATCAGATAGCAGGAGTAATGTCTCAAAAAGAATTTTTAGAATATTTTACATAAAGTGTCCTATACTTTACATATGTGAAACAAGGAGACAGGCTGTCAGTGCTTTCTGGATTATTAACTTCTCTGAGCCTATTGGAGAACATTACCCTTCTGTTGATCTCTGCCACAAGGAATAAAAAGGGAACAATTTAAACTTATTTACAGTGTAAACTCAATTCACACATTCCCTCTGCACTTAATAACTGACTGACTAACCTTTAACCTCATCCTTTATCTTTTTAGATAGATGCTTTTCAAAACCACACTGGCCTTTTACCTTTCAAATCTCTTGTAGCTTTGTTCCTTTACTTTTCCATCCCTCATTCTCCATTCTATCTTAGCTGCTTACTCCACTTCATGCACACAAATAATAAAGGCTCAACAGCCTGAACATTTTGCTTTTACCTTTTGCTTTTCAGCTTTAGCATTGATGCAATACACCTATAACAGCTACACAATCATATAAGCACTGTCTAGTGCGTGGCTAACGTAATGTGTGAATATATAGTATCTATATATATATAATTCACTAAGGCAAGACACCCATGGAAAACATGCCGGAAGGGGCGTGGATTCACTAAGCCGCTGACAAGTAAGACTCCTATGGCGCACGCAGGGAGGAGCCACGCCCACCAACTCCAAGACCATTGGATATGACGACAACTCGCAGAGCCACACTCACCAACTCGGACGCGACGACACAGAAAGAATGGCGTCATTTATATTCGTATGTCATAGAGGCCTCATGTACCTCTGAGCCACCTTGACTGTTCATAGAGGCAGGTTTCTCGCGGAGGTGAGTGGCCATATGCAGCGTGTAAAACGGTGTGCGAGGGGTATCCCATGGGATCCTTAAAACAATCCTTTACAACTGAGGTTAAAACACAATGAAGTAAGCAGTCTTTAAAATCCGAGTTTTCGGTTACGACGCACGACCGCGTGCACCATAGCAAACTGTTTTAAACGCTACATACAGCAATTCGCATCTGCGACAAACATGCGTCTTCATCACTCATGGACAATTATATGTTGCTCTCTCCAGAGTTCCATCTTTTCATTCACTTTCTGTTGTATCCTCAAACCCTCCCTTTTTAGACAACTGTCTTTCCAGAAGTGTTCAACCATCAATAAATAATTATGCAGCCTTTGTTATGCCGCGGGTTCACTATTGTGTTGTATTTTGCTCTCTCCAGAGTTCCATCTTTTCATTCACTTACTGTTGTATTCTCACACCAACCCGTTTTAGACAACCGTGTCTTTCCAGAAGTGTTTAACATTCAATAAATAATTATGCATGAGATTGAGCATGTGTCTACCCGGCGCAGAGAGGCGTGGGTAAGCTGTTGAACCCCATTCTGGCTGCAAACCGTGGATTTCCCACTAAGTGCGACTCATATGCTCCCACTGGTTGCGTCTCTACCCTTTGTGCACACCCCCCTCCCACCTCGCTACTACCATGGTCGGGTGTCTTGGTGGATTATATATAGAAAAGCAGCTAAAACCGCACAGAGCAATGAAACGTCTACGTAATCACAGGTGCATCTGGACTGTGTAAAGATGACAACGACTCAAGTGACGAGTTGGAGGTGGGCACATGAGCAGGCAGTGCATACTGAATGAGAAATCAGCAAACTAGCATGACGGAGGAAGCGGAATAGACGTGCTTCTCCTCTCCTCCCGTTCCACACCCCCATCCCTCCGTCTGGCAGGAGAAGGCGCGATTGAGGTCCGCCAGTTTTCAGTCACGACGATTGTGTGTTGGTTCGTTCCGTGCATTGTTACAATGTTGCTTTTCTTGCTGATTTATTACATTACCGATTTTTCAAATGTTAATTTTCTCCCTGTGCTTAAAAATCATTAAGAAACCGGCCCGATTATGCGGCGTATGGTACGCCGCGGGTTGGCTAGTATTATTTTATTTTTTTATTGAGAAATGAGTGGCACAGTAATTAGAACAGCTTTTCAGACTTTCAGAAGGCTGGATTCAAATTCCAGCCTGGCCACTCTGTGTGGCATTCTCACACACTGCCTAAAGTACAGTAAGTGTTTTTTTCTCCAGCTATCCTGCCTTATGAAACACCCAAAGACATGCAGGTTAAGTTTTAGTGGCAACTCTGCAGTGGTCTGGTGGAAATGCCTTCAGATCTTGCAGGCAAATATCTTTTGTGATAGACTAGCATCCAGGCCAAGGTTGTTTCCCACCTTGAATTCAATTCTGCCAAGATAAACACCAACCGGTTCTTACCCTGAAGTGGATAAGTATGTTAGAAAATGGATGGATGAATGGACAGATGGATGAAGTAGAAATTTAGTTGTAACCAATAATGTGCAGTGCTACAGTGGGAGGAATTCCATTTCCCAGCAGCCCAAGGGGGATTACCCATATAGGCTGACAGAAAGGGAAGTAAGGTCTGTTGGGGATGAAAGAGGCCAGCGAGAAAGTTGAAAGGGTGGCCTGATGGAGCAACAGGAGATCGGTGTTATTGTGTATCCTGTCCAACGTGTCATCTAAAAAGTCAGTTGTGCCCTGGATCGTTTCCTGTAAGGATGAATGGACTGCTTGTGCCTGCCTGTCGTGTGTATAGTGGTGGATTTATCATTGTGTATCTTTAAAAGGAATGCTCCTGGAAATCTCAATCCTCGCCGCACAGGACTATCAGTAGGACTGTTTCACTCATATTTACGGAAGCTGTTCTCGGGATTCTCATCTTCACACCATACCATTTTAACTGCTTTGGCTGAATTAAACAGTATATTGACGTTGTCGTGAGTATTCATTGTTGTTGTTCATTGTTATGTTACAATTGTATCACCATAGGGGAAAGGGGAGGTTTATCTGTTGTTGTTTTGTATTAGGTTTTCATTTAATATATTATTTATTCATTTGTTGGTTTTGTGTCTCTGATTGTGAGTGTGTGCAGGTTGGGCCAAGGGTGGGTGTGTCCCTGGAATCTCCAACAAAAAAAATAAACAAATCACTGTCTTATCGACGATGTGAATCTTTTCTAATATGGTATCCTCCTGCATTCAATGGCATTCAATATATTTTACATATAGCACTCTTAATTTAGCTGTAACAACAAAAGTAAGTATACTTTTGTACAGAACTGTACCAAAGTCAAAATAATAAGTGGGGTTTTGAGCCCATTCATACACCATATGGTGATCATTAAATCCAAACTATCTTCAAAAAATATTTACTTGGCCTTAATCCATCTGGCTTTTAATAAACACAAATATAGTTAATGAATCTATTTTGTGTACAAGCAACAGTTGTCGTTTAGAGTCCTTTGCCTTTTTCTTTTTTTTAATGTTCCCTATTTGGATCTCTACAGCAATTCACCATTATATTTCAATGCTTCCTTGTTTGCAGTCTATGAAACTGTTGCTCTTGCTTTCTTAATTGCTTCAGTCATATAGCTGTTTCTTTCACTCTTTCTCTGAATAAGTATGTTTTATGAGCAAAGCAATAATCACAAGTCAACAACTTTACAATAACACTGATTCTCAAATTTCTTTTGCAGGTACTTTGCGTTCACATATATATTTAATGTTACCACTTTTTTAAAACACCTTGAGATTATTTACATAAAGCTTCACATTTGTGAAAAGCAGACAGATACACAAGGTGCAGGATTGAGAAAAAAATGAATTGGTACCTAACTAAAAATATAGAAAATATGCAGATGGCTAATTTTAGGACAGGACTGGGATCAACAATAAAGTGTAGCCTTTTTTATATTTTCCATTAATTTTTTTTTTATTTTTCAGCAGTTACATTATTTATTTTTACTTCAGTAGAGGAAATATTCTCAGTTAATCCAAGCTGGAACATTTTATTTTAGTCTGTAGAAAATGTACACCAACAACTCCTAAAATTGTTCTGCATGGTTATACTGTCCTAAACACATGCAGAAGCCTGATGCTAATATTTTATCACAAAGCGTGACTGACATTTTTTATGGTAAATTTAAATGTACAGTATATACTTGTCTTATGTTTGGATGTCTTGATTAATGTCTCTCAGCTATATAAAAACTAAATAGCGCCCTTCTCATTGACTTTAATCATTTGTAACAAATACATTCCAAAACTGTGTCCTTTACCCATACAGATTTTTATTTTATGAAGTTTTCATGTATATATATAGATATGCTAATGATTAACATACTGTACAAGCTTCATAGTCATTTTGAAAAATATTTTGTTGACTATTCCCATATGCCTCTCAGAAATTAAGTATTTTTAGTTGTTAGTTCTGTGCCATTCAAAGTAATTACCAGCCTGTTATATGACTGTTAGGTATCTGTATTTAAGAAAATTCCTCTGTTTCTAATTTTCTCAACAACTTGTTTTGGGTTTTTTCTAGTCCTGTTACCTGATTCTGCAGTCAGGTTGTTAAAATTAATCCTACTTTAATAGTTGTAATATTTTTGGGCTGCTTTCACCACCATTTTGGTTCTTTACAGGTGCCAAGTAATGACTTAATGGATTAAAAATTTGTCTTTCAGAACACATCTTCTTTTAAATTTGTAGATAACAAAACCATTTTGATCTTGTCAAAAATCTGTTTCATTATTGTTTACTGGCTTTGAACTCAGCTTAGTTTTTGACTTTCATTGTTGTGTTTATTGGTTTTGACTTCTATTTTGGCTTTTGACTATACCTTTTTCTCAGTCACCATCATAAAATGTTCCATGGTGGCTTGCCTAGCATAACAATGCTATTCTAAGGTTGTCCAAAGAGAAAACGTTTGTGAAGTATTGGTAAGGTCCTACCAGTCAATACAATCACTGATTTTATTGAGTATCATAGATTTTTTTTATGAAAACTAAACCCAACTGAATACAGAAACCAAATGGGTTTTAGTTTCAAATTATCAAAATAACATAATCACCAATTCAAAGGTCAAAACCAAGTGTTTTAATCTTACTTCTAAAACATTAAAAAACATTTAAAATGTAACATTCCTGTATGATCTATCACTTAATTACTATACTGTAAATCATCCCTTTTGTTTGTTCAAACCACATTTTACACAAAGTAAATGTAAGGCACATGTGCTTCCATACTAAACGGCTACCATTATATCTAATTGTGAGATGTGCACACACATAATTTTGTCAGCACTTCTTAAGGTAGTATCTCTTACAGTATCACAGTACACAACAGCTAAAGGAACACAGAATTTAAATGAAAATAGTATTTACATAGTATAACATAACACTCTTCAACCAGCTTACTCCAATTCAGGACTACAGAGGACTAAAATCTATCCTGGCAGCGCTAGGCACAAGGTCCAAGTTGTATGGGAATGCCTGTCCATCACTGAGCCCACTTATACAAACATCCCCACTAGCACACATACACATGCAAATTAACATAACCTGCATATATTTTATGGATGTGGGAGAAAAACCCTGGGACCGTGGAAGTAGCAAATAGAGTTCTCTAGAGCACAACATTAAAAAAAAGCAGACAAGATAGTAAAGTTAAAAGCTGCAATAAAATGAAACAATAATAATATGATAAATCTTTTAATGAGATTAACAGCTTTCTTTAAACTTGTGTCCAAAGTCATAAACAGCAGACTCTTAATATGGAATGTATTGCATTATGCTTAATAATGATGGTAAACATTTTATACAGTTAAGAAAACTCACTTATGACTTCACTGTTGATGTTCCTCAGCATTTACATTACAGTATGTTCTCATTAGTTATAATATTATATATTATTATTAAAAAAATCAATTATTAAGTCGCTTGTAATTCTGAACAATGTTTTTCATTTAAAACAGGCTTGGTAAATGATCCATAAAAACAAAATCTTCCTGTTAGTTCCATTTGGTAAAAAAGACAACTAAAGTAACATTTAAATTTAAAAACAATCTTTCATCTTATAAAAACAAAACAAAAAAGGACAAAAATATATGACACATTAATACTTGATTGCCTATATTTTCAGAATATTTGAAACAAAAACACAGGAAATTAGTGGTGTCTGAATTTGTGAAAAAGTCAGGTTTACACTTTTTAAAACATTAATATGAGTTGAGATTCAGCAACCTCAAAATAAATTAAAGCTGGACTAGGACTTTGCTATATGTCCGCCTCAGAAGCAGGCCTCACCTCAGGCAGCCTATCCTTAAACTAAAATTCAGGGTTTCTGGAGGGCACAAGCCCAAAATGAGGCTCAGGCTTTTGAAGCTCAAAAATATTGTACTTAATAATGCCCTTTAGGGTAGAAGATGACTATAAACCTCTGGCTTAAAGGAAAAAAATCAAACAAAGCTCCCGGATAAGTAAAGACTTTATTACGTAATTACGAAAAGCAGAAAAGAAGCAGGAAAAAGTAAGGAAGGGAAAAAAGTGCAAAAATAAAGTAGAAAGGGTTTGCCTAAAAATGGCAACCCAAAGCAAACATGATCAAACTGAAATCCAAAGACGGAATACAAAAAACAGGATAAAAAAAACAGTGTACTCGAACAATATTTACAAAATGATCCTTACACTACAACACTTAATGACTCTACAGGACCCATGTCATTCAGCAATGGTGTCATGGCAGACCCGCCTCTTGGGGTTCCACCCACAGAACACAAGGGATTTAGCAAAGTCACACGTGTGTGTATAAATATTTATATATATACACACACACACACAATACATACATAATAACTAATATTTAAGCAAAACAATATTAAATGCAAAAATTACTGTGACACCCCGTGTAGTGGGAATTAGGATCACCAGCCGCCTACACTCTAAGTGTCTAGTATTTGAGACCGAGCGTGACGAGGGAGATACGGACACTAAAAGGATTGGGTTTTTTGAAAACTAAAGTGAGGTTTTATTTACAGGTGCACTTAAAGAAAACAAAAATAATGTTCTGCGGAATTTATATATTGATATACAGTCCAATACTGCAAAGGACATACAAAAACAGTAATCAAATGGAGCCAAAAATGACTATATACAGTATTTACAGTGCTGCCTGAAAGTCCCAAATGGAATAGTAAAATACACACTAACTACTGAAAACCATATATACACAAACCAAAAATGAAGCTGTCTTCCTCCACAGTGCTCCAAGTCAGGAAGCTGCTCCTTCAAACAGTGTATACAGGATTCACCAAAACAAAAATATTCAAAATACAGAAAAAGTGTATATACAAAAATAAACAGTGCACCAATAACCACAACCCTATGTATACAAGAAAAAAAAATATTTACAATAAGCAAGGCACAAGCCGTAATGCTTAGTAAATTCAAAATGCGGTTCTACCAAATATCTTTTTCTAAGAAGATCTAGTCAGAAGACCCCCTCTAGAGGCCGTAACTCCTTTTTGTATTCGGCGCTCCTGCGGCGACCAATTAAACTGTTCAACGTCATCCCCTCGCGGGCACACGATTACATGAATGCGACTGTGAAAGGTGCCATCTACTGTCCAACACAATTACTATAAATGTTCGAGCAGCCGACGCGCGCACATAGCTATGCCGGCTTTTGAGACGCTAACTGTGCTTCTTCCAAAAGTGAAAGTAAGCATTTTTTAATTTATTCCTACATCCCTGAGCTACAGCTCAGACAACTACAAACACGGGATCCCTTTTGTAAACCGCGGTAAACAAACACTACGACGCTTCACACTTTCTTTTACTCCTTTAGTGTTATGAGGTCGCGGGAGACACGTGAAGGAGTGGAAGACCGACAATGCCATCCCGGCCAGTCAATGGCAAGGCTGTCTCTCAAGTCTACACGAGACCCACCGCGACACTCCTTAAAAGGCGCTGATATGGCCACTGAAGACATCTGTCTGCATTATTTAAAAAGGAAAAAGGCAAGTTTCCTTTCTTTATACTTTTTAACATTTTTTTCTCAAACAAATGCCTCTTTCAACACCATGCAGAGGACACTTAACAAAATTTTATGTAATTACTGGTAATGCCAGTAAGGCACATTACCACAATTACATAACGAAAAACACATGAAAAGTAATAACTTAAAAACAACAGAAATTACCAAAAAAGATTAACACATACTTAAGCCAGAGATCAAAAATTGGATAAAATATAACAATGTAGTTATGGTCTAACTTATGCAGTGTTCAGTACATTATCAGACATGGTCATGATAATGCAAGTTTTATTTATTTATTTTTTTTAGATTTCTATTGTTTAATGTTTGTATGAGTTGAACGAGGTTATGTTTATTCACATGTGATATCATTTTGAACATTTCCTTTTGTGAAAGAAGGCATTGGAAATGGGCAAAACCGTTAGCTCTTCTGATCTTGCAGAGAAGCAGATGCTGTTCAGCTGATATTTAACAAATAATTTAAGCTTTTGTTTTTTGTCATAGCTCCTTTGTCATTTTTAAAGCAGTTTTAAAACATCTTGTGGTTAACTTTTACATTATTATGATCGTTGTTTGTTTATTCTCTTTATACTGCATAGACTCAGCACTTTTTACCAGAGGCTTCTAGCTGTTTTGTAAACAAAACATGCTCTTGTATGTCTCCCTGTCACTACTAAACCTCAACAAACAAACACAACTCTCATCCCCTAATGAAGAAAAGGGTTCTGTGCCATAGGCAAGAGTGAGATGGATCCAAGCTTGCAAGACCTTGACAGTGGAAACTGACTCCTGGGATGTGGCAGATGGTCTCTAGCAGATGATCAGCCTAAACTTGTGTAGGATGAGGAAAAATATCAGAATCCTTGATCAAGTGTGGTCTCTCTACTAATGTGGAGTTGCCCCATATAAAAGGTTCTTAGTGGGTGTGGTAATACTCAGAAGCCCTCAGCTGGGAGATTGTTCCATTAATAAATTGGTTCAGATAGTCTCATTTTTATTAAGTACAGAGAATCATCACTTTTGCAGGGCTTAAAAAAATGTATTAGACATGCTGTAAAAAAACACTATTGTCTATGTAGCATGTTATTTATTGTATGATAACTAAAACTCTTAACTTTTTAAAGCTGTCCCATAATAAAACATACTGTATACTGCAATGGTTTCACACTTAAATTCAGTCATGTTTCAGCCACCATTTCTCCCTGGCCGGGGTTCAAAGTTTCCTGTTTATTTTGTCCAGTTTTATGCTATTTATTTATGTTAATTCTTCTTTTGTTTATTCTGTACATTACACTTTGTAGAGTAATTATTTGAAGTAAACATTAAACACAACCAATAAATTTGACTATAAAGAACCATAGACACGTGAAATAAATTACCAAGCAGTGTGTTGGATAGTAGGACTTTGGGTAGCATCAAATCTTGACTTGACATTATTTTGTACAATTTAGGTTAATAGGATGGATGATATGTTAAAAGAATTAATTTTCTATGCATAGATTTGTACTTTTACCTAGGGTAACACATCTCACTTGATGAGCTGGGGCCTCATTTATAAACGGTGCGTATACACGCAAGTTCTCTGCTCGGTATTTCAAACTGGCGGCACCCAGCGTCAAAGCAGTGTTTTTGTTCCACTGTGGTTTCCTTTTCTTTTTTAGGTGCACATCCCCGATGCGGCTTTAGCATATACACTGGAATTAACCGCATATTGTTTATTACTTTAAGGTATCTGATTGCAATTAACCTGTAACAATATAATGGTCCATGGAATGGCCAAACTGTTCCAAGTACCATAGCTGCTTTAGCGTTGTTACTCTCACTGCACCTTCTTCTTCTTCTTTCAGCTGCTCCCATTGGGGTTGCCACAGCTGATCATCTTTTTCCATATTACTCTCACTGCACCACTCGGTGTATTTATATCACTGTACCTGAGTGTGGAATCACAACTCTACAGCAGCTAATCAGAAAGAGAATTCTCGGTATACAGCATCTAGCACATGCTGCCTCAGCCAACTCCTCCCATACGGCAAATGCTTTAAAGCCTTTCCTGTACGGACCTCATGGTTCAGAAACAGTTTCATCCGAAGAACTATAAACGCAATTAAACGGTCCATCAAGTGCTCCTGGTACAATTGTTTGTACTTACAAGTACAATTACATCACTGTAAACTTGCAATACAGTTATAATATTGCACAACCTAAGCCACTTTATAAAGCACGTATTTACATATAATGACGATATCACTTTTAAGATGAAATGCAGTAAAATAGGTTTATTACATTATACAGATAAAATGTTAACTTCACTTAAATAATCAATATTGTTAATAATTAAACATGTGAGGACACGGTGTTGCAGCGATAGCAAGGAGCTGGCGCCCCATTTAGGGATTGTTCCTGGAAGGATAGATGGATAGAATAATTAAACATGTACTACAAAGATATTTAAACGTTCCTTAAAAGATTTGAAGAATCAGCGTTCTAAGTTTACAGATGGCTTAACATCTATTACAGAGCTGATTGTGTGGCAATTGGTTACTTGGAGAAAGAAAAGGAAGGACAGACGTACGTTTGAAAGAGACAGTACTGCTGCAATCAGTTATTTCATCGAAGGTCGCGCACGGCGCAGCAAGTTTCTTGCATTATGTAGGAACAATCTCTGGACGGGGCGCCAGTTCGTCACTATCACTGGGCTACCATGTTCCCATGTTTAATAACATGCTTTAACTCCTATCAACATGAAAATGACATCAAGTATACATTTCAGTATTTAAATTATTCAGAGAGCTGTAATATCATGAATGTAATGTATTCTGTGTCCTGTCGGAGGAAGAGAAAGCCTGTTTAAGAAGCACGCAGTGAATCACACACATACAGCACATAGAAGAATACATACAATACAAAGCATTACACATGGTATTTGAGAAACTAGCAAATTAAACGATTTAAATTGTTCTACTTTAATGACAAAATAAACTACGTGATTAAAGTGGAAATTTCGAGATTAAAGTTGACATTTCGAGCTTTTTTCCCCCACCGTGTCCCTATTTTTTTTTTCTTTGTACCCTAATAAGCTTTTATATGACACTCAGACGGTGGGCTGTGACTCGCCTTTTCACGGTGACTTTGATACCTGACAGCTTCCTTTTTATTTTGGCCACTGTGCGACTTTGTGAACTTGAGCTTTCAAGTTTCTAAGACACTCTATATCACTTGATCAACTTCCTTTTGTTGTTTATATCACTGTTTAAACCAACAAATGGTATTCGCTGAAATTCTTTTATTTTCTCCCATGCTTTTGCCATTGCCTTTTCACAAAATGCTGAGCTTAAGGGCTATTTATATTGATTTGCATATTCAAAGAGGCATAATTCTGGGAGGAGTTGGGGAGTGGCAGCAGGCATGTGCACATGCGTTACTTTTCACGTTGACTAGAATTTATGTAGCAGAAGAACGTGGAAGTTGGCGTACACACAGATTTATGCATCTGGAGTTTTTTGTGCATACACACATTTCTGTTTTTGTCCGTACGCCATGTTTTAGTGTGAATTCTACGCATGGTGTTATGCATGAAGCCCCTGGACACATGCCTGGCCACAGCACTGTCAATAATAAATAAGATAGCTGTGCTAAGTTTGCAATAAACAAAACAGCAATGGCCACAAAAAATGTGACAATGCAATGACAACACCATAATAACAATAAAATAAATCAAAAGTAAATCAAACGTAACAAAAACATAAATGGCAAATATTTAAATTGGGGAAAAATAAATTCTACATGGCATAAAAAAACACTGTGATAGTCATATATGCGAAACTTTTTTTTTACTATTCACAGGTAAATTGCATTTTTTTGTGGATTGACTACTTTTTTATGATAATAGTTTCCAGCCCTTCATTGAGCTTTTAAATGATAATGATATGTCAAATCATTATGCTACAAGTACCACTCTTAAATCTATTTTTGGATTTAGACAGTTTTCGTGACACAATCCACTATTGTTATTTGATCATTTTTTTCACATATTTGATCTTAAGAGATACACATGTCTCCATAGATATCTGTGGGAAACCTTTCAGAGACACTCAAGGCATTTTTAAGCAGATGCCATCAAAATAAATGAAGGTTGAAGCATGTCAAGATTTTAGTATAGCAAATACGTTAAATGTAAGGTCAAAGTTTGATAGTAAAGATTAAGCATCTCATTGGAAGTAAAATTAGTGAATATAGAAAAATAAACTCTATAAAATCACTGCAAAGTAAGAAGGTCACCGTGCCCAGATGGGTATCCAAGATACTTCTGTACAAGGTGTTCTGTTAAATTAGCACCATTAATGATTTTGGTTCTGGTAGCTAGAGAATAAACCACTATGTCAAGTGTCAAGGAAAAATCAAGATCATCTTCAGTGTGTATACTACAGACCAATTTCTCTTCTCAACAATGATGTGAAGATCCTAACAAATGTTTTTGCTAGAAGAGTTGAGAAAGTGCTGCCATCTACAATATCAAACTGAATTTAGAAAAGGTAATCATTTAGTTGCAAATGTTTGTTGACTATTTAATATCAAGTACTCAGCCATAGTATTATTTGTCTTCTGGTATGTCTGTATGGCAAAAAAAGCGATGTAAAAAACTGCGTCAAATGGGGTAGTCTGTTTATTGCTTTCTGTATAATTTAGCTTCAGTTTCATTATATATGTTTGGATATCTATACTAATAAAAGGCAAAGCCCTCACTGACTGACTGACTCATCCCTAATTCTCCAACTTCTTGTGTAGGTAGAAGGCTAAAATTTGGCAGGCTTATTCCTTACATCTCACTTACAAAAGTTAAGCAGGTTTCATTTCGAAATTCTACACGTAACGGTCATAACGGTCGACAACGTCCGCCATGTTGAACTTTCTTATTTATGGCACCATCTTCACGAAATTTGGTAGGCGGCTTCCCTGCGCTAACTGAAACCGATGTGTGTACTTATTTCGATGGTATGACGCCACTGTCGGCCGCCATATTGAACTTTCCAACGTCACTAATTTTCCAACTTTCTGTGTAGGTAGAAGGCTGACCCCATTTTCACGAAATTTGGTAGGTGGCTTCCCTGCGCTAACCAAAACCGATGTACCTACTTATTTTGGTGGTATGACGCCACTGTCAGCCGCCATATTGAACTTTCCAACATCACTAATTCTCCAACTTCCCGTGTAGGTAGAAGGCTGAAATTAGGCAGGCTCATTCCTTACAGCTTACTTACAAAAGTTAAGCAGGTTTCATTTAGAAATTCTACGCGTAATGGTCATAACGGTCAACAACATCCGCCATGTTGAACTTTCTTATTCATGGCCCCATCTTCACAAAATTTGGTAGGCGGCTTCCCTGCGCTAACTGAAACCAATGTACATACTTATTTCGGTAGTATGACGCCACTGTCAGCCGCCATATTGAACTTTCCAATGTCACTATTTCTCCAGCTTCCCGTGTAGGTAGAAGGCTGAAATTTGGCAGGCTCATTCCTTACAGCTTACTTACAAAAGTTAAGTAGGTTTCATTTCGAAATTCTACGCGTAACGGTCATAACGGTTGACAATGTTCACCATGTTCAACTTTCTTATTTATGGCCCCATCTTCATGAAATTTGGTAGTTGGCTTCCCTGCGCTAACCAAAACCGATGTACATACTTATTTCAGTGGTATGATGCCACTGTCGGCTGCCATATTGAAGTTTCCAACATCACTAATTTTCCAACTTCCCGTGTAGGTAGAAGGCTGAAATTTGGCAGGCTCATTCCTAACAGCTTACTTACAAAAGTTAAGCAGGTTTCATTTCGAAATTCTACGCGTAACGGTCATAACGGTCAACAACGTCCGCCATGTTGAACTTTCTTATTCATGGCCCCATCTTCACGAAATTTGGTAGGCGGCTTCTCTGCACTAACCGAAACCAATGTATGTACTTATTTCGGTGGTGTGACACCACTGTCGGCCGCCATATTGAACTTTCCAACGTCACTAATTCTCCAACTTCCCGTGTAGGTAGAAGGCTGAAATTTGGTACTTATTTCGGTGATATGATGCCACTGTCAGCCGCCATATTGAACTTTTCAACAATCTTTGTTACTTATGGGCCCATCTTCAAGAAATTTGGTATGCGGGTTCCCGCATTCCCTACTTACGTACATATATACGTCCATAGCCTGCAGCTCAGTCACCGTGTGAGGCGGCGTTGGGTCCCCCATCCCAACGCCTCCCACGTTGTTGGCTGCCTGCCTATATAAGGCCGTCTGTTGCTCCAGTCTCTACATTCCCTTCCTTGCTTCGCCACGGTATTCACGTCTCCCTGCTGATAACTACAGCCTTTTTATTTAATCCACGGCTTCTCCGCTGTTTTATTGTTCTTTTATTATGATTATAGTTATTGTGTAGGTATTTTAGACTTAATTGACATTGTTCAGGTACTCATTTACTTTATCATTCCAACCGTAACCCCATTAACATGTCTATCGAGGTGATCACCATCGATCAAAGAACCGTCACTTACCAAGTGGTTTCCATGCCTGGAGATGACACCTGCCTTTTCCATTCTCTTTGTTACATATTGCACGGCCATATCAGGCTCACTCTTGATATCCGGAGGAACATTGTGTCTTATGTATTGAATGACTGGGACAGGTTCAAGGTGTGGACTGATGACGGTACAGGAGATAATTATACTACACAGGAGCACTAGAAGAGTGAAATGCTTAAGCCCTTCACCTATGCATCTGCATGTGAGTTGATGGGTGCCGCTGAATTGTTCGGTTGTCGCTTTCAAGTGTACCGAAATGGCCAAATATTTTACACATTTGGACAACCGCCAATGCCTCTTAAACATCTTAGATTCACAGGTGACGATTTCAGTAGTGGACACTTTGATGTTTAGAAATGTTTAAACTCTCAAAAGCTGGATGTGAAGTTATCAATGAAACTGGTTGTATACTTACAACGCTTGACAGATGCCGAATGTCTCTTCAACACAAGTCCTACAAATACTGTCGTAATTGAAACAAACCATGAAACTCAAACCGATTATGACAGCAGCAATCCAAGCTGTGAGATTTGAAACAAGATTACTGTTCACATGGCCAACTGTACGTTGCATGCTCAAGAGTAAGCTCAGCGCACAGCTACAGCTTGGTCATATTACAACTGGAGAGCCGAATTGACAACGTGGCATACAAAGAGATCCTTAACAAATAATTATTGGTATATTTTCCGTCAGTTTAAAAAGGTTTAATTTTCTTCTTAATAAAAAGTTTAAGGCAGTACTTCGCCGCTGCGAAACGCGGGTATTTTGCTAGTCAATAATATGTCATGTTCTGCTTTAACCCTTGATTATGTAAACGTTTCTTTAATTTACTGTATTTGTTGTTTACTGTATATTATGTTGAATATTTTGTAAATCAAAATATTTCCAAACTTATTATGTTTTAAATATTATTTTGTTTATTGTTTAGGCTTATATTGTGTTTATTTTATTATGTTTATGTTCAGTTATAATAGAGTTTGGAGGTTAAGATAGAAGAGCGCCGTCTGTCTATTTTTTCGAGACAGTCAAGGTAGTTGTGGAGTTTAAATCATTTAATAAGTATTATTGGATATTCTGGTTTCTGAATGGTTTTGTCACACTGGACATGGATTTCATTCATATTTGTTTGCTCTGGTTTGCCTCTAAAGGCATATTGCTTTTTTATTGATTTTTTTCATGCCTTATATTTTTAAAAAATAATTACTAAAATTCTACTAAATTGTTGAAAAATTGAGGAAGTATTGTTTTTGTCCAGAACACTTGGGGTTTAAGGTAATGCAATCCTTGAAGGGCAATTTTGAATAAATTTGTGAGTTCTTTAAACTTTTAAAGCCAAAGCCCCATTTGGGTCTGTGAACGCCAAAGGCTGACTTTTGAATTGGTGGTATTGTGCATGGGGTAAGACCTGTTTTTGGGTTCCAGAGTAGGTGAATATTGATTTGGCCTAGAATATTTTCAGGCCTGCATCCTTCCTGCTGTGCTTTGGTGGGTAACATAACTTATTATATACCGTTATAAATTATGTTAATTCTGACCTTTTTAAATTGAAACTTAAAACCAGCTATCCCAGCATATCATCTTAAATAACTTTTCTTTGACTGTGTCAAAACAATTTAAATAGGATTAACTCTCACAGAAATCTTTAGAGATTCATTTAAATCTAAATTTTGGCAATTTGATAGAAGCATCAAAAAGATGCCAATAGATGGTCATCCCATCATCTCACTCTAGATAGGAGAATTACCATTATCAAAGTCAATATCCCTCCAAAGCTTCTATGTGCTGTTTCAGACCATCCCTAGTTAAACTTTTGTAAGTTCATTTACTTGAAATTTAAAATGTATTAATACTACTTTACAGAGATTGTACAAAAAGGGGTGCCATATAACTTTGGAAGGGTGACGTATCTATATGTGCTAGGTTATTCACTAAAATGAATTTCTGTTTAAAAATCTTTGCTATGTTCGTCAGTCAATCCCAGTTCACACAGTCTTGTGGTTCACCTGTCGCTCAAGATTTGGTACTACTATAAAAGATATTGAAATACACGGATGCTTTACCAGCTGTATCCACATGGAATAAATTTATATTTCAGTTTTCTTCATCCTGTTTAGTATTCGGCAACTGAAAATCATTAGTTACTCAATCCTTCAGAGATGTGCGTATGACTATAGAGTATAACAGTATATTTTTTATTTTGAACTGCTCTATCATAAATATAAAATTCCAGTATTTCTTTTTTGATTAAGATGCAAGTAGTATTTCTAGGACCTGTTCAACAAATTTTAATTAACTTATCATTAGATCTTGATAAATAATAGGAAAGGGACCTATTAGAATAAAAAAATGGAAGTGGAAGTCAGCTATTAACAAATTATGGTCTGTTTCTATTTGTACAAAGCATACTATAATTAATCTAAATACAGTACATCAGACACATATACAGCATGTCATTCATAACTGTCCAAAATATATCTACATTGGTGACACCAAGAATTATCTTGTTTAATTCGAAGAATCATTATTCACCTCTTATGACTCAGCGTGAAAGTGTTGCCCTGCCTTGTTTTAAATTGGAAAAAATGTCTGTCCAAGGAATGGTTTAGAAGAATTTTAACATTTGCCAACAATCTATTCATGTTATCATAAATAGCTTGCCAAAATTTTACTTTTGCTTTGATATATATATAATGAAACACACAAGGATATATTTTTGACATACGGCTGTCTAAAAGGAGTAGGTCAAGGAGAGGACATCTTCGAAATTGAAGCGAACATACTGTCCACCGTGGTTCTCTTCAGAAGTTTTTCTTTCAGTGTTTTAAAGTATGTCAAATCTTGTTTTATCAGGGTGACATCTTCTCAGATGATCCTCCAGCTTTGATGGCTTCATAGCGTCATTGCTTAAAACTCGGTTGCACAAAAGGCTCATGGGCAGATGTTGGTCCGACAGGGATGGAATGAAGCCGAACTTCAAATAATCAATGCTATACTGTCTACATTTCTTTTAATCCTGGGACATGTTGAGTAGAAGTTCTGTCAATATAAAATATAAATATATAATCAATATAAAATATACATATATAAAAAAAGGTATTTAAACATGATAAGATAGAGGAATTCAAAATTTATTCCTGCCCAGACAGCACACAAATATTTTAAAAATATTTTTAAAATGTTGAAATGTCCGCGAAAATAGCTTACAGAAATATTTCTGGAAAATATTTTTTAGGAATTTAGGAAAAATCAACTTTATCTAAAGTCGTGATCAGCGTCTATGGCTCTATGCAATCGGAATGATTACAAAAATATGTATAAAATTTTGTACTTACTTTTCTTGTACACTCCTAAAGAAAATGATTTTGATTCACTTTAACTTGTACCTATTTATATTTTCAAACGTATTTTTAAAGCACTTTTCTTCTCAAAACTCAGAAAACTAATGAACAGTGTTTGTCTCTAACACTCTTATTTATAAAAGATGAATCGAACAAGTCCAAGCAAGTCCGTGCAAAGCTTTGGTACAGGTCTGGCAAGTGTTATTCACTGCGTGTGCGATGCGTTGCTGCTGATATGAAAACTTATGTCCACTCACGTGGACCACCATATACATGTCGTGCACCCCCAATTTTTGTTCTCGCTCACATAGACCCCCTGCAAGTCGAAATCGACCCATGGGGGTCCATATAGACCACTTTGGGAATGAGTGTCCTAGATTATATATCATTAGCACAATATGATAGAAGAAAACAAGATGTCCTCTAAAATGTGTTCACTGTACAATGTACTGATTACCTTCCCGGGTACAGGTTAACTGGGGAGGCCCAATTTAGCTTTGTTTTATAAAATTAAAGATGAGATTTTTCACAATCTTCCTCACTACCAGTCATATCCATTTTCCGAACAAGTGGTCATTCATGTTCATTATCTTTTTAAAATCCTTTGCTGCTTGCTGTGGATAAAATAAACAGCATATGCTATTCTTTACATAAACCTTTATATAATGCATCTTACGACAAAAACTTAGACGAATACATTTGGTATTTTGGTAAAGGCAAGATCACTTAGACAACAGAAATTATGTGTGTACATTATATGATGTACTAGGCTTGGAGAAGGCATCATTCTGGTAGACCTAAATTACTTCTTTGGGTATCATTGAGCCCCCATATGGGGCAAATAGCCGTGCTACCTCTGCTGTTAATTTAAAGAAGTATCATGTTTAGTTTTTGACATTCAGCAATATAATTGTTTACAAGATAAAATGTAATGTGTTCGATAAATGCTCATCACAGTATTTCTTTCACTGCAACAACACTGAAAGCACTGTTAAATGAATAAATCATCTTTTCTGGAATGTGGGCACCGTGTTTTGAGGATTGTTAAAGAAAGCTAGAAGTAGCAACATAATACAAATAACTACATTGTCATAATTATATTTTTTTACAAAAAGAGATGAGAGGAGGTGAAGGGTAAAACTGAATCAGGATACCAGGGAACACTATGTAAAAAATACGCTCACTAAACAGCAAGGAACCACATAACTTAGAAAAAGGGACAGAGAGAAAGAGAAAAAAAGCATAAATAAATTCTTAAAACCGAATTTAAACAGTAATAATGGGGGACACTGATAAACAAAGAAAGGTTCTGTTTAATTACTAAAAAGGAAAAAAAAACATTGAAAACAACAACAAAAAAACCCACAAACCAATGGTATCAAGAATTCACATTGCAATGAAAATGAATCAAACTTTTATACATAAAAAGTGGTAGAAAAGTGCAATGGTAGTTGAATAACAATTACATAGAATAAACTTAAAACAATTACATGAAAAATATAGACAATGTGATATGAGAAAAAAGAAAACACAACATATTGGTAAACAAAGACTAATAATTAAGAAAAAGGTAAAAATGAAATACAGTCAAATATAGATAGGTCAAAAAAATATGCAGAGCAATGTAGGAAATCAGTAACAGAAAGATATTTTATAGCATGAAAAATTAACTCAAAATTGTTTACACAGTGTTTCTACTGTAGGTTACTGAATGTACTAAAACAAACATTTGCAACAATATATTGTGGTGTATGGCCGGCCGTTCATCCTAGTCAATACCCCCAAGCTGCCAGGTGGAACCCTCCCTGCAGTATGGAGGTGCCCCGAAGACCAGCAGGGCATCCTGGACATTGGAGTTTTTATACACAGCCCTGCTGGATACCATGGGGCCCACTAGGAGACGCTGTAGGGAGGAACAATGGTCATTTGCCTTACGTCCCGGAAATACATCCAAGTCACATGGACGAGAATGACGTGCTTCTGGGGTGAAGAATCACATGGACTGGGGATTGGAACACTTCCGGGTTAGGGAATATAAAAGGATTGTGAGGAGCTCCCAGATGGCAAGCTGAGTTGGGTGGAAGGGTGGTAACGTGTCTGGGAGTGGTGAAGAGTTTACTGAGTATTGTATTGTGTTTATTGATGAGTATAATGGAGAGGAGGGTGCTTTGTGCACTTGCATATGAATAAAGTAATCTTTTGGAATATTATCTGGTGTCTGGCGTATTGGACAAGGGTTCAAGGGAGCGATAGTTCACCCATCTGTCACAATATGTATATAACTAATAAGCCAGTAAGTAGGAAGAAAAAGAACTGTCCATATTATAGTTTATTATCCTAAAAATGCACATAAATGTTTTGTTTCATCCATATCCTTTGCATTTAATTGATTTCTGCATTCTCAGTCTACCAAAACCATTCAACAGTAGGTGAAAACTGCCTTTTAAGATAGGCACTGTTCAATGATACTCATTGAAACAAAGTTAATGTAAAGAAGCGAGTATCTTTATAAAATGGTGGCTCGACCCAACTATTGTGCGACATTCACATGCTACTTCTGTTAGTCTTAATACCTCTTCAGTGTTCAGCAACTGATATTTTGTTTGTGATGTGGCTACCATCAGGGACCTCATGCATAAATGGTGTGTACGCACAGAAGTGTTGCATAAGAATGTTTCCACGTTCAAATCGCGATGTATAAAACCTACACTTGGCCGTAAAGCAACGCACTTTTCACGGCACCTCATACCATGCCGTACGCAAGTTCTCCGCTCGGTTTTGCAGACTGGCGTCACCCAGCGTCAAAGCAGTGCTACTGTTCCTGTGTGGTTATACTTTATTTTCCTGACGCGGCTTTATAAATACACTGAAATTAATCGCATGTTGTTTATTAGTATAATGCATCTGATTGTAATTAGCCTGTAACAATTAAAATGGTCCAGGGAATAGCCATAGTATTCCAAATACCATAATAGTTTTAGCGTTGTTACTCTCACTGCGCCTTTTTTTTCTTCTTTCAGCTGCTTCCGTTAATGGTTGCCACAGCGGATCATCTTTTTCCATATTACTCTCACTGCACCACTCGGAGTATTTATATCACTGTATCTGAGTGGGGTATCACAGCGGCAGCTGATCGGAAAGAGAAATATCGGTATACAGCATCAAGCCCACCCTGCGTCAGCCACGGCAAAACATTTCAAAGCCTTTCTGTACGGATTAGAAACAGTTTCATCCCAAGAACTTTAAACAGTCAATCAGTCCATCAAGTGCTCCTTGTAGAACTGTTTGTATTTATAAGTACAATTACCCCACTGTAAACTTGCACTAAAGTTATAATATTGCACAACCTGCATCACTTTATAAAGCGCCTATTTACATATGATGACGATATCATTTTTAAGATGAAATGCAGCAAAATATGTTCATTATATTATATAGGTAAAACTTTAACTTCATTTAAATAATCTGTATTGTTAATAATTAAAAACGTGAGGACACGGTTCTGCAGCGCTAGCTAGTTCACGGATTGATCCTACCTTGTGCTGCATTCTTTCTGGGGCTGACGCGACACTGGAAGGATAGATGGATAGAATAATTAAACTTGTACTACAAAGATATTTCAGTGTTCCTTAAAAGTTTTCAAGAATAGTCGTTGTAAGCTTACAGATGGCTTAACGTCTATTACAGAGCTGATTGTGTGGCAATTGGGTATGTGGAGAAAGAAAAGTAAGGCCAGGAATTGGAGATTAGTACGTTTGAAAGAGACAGTACTGCTGCAATAATTTCATCGAAGGTCGGGCACAATCACGCACCGTATTCCCCTGTTTAATAACATGCTTTAACTCCTATCATCATGAAAAAGATATCACGTGTACATCTCAGTATTTTAATTATTCAGAGAGCTGTAATATCACAAATGTAATGGATTCTGTGTCCTGTCAGAGAAAGAGAAAGTGGAAACACTTAGTGATTCACACACATAGAGCAAAAGATCAAACACAAAACAAAGCATTTAACATGCTACTTTAGTTACGATGTGATTTGAGAAACTGGTTAACTAAACGATTTTAAGATGAAGTTTATGTTCTACTTTAATGACAAAATAAACTATGTAATTAAAGTGGAAATTTCGAGATTGAAGTTGATATTTTGTGCTTTTTTTCTCTGTACCCTAATAAGCTTTCATATGACACTCAGACGGTGGGCTACAACTCGCCTTTTCACGGCGACTTTGATATGTGACAGCTTCTTTTTTATTTTGGGCACTGTAAGACTATGTCAGGCGATCACCTTCTTTTTGTTGTTTATACCACTGTTTAAACCAACAAATAGTATGTTTTTCCTTGCCTCCACTTGGTATTCGCTAAAATTCTTCCATTTTCCTTCTTGCTTTTTCCATTGTGTTTTCACAGACGGCTGAGCTTAAGGGCGATTTATATTGATTTGCTATTCATAGAGGCGTAATTCTGGGAGGAGTTGGGGGTGGGACAGAAGGCGCATGCATGAGCGTTACTTTTCACGCTGACCAGGATTTATGGAGCGGAAGAACATGGAAGTTGGAGTATGCACAGATTCCTGCATCTAGATTTTTCTGTGCGTAAGCACATTTCGGCTTTTGTGCTTACATCATGTTATAGTGCAAATTCTACGCACGGCGTTATGCATGAGGCCGCAGGTCTTTTTGTTTTACTTGTAGTCAGGTTTGTATTTTGCAGACAAATAACTATAGCAAATTTACAACAATATTAGCACAGCCACCTAAAATAGGGTAATAAACCTTGAACAGGAGTAGAGTGAGTAGTTGTCAAAGTGAGGGTAGCTCTTCTACTTACAGCTGAAACCTCATGGTGATTCCTGAGGGGAATGAAGAGGTTACAGCTTCCCGTATTAAAACTGCCACTTCACGTAGCAACTCTGAACAATTTTTCTAGCAGTCATACCCGCCATGGACACGCACAAGCACAACTTTGAGCATGTGCTTTGCTTACCTTGGGAATTCTATGGGTCAGATTTTGATTACTCTAGGCTGAAGCCAGCACTCAACAAATCAATAACTAGAGGGTGTGCTAGAGCCCACCCTCTCAATTTTGACGAGTGAAAAATATGACAATGGAGACCCAGGACTGTTCAGCAGCTAGAATGCTATATCGGATGAGAATAGGAGAACGTTCCTCTCCCAAAAGTCCAGCAACTGGTCCCATCAATTCCCATATGTTTACATACTGTTGTTAAAAGAAGTGGGGATGCTGTACAGTGGTAAACATGGTCCTATCAAAACTTTTTTGAGACATGTTGCCGCCATCAAATTCAAAATGACCTTATTCTTTTCTTGAAAGGAAAATTTTCTCAGGTTAAACATTTGATATGTTTTCTGTGTTCTATTGTGAATAAAATATGGGTTTGTGAAATTTGCAAATCCTTGCATCCTGTTTTTATTTACATTTTACACAGAGTTCCACATTTTTTGGAATTGGAGTTGTATAAATGAAGGAAGAACTGAAACATCTAGGTCAATTACCAAGAAAAAACTGTGAAAATATGTAGAGTAAAACATTAAGGAAAATGAATGCAGTCTCTGCTCAGTTTAATGGAGACAGCAGTGGATGAAAATGCCTTAGAAGATGAATGTAAAACTCTTTGGAATAAATTATTTTCTGAAGATAGAGCAAAACAGAAACATTTTAGAATTCATGGAACTCCTGAAGGGGTTGAATGTGGAAATCTGACAAAATGAGGGAAAGTCAAAAACTAAAAAGCACATTGCTTAAGTTGTAATTGTTCACTGCCTGCTTTTTTTTATTAAATTTGATACATTTTACAGTAAAGAAAATGTGTTATGTAATGCCAGAGAGCAGAGTTTCTTTTTAATAACCTTCAAATTTGCATCTTTCTGGATTTGTTTCTTCTAACTGCTAAGAAAAGGCTGCTGTATCAATTTTTTAAGCAGCGGCTGTTTGCTGCAGACATACACTATGGGCTTCCTGTCAAGGTTAGGGTTGCACTCATACATGGAATTCTCTAGAGAATGCAGAGAAGAAATTTAGAATATTATTTCCAAAATTTGTATAAAATGAATTGGGTCTGAACAGAAAACAGATCATGAGTCAGAAAAGTGTTATGTTTCAGGCAGGATTGTTGCCTTGGCATTAAGTTTATTTTTGGTTTAATGTTGTTATTGTTTAAATATAATTCTGTATGTTATGTTATTAGTTCAGTTTTTGGTTTTATCTAGCGTGTATTCTATTTATTTATTTTGTTTCTTATTTATTTTCTTAGTTTTTTGTTACGTCATGTTTCAATGTCTTACCTTTCTTTGTTGTGTTATTATGTGGCTGGGGAACTGCACACAGCAGTATAAATGCTGTTCTCACAGCAGCTTCCGTCTTGCATTTTATTTTTCAGATGATTTCTCAATTACGTAGATAATACAGAAGAACTGATACATGCCATTCATTATTTGCCCTGCTTTTCCTAATAACAAAATTGATCCAAAAGTCACCAAAGGAAATAAAATACCTAGTCAGTAGCTGAATAATATTCACAAATATTTTCTCATTGCATTGCAAACTTCACAGTGGAGCATAGGTGCTATATAATATATAGTGTGAGTGATCTCATATCAGATCTGGAGAACACTTGCAAAGATACCTCCATGATATTTCAAAGGATTGCAGCACAAAGGAAACTAGTAGCATTTTTTAATGTGCTCTGTCCGAACAAGTGTCCAAGCAGTTTTCTAATTAGAGACACTGACTCTGTGTCTTTTTACTGATAATGGTTAAATGTATGTTGATCCATATTTTCTGTAAATATACAGTATGTACTTTCTTACATTGCGCAATAAAGATATTTTCATGCATCACTTGACTTTTTTTGCAGCATTGAGTTAAATATATTTATCAGTATCACGCTATATTTAAACCCCAAATATAAATATAAAATATGATTTTAATATTTTTTTAATTACAAATTTGTGCTTTTTCATTTATGTATGTCTGCAGCACTGAAGGACACTGTAATGGTGCTAAACTCGAAAATGAGTCGTGTTACTGTAAATACGTGTTTAAACCAGAGCAGCACGGGATCATCCCCAGCTCAGAACAGTGCAACTGACCCTTAATGATTATGGCAAGTAATTTATAGTTTGTATGACATTTGGATACATTTTACTGTATCTGATTAATTTGTAATTATATTACCTGTCTGTGGCTGTGATTGTTTATAGCTAGTTCACTTCTCTTTGCTTTTTTATTTTTTCTTACTTCTTCTAACTAACTTAATAATTTTTTCCGATCTTATTTATTCATCACTTTAATGTTATTTTTTATACGTTACCTAACTCTGTACCTTTGTCTAAACCCACATCTCCGCACCTTTCTGTACAATATTGTTCTATCATTCACCTGTTTAACATCATTAGTTTAGCAATAATATTTAAAAATTCTTACTATTACTGCTTTTTACTTTATTTTTCTGATTTCTCTTTTAAATATGATGAAAGATATAATTGAATTGTAATGATTACAATCTATTTAGGTTTACCTCCAAATAACGTATACTACTTTTTAGTTTTGTTGTGTTTTCTTTTTCCTGTCTTGATAGTTATATTAAGAGGTTTGGCAACAATTAACTATTGATATGTTGATATTTTTGCTCACTGTTGTTGAGAGGAGTCCACTTTTTTAGGCATGGCATGTCAGATGACATTGACTTGGAAGTGTTTAATGTTTGTCTCAACTTGAGGGAATGCGAGGTAAGAAGAAACAGATCATAATAATATCATTCTGCACCCATACTGCCATTCTGAGACATTGCTGGTTGCATTACAGTTTACGCATTGTAGGGCTCTGTAGCTGCAACTTTACAAATACTGTATTTCAAAAAGATAAAAACTAATAACTTGGGTGATATATTATAGTAGTGGAGAAATAAACAACATTAAATTGTTCCCCATGAATGAGGAATTCCCAAAAGATGCAGGTCATAAGCCTATACTGTATTAATTCCCTGCCCTTTGTAAACACTACCCATCTCTAAACCCAATAGGATGGTTTTGTTGGATCCTGTTATTAACCCTGCTGTGGTTAATCACAGCCTCTGACGAAGCAACTAGAAGACAATTGAACTTGACTATAGAGTTACTAAAAGTTGTAACAAGGTTTTTGTCGATAAACCTGAAGAGCCTTGAAAGAGCAAGAGGGGAGGGCTGGCATGTCCGCCTGACCCTGTCTCTTTCCACCAGTCCTCCCCTAAGCCTGTGTCCTGCCGGAACCATTCCCATTTTTCCCATAGAACCAATGCTTCAGTTTCAAATCAACTGGGTATTTCAGGATAATGAGGACTCGCTGTACATACCACTTCTTCTTAATGTGTAGATATTTGTGTGTTTGTATTTTTGGAAATTTTGTATTGGAAATTTTTCATTTTTATCATTATTACTGTGATGTCTATTTCAAATATTTTGTGATTTATTCTTTTAATGTTAATCTTTATGTGTTTCATTCTTGGATGTGGCCATACTGTTGTAGGCAAAAACTCTTGCTGATAACCATGTGAGCCTGATTTATAATATTTTGAAACCATGGCCATTTACTGTATGATGGTGGCATGCAGCAGCCTACCGCCTAGCTTTGGAATATTACAATAAAAAGCACAAGTTCTCAGAGAACATTATTTATTTAGGAGAAGTACCTTTTAATATGTGTAATTCTATGATTTTTGACTTTTGACTGAAAGTTTTGGTATTTGGTTTTATAGGACTTCTGTGTTTAGACCCTTGCCTCATTGCACACTACCCCTTTTAGTCTTAAAGAAAGCCCATTATCTCCTAAGCTTTCCATTTACCAGTTCAGGGGCCTGATGCATAACGCAGTGTGTAGGATTCACATTAAAACATGGCATAAGGACAAAAGCAGAAATGTGCGTACACACAAAAAAATCCAGATGCATAAATCTGTGCATTCGCCAACTTCCACGGTCCAAGTAACGCACGTGCCTGCTGCCACTCCCCAAACTCCTCCCATAATTAGGCCCTTTGAATATACAAATCAATATAAATAGCCCTTAAGCTCAGTGTTCTATGAAAAGGCAATGACAAAAGCACGGGGGGGAAATAAAAGAATTTCAGCGAATAACAAGTGGAGGCAAAGAAAAATGTACTATTTCTTGGTTTAAACAGTGGTATGAACAACAAAAGGAAGTTGATTGAGTGACACAGAGTGTCGGAGAAACTCAAAAGCTCAAGTTTACAAAGTCGCACAGTGCCCGAAATAAAAACGAAGTTGTCAAAGTCACAGTGAAAAGGCGAATTGTGGCCCACCATCCGAGTGTCATATGAAAGGTTATTAGGGTACAGAGAAAAATTTAATCTCAAAATTTCCACTTTAATCACATAGTTTATTTTGTCATTAAAGTAGAACATCATAAAGGTCATCTTAAAATTGATTAATTTACTAGTTTCTCAAATCCTATCTTAACTAAAGTAGCATGTTAAATGCTTTGTTTTGTATTTGATCTTCTGTGTGCTCTATGTGTGTGAATCACTATGTGCTCCTTAAACAGGCTTTCTATTCCTCCGACAGGGCACAGAATCCATTACATTTGTCATATTACAGCTCTCTAAATAATTAAAATACTGAGATGTATACTTTATCATTTTCATGATGATAGGAATTTAAACATGTTATTAAACATAGGAACGTGGTGGCGCAGTGATTGTTCTTGCCTCACGCAACTATTTAGAATAGTTTGACCATACTGTGGACCATTATATTGTTACAGGTTAACTACAATCAGATGCATTAAACTAATAAACAATATGTGGTTAATTTCAGTGTATTTATAAAGCCACGTCAGGGATGTGGATGTAAAAAAGAAAGGGAAACCACACAGGAACCGTAGCACTGCTTTGACACTGGGTGCCGTCAGTTTGCAAAACCGAGCAGAGAACTTGCGTATGCCAAGCATTTAGCTACTGTGAAAATGTGTGTGGCTTTTTTTCGGTTTTATACATCGCGATGTTTAGCGTGGAAACAGGCTTACACAACATTTCTGTGTGTACGCACCATTTATACATGAGGGCCCAGGTCATTACAATGAAGACTTTATACACATGTAATGAAAGTGAGGCTTAATTGTACAATTGTCTGGAAAAAAATGAAATGCTGCAGCTCAGTGCACTGTGTACAGAGGAGCTGGATGAACTATTGAGGCTCTGTGAAATCCTAGCTATAAATTGCTTACAAAATGGAGACGTCAGTGGTCCATGTGGCTATCCAAATTTATACAATGCTAATGTTAAACTAGTTCTGCTAATGTTACCTGTATGTAAAAAAAAATAGAGTAGATAATTATGATGTAATCTGATTACATATTGCCTGAAGAAGGGGCCTGAGTTGCCTCAAAGCTTGCATATTGTAATGTTTTTAGTTAGCCAATAAAAGGTTTCATTATGCTTGATTTCTCACTACATTCATAATGGCTAACATGGTGCAACACCCTAGTACTACAAAGAAGAATATAACACATCTGCACTTTTAAATAGTCCAAGCCCCTAATTCCTATTTATAAACTACCTACACAATGTCAAATATACTGAATAAAAACACAATGCACCATGCTGTAAAACTGTGTTTCTTAAACTATTTTGTTTCTTGCAGAATCGTGGCGGATTGTCAGAGCAGAGTACGTAAAATTGCTTAAACTGCAGTCGCCCACAGTAACACATTTCACAAACCATATGTGACCTATTCACAAATAGTTGAACTGGTGCCTCACGACCTCACATGACCCAAATGCAACATCTCATTGCTTAAGAAACTCTGTGCTAAAACAAAAAAAAAATGGTCAGCATGGTAAATTTGTCTTTTATAAATAAAGAAAATAAAATAACCTAATAGTTAATATTACTGCCTCAGAGTATCAAAGTTGTGGTCACAGATGTTCAGTTTGTATACTGTATATGTGGATTCTGTATGCTCTTACTGTGCCTGTGTTGGGTTTTTGCCATGTACTTTTACTGTCTTATACTAAAGGCATGCTGGCTACATTTGTGACTTTAAATAGAACTTATCTAAGTGTGTGTAAGTGTGTCCTATAATAAACTAATGTTCCATCCAAGGTTATTTCTTGCTCCAGATGGTGCCAGGATAGCCTTTTGATTCTCTGTAGCCCTCTATTGTAATAAGCAGATTTAGAAAATGCAAATAATGGAAATAAAATAATGTGCTGAACCTATGTTAATGGGTGTTTTTCTTTTTTCATGTTTTTGCTATTCATGAAAAGTTATTGCTTGTTATTCAATAGTATATTTTAATACATGAAGAATGTATTTCATATTCTTCAGTAGAAATAAAATCTTTCAACACTTCTTTATATTCCCTGCTCTGTGCCCCGGTTAATACAACCTACCATCATCACACTAAAAATCCAATTACCCTTCATTCTCTCAGAATATGGAACCAATGTAGGAAGCACTTTAAAACAGAAAAGCTTTTATCTGTTGCACCTCTGCATAACAACCACCTTTTTCCACCTTCTCAAACATACACCATTCAATGTCTGGAAAATGTCCAGGATGTATTTGCATCCTACAAGCTATTAGGCTTCAAATATAACTTTTCATTACCATAATTCCTCCACTACTTTCAAGGTAGAAACTAAACAATAACCGGCCCATTTTTCCTCACATTCCACCCTGTACTGTTCCAGAAGAATTATTGATCAGTCTTGAAGACTCAGATAGCACCTGTTCATTTTGGGGGAAAAGAATACCCTTCTTTTCTTGCTCCTTTTATAAAGTAGCTTTGGTTGCTGGCTCCTCTCACTTTCTCTTGGGTGGGTGTCGAATTTTGCTTCATATTGTTAAATTTGACTTGATTGTATGGAATGTTATCTGATTCTTATTAAAATCAATAAAAATTAAAAAAAATGTATATTATTTCATTATTCAATATATTATAAATGTGTTAAGAACAATATGCAGCCATTCCACCATAAAAAAAACCTCACACTGTTCCACTCCATCTGAACTAGTGTGGTGCTGAGGTATCACCCATTGCATGGCTGCACTCGGGTCATAATCTGGATCGTGAGTTGGTTTGTGGTGGGTGCAGCAATGCACTATATCAGTGCATGCGCCTAACCTCTGTCTTCTTAATGATTTAATGTGCATAAATGTCATGTAAGTTCAGTTTACCATATTCAGTTTTAGGAAAGCCTGAAATTTACATATCATGTGTGCTTATATGGCAGATAACTCTGCCCCTTTATTTCCAACAAGCTCCTTCCAACTGCATGTCATGGTTTACATAGTAGGTGAGGAATATTCAGGCTGAATAGAAATTGAGATTTGGGACCCATCCAATATTTATTTCTCCAGGCAGGGTATATACACATTGTAAAGAAACGAGAAGACACAGCATAAAGGGTTGGGGTTTCCGGCCCCGTATACTGTAAACAAAAGTTATTTTTTCAAAAACAGGTCAAAATATACAAACATAAACGTTCATATGCACGACGCCTTCACAGGCGTCGGCGGCCATTTTATATAGGAGGAGCCGGAAGTGGAGGAATGCTGGGAAGGAGGCGTGAGGGATGACGGGATTGCTGACGTCAGGGAAGATGGCGGAGGAAGGGCGGAAGTGGACGTACTGGGGGCAGGTTATGATGGCGGAGCGTCTTTTTTCCTGAGAGAGCAGAAAGGTTAGTACCCCGCCATTCCCTGCCGGCGAACGTCTTTTGAAGCGGTTTCAGGTCCGTCCGCGGCTTCCTACTCGCGCATGCGTGACACGACCCCCCCCCCCTCAGCCCAAGACCGTCCGGTCGGGCGGACCTAACCGAGAGGTCGTGGACGCGAGAGAGGGCATCGGCGTTGGCCTGAAGGCCGCCGCGGCGATAAGTAACCGTGAACTTATAGGGCTGCAGGTCCAGGAACCACCTGGTGACCCACGGATTCGACTCTTTGTGGAGGGACATCCACTGAAGCGCAGCGTGATCAGTCACCAAAGTGAATTCGCGACCCAACAGGTAGTACCGGAGATAAGTCACGGCCCACTTAATGGCCAGGGCTTCCCTCTCCACCGCCGCGTACCTGGCCTCTCGGTCCAGCTGTTTCCGGCTTAGGTACATCACGGGGTGTTCAACACCATCAACGCTTTGGCTCAACACGGCGCCCAGGCCTGTGTCCGAAACGTCGGTCTGGAGGATAAAGGGTAGCCCAAAATCAGGGGTCCGTAATACAGGTGCCGATGTAAGGGCCTGTTTCAGGTCACTGAATGCGTGTTCCGCCTTATCGTTCCATACCACATGCAGGGGAGCCCCCTTCTTTGTTAAGCAAGTCAAGGGTGCTGCCCTCTCGGAGAAACGGGGTACGAACCGGCGGTAGTACCCCGCCAGCCCCAAGAAAGCCTGCACCTGTCTCTTGGTATTCAGACGGGGCCATTCCAGGATGTCTTTGACTTTGGAACATTGGGGTCTCACCTGTCCTCGTCCCACAAGGTAGCCTAAATACTTGGCCTCCTTTAAGCCAAAAAAACACTTACGGGGATTAATGCGGAGGCCGGCTTTAGCCAGTGTCGCGAGGACAGCAGAGAGCTGCAATAGATGCTCCTCCCAGGTGCCGGAATAGATGACGACGTCATCCAGGTAGGCGGCACTATAGGATTGGTGGGGCTTCAGCACTCTATCCACCAGACGTTGAAAGGTCGCAGGGGCCCTGTGCAGCCCAAATGGGAGGACCTTGTATTGCCAATGTCCGCTAGGGGTGCTAAAGGCGGTTTTTTCTTTTGCAGATGCCGTTAAGGGAATTTGTCAATACCCTTTTGTCATATCAAGAGTAGTCAAATACCGAGCCGCACCCAGCCGCTCGAGCAGGTCGTCAATGCGGGGCATCGGGTAGGCATCGAATTTGGAGACCTGGTTTAGACGTCTAAAATCATTGCAGAATCTCCAGGAGCCGTCCGGCTTGGGAACGAGGACAATCGGGCTGGACCAAGGACTGTGACTTTCTTCGATAATGTCCAAGTCCAACATTCGTTGTACCTCCAGTTCCACTTCGGCGCGTTTTGCCTCCGGGAGTCTGTAGGGCCTCTCCTGGACGACTACTCCGGGTTCCGTGACTATATCGTGGGCAATCAGCGAGGTCCGGCCTGGCAACTCGCTCACCACTTCGAGGATGGCGTAGATAGCTTGGGTTATCTCTCGCCGCTGTACGGGTGTTAGCTAGTCGCCGAGGTTAAGGGCAGCCGTGCTAGCGAATAGGGAGAGGGATCTATGAGTATCGGGAGTCTCCTCCCTGTCCTTCCAAGGTTTTAATAAATTAATATGGTAGATCCTCTCGCTCGGTCGACGATTAGGTTGTTTGACTAAATAGTCGACGAGCCCCTTTCTTTCCTTAACCTCGTATGGCCCCTGCCAGTGAGCTAGCAGCTTGGAGTGGGAGGTGGGAACGAGCACCATCACTCGATCCCCCAGGTGTAACACTGGGCCTGCGCTGCCTGCGCACGAGTCACATGGTCTTTGAGGAGCGGCCTGATTTTGGCGAGCCTGTCGCGTAGTTGCGCTACATACTCCAATATATTGGAGGAGGGAAGGGCCTCAGCCTCCCAGCCTTCTTTTAGAATGTCTAAAAGTCCCCGGGGCTGTCGCCCGTATAATAATTCAAAAGGGGAGAAGCCCGTAGAGGCCTGGGGCACCTCCCGGTAGGCAAAAAGCACAAGCGGCAGGAGCTGGTCCCAATTCCTGCCATCAGCGCTGACTACCTTGCGAAGCATCTGTTTAAGCGTCTGGTTAAAGCGTTCTACCAGACCGTCTGTTTGGGAAAGCATTACAACTCATTAGGTTTAGTATTACAGTGAGCACCTATAATCTGAAAAGAATTCCTACTGATTAATTAGTAATATTATAATATTATGAAGCTACACAGCTAAAAGAAACATTTGAAGAGATTTAAATATGGGTAGGTTTTTATACCAAATTTCTCAAGCTACTATGCATTATATATTCAGAATTCTCTTTGCAGATACCACCAAGAGCATCTATAATGTTTCTATTTCTGAAGAACTGGAATACAGTAAATGAGCCATGACCAATTTTAAAGTCTAGTATTGATTGAATTATTTTGTTAAAGATGATTTTTAGCTAACTTACAGTCTTTTATTATGAAATGACATGGGTGTTTGTTAATAAGCTAAACCATATTTTCAATCACCCAGTCACTCAACCTTAGTTTTTACATAACACCTTTCAAATAGCATACTGTACATACAAAATACAAGATATTTAAATAGATGGTAAGGCTTTGGGAATTAAACAGTAGAAAGAACCTGCAAAAATAAAAATAGAACTGCAATAACATTAGAACTGATAGTTCATTGGAATTCAGTTTCTAAAGGTTGCAAATAAGAAACAGAAAGATGCAGCCCATTGAATATACAGTGCCTTCAGAAAGTTTTCAGACGCCTTTTCTCTTTATACATTTTGTTAGGATAAGGCTGTGATAAATACAACTGAAATAAAAGGATTTAAAATAGTTATTTTTTCACTCATCAAGCAACACTCAATACCTCAGAATGGCAAAGGAAAAACAAAATTTAACAAAATTCTGCAAATTTATTAAAACTAAAAGACTGATATATCATGTTGACACAAATATTCAGACCTTTTACTCAACATATTGCTTGAGGCACATTTGGCAGTAATTACAGCCTGAAGTTTAAATAGGCAGTATATCTAAATGTGTGAGAAACCATGTTCAGATTAAAGTACATTATTCATTTAATATACACAAATCTGTCCAATTATTTGTTGAACATAATTTTATTAGTATTTTGATATGACAATACATATGCTATTTAAGGGTGCATGGGTCCTGGACTATGCATTTGTAACTGTATTTGGAGCAGAACACAGGTAAGGAGAAGCACGGGCAGAGAGTGATACAGCGTTGTGGTACACAGCTGTTTATGAGGTGGGTATACCAGCTTTTAGGAACTTCAGGAACTAGGAACTAGACATTCCTCAACTGAATATGCATCCATCCTGTCACAACAATTTATTAAAATAAGTGAATGAATAAAAAATACATGAATGAATGTTCTATTGATTAAAAAAATAGCATTGTATATTTCTTGATAAAAGGAACAGAAAAAATTGTTTCAATTTGAACATTTTGAATAATCTTAATCTGGCCTCTGTCTCTGATGCTAGTGGCTACTTACACCGTACCTTGTAAATCTACTCTCTCTCTCTCTCTCTCTCTCTCTCTCTATATATAT
>JANRMT010062796.1:24210011-24255114 GCA_026402145.1 Polypterus bichir lapradei
GATTTAGGTCAGGCGAGTGTGGGGGCCAGGCAATGGTATCAATTCCTTTATCCTCCAGGAACTGCCTGCATACTCTCGTCACATTGTCGTGCACCAGGAGGAACCCAGGACCCATTGCACCAGCATAGGGTCTGTCAATAGGTCCAAGGATTTCATCCGATACCTAATAGCAGTCAAGGTGCCATTGTCTAGCCTGTAGAGCTCTGTGTGTCCCTCCATGGATATGCCTCCCCAGACCATCACTGACCCACCACGTCAAGCAGCATAACGTTCTATATGGCTTCTCCAGACCCTTTCATGTCTGTCACATGTGCTCAAGGTAAACCTGCGGTCATCTGTGAAAAGCACAGGGCGCCAGTGGTGGACCTGCCAATTCTGGTATTCTATAGCAAATGCCAATCGAGCTCCACGGTGCTGGGTAGTTGGGCCCTCAGGCTACCCTCATGAAGTCTGTTTCAGATTGTTTGGTCAGAGACATTCACAGCAGTGCCCTGCTGGAGGTCATTTTGTAGGGCTCTGGCAGTGCTCATCCTGTTCCTCCTTGCCCAAAGGAGCAGATACTGGTCATGCTGATGGATTAAGGACTTTCTATGGCCATGTCCAGCTCTCCTAGAGTAATTGCCTGTCACCTGGAATCTCCTCCATGCCCTTGAGACTGTGCTGTGAGACATAGCAAACCTTCTGTGAAAGGCACATATTGATGTGCCATCCTGGAGAAGTTGGACTACCTGTGCAACCTCTGTAGGGTCCAGGTATTGCCTCATGCTACCAATAGTGACACTGACCGTAGCCAAATGCAAAACTAGTAAGAAAACAGTCAGAAAAGATGAGGAGGGAAAAATGTCAGTGGCCTCCACCTGTTAAAACATTTTCCAGATAACTTTTCATTACTATGGTATCTTAGGTTAATGTAATCCTTTTTAGGTTAAAACCCTTAAGGTAAATTGTATTTAACGTATCTATCCATTTATTTTTATGATATTTTCTGGCTCTAATAGTCCATTGAGGGTAACACTCCAGTATAGCTGTCCTTAAACACTGGGTGCCCAATTCATTAAAGTGTGTTGTCAGGGTATTTGTAATCTATTGCTTCTTATATTGGTCAGATGTTGTTGCAATCTGATCCTTAATTTATTTTGAGTTTCTCCTATGTACAATTTCTTGCAATGAATACATGCTAGGTAATAGACACAGCTGCTGTTGTCTAAATAATTATGGTGAAAGTTATGTCTGATTCTTTTGACTTGATTACTTATTAATACATTGTTGCTATGCCAATATGTTTCCATCCATGGATCTTTAATGTCCATGGAACTTTTTAAGTTCTTGTTCTTCTTATAGGCTGCCAGTACCTTGTACTGTCTAAAAATCCTCTGTTTCTCTTGGGTGTGGCTAAATTCTGTCTTAATAACCCTGTTTGCCACCATATTCTGTTTATTGTAGGTTGATACCATAGGGATGATTTTTCCTTCCTGTGTCTTGTCCTGATTGGATGCATTTTGATCATTATTGGAGTTATTTTGAATGGATGTCCTCTGAAAATTTCTGAAGCTATTTTTCAGGAAAGTCCTGGTATAGCCCCTTTTTCTCAATGCTCTGAATAATATTCTTGTGGAATTTGTAAAATCTTTTTCTGTAGAATTAATTCTCTTATATCTGAGTAATTGGGACTTTATAATCCCCTTATGGGTGTGGGCTGGATGGAAACTGTCCTTATAGAGGAGGGCGTGGGTATCTGTTTCCTTAAAAGCACTTTAGTTCTTAAGGAGTTTTGTGCTTTATAGACTACCGTGTCCAAGAAGTTAACTGAATGACTGCTTATTTTGGCCCTCAATTTTATGTTTGGCCAATGGTTATTGAGGGTATATACAGTAGATATTCTTTAAATTTATCCAGATCATGCTCCCAGATTCCAAAAATGTTATTTAAAAATCTATATTAGGCCTCAGGCTTATATTCCAGCTTTTCATTGATTTCATGTTCCAACCTGGCCAGATATACATAGGCAGGGGCGAATTTCTTTCCCATAGCAGTTCCTTTAACCTGCAGGAAGTATTGCTCATCAAACATGAAATAATTCCTACTTAAAGACAATGCTAGGAGTGATAATATTATTTATCAGGTCTGTTTTGATCAGGATAGTATTTAAGCCAGTCTTGCGTTACTTTTAGTCCATGTTTTATTTCTATATTCGTATATAAGTTGTTCATGTCAGTTGTAAAAAGAAGTGTGTTCACAGTCAATCTGATTGGTTTAGTCTTTTCAATAGAGTCATAGGTATCTTTTATATACGTAGGGTGCAGTTGAGGAATTCGATCTAGATGATAATAAAACTTGCTATATTGTAGGTTTCACTCCAACAGTTAGACACTATTGGTCTGCCCTAGGGTATTTTTCTGCCTTAGTCTGCTTTTTAGGGTCCTTATGACTCTTGTATAGTGTATAAAAATGCCTGGGTCAGGGTATAGGAGGATCCTTCAGAAAAGCCGCTTGTTTTTGAAGGATAACTCCTTAATTCTTCATTTGATTTACAATATTATGTACTGTAATAAAGACACGACAATAATCAAGGTTTGGGGGTTTTTGCCCCGTATAATGTAAAGCAAAATCGTCAGTTGTTTTCTTCACAAAACTCAAAAGACATTGAAGGGAGGAAGGACGGACATTTTATGGTGGCTTACCGGATATTAACGTGAGGAATGCTGGGACAATTGTGGTGGATTCTGGGAGCATGACGAAATCACAGGTCAGCAGAGGGAAGAAATAGACCCTGTGCGCTTTCTATAGCCGCCTGGGCGCCCTTTACTGCTGCGACATCTCGGCCTTTCTAAGAAAGTAAGGGAAGAAAGATTAGTACACTGCCATGTCCCCCTGCGGGACGTTTTACGAAGCAAACCAGGTCGATCAGCTGTTCCCCAAGCGCTCGTGCATGACAGTACTATCCTTTGTGTTTCCAAGTACATAGGGTCTTTTAATTTTTCTTGTAATATTCTGAATCATTAAGCTGTCTATAAGCTTCTTCTTTGTAGTCTTCTATGCCCATAATAACAATGGCACTGCTTTTATTGGCTGGCTTAATGATTATGTCTTTAAGTTCTGAGATCTCTTTAAGAGCACTTTGTTCCCCTTCCAGGATATTCTCTTTGTTTCAAAATGCCTCTCTAGGGATCTGTTTGATTTTGTATTTACATTCATTTATGAATCGGATCACTTCACTATTGATTCTTTTGTCTGGGGGTGTCCATCCTGTTTTTAACGTAAATGGAACCTCCCTCCTGTTTGGTTCCTTCTTATGATAATTGATTAATTTCACTCATCGAAAGAATTCTTCAGTCTCAGCTAATGTTCTGTCTAGGGCATCTCTATGGTCCTTGGGGTTAGGAATAAAAGTAAGGCCCATACTAAGTAAAGCTTCCTGGTCGGGTGTAAGGGTGAAGTATTTTGAGAGATTCAAAATGTTATTTTTAATCGCTTTATGTGGGTTGGAAGAATCTGCCCTTCTTACTTGCAGTTTAAGATAGTGCCCAATTGTGAAGTATCTTTTGGGCAGTGGTTCTAGTCCAATGGACTTGATCCTTTTGGACTTCAGAGCTGCTCTCAGGTAGTTTGGCAGTGTGGTTGGTATTATTCACTATATATCTTTTCAGAGCTGCTAGGATTGCTTTCTATTTTACAGTGAACTCCGTGGAGTAGTTCAACACTTGCATTAGAATCATAGCCTTTGGAAAGGCCAGAGCTGCCAGTTTAAGCATGGTCTGTACTTGTTTAATTATTGTCTCTTCATGTAAAATATCATTATTATTTATGCCAATCAAAATAATTAAGTTTTGGACCTTGCTATGGGGGGGTTTAGCTTCTTGAAGATGGGAATACAAGGTGTGGCAGAAAAGTAATGAGACTGATTTTTGATTTACCAAAGTTTTTATTTTTTTCAAACATCAATGTTATCCCCTTCAAAGTAGTTCCCTTGGGCAGCTACACACCGATGGAGACGTTGTTCCCACTGTTGGTAGCAGCGCTGGAAGTCTTCAACCGGTATGGTCTTCAGCATCTCTTTTTGATGTTTTCTAAAGTCCCGAAATAACGTCCTTTGAGGACATTTTTCAGTTTAGGAAAAAGGAAAAAGTCACACGGACAGAGGTCAGGTGAATAAGGGGGCTGGGGAACCACAGGAATGTGTTTTTTCGATTGTCCTTCTGCTCAATTGTGAGGTTTTTCTGCACCATTTTGGCACAGACCTTTCGCATGTGCAAATGTTTAGTCAAAATTTGATGAACGGTAAATCTGTTCAAATTTAATTGTTCACTCAACATTCTTAATGTTAAACGACGGTCTGATCTCACAAGAGTGTTAACACGTTCGATGTTTTCATTGGTTTTCAAAGTTGAAGGCCTCCCTGAAAAACTTGAGCTCGGGATAAAGAATGTTCCCCATAAGCCTGTTTTAACTTTTCAAACGTCACACTTGCCGATTCTCCAAGCTTAACACAAAATTTAATGGCACAACATTGCTCCAAATTCCGCTGTTCCATTTTGCGTGACGCACAACCAAAAACACAACTTCGCTAATAGCAATCACAAAAATCACGTAGTTAACGGAAGGAGTTGAAACTCGCACTGAGCTATGGGAGGGTACTGATACACGTGCTCTATCAAGGACAACAGCGCAGCGTTGCCAGATCGCTTGCAGTGTTGCCAGTCTCATTACTTTTCTGCCACACCTCGTAAAGTTTGCTATGTTGGCCCCCGGATAGCAATCAGTTTGGAGGTTTTGGAACTGATGTTCATTAATAAGCCTGAGGTTTGAATCCCCTATAATTATATTGGGCCTCTTTATTTCTAAAGTCCAATACACGTTTTTTTCTTCTGGAAATTCCGTGGTTCCTGGGGCAAAAGGTCACTAACTTTTTAGCTTTAAGAGTATCCGATATTTGTATGGAAGTAGAAGGTTGTTCCTATTGATTCACTACAGTTGTATAGTTTAGGAAATCGATCAGAGAGGTTTGGGGATCCAATTCAGTTGGAACAGGAAAATCCCATTTTATTCAGATTAGGGTTTTGTGGAGTAATGTCGATTTCTATGGACAGGTCATAATCTATGATTTCAGCTTCCAATAGATGTGCAATAGCTTTCTGTGTGTTGATGTCCATTTCCGACTCCAAAGTTAAGTTAAACTTCGGGTTTGCTTCTTTAGCCTCAGTGCGTATGACGACCATGCTGACTGGTATTGAATCTTTGTTCTTACTTAGAATAGGTAGTTCCGTTAGACTTTGTTTTTGTTTCTCTTCTGTTTGTTTCCCTTCCTCATTTGTTTTAGGTTCTTTCTGTTTGGGAAGCTTCCTGTAGAAACTTTCGGGTTTCTTTTTTTTGGCTCTCAATCTAGCTGTTTCCTCAAATGAGGAATGTAGGGAAATTAATTTTGCCACCTCTACCTCTTGAGTTGTTGTCTTTTATGTGGATTTTTTCTGTTTGTACCCCCTGTACTGTCTGTGTATTCACCTCCTTTAACGTACATTTCAAGTGATCAGACTTCATTGGAGTAGATGAATCCAATTCACAACGAATAAAAACTTAAATCCAATCCTTCCAACTCATTTACAGACTTATAAATTTTGGGTTCCTGTTTCTTGGGTCCTTTTTACTGATTTTGTTTCTACTCTCTGTGGTAACCTTTCTATCTCTGTTTGAGTTACTGCTTGCACCAAGGTTTTGGCTTGCTGCTGATTTTTATCCTCTTTGTGTTTAGTCTGTTTGTCTGTACTCCTTCTGGGTACCCACTAGTCACTGTCCAAGGATTCAGACTCAACTGTAGGGTGGACTCATGTATCTGCTTGTGACCAGGGAAGTTTTTTTTATGTACTAAAGTATTGGAGGTTGTTGCTACTGTCTGGTGTGTTTCTATTTCTTTTTCACCTGTCTGAATAGATGTACTATTGTCCGGAACGCTATCCCCCTGTCTGGTTGATTGCAAAATGTTTTGCAATAAAGTCTCTTTATCCTTCAAGCTCAAATTAACTTCAGTCCATCTCAAAATCAATTTGGTCTGCAGTTCAGTTTGCTTATGCTGATCTTCCTTTACTAGATCAGCTTTTCAAATCCTTAGTAAGTTGGGTGATCCATGTACCAGACTCGGACACTGGGAATTTCATCTTAAACCACACAGTTGCTGTTTCCCAGCATTCCTTCCAATTAGGGTCATTATTAAGAATTTCTTTAACTTCTATTTGGGTCTCATTCAGTTTTTCAGTATAGTGCTTAAATAATATTTGCATGGTGGTCACCTGCCAGTTTCGGGCATTTTCCTCTATAAGTTCTTTGACCTTAGGGTCAGCAAAGGCAGGTCTTATAAATGTCAATAACTGTTTTGTTTGCTGTCTAATGGCTCTGGGGGCATCTCATTTTAGAACTTCAGTTGTAATTTTCAAGTGTCTGTTTAATTGGGCCCATCTAAACAAAGTTTTTGCCTTCTAAGAAAATTTTCTATTAACCTCTTCCTTTCCTAAATGAGGTCTGAAAAATTTCCTGATTGACAGTGTCTTCAAAGTATCCTCAACCAAAATTTCCTCCTCTTTCATTAAATTTCACACCTCTTTTATTAAATATACCTTATCTGGAGTATAGACCTTTATAGCCATAATAACTTCTGGTATATTGTGGTTCTTCCCAGGTATATTGGGCTCTTCTATATCTCCTTCCATTACCACCTCTGAATTTTCTAATGCAATCCCATTCTGCTTGATTTTTGCTGGCTTGTTTCCAAGGAGGAAAGTGGGCAAAACTTTCTCCCCTGTAATTATTTCCAAAATTTCCTGTACATTGTCTGTTATTTTGTCTAAAGTACTCGTCTCTATAGTTAATACCTTCATGTCTATCATCATATTCGAACCTTTTAATGACTCAATCATCTCTTATTAAAATGAACCCTTTCAAATCTATCATCACAAATTGTTTCAAATTGCCTACTAGTGTAGTACTGTTGCTGTGGTGAGTATTGGGTGTTGTGTTGCTTTTGGGCATACTCAGCCTCTTCATATTCATATTATTGCTCTTTTCTGTTGGAATGTCTATTAGGCCGGAGTTATACTTCACGCGACGCATGCTGCAGAGGACGCTCCTGCTACGCAAGCGTTGTAGTGTTTATACTTGCGCGCGTACTTTACGTAAATCTGGAGGAATCCACCAGGTGGCAGTGCAAGATATTATCACGGTGAGAACATGTTCGGCTTCTTTGTGTTGTGAATTGCCTAAAACACCTATTGAATTCCGATAACACCTTAAAGCAATATCTCTGAAAAGGATGTTTATTGATTAAATCCATAAATCCAGGGATGTGTCCATTCCAGCAAGCATTGGGCACGACTGAGAAACAATCCCTGGACAAGGTCTCCGCTCATCGCAAGGTGAATACAAGCACTCGCATACACTAGCGTCATTTTAGCGGCACCAAATCCCCAAATCTGCATATCTTTGGAAGGAAACCGAAGCACAGTGTGGAATACAAGCAGGATATACCAGCAACATAACTCCCTGTGAGACAGCAGTGCTATCGCTCCGCCGCCGTGTCACCCCCATGTGTGTAATTAACAGTATTCATTATTTAAACAAAATTATATGTAAAATGTAACATACATACTTTAATGCATTTAATCATGAAAGTGATATCAAGTACAAATCTAAAGATTCTAAATGTGCAGAGAGTTGAAATATCATACATTTAATTTTTCTGTGTGGTGATAATATTGCTGCTTGCCGCAGCTGTCAGGTCTAAGAAGCTCGCAGCGATTAAAAACTGGGATGACGTTTACAACCGTTTGCTTTAATGATAAAGTAAACTACGAGGTTAAAGTGGGCAATTTGAGATTAAAGCCGAAATTTCCACTTTAATCACAAAATACACGTTTTCACCGTGTCCTTTATTTTTTTTCTCAGTGCCTCAAATACAGCTATATACATTATGTTGCTGTTGTCAAGTTGCAAAAAAAAAAAAAAAAAGACGGCACAATGATGTTATGTGAGACTTTTAAAATGCATCGTGTCATTACAATCGGGAATATGCGACGCTTGAATATAAAATCACCACGAATGCATCTGTATGTCAGCATTGTGCTTCACCACATCAAACCATTCACCAAACAGCAAAGCACGCACATCGATCCCCGTAGGATCTGCATAGAGGCTTTCTGTCAAATGTAGATAGTAAACAGAGACTCTGACGTCACATTCCGACTTTTAGCACACTGCGCCTCCCGACTTTTTGCTGGTACTGCAACTCGCGCACGCGTCGCGTTAATTTCTGAGGACCTGCTCAGAGGACGCATGAAATGAATGCTGGGGACGCGTGGCAGCCATGATCCGGGCGTGTACGCGTTCTGAGCGTGAAGTATAAATGAGCCCTAAGTCTCTTCCTCGCCCAGAGCAGGTCTTCTTTCCCATCTCACTTTCCTCTCAGTGGTTTTGCCAGCATTCATTTTTAATAAAGTAAATAAGATATTATTAGAGGAAATTTTATTTTTAAATCCTGAAAGGATTTTTTTTTCTTTTACTGTTTCTTTAATTTGTACATGTTTCTTAGGACTTATGAACCTTGTAAGTTATATATTTTTTATTTTCAAACAAATGAAATGACTATTCAGTCTTATCTAAACAATTTCTTTTTTGTCAATTCAAAATATATTATTTACAGTTTTTGTAACAATAAATATATACAATAAATTATTCAAAATATATTATTCATAAAGTTGTTATCTATACAACTTTTAGGTGTATGCTCCAATCTTTTAATTAGACAACCCACAATACAAATATATTTTTTTCTCTCAGTCTCATATTATTTCAAATAAGAAACTAGATTCTATAACCTTAAGTTTTGTACTTTTAAACAGATAATACTCTTACTTTTAATTATTAATATTTTCACAAAAAGGATTCTTTCCTTCTTTCCACCCCCACACCAACTTCTTCAACAAAACCTGTATACCCCCCAAAAAACAAAAATGATTTCTTCTCCAAAAAAACTTTTCTTCTTTTAGAATGGAAAAATATCCTTTATGTTTTACAATTTTTATAAATACTATTTTTTAATTTATATTGATATTGTTTTATAACCTTTTCTTAACAACAAACTTAGCGTTTGAAGACAGTCAGAGTAAGAATCCCTCTATTGTTTGTGAGAAGACAGGAAAGTTCGAGAAAAAGAAAAACTATAACTTAAAGATAGAACTAACTAAAACTTGTCGCACCAGACGTTTCAGGTTCCTACCCTTCCTCAGTGGTGACTTATTAAGGAATAAAAAGGAAATGAAGGTAAAACTTATTTAACAATATAAACAAACCACTACTCTTTTTACAATTCAAAGGTAAAGGTTTCTTTTACCTTAGACTCTCCATTTCCACACTGTAGGAATTGGCGTGGTTAGGTTTTTAATACAATTAAGGTTTTCAGACAAACCGTGCACCTTACCACCTCCAACTAACAAAAGTCAAGAGGTGTTGGCACTCTCCACCCTGCGTGTTTTTTATTCATTTTTATTTATTACAAACAAAAATATCTCAACTCCATAACTTTTTTGTCAATTCTCTTTCAGTAAATTCTTGGCACCCTTCTCCTCTCTATCTGAATCAGAAAAATATCTATTATTGTTTGTGATGCACCATCTGTTGGAATGACAGAGACATAGCAACTGGATACACACAAGCACTTATCATTTAAATTAAAGTGGACATTTAGCTCTTTTGCTCTGGCAAATTTTTAGAAGATTGCATGATATTTCCAATAAAAAGTAACTAAATTAAACCCATGTTTCGATTTAATAATGGATGTATTAACGATTCATAAAGTATAAAGTCAGTAGAAATTACTATTTTTTATAGCCATGCAGCAGAATAATCTAAAGCACATGCTGCAATATTTTTACTTTACCAACTGAAAGAGCTTAGGTATTTAAGTAAGGATTTGACATATTTTTAAATATCAAACATGTCTAATGCACAGTTGAAAGTAGTTTTTTTAGGTATGGCTACTTAACTATGAAGAGAAGACTAGTTTGCCCTGATACAGGTTAAAGAAAAATTGCATTTCTCAGATGGTGCCTTTACTATACTTAAAGGCCACACTGTATGTACAGTATGCATAATAAAGCTGAAGTTGCCCTTCTTTTGTATTTGAGAGTATTATTCTTCATGATTCCAATCTGTATGCCATATGTTAATAAGGAACCTGACATTTTAAGATATGTACTTTAAATGTTAACATTCTTGTCCAGTTATTAATATATGCTCTTTTCTAGCAGGTGTGTAAATAAAATAGTAATGAATGCTCACCCACAGGTATCTTAGGAAATTAGTCTTTTCATAATGAAATGAAAAGGCATTTTTTGGTATTAATTAATATTTAAACCTGAACTTGTTCTAAAGTTGTTTTCAGCATTTGGCTGTCTTTCTAGGACACTCAGCCATAAATTTGTGACTATCACATGGTCATCCAAGACGTAATTTTGGCAAGTACCATATATTTAAGCAAATAAATTAAAATGAACAGTAAATTAATTCCATAAACAGGCATGAGGACCTTTTTTATTAAACATTGACAGCTTATAAATAATTATTTACACAAAAAGAAACTGTTCATCTATGCATTTACAGAATAACATGTCCTAATCATAAACACTTTACTAATCAAAAATGATGCTGAAATATTCACCTTTCAAAAAAGAATAGCTTAAAATGTGTAATTTTTGTATCCATTAAAATTACATTTCAATAACGTGAACATTATTATTTTGTAACCTTACACATATAATTTTGTTGATGTAGCAATTTTTATCAGACTATATTAATCTATTTTTAAAGCAGTCAGTGACTTAAAATTGATGGGTGAAATTATCTGTAATCAGGCACTTTTATTCTCCTGACGGAGGAGTGTATATGAACTTATTGAAACCTTATGTGTGGGATGCTTTACATAGAGTAATTTGACAGCCAAGATTCTATGACCCTTTAAAGCTGTAGATTTTTTTCCTGAAAATTGTGCCTGGTAATGTGTTTCTGAAAATTCTTTAATTAATGTACAGAGTGTCCGTTGCTCAGTTTATTAACTGACTCCACATTTACAGTCTGGATACCCTATAAGACATTTTGTAAAAGAATAAATGTCATGTAGATACAAATAACTCTTAGGTCTTCTGTATACCTCAGGATTGGTATATCATGTTGTTATGAGTCAGAGAACTCATAGAGAAATTATAATACTGATTATAATTTGTTTTTTTTTTAATAATTCCTTCACAAACTATTGGGTTTTTGAATGTCAGAGAACATTTTAGCCATTTATTGCCTCTGGAATAAAGCATATTTTTGAATTATTATTATTTTGTGTTACCATACTGCCATTTTGTTTTGTTTGTGTGTGTTGCCATTTTGGGTGTCCCATCATCAAGATTCATTTCCCATTTGCCAGGGTCTGTGTTTTTGGAGGCTGCGGACATTAGGTATCATTGATGCAACACTTTACATTTTAAGGACTAGGGATTTTTAGTTATCCAAGATTGTTGAAGCAGGCTGACACGGCAGGGGTGCCCTCAGCCCTAAAGAAGGCACTCAGAGAATTCAGAACAGACAGCAAAATTAAGCTTTATTGTATGGAGTGCATACAGACCCATCTCAGATGGAATAATGAGCAAACAACTAAAAGCAGCTCTTACATTTATTACAATTCTTATCACACAAGTTAATATTATGCCTCATCTGACCCCTCAATATTTCACTGCTCAAGTTCTGCCCCTAATTAATCTACCATTGTCTCTCGGCTGGGTGGGTGTCAGACTCTGTGCTGCCCATCATATCTGTCTGACAGACCCTACCTGCACCCTCCTTCTTTCCCAGCACTAAACAATTATTTACAACCCAAGGGTTTACATTCTCCTTCTTATCAAGGGGCTCATCTCTTCTCAACTTTCCTGCACGTCCAGACTTTAACTTGAGAGATAATAGTGGTCTACAGCTTATACAGGGTAATACAAATATATAGGCTTGAGGGTTTTAACTCCTAACTCTTACGTCTTAATACTTAATAAAATATAGTGTCTGCTTTTCTTATGTGGTTATAGTACTTTTCTTATACATAGAAATTACCAATTTTAAGAATTTTCTATAAGATTTGCATAAAAACTGTGAGCTAGCATGCCTGTTGTTCTTTGTTCTGTAGTTTTTTAAATTACAGTGCCCATAAAAAGTATTCACCTCCTTGGAAGTTTTCAGATTTTATTGCAATACAACATTGAATCAAAGTATAAATAATTTAGCTTTTTTACAATGATAACAGAAAAAGACTCCTGAAAGTGAAGACAGATCACTGCACAGTGTCTAAATTAATTACAAAGATAAAGCACAAAATCATTGATCACATAAGTATTCACTCACTTTAATATGACACACTTAAATCATCACTGCTGGAGCCAGCCGATTTTAAAAATCAAATAATAATCATATTAATTAAATGAAGATCACCTGTCTGTTGTCAAGGGGTTTCAATTGAGTGTAGTATAAATGCACCTAATCTAGAAAGTCCAACTTATGATGAGTCACATCCACATGATGAACGCAAACGGTGATCGAAAAGCACAGGGAGATGGTTACAAGAAAATATCCAAGTCACTGAATATTCTTTGGAACTCAGATAAACCAATCATTAAGAAATGGAAAGAGTATGCCACATTTGTAAGTCTGCCTAAAACAGGCCACCCACAAAAACTGAGCTGTTGTGCAAAAAGAAGACTAGTGAGGGAGGCCACCATAGAGACCTATGAGAATTCTGAAGGAGTCACAAGCTACAGTGAATAAAACTGGAGAGACTGTGTGTACACAGCTTTATGAGAAAATGGTAAAGAGAATACCACTGTTAAAAGAAAACACACACACAACATCTCAGAAGGCACATGGGAGAATCTGAAGTTTCTGAAGGTTATGTGGTCTAATGAGACAAAAGTGTAGGTTTTTTGGTCATTTAACTAAATGGCATGTGTAACCACTGCTATCAAAAACACACCATTTCCATCACATTATGATTTGGAGAAGATTCTCTGCAGCAGATCAAGGAAGCTCTGTAAGTGCAGAGACTAAAATTATTGCAGAAAAAAATAATGAAAACCTGATGAAGTTAGCAAGAAACATGAGCTCTGGGAGAAGATTTGTTTTAAAGCAAGACAATAAACCCGAGCATGAAGCCAAAGCTACACAGGAATGGCTTAAAAATAACAATGTTATTATCTTGGTGTGGCCAAGTTGAAGTCCAGATGATTAAGAATTTGTGGCTGGACTTTTTAAAGAGTTCAAGCAGTTTTCCAAAGAAGAATGCAGAAAACAGTAGTGCACAGATGTGCAAAGCTGACAGAAACTCATGTACATAGACTCAAGGCTGAAATGCTTTCCAAAGGTGCATCTACTAAATAGTGATGGGAAAGGGGGTGTCATTAATTTAGACCACTTTGCACAGATCTATTTTCATTTTGACATTAACAGAGTATTTTTCTGTTGATCAATGTCAAAAAAGCCAAATTAAATCTACTGTGGTATAATAATGAAATGGGGATATTTTGATAGGGGATGTTTAAGCATTCCCTCTTCACTACGATTCTTGTTTAGCATTTTGGCATTGGCAAGCCTTTACTTCTTGCCCCTTTATCTTTCATTGCTCAGCTTTCAGGCAGTATTCGTGTATGCCATGTAAACTCTAAGAGGTTCTCAGTCTGAAGATACCTGGAAACAACTGAGAGGAGAATGTCAGACTACAAATAAATAAAATGTGAATTATTACAGTTTCTTCTTTACGCAGCCTCTTAAAATGCAGTTAAAAATATCTTATGTTAGAAAGATTTTAACAAAATTCTGAGATGGTTTCTGCTTTTGCTGCAGCATTGTCTTTTAACGCTGGACCAGCTAAGGCAGGTTAATAAAACAGATATTGATATGAATTGAACTTTGTTACACTTTTACAAGACAAAAGACAACCATCTAATAAACTTGACTGCACAATACACTGAAGGCGGAAATGAAGTTACCTCTTCACCTTTACAATAAAAAGATTGTTTAACTGAGCCTTTAAGTGGTAGCTGAATAAAATATTAATTTCGTATTCATTTCAATAAAACAGCTTGATTATATTCATATCAATAACAGACTACACCGCATCAAAACAAAGCAATTAAAAATATTTTGAAAAGCTCTATAAAAAGCTGGACTTGAAAGAAAAATCAAGCAGAGCAGCAGACCTAAAAGAATGTATGTACTAATATCTTCATTTAATTCTGTCTAATTTTGTTGAAGGAGAAAATGACTCCTGAGAGGGTGAGATGAAGTTAATGTAACTGTGACTTCAGGAATCCCCAAGCCCCACGATTTCAGTCCCTTTTGGAGTGGTTTTCATTACATTTAAAATAAATGCCATTCTGCAAACAAAACCTAATTTAAATACATTAGTGCTTTATTTTGTGCTAATTTTCCCATAGGTTCAACTTTCAGGCAAGCATCGACTTGTTACAAAGCAACAGTTTGTTTTGTTTTTTTTCCAATAAACTAGGTATACCTGTCTGCTAGTGTGTGAAAGCAATAAAGAAGAATAGAAAACGTGTGAGGGAATGTCTGGATGGAAAGAGACTGTGACAGAGCTAAGGCAGTCCTAGAAAAGCACAGGATAAAGTCAAGCATTAGACCTCCAAATGACAGAGAAAGCCACACTGGCAGTGCTAATGTTCTTATTTATGCATGGGGTAATATGCCCTTTAATGTGTAAGCCATTAGAAACCTGCATTGCTTTTAAAGGATGTTATGCGAAGGGCAACCTAGCAGTCAGAGGGGATACCTGGAAGTCTGCCAAAAATGAGAGTGAGACCTCCTAGTCATTAAAGAGTGCAGAAGCTTTCAGAAATGAATATGTAAGACCTTTCTACTACCCCTCAGGTAGTGCAGACAGCAAACATACTGACTTAGAGACCCAGCCACTTATATAGGCAAGTGAAGGTACAGGGACACTAAGATCTTCTTAAGGGTGCTCTAGTCTGGTGTCTTTAAAGTAAAAAAAAGCTATCACTGAAGTTGAAATTGAACTCTGGGACTTGGGTGAAAGTGAACTCCGGAATGGGTTTAAATCCAACTCACCAGTAGATGCTGGCTGAGTCAGAAGAAAAGTGAGAGGAGCAAACGGCTGCATGGGGAAAGAAACTGAGAAGTAGAAAAACATTCGTGGTGAGGTATCCCTCTAGGTCAGGGGTTCTTAACCTGAGGTCCATGGACCCCCTATGGGTTTCAGTGAGTCCGTGAGGGTCAGGTAAAAATTAATATTTATATTCACTATATAGCCTGGTATGGTTGATTTAGAATAGATGTAGTAGTAGAAATAGTAATGGTAGTAGAAAACATAGTAGTAGTAGGTCTGTTTTAATTTGCACAAGAAGATTGTATTTCATAATTATAATGAGTGGCCATTACTTTTTTCATAAAAGAGGAGTGTTTTTTTAGATTGTTTACTTTAAAGTATAATGATACTTTGTGTATGTCATATATTTAAGAGACAATCAAATCTTGATAAATAAGGTACATTATATTCATTGCATGTAAAGTTGTCTTTATGTAAATATTTCTGGGGAAGGGGGTCCATATATTTCATCAGAGTCTTAAAGGGGCCTGTGACTCAAAAAAGGTTAAGAATCACTGCTGTAGGTAGACAAGGGTTTACACAGGGCCAGAGGGGCAGAATAATTGTAGTTTATATGTACTTTCCAATTTTGTGTATTTCTCCCTTGAGTTTTTGTCAGTATTTGCACTTTTTATGTTTATGGTTTTCAAGGTGTGTTTTGTTTTGGGTGCAGAGGGCTGCCATAAGAGCTCCCCTCCTATCATATGTGACAAATGTTTATTTTTAAGAGGGTGTGCCTTGGTGTTCTGCTTCTCCCCGATCAGCTTCAGGAGCTCCTTCAATGTAATTCTCATGTCTATAAGAGTGTTTGTGAATGCTGCTTGGAAAATGTTGGTGAAAAATGCTTAATGTGCTATTGAATTTGCTCACACTTCATTATTGTCATCAATAATGTGAATAAATTAGCAAACAGAAACTATTAGGAAATCACAAGTGAACAAATGTTCTGATTAAAAATATTTAATTTGCAGCAATGTGCTGTAATTCCCATAAACATTTTCTGAGAGTTGAGAGGTGTTGCTAATGCTGAAAGAAAGAAACAAATATGAAGTGCTCAGAAGCAGAACTGCAAATAAAAACTAAAGCAAACAAAAGCAGCTGTAATAAAAATTGCTGGTCCCAAGTAAATTCAGCCCTGTTGTCTTTAGTCTGTTAGACCAAGTTAATAAAAGTGTTTTAGTGTGTCAGAGCTCTCTGCTATTTGCCAGTGGGTTAAATATATCTTTATGATTTCTTGCTGGTGTATCACTAAGGGAGGGGTATCGCCTTTTAATATCATATCTATATAGATTTGGGTTATGTAACACCCCACAATTACAAAAAGAACTCATTCCAACAAGGTAGCTAACACCACCTCCTGGATACAACTTGTTATAGATAAGTCTATAAAATAAATATCTTGTGAGAGTTACAATAAAGGCAGTGTATATTTTGTACTTATGCTTTGCATCCAGCATTGTTTTTTCATGTGACCTGGAGAGCAACTATTCAACCATCACCTGAGGGACATTCAAAATTCTTTTTATTGCAATTTTATTTTTAAAGCGTTCTGTTAATGGAAAATGATGAGAGAATTTTGAAAGTCAAGTGTTTTTGAAAGTTTTTACTTTATTGTTTCTAACCCATTTACAGTGTACATATAACTATCTGTTTTATTCCAATTTGCAAAACATTTTCATATGTAACAAATTTAACAAAATAGATTCAACTATAGTTATCATAAATGCAGTGCCATCACCCTTTTTCTATATTTTTACTTAAATATCACACAGGTGGTGCAGTGGTAGATCATGGGTTCACATCCAGGGTTCTCCTGGCATGAACAGCGCTTTGAGTAGTGAGAAAAGAGCTATATAAATGTAAAGAATTGTTATTATGTATATAAATGGATGGCATGCTAGTGTAATGGGTAGCATCTTGGGTTTGAATCCAATACCTGATTATATGTTTGCCCCATGGCCACATTGATATTTCACAAGGTAGTATGGTATGTTGGTTAGGTTCTGTGTTGATACCAGATTGGCCCCTGTGTGAATGTGAGTGGGCTCAAAGAACAGGCTTATTTGCTGCCAGGATAGGCTCCAGTAACCCTGAATTACATTACTTCGATTTATATTGTCACGCTTGGGTCACAGATTTGCACAAAAATACAGGAGGTTGTAGAAAACAGGAATTTTATTCAAACACTGCAAATAAACATTTGTTTCTTTTTCAAAAGCTTAAACATGCTCCATGACAAGTCAGAGATGATAGTTCCGCTAGGAGCAGAGAATGTCAGAAAGAGAGAGAGATAAAAGCAAAACAATCAATTCCAAAGTTGACAGGCGCTGCACAAGGCTTTTAAGTTAGCGGAGTACGGCGCGAGGTCTTTATTACGCGTTATAGTGCAAGTGAGAAGGGTAAGAAGCAACGTGAAGGTACAGTGGAACCTTGGTTTGCGAGTAACTTGGTTTATGAGTGTTTTGCAAGACGAGCTAAATTTTTTAATAAATTCTGACTTGATAAACAAGCGATGTCTTGCAATACAAGTAGTATGGATACACTTTGTCTGCTGAGCGTCATGTGATCACAACTGAGCTGATGGTTCTTCTCTCTCGTGCACGTGTCTGTCTCTCTCTCTCTCCTTATCTCGCTCGCTCGCTCACGCACGCCTCTCTCTCTCTCTCTCTCTCTCTCATCTCGCTCGCTCGCTGGCGCGTCTCTCTCTCTCCTTATCTCGCTGGAGCGCGCGTCTCTCTCTCTCTCTCCTTATCTCGCTTGCGCGCATCTCCCTCTCATCTCGCTTGCTCATGCGTCTCTCTCTCTCTTCTCTTGAGGGCAATCGTTTCCTATTCTCCGTCTGAGTCTGCGTGCCTCACTCATATAGTCAACATCCGTACGAGCGTATACTGTTTACTACAGCATTGTGACTGTGTGTGTGTGTGTACGCACGCGCACGTGTGTGCTGTGAAGTGCGAGTCTCCGTTTTGCGCCCCAAAGCACGAAGCTGAGTCTCAGTACTTTAACACCACCAGCTTTATTCAGCTTGAAACAGCAACAGTGCTGTTATTTATTGTAGCGGGATCTTTATAATGTTCCTTGTATCACCCATTGACAGCAGGCGCTTATAGCATGTCCGCGATCTTTTTTGATAAGCTTTTACGGTGAACTGCTACAGCGCTGGGAGACTGCGATTGCTTTGGGACACTCTTCCGCGTGTCGTCCCGTTGGGTGGAATCCAACAAGAGTTTAGAAACTCACTCACACCAGCCATGATTCTTTTTAAAAGTAAAGTGCAGGTTAATTTGTTTTATGTATTTTTACTTTATATTTTGTATTATTCATTTTTATATGAATTGTTTTGGGTTGTGGAATGAATCATCTGAGTTTCCATTATTTCTTATGGGGAAATTCACTTTGATATACGGGTGCTTTGGACTGCGAGCACGTTTCCGGAATGAATTATGCTCGCAAACCGAGGTTCCACTGTATCTGTGTTTCAGGGGTATTACTAGGGGCGTCTGTGTCCACTTGGGGTGCGATCACCCCTCCAGCTTACACTCTCCCCCTCAGCTTTATTCACATTCTCATGAATCAAGCGACTCTCTTTACCAGGTTCAGGTTCTTGTAGTTGTGATAATGCGTCTGCGTTGACGTGTTCAGAGCCTGGTCGATGTTTTACTGTGAAACTGTAAGGTTGTAAGCCCAGAAACCATCTCATGAGGCAAAAGTTTGTATCTTTCTGTCGGTATAACCATTGAAGTGGAGCAGGATCAGTTACCAAAGTGAAGTTTCGTTCCCACAAGTAATAGCGAAGCGCTTCCACAGCCCACCTAATTGCCAAGCATTCTTTCTCAATTGTAAAATAATTATGTTCCCTAGGAAGTAATTTCCTACTCAAATATGTGATTGGATGTTCTTCTCCATCAAAAATCTGTGACAGGCCTGTGCCTATACCAAATGCACTTGCATCTGTTTGCAAGACAAAATCATTTGTGAAATCCGGGTTCCTTAGAACCGGATAAGAAGACAATGCTTTTTTTAAATCGTTGAAAGAATGTTCACAATTTTCTTTCCATAAGATAGGTCAGTTTTTCCTGCCTTTAGTAAGTTCTGTAAGAGGAGCAGCTCTATGTGCAAAATTTGGAATGAACCTTCTGTAGTAACCAGCAAGCCCCAGAAAAGCGTGTACCTGTTTCTGTGTTTTTGGTCTCGGGAAAGCAAGCATTTCTTCTATTTTCTTTAATTGTGGCCTAAGTAAACCCTTGCCCATAGAATAACCTAAGTAATGAGTCTCGGACATGCCCAGTTTACATTTCTTAGGGTTAGCAGTAAGGCCAGCCTGTCTCAAGCTTTCAAGAACAGCTTGAAGCCGCTGTAAGTGTGTTTGCCAATCATTGCTGAAAATCACGACATCGTCAAGGTATGCCCCGGAATATTCTGAATGAGGATGCAGGATCTGATCCATCATACTCTGAAAAGTTAGAGGTGTCCCGTGAAGACCAAACGGGAGTCTTGTAAATTCATAGAGCCCGTCAGGAGTCGCAAATGCTGTTTTCTCACAACTGCTAGCCTCTAAAGGCACCTGCCAATAACCTTTCATGAGATCTAGCGTGGAGATATAGCTCGCCTGACCCAGTTTTTCCAACAGTTCATCGACACAGGGCATCGGATAAGCATCGAATTTAGAGACCTTATTCAAGCATCTGAAATCGATACAGAATCGAACCGAACTGTCTTGGAACTAATATGACCGGGCTGCACCAGTCACTTTTACTTTCACGAATTACACCTAATGTCAGCATCTTTTTTACTTCTTTGCGCACAATATTTTGTCGCGCTTCCAGAATCTGGAACGGCCGTATCTGTATGCAAACACCAGGTTCAGTGGTAATTTTATGTTTTGTAATGTTAGTCTTGCCTGGTAAATCTGAAAAGGTGTTCCATTCGATCAAAGATAACAGTTCTGTCTTTTGCATGTCAGTAAGATCGTTACCAATGACAACATCAGTCTGAGAAAGAGCAGCCAAGGAAGTGTTAACCTCTTGTCGGTCGTGCCATTCCTTCAAGAGATTAATGTGTAAAATCTGGAATGGTTTGCGCTGGCCTGGTATTCTAACCAGACTCATACGCTCCTCAATAAGGGCGGGGAACTGCCATTTAGCTAAGAATTTGTGTGGGTCGGACGGAACCAGTACCAAAACACGATCACCAGGTTTGAATTCATGGAGCTTACTGCGCCTATCATAAAGACGCTTCTGAGTTTCCTGTTCTCGTTTATGCTCCACAGCAATAGAGGAAAGCATAGAAATTCTGTCCTGCAACGAAATTACCTGATCTGCAAAGCTTGGTCCTTGAGCTGTTGCCTCGTTTCCTATCCATTCCTCTCGCACAACATCCAGGATGCCTCGCAGCCGTCTGCCGAATAACAACTCAAACGGACTCAAGCCAGTGGACTCCTGTGGTGATTCTCACACTGTGTACATAACAAAAGGCAGGACAGAGTCCCAGGTTGTGGGATCATTATGGGCGACTCGTCTGATCATCTGTTTCAAAGTTTTGTTAAATCGTTCAGTCAAACCATTCGTTTGTGGATGGTAAACAGTGGTACTCAATTTCTTAATAGCAAAGCTATCACACAATTGTTTCATCACGCGAGAAGTAAAAGGAGTGCCTTGATCAGTTAAGATTTCTCTAGGAATGCCAACACGAGTAAAAATATCACACAGAGCTTTAGCTACAGCTGTGGAATTGGCCTTTTTCAGGGCAATCACTTCGGGTATCGTGTTGCATAGTCAACCAACACCAGCAAATACTGGTACCCATTCTTAGTCTTAGGCAAAGGGCCTACAATATCTAATCCCACCCGCTGAAAGGGAACTTCTAGAATGGGCATAGGACAAAGGGGAGCTCGAGGAGGCTTATAAGCAGAGACGATTTGGCAGTCAGGACATGAAGTACAAAACCGTTCAACATCTTTTCCCATACTGTATTCAGCCAATAAAATCGTTTTGATAACCATTCTCTGGTCTTATCAGCACCCAGGTGTTCCCCCAGGATGTGAGAGTGTGCCAGATGCAAAAGAGTTTCCCTATGTATTTCAGGTACAACCAGTTGTTCAATAAATTCCCGTTTTAAATGGTCTGAGATCACTCTGAAAAGGCAACCGTCCTTTTTTATAAAGTGTGGGGTTTTCACGCCCCCGGAATCATGCTCTTGGTAATAAGAGTCATTGGCAGAGCGAGCCTGTTTAAATGCATATTCTAATGAGCTATCAGTATGCTGCAAATGCACAAAATCTGACTGTTCGTTAATGCTCGGTTTGTGTTCAGAGGCGTTTGCAATCTGAGAAGATGTAGAAGGACCACCCTGCCATTCTGGAAAATTGTCGGGGGTGGCCTCTGTCTCACTGGAGAGATCGGGTTCAATATCTAAATTGGGCTGTAGATTTTCCCCGGCCGCTACCAGTTCTTCATCTTGGTTTTCTTCTTCTCCCCGCCCCCACTAAGTTCAATAGTGGACTGAACTACTGGTCCCTGACATTTATTAATCAGTTTAGGAAAAAGGGCATTGCTCCGTCCTATGAGTAATGGCCATGGGCAGGAGCCTGAAATGGCAGACCAAACTTTAAAGTGGCGACCCCTATAAGTTAGAGGTAGAAGTAATGTCTGGTAATCTTTAACATCACCATGTACACAGTGTATTTTTACAGTCTCACAGTCTCTAAGGCATCGTTCATCAAGACAGTCTCGTCTCACGATACAAAGGTCACTTCCCGCGTCCAACAATGCTGAGATTTCTTTGCCCTCCAATTTCACCGGGATCAACAAGCCATCTTTTCCATCCGAAGAATATGTAATATTTGAGCAACAAACCTCGGCCAGTCCAACTTCCATTGATTGTGCTGGAGACAAGCGACAGTCTCTTGCCAAATGGCCGAGTTGATCACACCGGAAACATCTACGATCGGCTCCGCTTCCGAAATATCCTCTGCAACGTCCACGGTTTCCTCGGCCCGCTGTTGCCGTTTCCCCAGAAATAGGCATCTCTTCTACGACTGGATTCCCCTGGGTCCTACCTGACCCCATTCGATTTTCAGGTCCTGCAGCTTGTCGATTTTGTTGCCGTTGATCGAAGTGACAAGAATGTCCTGGACGTTCGTTCACAGGTTGCGAAGCAGCACCAAATCCACTGCTTTTTCTCCAAGCGGACTGTGAACCCTCCAATCGTCTGGACATAATCGTTAATGATTTAATATCATGACGCAGAAATTCATCTCAGAGAACTGCAGGTATCCCGGCCAGTAATATATTCATGACAATGTTTTCCATCACGTCTCCATCAAACCAGCAGTGCACTTTATGTATCAAATCTTTAATTTGCGCACGGATTGGGCCATCCATGTTTAGTTTCCAGTCGTTAAGTGCAAAACTTTTAGCCATTTGAAATAAGTCTTCGGCGGCATCCATCTGTGCAACCACTCCTGGTACCACTTGTCACGCTTGGGTCACAGATTTGCACAGAAATACAGGAGGTTGTAGAAAACAGGAATTTTATTCAAACACTGCAAACAAACATTTGTTTCTTTTTCAAAAGCTTAAACATGCTCCGTGACAAGTCAGAGATGATAGTTCCGCTAGGAGCAGAGAATGTCAGAAAGAGAGAGAGATAAAAGCAAAACAATCAATTTCAAAGCTGACAGGCACTGCACATGGCTTTTAAGTTAGCGGAGTACGGCGCAAGGTCTTTATTATGCGTTATAGTGCAAGTGAGAAGGGTAAGGAGCAACGTGAAGGTAGTCTTTGTTTCAGGGGTATTCCCAGGGGCGTCTGTGTCCTCTTGGGGTGCGATCACCCCTCCAGCTTACAATAAATATACTAGCAAAATACCCGCGCTTCGCAGCGGCAAAGTACTGCCTTAAAATTTTTATTAAGAAGAAAATTAAACCTTTTTAAACTGAGGGAAAATATACCAATAATTATTTGTTAAGGATCTCTTTGTATACCACATCTTGAGCATGCAACGTACAGTTGGCCATGTGAAAAGTAATCTTGTTTCAAATCTCACAGCTTGGATTGCTGTTGTCATAATCGGTTTGAGTTTCATGGTTTGTTTCAATTACGACAGTATTTGCAGGACTTGTGTTGAAGTGACATTCGGCATCTGTCAAGCGTTGTAAGCATACAACCGGTTTCATCGATAACTTCATATCCAGTTTTTGAGAGTTTAAACATTTATAAACATCAAAGTGTCCACTACTGAAATTGTCACCTGTGAATCTAAGATGTTTAAGAGGCATTGGCGGTTGTCGAAAGGTGTAAAATATTTGGCCGTTTCGGTACACTTGAAAGCGACAACCGAACAATTCAGCGGCAGCCATCAACTCACATGCAGAACCATAGGTGAAGGGCTTAAGCATTTCACTTTTATAGTGCTCCTGTGTAGTATAATTATCTCCTGTACCGTCATCAGTCTACACCTTGAACCTGTCCCAGTCATTCAATACATAAGACACAATGTTCCTCCGGATATCAAAAGTGAGCCTGATATGGCCGTGCAATATGTAACAAAGAGAATGGAAAAAGCAGGTGCCATCTCTGGGCATGGAAACCACTCGGTAAGTGACAGTTCTTTGATCGGTGGTGATCACCTTGATAGACATGTTAATGAGGGTACAGTTGGAATGATAAAGGAAATGGGTACCTGAACAATGTAAAGTAAATCTAAAATACCTACACAATAACTATAATCGTAATAAACGAACAAACGCACAAATAAAAAAGCTGTAGTTATCAGCAGGGAGACGTGAATCTCATGGCGAAGCAAGGAAGGGAATGTGGAGACCGGAGCGATGGACGACGGCCTTATATAGGCAGGCACCCAACAATGTGGGAGGCGTTGGATGGGGGAACCAACACCGCCCCACACGGTGACCGAGCTGCAGGCTATGGACGTATATATGTGCGTAAGTAGGATTCAGTTAGCGTTGGGAACCCGCATACCTAATTTCTTGAAGATTGCCCCATAAGTAACAAAGACCGTTGGAAAGTTCAAAACGATGGCCAACAGTGGCGTCATACCACCGAAATAAGTATGTACATTGGTTTCGGTTAGCTCAGGGAAGCTGCATACCAAATTTCGTGAAGATGGGGCCATAAATAAGAAAGTTCAACATGGTGGACGTTGTCGACCGTTATGACTGTTAGGCGTAGAAGTTCGAAATGAAACCTGCTTAACTTTTGTAAGTAAGCTGTAAGGAATGAGCCTGCCAAATTTCAGCCTTCTACCTACACGGGAAGTTGGAGAATTAGTGATGAGTGAGTGAGTCAGTCAGTCAGTCAGTCAGTCAGTGAGGGCTTTGCCTTTTATTAGTATAGATATATACACATACATTTATACAGAAATAGTAAAATTGGACAAAGACAAATAATGTTTTAGGGTGGCACAGCTCCCCTGTATATTGTAAATTCAGAATAATAAAGTGCTTTTCAAGAAGAGAAACGTCACTACAGACACAAGTCTGAAAGTTGACTGCACAAGATGTCGACACTTCCAGTAAGAGGTGGTTCCAGGTGTAAAGACACCAGAAGTGATGTAAGATGCTGTCAGGTTGTCAATCTCATGGTCAGCACAGGGAGGAACAGACGAGGCTTTAATAAATAGCAGAACTCTGTGCATTGGTGAGGAATTACCACCATCGGAGACTTTAAGTTGTTCCTGTATACATGGAAATTCACAAAGGGAGAAAATGAGTCACGTATCTGTGAAAGTAAAATCCAGGGCCAATACCAAGAGTGCCAAAGAGCTGGCTGAATTGTAGCTCTCTAATGAAAATTCCATTAACAGACACTTGGACTTGAACCCAGCATATTCAGGCTTAAAAAGAAGAACTTCCAAACCCACCTTATTAATCCACCCCCCTTACAACCTCCCCCCAAGCCCCACTATATATTGCCTTTGATTCCTATATGTCTAATCATTTCCACTGATGATGTCACCTGGTAGGATGTTGAAAGTTTAGGAATAAAAAAAAAAAAAACTATTTTTAATATACAAATCACATTTTTTCCCTTTGTGCAAACTGTATCACCTACCTTTGCTATTGTGGTAGCCGGCCCGGACACAGACAGGCAGACACATCAATGTCACCCAACACACGTTTATTTGCCATATTTACAAGTGCTCACAGTCCCCAAAGTCCTGGCCACAACACAATAATGCCTTCTCTCTCTTCAGGCCATTCCCGGTCTCCTCCCAGAACTTGTCCGTCTTCCACTCGGCTCAAGTCATTGTATGAAGGGAGGCGGCCCCTTTTATATTCCCCAGGTGTGTTCCAGGTGTGTTCCGGCAATTTTCCACCAACACGCCCCAGTGTGGCGGAAGTGCCGGCTGCATCCCTGGAAGCACTCCGGGTGTCCCTGCTCCTCTTCCCCCCAGCACTTCTGGGTGTGGTGGAACTGCTGAGGTCCAGGGCTCCAAAGGCATAGGGGCCCCCCTGGCGGTGACCACGGGTCCCTACCGAGTTGAGCTTCAAAGCTCTGTACCCATGGCCCCCAAAGGTACCAGGGCAGTCGCCCCCACATGGTCTGGGGAAGGCGTAATCCCTCCTCCGGTCCTCCTGGGCATCCTGGCCCGGTCGCCCCTACAGCCATCTGCGACACTATATATAATTAAAGACATTAACACATTAATAGCTGGGTGGATTGGAAGCTAATCCTGAATCAGTTGAATCATTACAGAGGGAAATTTAATGTAAGTAAATTTATTACATGATTTGAATACACTATGAGGTGTCTGAAAATTGAAAGTATACCTTATGAGAAGGATTTAGAAGTCATAATGGATTTGTCACTATGAACTTTCAAACGGTGTTCAGAATCTTTTAAGAAGGCTAACAGAATGTTGGGTTATATAGCATGATGTGTTGAGTTCAACAAGAACACGAGGACACAGTTGGAAACTTGTTTAGGGTAAATTTCTCTCAAACATTAGGAACTTTTTCTTCACACAGAAAACCATAGACACATTGTTGAAAGTTACCAAGCAGTGGAGTGGACAGTAGATCTTTAGGGATCTTCAAAAAAGTAGGCTTGATAGATAGATAGATAGATACTTTATTAATCCCAAGGGGAATTAAGGCTTGATGTTATTTGGTGGAATCATCTAAATGTTTCTAATATTCTAAAGTTCTACACAGCTCCAGCACAGAATCCCTCTTCTGATGACTTAAAGAAGATTCCTCGCACCATAAGCATTTTCTTTTGTGTGTGTGTGTATATGTTGATAAGAATATGCACTTATCTGTACCCTGCCTCCTTCTAACTTGAGGACAAATCATATTCAACTGCGACAAAAAACAATAGATAAGGGTGTGTATGAACCTTTTCCAATTTGGAGGTATTGTGTATGATGATAGAGAGGAGTTTTTTTATTTGCCTGTTTGATTTTTACATATACTCATGTTACATTACTCGAAAGACTGTAAAGTTCTGTGATTTTTAAAAAATGTTTTTTGAAGCTAGCTGAGGTGTAACAGAAATATCTGCCAAAGGAAAAAGAACTTGCTTGTTTTTCAGAAGGAAAAGTAATGTTATTAGAAAATGATGTTGTTTATTTTAAAATGGAAGGATCACACTAGATAAATGGGTTAGAGTTTAAACAAGAAATCAGGAAAGTAACTGAAGTATAAAAAGATATACAGATTAAAATAACTGCAAACAGTCCTTTCACAGGAAATATGTTGGAATATATTCAGGAAACAGGGGTCAAGCCTAATCAAGACTGTCAGGGACAACTAACAGTTACAAATAAATTATGTACTACATGTCATTGCATAATATTTAAGGAATCAATGAGTGATTGGTCTAGAAACATTGTGTTAGTGCCAAAGGCAGACAATTGAATTTAATATTAAATTCAGAAAATGAATTAAATTACAAGTCCTTATGCCTGTCCAGTGACTTGGGCAAATGAGGAATCAGGAGTTAGAAAATGCTCACTGCTATATAGTAACACTGGTAGACACAATAGATTCCAACTGATGCATTTCAGTGTAGAGTGCTCTCAATGGGGCATTTCTGAGCTTCTGCAATTTTAAGATTGTGTGATGGCATAATTGACATTATGTTCTCTTGTCTTTATGGGATGTTGTAATTCATAAAATAAGTGCAGGTTATAAGTGGGACAAGCATTAATCTTTGAGGCGTGCCACATGGGAGAGGTTGCAGAAAGTTTGATTTGTCACCAAAATCAACTGCCTGAATGTGAATGCAGAGGTTATGCTATGAATCATCCTGTTAGCTTATCAAGTCTTCCAATGGCAACATTATTGTTCTTTGATTAGACAGTGGAACATCATTGAAAACCATTTAACTGGTGGTGCCCATGTACTACAAGAAGTGTGACCCGACATATGCACGATAGACATATGCGCACCGATTAAAACGCGCCGTCAAAATCACGCCGACAAAATCGCCCCGACAAAATCACTAAAGTTTCATTAAATATGAATTACTAGTTTAAAGCATATATAATAATGTTTATTTTAGAAGTCAATATTATGAGGCACAGCATGCCATCAGCACGGCACGCAGATAGTCCTTAAGATCACGCCCTGCATATGTAGGAAGAATTGCAGCAAGGGCGTCCCACTCTCTTGGCCTCTCTCACGATTTTGTCGGCGCGCATTTGTCGAAAACCAGTTAGCGGGTTTGTCTGTACTCATTTGTCCGTCGCGGTTTTGTTGGGGCGCATATGTCTATCGCGCCTTTGTCGGTGAACCACAAGAAGTACACCAGATACTTAGAAGCTTGTGGCTTCCCTCAAAGGCTTCTGAACATGGATGTTTGCTGACTTACTTTCCAAAAGTGAATTAGTTCTGGTGTAATCCACAGCTGTGCCTGTGAACATTGATTGGTTTTCTGTCAATGTTTAGACTCTCAAAGAAAGAATGATAGGAAGAAAAGACTTCTTTCATGGTAATATGTTGGGAGAGAAACCACTGGGAGTGTGGCTTACAAACAGCCAAGTTATTTGAATGTTACAGTTTATATAAATTTTTCATTTCAGGACTAAAAATATTTGAATGAATAAGTTATTCAGTTGAATGTTTCTGCCCCCACTAGGCTCTAAGCAATGCCAGTGTGGGCTGGTAAATTATCATCTTTTATTATCTTTCCTTGAATATGAAGTTTTTAATTGGGAAAAAAAGATACAGTAATTCCAGGATAAGTTTTTGACGAGTTGATCTTTTTATTTTGGGTTATGATAACTTCTTTAAACACTTTAAAGTTTATAGTTCAACAATGTTCTGACTGCAGGAATATACAGTATGTTATTTGAAAACAAAAATAAATATAATTGGTATTGATACTGAGCTGAATTATTTTCATCATTTTAACTTAATACTCATGTCCACTTCACACCCTACAATACAGGAAGAAATAAATGAACTTGAATAAAAATAAACTGTATTATTATTGGAATCAGTTTTTTTTATTTCTTTGGAAAATAATTGATTTTGCTGTATGAATCTAAGCAACAGTGAAATGTTTCTAATTTTAATAAACAGGAAAGATATACATTTGAGTTGTTTATTTTCTTGCCATGTGATTATATGGCATCCTATTATTTTATCTACACACATTCAATGTAAAGAGGCAACATTCTGCAGAGCTTACTATCACAATAATAACAACATCCTATTGCTGTCACCATTCATTTATTAATAACCTAATCCCAACTACTGTTCCAAAAATTAGGAAAATCAGGAGTCTCAAAATAGATCCAAAATAAAGCTAAGTCTGAAAGAGAGAAGTTTTTGTATAAGATATGTAGAGAGGAAGACATGACAGCAAGGGGTCTAAAATAAATAAAACTATAAGCATTATTCATGCTGTAATAAAGGTTACAAACAGTGTTTTGAACACAAGTCATTTTGAAAATAGCAGCATGTTTTTTTACAATATAGTAGAAAAAGAGAAGTCAGTTAATTACAATCTTGAAAAAGTTAGAGACACAAGGACTGGAAAATGAAGAATGACAAAAGAAGCCAAATAGAATAAAATGATTAGGTAGAGGTAGGAACACTGAACATACAAGTAGGCATTTCAGATACCAGCCTTCTTCATTTGTGTTGTTTAAATTTATTTTGGAAGCAATAATATTTAAAATATCATTTGTGTCTTTTTTCATTTTACAGGCAATATTCATTAATCTCGCTAAATAAAAAGATTAACTGTGATTATAGACGGCTGAGTGTACATTTGTGCTGCCTTCATGTTCTAGGAACCTGGGTTTGATTTCCAGTCTTGTTTGTGTGGCATTAACACCTTCACCTCCATTTTCTCAAGGATTTTATTTAGACATTGCAGAATACCCCACAAGGACTTGTTTGTTATTTGTTATTATAACTGATGGCTCTCAATGTTCATTCTATAATTCAAAGTTGATGCTTTGCAATCCTGGTACAGTGGGATGCAAAAGTTTGGGCAACCTTATTAATAGTCATTATTTTCCTGTATAAATCGTTGGTTGTTACGATAAAAATGTCAGTTAAATATATCATATAGGAGACACACACAGTGATATTTGAGAAGTGAAATGAAGTTTATTGGATTTACAGAAAGTGTGCAATAATTGTTCAAACAAAATCAGGCAGGTGCATAAATTTGGGCACCACAAAAAAGAAATGAAATCAATATTTAGTAGATCCGCCTTTTGCAGAAATTACAGCCTCTAAACGCTTCCTGTAGGTCCCAATGAGAATCTGGATTGTGGTTGAAGGTATTTTGGACCATTCCTCTTTACAAAACATTTCTAGTTCATTCAGGTTTGATGGCTTCCGAGCATGGACAGCTCTCTTTAACTCACACCACAGATTTTCAATTATATTCAGGTCTGGGGACTGAGATGGCCATTCCAGAACGTTGTACTTGTTCCTCTGCATGAATGCCTTAGTGGATTTTGAGCAGTGTTTCGGGTCGTTGTCTTGTTGAAAGATCCAGCCCCGGCGCAGCTTCAGCTTTGTCACTGATTCCTGGACATTGGTCTCCAGAATCTGCTGATACTGAGTGGAATCCATGCGTCCCTCAACTTTGACAAGATTCCCAGTCCCTGCACTGGCCACACAGCCCCACAGCATGATGGAACCACCACCATATTTTACTGTAGGTAGCAGGTGTTTTTCTTGGAATGCTGTGTTCTTTTTCCTCCATGCATAACGCCCCTTGTTATGCCCAAATAACTCAATTTTAGTTTCATCAGTCCACAGCACCTTATTCCAAAATGAAGCTGGCTTGTCCAAATGTGCTTGAGCATACCTCAAGCGGCTCTGTTTGTGCTGTGGGCGGAGAAAAGGCTTCCTCTGCATCACTCTCGCATACAGCATCTCCTTGTGTAAAGTGGGCCGAATGGTTGAACGACGCACAGTGACTCCATCTGCTGCAAGATGATGTTGTAGGTCTTTGGTGCTGGTCTGTGGGTTGACTCTGACTGTTCTCACCATTCGTCGTTTCTGTCTATCCGAAATCTTTCTTGATCTGCCACTTCGAGCCTTAACTTGAACTGTGGTCTTCCATTTCCTCAATATGTTCCTAACTGTGGAAACAGATAGCTTAAATATCTGGGACAGCTTTCTGTATCCTCCCCCTTAACCATGATGGTGAACAATCTTTGTCTTCAGGTCATTTGAGAGTTGTTTTTTGACCCCTATGTTGCTACTCTTCAGAGAAAATTAAAGGAGGAGGGAAACTTACAATTGACCCCCTTAAATACTCTTTCTCATTATAGGATTCACCTGTGTATGTAGGTCAGGGGTCACTGAGCTTACCAAGCCAATTTGAGTTCTAATAATTAGTTCTAAAAGTTTTGGAATCAATAAAATGACAACGGTGCCCAAATTTATGCACCTGCCTGATTTTGTTTGAACAATTATTGCACACGTTCTGTAAATCCAATAAACTTCATTTCACTTCTCAAATATCACTGTGTGTGTCTCCTGTATGATATATTTAACTGACATTTTTTATCGTAACAACCAACGATTTATACAGGAAAATGACTATTAACAAGGTTGCCCAAACTTTTGCATCCCACTGTATATATTTAGTCTCATAGAAAACCTTTAAGAAGCAGAGCATGTGACCATCACAGTGAGGTATGTCCTGTATGTGTGCCAGGTGACCCAGAAGGGCAGCAGGTCTGAGCACCAAAACGAGAATAAGAGTAAGAGAGTTGAGGCCTGGGTGGAAGTATGCAATTCTCTTTCAAGACACAAGAGGCCATGCAATGAGCAATTGGCAAGAACATCTGAGTCTTTAACCAAAGAGAAAGAATGACACTAAAGAAAAGACGTCTGAGATAGCAGCACCACCTGAATGCTAAAGAACACAAAGCAAAAGAAGTCAGCATATGGGACAACAGGGAGCGATGGATCAGACTGAAGGCCATGCCTGACCCTGGGAGTGATCCCTGAAGTGGGTCGAAAAACTGCATTACTGACTAGAAATATCACAAGGACAGATATGTCATTACCAAATTGTTACCAAAATATAACAATAACTAGCTTTTTGCAGTGATAGTCAGTACCACACTAATGAATGACTTCAAGCAGATGTATTACTTCAGAAGGCATGATAATAGGTGATAAAAGTGTAAATAAAAGCTACATGTGAAAATGAGTCACAGTGCTTCAGCACTGCATTAACACATCTCAAAAAGAAAAACAGCAGAATTCATGTTTTGTGTTTGAGATACAAGAATTTCAGCATGCAACTGCAGGAATCATGCTAATCATTCTTAAAAAAAGAAAGGGCAAAACACCCATTATGGATTAAACTCAGAAATAGAATTGTGTGTGCTTTGTGAGTGCATAACATTAAAAGTTAAATTTTTAATACAACTTTTAATACTATATCCTACACTGTCCCAATAAAGAAACAGAACATTTACATTCATTCTCTGATTGTTTGTCTCCAGACATTCATCTCATGCCCATATCTAGAATCATGCATATAGGACTGTGAGATGAGGGAGGAAACTACACAGCACCAATGCTAACAACATTTGTACCAAGTAAAAATCAAGGCCATTTTCAAACAAGTAGCTATTTGTTTTAGCTACACTTGAAATGTGATGAGCTGCTTCATTTCTAAAATTTATTTAGGGGTTTCAATGCTTCGAAGTGCAAAGGACACATCTCTGGTAATGCAACATGTATTTTGTTAAAACAGATACATGTGGTTATAACAATATGGACAGCACAGCATACTGAATATGAATCTCCAGTGCAAATGCTAAATTTGTATCATGTAGTTTTTGAACGTAAATTAAAGTGTACGAGTATAACTCCTAACATGATAGTGATGGCACAAGCTGTATGCTGTTTATTTTAATGGTACATAGGCAAAACTATTGCAATCTCTCAGAAATAACTGAATCGAGGTAACAGCAGTCCAATTAATTTTCTAATTTTGGATGTGTACACAGGCAAAGTAATAACAGGTTGTCTTTACAAGAGTTCTTGAATAATGAATTAATGTAAAACTGACTGACAAATATGATTTCACACAGAAGGCCTTAAAGTTAGGACAAGTGCAAAAATGGGACATATTTGGACAATTAAAGCGTCAAAAGTTTGTGACATTTGAAATATGAATCAATTTGACTCATCCGTTTTTTATTACAGTACTGTTTAGAATTTTTTTTTACCAGCTAATGATGTGACTATAAATATTATAGCAGCAAATGTTAGAAACATAATGGAGAGATTCTCTGACCAACTTGATTTTAAAAACATATTGTTACAAAAACAGCTTTAAAGAGTTAATTTCAATGAAAATATGCTGAGTTATTTTGGAATTCACAAATTTAATGGTATAGATATACTAATGTTTGTTTTATTTTTAGTATTGATTTTAAGCAGTATTTTGCAATTACAAGTGAGAAAATCTCAAAGAAAAGACGATTGTTCATGATGATATAAACATTATGTTGAAATCCCCCCTACGATAATAACAGTTGTTGTTACACTGGAAAAATTCCATTGCCTATTACACATTAGATTCAAGACTTTTTACATTGCAATTAATAATTGGCAATATAAGTTTGCTTAAATGATAGCTGGGCAACTTCTTTATTGATGTACAACTATTTTGAACTTGCTATTAATATGAGGAATGGTGTAAAAGGGAGCCTATTGCAGTTAAATCTACAGTCTGTAATTCAGATGTTATTTGCCCATTGTGATAAATGACATCATCCTTATTAATGTTTATATTCCTCCATCAGCAAATGGGGACCTATTAACGGAAATGATACATTCTGTCAAAACGGTAACTTCAACCAGGGGACTTTGGAAGGAACAATGACAAATTTCTAACAATTTGTGACCTGTTCCACTAGAGAAAATAAAAAGCTGGACCTGTAGTATTCAAATGTTAAAGATGCCTTTAAATGTAAACTACCTTTAGACAAGTCTGACCACAACCTGATTCATCTTATTCCCAGCTACAAGCCTGTTTGTTATAAGACGACAACCAGTTACCATCAGAATAGTGAGGAAGTGGAGACTGGAGGCTCAAATGGATCTGAATGATTCCTTCCAAATGACAGTCTGGGTAATGATGTGCAAGTCACATGGGAACAATACTGAGACACTCACTATATTAACGTTTGTGTCAACACTGTGGTCCCTTCAACGACAGTGCTTTGATTTCCAAACAACAATCCCTGGATTACTAAGGAGCTAAATGATCTCCTAAATGAGTAAAAGAGCATCCAAATCCAGTGATAAGAGGCTCTGAAGGACGTACAGCATGTGCTAAAGAAAAACTGAGTGAAGGAAAGGAAGCTTACAAAGCTCAACTAACATAATAATATGAAGGATGTCTGGAAAGCTGCTAGAAGGGGATGTGGATAAAGCTAACACCCTGAAACAATTTTTAATCTCCTACCACATCAAATGAAATGGCCAGTGACAAGTCCATCAAATGTCTATATCACTTCAGGCTTATTTTCCTGTACTTTATTTAGATACCTCTTCCAATTTTGTTGTATTATTAACATATTTCCTCTTTTTTTATTTGTCCAGGCACCCTCCTGTCACATAAGTAAATTAAAAAGTTAAAAACACTGCTATATATACAAATACCTGAAGTTGAACTTAAGAAAACTTAATGCACAGTTCAAATGAGTAACTGACGTTTGTCAACCAGGATGGTCACTTTGTATGGGCATTCGCATATAATGTGTGAAGCACCACCAAAAAAATGTCTGTCTGTCTTTCTGCATGAAACAACTCACCCCCAGTGTGGACCAATTTTGTTAAGTTGTGGCACACTTATTCTTCAAAGACAGTTCCATTTTTGTTCAGACATCTCCAAAGGAGATCACGCTGTAAGAGGTTTTAAAATTTCAAAATTTCCCTTTGAAAAGCATTACCAACTTTGTGAGCTCATTTTTAAATGGAAAAATGTTCTGTGGGCCTTCAACTAGGAATTACTTTACTGTTTCCATTTCACCAAGAGAGTGGTTGCTTGAACTTGTTTATTTTGTATATATTCCTATTTTACTCGGCTGACAGCCACTCAGATTTCCAATTCAAGTAAATCAGACGACAGACAGAGTGTGCGTGCAGAAACATCACACAGTATTGCCCTTCTCCTGCTACTTTAGATAAGTTAACTAATAGAGTACTACAAAAAGAAGTAAATTCTCTAGAAATAAATGGAAGGGAGAACAGTTAGGTAAGCATAAATAAAACTGAATTGACTAAACAATATTATCTACAGATTATTATTGTAAACAACTGACATTATCAACATGCAGCTAAATGGTGATTGATTTAGTTGATAACAAGGGAAAGGTGCAGCTGCCCTAACTGATATAAAATAGGTGTCACAGATGGCTGGGGGGGGTGACCTGGCCGGGACGCCCCGGAGGACCGGAGGAGGGCTTACGCTTCCCACAGACCATGTGGGGGCGACCGCCCTGGTGCCTATGGGGACTATGGGTACAGAGCTTTGAAGCTCAACCCTGTAGGGGCCCATGGTCACCGCTAGGGGGCACCCCAGTGCCTTTGGAGCCCTGGACCTCAGCACTTCCGCCACACCCGGAAGTGCTGGGAGGAAGAAGAGCAGGGACACCCGGAGTGCTTCCGGGTGCGCAGCCGGCACTTCCACCACACTGGGGAGTGCCGGTGGAAGATTGTCAGAATGCACCTGGAACACATCTGGGTGATTATAAAAGGGGCCGCCTCCCTCCATACGATGGCTTGGGTCAGGAGTAGAGAAGGACGGAGCTCGGGAGGAGAGGCAAGGAGGCGGCCTGAAGAGAAAGAGGCATTATTCTGAGGCCTGGACTTTTGGGGGGACTTTGGGGTTGTGGTGCAATTTGTTGTAAATAGTATGTATAATAAACGTGTTGTGGGTGATTCAAACGTGTCTGCCTGTCTGTGTCCACGCCGGCTACCACATAGGATAGGCTTAAAAATGGGCAGTGGTGATGGGTGATGGGAGGCTGCAGCAGTTAAAGCCCCGGATTTCTGGCTCCCAGCCCCTGATCTTTCAGTCTAGATATAAATGAACGAACATCTGCTAATTTTCTTGCCCATCGTGTACCATTTGTATTCCCGTTATACAATAAATCAGTTCCTTTCCAAGTTCTTAATTATTTATATAATTTTAAGAAATGACTGTGTTTTACCTAATATTAACAGCTAGATGGGGAACTTATTTCAATTCCTTTTCTCTTTTCATAGGTTGATATTGATACTAATTGTTTTCTAATATTGGTCATTTTGTATTAATAGGTATTTTCAATTTCTAATTACTGGATACTACTCTATTGGGTATGATTTCAAACATGTTATTTAAAAAAAAAGCAACAAGTAGTCACAGACCCTCCACCACTAATACACATCAATTGATGCCATTTTTCCATGACTTGAAGTGGACTCTGCTGTATGTGCTCCATTTTTAACTTCATATTGACTTGACCTGCTGTTTAACAGCACATATGTAATGTAGTCTACTAACAAAAAGAATTGCATTCTATTATCACTGTTACTTTTGAATATGACTCATTGTTACAAAAAACAAAAATGTAATAACTGACTCTTAAATGAAGTAAATAAAAAATGTGAAATGCTCCAACATTTATATCAGTTAACTTAGTTGCTGGAGGTACCTGAATGTTACGCCATGCATACAATGTCTAACTTGTTTGATGTTGCTTACATCATTTTAAGTATTGTGAATCTAATCAAATGTATATTTTTAAAACAGTTTTTCCAGTACAAAGTGATAATATACATATAATAGATACAGAGTTCATGAAGCAAACCCATGCTAAAACATGGAAAAGCTCTACACAGAAACAAGTGGGTTGAAAGTTAAATTCTGACTACAGCACTAAACACTAGGTAATGAAATCATTGTCATTATTCCTGCAATGCATTGTTGTCTTGGATCCTGCCTTCTGTCTGATGCTGCTGAGTTAGGCACCAGACCCTGCATTCCTGAGATTAAGCAGCTTCAGTAATAGATTATTATCATCAAGAGCCACCAAAAATCCTGTCTTTTAGTACTTGAGTTTAGGAAATAAACAAATGTTAAATGATACTAGAGAACCATAAATCTGTCTTAAAGATTTCATTTTTTTATTTGATCTCAGGCAGAGTTTAATTATTTCCAAGATGTATTAAAATGTGCTTGTGTGCCTGATTGCTCTGAGAATGTAATTAATTTAAGAGACCCCCCACCCACCTCCACTGTCATTCTTTCTTCAATATATAATTAGCTGGATGCTTCTATGATAACAGGGGCAGGGAGAAGAGGAACTGGGGGCTGCTGAGACACAACAGATTGCTTCTCTTTGACAAATCGAATATGATTTCTATTAGCTTACTAAGAACTCTATGTTAGAACTGATCTGGGAGGAACACATGGTGTGCTGAATGTACTATTAACTGTCCACTCTGTCTCATTAGCATGCTTCACTACAGCTGCTGCCATTTTGAGATGCCCTGCAATAGCAGCATTTCTAAAGATATTTAAGTAAGTTGTAATGTTTTCACATTTTCAAAGGGTAACATCTGTTAAACACGAGAACAAAAAGTCTCTGAAATAATTTATCATCATTGCAGTTTTTTAAAAAATTGCCCACATTTTAGTTGTGCCCTTCTCTTATAGTAATTTCATACCTATAATAAAGGCAGACTTCATTCCCACATAAAAAAGAAAAGAAGATGGCACAAGAACATGTGGTTGAAGCCCTCATTTCAAGGGTGATGTCAAGCAGGTCGCAGCAGTAGAAAGCACAAGCACCTCTCCTTCAAAGTGAAAATGAGCAGCAAGACGTCTGACATTATCCCACCTTCAAAACAGAGTTAACAGAAGACAGCGGTCCTTGTATCTTATGTCAGTACTTGTTAATTTTAAATGTTTGCATTTTAGATCACAGTTATCTGCCTCCTCTTTAAAATCTTCATCAGTAATTCTACTGAGGCCTATAGTGGTACAGTTGTTAGTACTACTCTCACAAAGCGATGGCCCTGGGTTTCATTCTCTGGATTTACACATGTGCATGTGCACATCTTCTTCTTATCTTATTCTTAAAGTGTGAATCTTGTGTTAATTGGCCCTAAATCAGAGTTTTTGTGACTGTACCCTGTGATTACTTAGCATCTCACGCTGGTTTGATTCCTGTTTACAGGTAGCTGACAGTGACTACTTTGATTTTGGAAATAAGCAGGTTTGGGCAATGAGTGGATGAGTCTGTTGATTATCTGAGTACGAATCTCATCAGGGAAAAATTCATTGATCTAATTAAAGAAAATTGAGCCTCACAAAAGACAGAAAATTAGCATAGTTTGGATTAGCCAGATTAGCTGGATTCATAAATCAGAATGTGGCAGTTATTAACAGGAATTCCAAAATATCATTGGCGTCTCTGACTTTGATGATTGGCCTTTCTCCTACTTGCAGAGTGGCCTTTCATCCTCCATTCCTCTGATAGTCAGGTTACAGGTGCCATGCACATGACTGGGGGACCTGGCAGCATATTCCAGAACCCCATAAACTTCATTGTGGATTTCTTGGAATTCTTGGCACAGAAGATAGAGATAATGAAGGGAAGGCACAACACATGTCACCTTTTTAGCCAGCCCATCTGTTTGTGCCCTTATCTGCCTTTACTCCGATAAGTATCAAAGAAAACAGTCATCTGTTTGATCCATTGTTGGGGATTTCTAGATCACACCTAGTCTGACTCCTCCACCCTGGCTTTACCACCATGGGGTGACCCTACTGGGCGAGTAAGACTCCCAGTGACACCATTCTAAACTTCACTGAACCCAGCAAGCTCCTCTGCCAAACCAAGGCATCAAATGTAAAATAGACTATAACATGAGCTCAATACAACTTAGTTTAAAGAAAAACAGAAAACAGATGTGGTATAATGCAGTATTTATCTAGCTCACAGAGAGGCAGGAGCAGAAAGCACTCTCACAAAGAAGAAACATACTTCAGTGGATATACAATACAATACAGTACAACTTATTTTTGTATAGCCCAAAATCACACAAGGAGTGCCGCAATGGGCTTTAACAGACCCTGCCTCTTGACAGCCCCCCAGCCTTGACTCTCTAAGAAGACAAGGGACAACTCCCAAAAAAAACCCAGTAGGGAAAAAATGGAAGAAACCTCGGGAAAGGCAGTTCAAAGAGAGACCCCTTTCCAGGTAGGTTGGGCGTGCAATGGGTGTCAAAAGGGAGGGGGTTAATACAATACAATACAATACACAGAACAGAACAAATCCTCAATACAGTATAAAAATAAACATTTTTAGAAGTACGTAGCAGAATTTAACAATGGATGACATCACATAATATGATTTGGATTTGTTTATAGTCCTGGAGACCTCATCCATCAAGCTGCCTCCCCCATTTGGCCATTCCACAGCTGAAACAGTGCTGGGCCAGCAAATCCGATTAAAGGACCTCTCTTTCCCATGATTCCAGCGATCCTCCATCAGGGATGACTTTACCATAAACACACAACAACTTGGCAGGTGGGCCGTGGCACCAAGTGCCACATTTGAGTACCGAGAAGAGAAACAGAATAGGTGAGGGTTAGTATCAAATTATAACTATCATGTTACTTATGTTTTAGTGCAAATGACTGACAACAGAGATGCAGTATGTACAGTAAATCAGCAGCTCTAGTCAGGATATGGTAAACTGAAGTAGTGAGTCTTCAGCTGGGATTTAAAAACTGAGACCGAAGGGGCATCTCTTATTGTAACAGGCAGACCATTCCACAGTTTACGGGCCCTGTAACTAAAAGCTTGACCTCCCACTGTTATTTTATTAATCCTTGGAATCATAAGCAGACCAGCATCTTGAGATCTAAATGTGCGCTCTGGTTTGTAAGTCATGATAAGTTCAGACAAGTAAGCCAGACCTTGGCCATTTAATGCTTTATATGTTAAAAGGAGGATTTTGAAATCTGCCCTAAACTTAACCGGGAGCCAGTGTAAGGATTTAAGAACTGGAGTTATATGTTCATATTTTCTTGTTCTTGTGATAATTCTTGCAGCAGCATTTTGGATTAACTGGAGGCTGTATAAAGAACAGTTTGAACATCCGGTGAACACCGCATTGCAGCAGTCAATCCTACTAGAAATATATGCATGAATTAATTTCTCAGAATCCTGTTTATTTAGAAAGCGCCTTAATTTTCTAACATTTTTAAGATGGAAGAAACATGATTTGGACAACTTTGTAATATGTGCTTTAAATGACATGCTAGAGTCAAAGAGAACTCCAAGAGTTCGGGCTGATTCAGTAAAATTAATGGGGATTCCAACTGAGTTAAACGATGACAGAATATTGTTGTGATCAACGTCATTCCCACCAACAATTAACATCTCTGTTTTATCTGTGTTTAAAGACAAGTAGTTTTCATCCATGCAATCCTTTAATTCACTAACACAACTAATTAAAGACAACATTGGAGAAACTTCATTTGATCTAAGTGAAAGGTATAACTGGGTGTCATCTGTATACGAGTGAAAATTAACATTATTTTTCCTAATGATAGATCCCAGTGGAAGCATGTAAAGTGAAAACAGTAAAGATCCCCATACTGAGCCCTGTGGGACACCATATTGAACTTCTGTGTATAATAATGGAGTACTGTCAGCACATTTCTGTACATATTGGAATCGATTTGATAAATAAGACCTAAACCAAGCGAGCACGGTGCCTGTAAGCCTAACATCATTTTCTAGCCTGTGCAATAAAATAGAATGGTCAATGGTGTCAAATGCTGCACTTATGTCTAACAACATAATTACAGTGGAGTTTCCTTCATCAGAGGATATCAGAATGTCATTTGCAACCCGCGTTAGTGCCGTTTCTGTACTATGACCAGTGCGGAAACCAGACTGGAATTTCTCAAATAAATTGTAATGCGTAAGATGTGACTGAAGCTGATTGGCAACTACTTTTTCTAGTATTTTAGAGAGAAAGGGTAAATTTGAAATAGGCCTATAATTATTAAGTATGTGTGGGTCTAGGTCTGACTTTTTAAGTAATGATTTAATGACTGACACTTTTAGTGCTTCAGGTACTGTACCATGCAATAATGAACTATTGATAATGTTTAGAATAGGCACTGCAAGAACATCCATGGCACTTTTTACTAGTTTTGTTGGCACTGGATCTAGGGAACAAGTAGTGGGCTTCATTTTAGTAATTAAAGTTAAGACTTCCTTCTCAGTTACAGGATTAAAATGACTAAAGTGCTGAATGCAATGTGTGGCACAGTCTGCTAAGTTAGTATTTGGTTTGTACTGTGATGCTGAGATCTGGGATCTTATATTTTTAATTTTCTCATTGGAGAAGTTCATAAAGTCTGTACTGCTAATGTCTGTTGGTATTTTGCACTGTAGATCTAAATTCCCATTTGTTAATTTAGCCACTGTTCTAAACAGTACCCGAGGATTTTTATTATTGCTATCTATTATTGTAGAATAGTATTCTGAGCGAGTTTTAACAAGAGCTTTGAAAGACATTTAGTTTTATTGTTCTCCATCTGCGCTCCAGTTTTCGACACTCTAATTTAAGAGTGTGAGTGTTTTCATTAAACCAGGGAGAGTTTCTATGTGCTTTGATCACTTTTGTTTTAAGGGGAGCCACTGTGTCCAAAGCATCTCTCAAAGTCACATTATAATGTGATGTTAGCTGACCCAAATTGGTTTCCATGCTTACATTTGATGTTAACTGATCTAAATGGTTTTCCACAATTACACTCGATTTACTAATCTAGATGTTGTACTGTCTTTGTTTTAATCTATGAGTGCATTGGCAAGGGCAGAACTAAATCAAATGTAATTAAGTAGTGATCGGAAATAACTTCATTTAATGGAGTAACATTTAAATTTTGAATTTCAACTTTATAAGTTATAATTAAATCTAATGTGTGGTTATGATTATGAGTTGGACCTTTGACAATCTGACAAAATCCTACTGAATTTAACAAATTAGTAAAACTTGCTAAAAGTGTCAGTTTCCACATCAATGTGTATATTAAAATCCTCCACCAGTACTACGTGATCATAATTTATAGCCAAATCAGATAGAAGGTTGCTAAATTCAGTCATGAACAATGAATATGGCCCTAGTGGTCTCTAGACTAGCACTATAATTGTGTTGAAATTTGTTTTAACATTTAAAATGAATGCCTCAAAGGATGTAAAGTTGCCTAGATTTTTAGATGTGATTTTGTTGCAATGAATTATTCCAAGGCCTCCCCCTCGACCAGAATCTCTAGACTTATGAAGGAACGAGTATCCATCTGGTGACGCCTCATTTAGGGGATCAGTGTCACATTTACTAAGCCAGGTTTCAGTGAGAAGACACTGATCAGATTTTGTACTTAATATAATATCATTTACCAAAACAGCTTTATTGCCAAGAGAGCGAATGTTTAATAAGCAGCATTTAAAACTGCATGATTCTTTCTGAACTGGTGATATATTTTTTGTTTTAATTTGAAGTAAATTTCTATTACAGATGCCCCTGGTGGAGGGTCTGGTTTTATCCCTTGGTCTAATTATACACCTTATTTTTTGGTTATCAATTAATTTAAGGTTTGTATAAAGACTAAATTTGCTGGATGACCCACAACAGGGATTTTGGGTAACAGCTTCAGTATAGTAACAGGTGGGATAAACAACATTTAAGATCACATGACTGCGGCCTGGATGGTGCTCTGATCAGTCAACCAGGCAGTTTTGCTGCCATATTTTGGGATAATACATAAGATCCCCTCCAGTTAGGATGAAGACCATCTCTTCTTAAAAATCCAGGCCTGTCCCAAAAATCATCCCAATTGTTCACAAACGCTATGCTTTTATTTGCACATCAGGTTTCTAGCCAGCAGTGAAGGGAATGCAATCTGCTCTAAATCACATCCCCTCTATATAATCTTGGTATGGGACCAGATACAATTACATTCTGACATTTTCTTTTAGCTTTGGTGAAACGTGAGATGAAGTTCCACTTTAACACCTCAGATTGCTGTAAATAAATATCATTAGTGATGACATGCAGCAATAAGGTAGATACTTCATCATCGGCAACACGGTCCAATGCGGCCTCTATGCCAGAAATCTTGGCCCCTGCGAGGCATTTAACATTAACTGCTGGTTTAACACAGTTTGGAATTCTAACATTCCACACTATGGAATCGCCAATTATGAACACTTTCTTATTCTCAGTTTCCACAGGTGCGCTGCGGAGTGCTGGGAATCTGTTCTGGGTCCGAATTGGTGACCTGGGTGCTGGGGGACTAAATTTTGGCTTCTTAGACCCCTGTCTTACTGTTACCCACTCGCCCTGTGGTTGAATTGGTGCTGCTGACTTCGGCCGCGCACTGACTACAGTGGGACCTGGAGAGACTGAATCTGAATCAGAAGTAGCCGAATTGTCTAAACAAACCGAGTTGATCCAATTTTCGGTTTGTCTAATTGCTATCAGGTTCCTAACGCGGTCCTCCAATTCGCGTATTTTCCTGACCAACTCTAAATTAAGTAAACATTTTTGGCAGGTGAAGCTGTCTACACTGTTGGCCAGAAAACCTGAGCTGTACATGCTGCAGGACACAAAACATATAAACGTGCCCTTAACGGGCAGAGAGCAGATAGAACTTACTTTTAGTGTTGATGTCATCTTCGCCGATATCTGAGGAGAACTCTTATTTCTTATACAAAAAAATACTCATAGACATACAAAATTTACTTAGGTCCAATTAATTAAAGTAGCTTTAGTGATCTGCAATTATTGTCATTCAAAATAAAACAAAATGGAAAATTTCAAAACTTTAATCAATTTAAATGGAAATCGGCCCAAAAATTTATTTCTCCTGTTGTAACCATAGGCCTTAATTTGTCATTGTCTAACCTGCGTACTCCTGCACAGGGTTGCGGTGGGTGCTGAAGCATATCCCAGAAAGCATATGGCACAAGGCAGGAACAAACGCTGAATCTATCGCAGACCTGCGGTATAGCGGGTCCACGACTTAACATTTTAGAGCCTCGCTTCTAAATAAATAAATAATTGAATGGCCAGCTCAGTCTCTGTGGGTGTGTGTGCTTGCGTAGTTGACGGAGGTTTGTGAGGTAATTGGGGCGAGACACACCTGCATGTGAGGGTGTGGTCTGCCTCAATTGCTTCAATTGGCAGCAGTGCAAGCAGAGCAGAGCTCAGTGGAATTGACAGCAGAGAGACAGGCCGGAAGAAAAAGTTTTCTGGGCCTGTTGGATGGACATCTCTCCATGCTGCGGGGTGAATGGAGAGATGTCAGTTTTAAAAGAAAGACACTCTGAATTGTAAAGGACATTTTCCTGCCAGTGTTTTTAACCTCGCTTTTATTGAATTTATTTTTTGGTATTTTTAACTTCCACAGACACTCATTTTTATAGGATTATTTATTTATATTTTGAACATTTTGAGCACTGCACTATTTATTTGGACACTGTTTTTATTTTTGATTGTTTTTAAGGAAAGCACTGAAGCACTTTTGCACCAGCCCCTTGCTATGTTTGTGTGTTGTGCCCTCATCCACTGGCTCATCCCTCAGCTATGTTATCAGCGTGAGTGGATTCAAGTAGCTCCCCAGAAGGACGCAGTAGCATGGGGCCGACCCACACCATCACAGGGGCAAACACACATACACCCCCAACTACACACTAGAAAGAATTTAGCATTGCCAATTCCCCAAACCTGCATGTCTTGGACTGTGGGAGGAAACCAGAGAACCTGGATGAAACCCACGCAGAAATGGGGAGAACATGCAAACTCCATGCTGGGAGAACCTGGGACGCGAATCCAGGTCCTTTCTGTGAGGCAGCAGCTCTACTACTGCGCCACCGTACCACCCTTGGGTAATAATTTGCTTAGATGAAATATACAGAATCAACACATCTAGTCATTTCATTTGTTGATGGACATGAAGAAATAGTCTGTTATTTATGCAGCATCTGTCTGTTTTGGCCCACAATATGATTGAGACTTTTAAAAGAATATTTGAAAATGAAGACAAAAGGAAATTCTGTCTTGAGATTTGATTACAGAAAAGTCTTATGAAAGGTAATACCATTTGAAAAGCACAGAATATCCTTCAATGCAATTCACTGTAGAGAGCTAGAAAAAATATGAAAGTATTACCAAACTGCCCACCATCTAATTTCTGTTGCCAGGGCACTTCATAGAAAAACTTCTGCAAGACTCCTCAAGTCTCCAACTTAGTAGCAGAAGTCAGTGGCTGCAAATAAAGATGGTGTTCATAGATCAACAATAATCAGTACCAGGGGCCTCATTTATAAAACTTTGTGTGATTTCGAACATGAAAATGGGCATACACCAAAAAAAAA
>JANRMT010062796.1:24255514-24272843 GCA_026402145.1 Polypterus bichir lapradei
CTTTCATTGTTTATAGCTGCTAGATTTTAGTTTCGCTAAACACATAAACACAAAAAAGCCTTCATAAATACATTTATGTTCTATATTTTATTTTTTATTAGTGCCTTAGAGCAAATTTGAATTTGATTTGATGGAACAGAGTGAGAATGTTATTCAATATGGGAAGGAGAGGGAATGTACTAAGCCTTGAACAATGGCTGTAGGGAAGAAGCTATTGACAAGAAGAGTTCTTGGTTTGTGGGATCTATAGGCATTCTGCTGCTGGTATTAACTGAAAAAGATGCTTACCTAGTATAGCCTTTGGTGTTTGAGCTGAATTCCCATCTTAAACAGTGTACAGTTGTAAGATTTAAAAATAATCTCATTAACCAAAATGCTTGAATCATAATACATTTTAAACATTATAAACATAAAATTATAAATAAAAAACAGTAAGATAAGTACAGTATGTCTCTGTCTAGGACAGAATAAAGGGAACTTGATGTATTTTAATATAAAATTCCGGGAGCACAGCCGGCACTTCCGCCACACTGGGGTGTGTCAGCGGGAGATTGCCGGGGAGCACCTGGAGCTCATCCGGGTGTCCCTGCTTCTCTTCCCCCCAGCACTTCCTGGTGTGGCGGAAGTGCTGAGGTCCAGGGTCCCCAAGGCATTGAGGCGCCTCCTGGCGGTGACCACGGGCCCCTACAGGGTGGGACTTTCATGCCCTGAACCCATGGCCCCCAAAGCAACCAGGAAGGCGGCCCCCACATGATCCCAGATGGGCACACACCCACTTCTGGTCCTCCAAGGCGTCCTGGCTGGGTCGTGGCCCCTGGCATCCTCGACACTTGTTAATTCTGAGACACAGACACAATGACATGTTGCTGTCCAGCAGGATAGGTCAAGGGCTCCTTCCCAAGTGCAGAGAATGACGAGTTTGAATCATATCTCTTAATTTTTGAACGCATGGTAATCAGGCATCTTTGGGACTGCGAGGAGTGGACAAAAATATTGGCGCCTTTTCTGAAGGGCCAAGGCACAAAGAACATATTATATCCACACAGATAATGCCGCTAACTATGATACGTTGAAGGTGGAAATTCTTAAAAGATATGGTGTTTCTGTGGGCCAGCAGGCAATTCTGTACCATGAATGGCGACTCGACCCAGAGTGGCTGACTAGACTGCAAGCTTATGATCTCTAGGGTAAAGCAGTTCGCTGGCTAAGGCCAGATATAAATAATGCTAAGCAGGTCATAGAGCAGGTGGCCTGCAATCGCCTCATTAATGTTCTTCCTGATTTCCTTGCCCATACGATCCTTAGACAGTCATATATGAATATGGATGCCTTGATCGAAACCATCAAAAGCTATAGAGTGGCTGCCCAGTTCAAGCATCCAGAAATGTCTGCATGTCAAACCTGACAAATCCAACAGGGACATTTTGCTTCATTCTGAGCCTACCTGCCATGATACAGAGTCCACAGCCCTTCCCAAGGAGAAGTTCACATCCACCCCACGCTTTTTTAAATCCAGAGAGGCTGGGCATACCATTCCCAGTTGTTCACAGATCAGTGAGCCAATGGACTGCAGCTGGGTCAAAGGGTAAATGGTACCGTGCTGTCACTAACCCCTTAAATTTTCTGTGGACAGGAATGGTGGTGGTGAATGGGCACCGGGTTACTGCACTCATAGACACTGGCAGCAACATTTCTATTGTCACTTGATGTTATGTGTTACCGCGGCAGTGGCTTACAGGAAAGACAAGTCTGACCTGTATTCACGGCGAAATGCAGTGGTATCAGTCCGCCTCCTGTATAATTAGTTAAGACAACTCCGTAAGGGCATTACAGGTTGTGGTTCTCTAATGATATTGGACAGAGACTGGTCTGATTTTAAAAGTGGTATAGTACAAATCACTCCTGTTAAAACTTTGGGCCTTGTAATGAACGGAGATAATCTACCCCATCCCATCTCCACACTGTGTACACAGCCAGCAACTAGGAGTCATGTGGCTACTCAGTGTGTCATGATGATGCAGCCGGAATTGTCACAGCCCGATCCTGTGATGCTGCAGTCAGACGCTTTACCCATGGAGGTCAGCTTGGACCCCTTTAAACTAGAGGTGTCCAACTCTAGTGCTGGTGGGCCGCAGTGGCCGAAGGGTTTCATTCCTACCTTTTTCATAATCAGCAAGCAGTTTTCACTGCTAATTAACTCCTTTTCCCTTAATTTTAAAAGCCCTGTTTTTAAGGATTCAGTCCTCTGAATTGATTTGTTTCTTCATTAAATGGCAGCCAAACAGAAATGAGATGTGAAATGAGCCAACATATGACCAGCTAAATGGGAATGTTAAACTCCAGAAAATTTCAATCCAACCAGTTTCTTAATGAGAAGCCAGTTCCTGCTGTTAAATAAAGTCATTATTGAATATCATGACTTGTTGCTGCTCTCATTTGCCACAGCAGACTGTTGATTTTCTGTTTTTTCTAAGATCACTGTCAAGATGTTTTGGTGACCTGAGTAGACCAACATGATTGAGACCTTAAGGAAAAAGAAACAACTAAGGGATCTGAGTGATGTCAATTAAAACTAAGGCAAAAGAAGTTAATCAGCAGCAAAAAACAGCTAAATAATTAAGAAGATGGTTAGAATGAAAACCTGCAGCCACTGCGGCCCACCAGGACGGGACTTGGACACGCCTGCTTTACAATTTCAGTTTAGGAACACTCCAGCACCCTTTAAAAGGGAACAGTGGAATGATGATTCCCTCAATTGTGCCAAAAATGAAGTTGTCTCAGTAAATGGCCAACACACCCTACATCCCATGCCATCAGGACCCCATTTTGTTAGTAGTAATGATTTGTTGTATTGGGTATCTGAGCATGAGGAGGAAGTGAGGTCACTGTTGTTGGTACACCGGACCTACCGGTGGCAGGTCAGTGAGCAAGCGCACACTCATCTTCTGGGCGCCCATTTAGGAGCAGAGAAAACCCTGGAGGGAAACAAACTCCATTTTTGTTCACCAGGAATCCATGATGAGGTCCAACATTTCTGCACTTCTTGTCCAGAGTGCCAGTTACGTCAGATTTATGGGAAGGACCGTGCTCTGTTTCTTTTCCTTCCCTTAAGTGACATTCCGTTCGAGTGAATAGGGGTCAACATTGTAGAACCCCTTGATCCCTCAACATGAGGACAGAAATATATTCTGGTCCTTGTAGATTAGGCTGCCCACTATAGAGAAGATATCCCCTTCAGAGTAGCTAACTCAAAAACAATCACATGAGAACTTTTGGGGGTCTTTGCGCATGTCAGCATCCCTAAAAAAGTCTTAACCAACCAAGGGATACCCTTTACCTTGGAGGCATTCAGGGAATTGGCCAAATTACTCAGATTTTAAACATTTAAAGACCCTAGTATATCATTCTCAAACTGATGGTCTTGTGGGGAGATTTAATTAGACTCTCAAACAAATGTTGCCTAAGGTGGTAAAGTGAGGATGGCAGAAACTGGGATCAGCTCCTCCTCCATGTACATTTTGCCTATCAGGAAGTACCTCAGACCTCTTTAGGTTTATCCCCCTTTGAATTACTTTATGCACATCAACCCCAGGGCCTATGAGATATTCTTAAAGAAGAACTGGAGGAAGAAGCCCTCCCTTCTACTAACATTCTGGAATATATCACACAGTTATGTGATAGATTTACTAAAATTAGATCCCTACTAAAAGAGGAAATGGAGAATGTGAAAGCAGCACAGGCCTGATGCTATGAACATTGTGCAGTGCTTCAATAATTCCGTCTGGGATACCATGTCATGGTTCTCATCCCTACATCTCACTCCAACCTGAAGCTCATTGGCAGGGCCTATATGGAATTAAGGACTGGAAAGGGCTTGTCGATTATTTAGTTACACAACCAAATTGCCGGCTGAGCAAACAGATTTATCACATCAAACTTGCCCTACACAGAAATTTTTTGTCTCTTGTTTTCCCGGTGTTTGTGTACAAGACATTGCGAGAAAAGCGCCGACAGTCTTCAAGAGACACAAGGCCAAGGCTCCGGGGACCATTGTAATACATGCTTTAGTAAACAATGTACATACAAACTGATCTTATAGCCAAAGGTAAAGTACTCAAAATGAAGATTCTCAAGGCTTGGGTCCTCTCTTTTCTAGCATAAAAAGTGCTGCAAAAAGTGCAAATAGTGCAATAGCACTATTGTACGAAGGAAGACCCAAACACTGTCTAATTTATAGAAAACATGCCGGAGAGCTGAACGAAAATGGAGAAAAATGAAACTGATAGTTCACTAAGAAATATTCAAGAATAAAGTAATGGAATATTAACAACATGGTCAATCTGGAGAAGCAGTGCTACTTCTCTAAAATTATAAATAATAATGCTGACAAGAGTTTTATTCTCTATTATTAATTGTTTGCTAAACCCAGGTCACTCAATGGAATGTCTCCAAAAAACTACCAATGAAACTTTTGAGGCTTTTGCTATATTTGTAAACAGAAAATTAATGATATTAGAAATAATATAGTACATCCCTCCAAAACCTATTAAATTCCAGTATTCCTTTATAAGCAAATTAAATTCATTCACCAGGATAAATGACCCGATCTTTGTAGAATAATTTCTCAACTGAAACTCTCCTCTTTCACCCAATACCAACAACCTTTTTCAAAGAAGTATCCATTATGCTAATCGATAGTGTGCTTGACATAGTAAACGCTTTGTTAGATGCAGGGGTCTTTCCAGACTGTCTTAAGACTGCTGTTGTTAAACCCCTGCTCAAGAAAAATAACCTTGACTCTTCTTTTTTCGACAATTTTATACCTGTTTCTAACCCACCTTTCTTAAGTAAATTCTAGAAAAGGCAGCCATTACACAGCTAAATGAACAATTGAAAAAGCATGCTATTCTTGACAAGTTTCAGTCAGGTTTTAGAACAAATCACAGTATAGAAACTGTGCTGGTTAAAGTAGTAAATGATTTGCGGGTTAATGTGGACAGAGTATGGCAAGCCAAATTATCATTCTACAGATATAGACAGAGGCTGTTTATCTGTTCTCATACTCTTAGATCTGAGTACAGTATTTGATACCATTGATCACAGTATTCTTATAAGTCACCTCAGTTAGTGGGTAGGCCTCTCTGGCAATGTTTTAAATTGGTTTGAGTCTCACTTAATAGGTAGAAAATTCTTTGTTAGTTGTGGCAATTATGCTTCGTAGACACATGATATTCTATATGATGTTCCAAAAGAATGCATCCTGGGTCCACTGCTCTTTTTGATCTACATGCTTCCATTAGGTCAGATTATCTCAAGGCATAACGTTAGCTACCACAGCTATGTGTTCTTATCAATAGACTTCTTGGTTCACTGACCCAATGTCTTACTTTTGTTTCTGAATGGATGAGTAGTAATTTTCCCAAACTAAATAAGGAGAAAACAGAAATCTTAGTTATTGGAAAAAATTGATATACTGAGGGTATTAGAAATAAACTTGATCCATCAGGTTTATACCTGTAATTATTATTATGCCATAAGGACTGATTTAGATAATTTATGTTATGTAGAATGCCCAGTGGGGGCTGGGCAGTCTCTTGGCCTTGGAATCCCTACAGATTTTTTTTTTCTTCAGCCCATTTGGAGTTTTTTTTTGGTTGTATTTTCTGTGCTCCCGGCCATCTGACCTTACTTTTTTCCTTTGTTACTTAGTATTTCCTAATCTTGTTTTTGTTTCATATAACCTTTTCTTTCCTTATCTTGCAAAGCAATTTGAGCTACAACATTTGTAGGAAAATGTGCTATATAAATAAATGTTGTTGTTATTGTTGAAGCCATGGAGGGAAAAGGAGCCAGATCCCCACCTTAGCCTGCCCCGTTCTGTTCTCACCTGATAAATCAACCTTAACTTCAGTACTAATTTGACTTCCCAACAGAAACAGGAGCTCAAAGCAGTTATCCTGTCATTTTCTAAGGTATTGAGCGAGAAGCCTGGCTGGACCTTTCTGATTGAGCATGATATCATAACCGAAGCTGGGGTGATCGTCAGGGAGTGCCCTTACAGACTCCTGGAGAAAAAACTTGCCGAAGTGGAGCTTGAGATTAAATGTATGCTCGAGGAAAATCATAGTTCCTGGCCCAGCCAAATCATATTGGTCCTTAAGCCTGCAGTGACCGCCATAGCCTTGATCAAGTCTCCCAATTTGACACTAACCCGATGCTGAGCATTGATGACCTCCTTGAGCAGCTCAGGAATACATAATATTTGACCTGAGTAAGGGTTATTGGCAGGTTCCTTTAATGGATTCCACAAAGGTTAACCTCCTTAGTGTTAGACCCAAGGGTTACTCAAGCTGTGAAAACCATGCTAAAAGTGTTAGTCCCAAGTGTCACTCAGGCAACTGTACGGATGTAAAAATGCTGTCAGCGTAAGTCCTGAGCATTACAACATTATAGGCGGGTCCTGTGTAAGTGTTACGTCCGAGTGCCACATGGGCAAAGGTGTTGATGCGTCTTCTCCTCTTACCTGTAAGTGTGATCAGTAACTCCCTCTGTAATAACAGTATCTCGTAAGAAACATTTTTCATCAGTTCAGGTGTTACATGCTCTTGCAAGTGATACAAGCAATGATGTTGAGGAGCTTCTCATCAGCAGTGATGAGGAAGTGAATCTGTCCTCAGGTGGTGAAACTGAAATGGACAGTGAGCCTGAATGTGATTCTGATGAATCCAAAAGTGAACCTTACGTCTGGGTATCTGTTGACCCTGTTTCAAAAAAACCAGTGCCACCTCGTTTTGATTTTGTGGGGAAGTGGATGTTAACAGCCAAGATCCACTCACTTACGTGTAGTTATTCCTGGATGATGACATGATCAATAGAATTGTTGTCAAGATGAATCGCTATGCTAAACAGTGTCAGGCAAATAACTGTACACCTAAGCCGTTTTCCCATTCAAAAAGATGGGAACTGGTAATTGCTGATGATATCTGGGCCTTTTTAGGCTTATTGATATTGCAAGGACACGTAGTACAACCTGAGCAGCGATTGTATCGGTCCAAGAACAAAACTTTGGCAACAGCATTCTTTGGAGAAAATATGTCTGAGTGTAGGTTTTCACTTATTATGAAATATCTGCAGTTTACCGACAATTAAGACTTTAATGGGAATTCCCATCCAGCACCCAAACTGAAGGAAATTTGGCAGATATACCAGGTCATTACAGCAAAAGTTTGGAATGTTAACATTCCAGACCATGATGTCAGTATCGATGAAAATCTCATGGCTTATAAGGGCAGACTGTCATTGATGCAGTACATCGCGTCAAAAAGAGCAAGATTTGCCATAAAGTTTTACGAGCTTTGTGAATCTAAAATGGGAAACATTTGGAATTTGGTCCTGTATAAAGGGAGAGAGACAAGGTTTGATCAGAAATACAATCAGTACAGCGTTGCTACTTTGTCAGTGCTGACTTTGATAGATGCTCTACTGGATCAAGGTTATTTCGTAACTATGGACAATTTTTATACTTTGCCAGAGCTATATAACATTTTGCTGCAAAAAAACTGTCCTGACATACCTGAAGACTTTGGCAGAGCTAAATTACAGTGAGGTGCGCTAGGGTAAAGTGCTTGCGTTGAAATGGAAAGACAAGAAAGATGTTTGTCTTCTTAGCACTGTATATAATGCAGCTGCAGTCACTATACAAGCAAAAAACAATCAGGTTATGAAGACTTATGCTGTGGTCAACCACAATAGATAGATAGATAGATAGATAGATAGATAGATAGATAGATAGATAGATAGATAGATACTTTATTAATCCCAAGGAGAAATTCACATAATCCAGCAGCAGTATACTGATACAAAAAACAATATTAAATTAAATAGTAATAAAAATGCATGTAAAAGCAGACAATAACTTTGAATAATGTTAGCATTTACTCCCCCGGGTGGAATTGAAGAGTCGCATAGTGTGGGGGAGGAACGATCTCCTCAGTCTGTCAGTGGAGCAAGACATTGACAAAAGTCTGTCACTGAAGCTACTCCTCTGCCTGGAAATAATACTGTTCAGTGGATGCAGTGGATTCTTCATGATTGACAGGAGTTTGCTTAATGCCCGTCACTCTGCCACAGATGTTAAACTGTCCAACTTTACTCCTACAATAGAGTCTGCCTTCTTAACAAGTTTGTCCAGGCGTGAGGCGTCTTTCATCTTTATGTTGCCTCCCCAGCACACCACCGCATAGAAGAGGGCACTTGCAACAATCGTCTGGTAGAACATCTGCAGCGTCTTATTGCAGATGTTGAAGGACGCCAACCTTCTAAGAAAGTATAGTTGGCTCTGACCTTTCTTACATAGAGCATCAGTATTGGCAGTCCAGTCCAATTTGTCATCTAGCTGCACTCCCAGATATTTATAGGTCTGCACCCTCTGCACACAGTCACCTCTGATGATCACAGGGTCCATGAGGGGCCTGGGCCTCCTAAAACCCACCACCAGCTCCTTGGTCTTGCTGGTGTTAAGGTGTAAGTGGTTTGAGTCGCACCATTTAACAAAGTCTTTGATTAGCTTCCTGTACTCCTCCTCCTGCCCACTCCTGATGCAGCCCACAATAGCAGTGTCATCAGCGAACTTTTGCACGTGGCAGGACTCCGAGTCATATTGGAAGTCTGATGTATATAGATTGAACAGGACCGGAGAAAGTACAGTCCCCTGCGGCGCCCCTGTGTTGCTGACCACAATGTTAGACCTGCAGTTCCCAAGACGTACATATTGAGGTCTGTCTGTAAGATAGTCCACGATCCATGCCACCAGGTGTGAGTCTACTCCCATCTCAGTCAGATTGTCTCTAAGGAGCAGAGGTTGGATGGTGTTGAAGGCACTAGAGAAGTCCAAAAACATCATTCTTACAGCACCACTGCCTCTGTCCAAGTGGGAGAGGGATCGGTGTAGCATATAGATGATGGCATCCTCCGCTCCCACCTTCTCCTGGTATGCGAACTGCAGAGGGTCAAGGGCGTGGCGGACCTGTGGCCTCAGGTGGTGAAGCAGCAGCCGCTCCATGGTCTTCATCAGATGTGACGTCAGAGCAACAGGCCGGAAGTCATTCAGCTCACTTGGATGTGATACCTTTGAGACTAGGGTGATACAAGATGTTTTCCAAAGCCTTGGGACTCTCCCCTGTTCCAGGCTCAGGTTGAAGATGCGGTGTAGAGGACTCCCCAGTTCCAGCGCTCAGGCCTTCAGCAGTCGTGGCGATACACCATCTGGACCCGCTGCTTTGCTGGCACAAAGTCTTCTCAGCTCTCTGCTCACATGGGCTGCTGTAATTGTGGGTGGGGATGTCTCACCTATGCTGGTATCAGCAGAAGGATGGTTGGAGGATGCAGTACTCCGAGGTGAGAGTGGGTTAGGGTGATCAAACCTATTAAAGAAGTTGTTCATTTGGTTTGCTCTCTCCACGTCTGTCTCGATGGTGGCACCCAGCTTCGAGCTGCAGCCAGTGATAATCTTCATCCCATCCCACACTTCCTTCATGTTGTTCTGCATCTTGTGCTCCAGCTTTCTCCTGTACTGCTCTTTCGCCGCCCTGAGCTGAACTCGGAGTTCCTTCTGCACGCACTTGAGCTCATGCTGATCACCGTCTTTAAAAGCCCTTTTCTTCTGGTTCAAAAGGCCCTTGATGTCACTTGTAATCCATGGCTTGTTGTTAGCATAGCAGCGTACTGTTTTTACTGGAACTACAATGTCCATACAGAAGTTGATGTAATCAGTTGTGCATTCAATAGCCTCTTCAATGTTCTCACTATGTGACCCCAGCAGTATATCCCAGTCTGTAGTTTCAAAGCAGTCTCTCAGAGCCTGCTCTGCCTCAGGGGACCACTTCCTGAATGATCGTGTGGTTGTAGGTAGCTCCCTCACTCTTGGTTTGTATTGCGCCTGAAGCAGAACCAGGTTATGATCTGCTTTCCCAAGCGCAGGCAGCGGGGTGGCGTTTTATGCATCTTTAACGTTTGCATACAGTAGGTCGATAGTCCTATTTCCCCGGGTGTTACAATCCTCATACTGGGAGAAGGCAGGTAATGTTTTGTCCAGCGTCACATGGTTAAAGTCTCTAGAGATTAGCACAAGTGCCTCAGGGTGCTGCGTTTGTAACTTAGCAACTGTGGAATGGATGATGTCACTCGCTATCTCCGCGTTCGCTTGAGGGGGGATGTAAACAATAACAACAATCACGTTTCCAAACTCTCTGGGCAAGTAATAGGGACGCAGACTTACGGCCAACAGTTCGATGTACCTGCAGCAATTGGAGATTTTAACATTTACATGTACTGAGTTGCACTATCTTGTATTGACATAGAGAGCGAGTCCTCCTCCTTTCTTCTTCCCGCAGGTACTTGCGTCTCTGTCCATTCTAACTGTGCTAAACCCGGGTAGCTCCACGTTAGCATCTGGGATGGTAGTTGTTAGCCACGTTTCACTAAAACACAGCAAGCTGCATTCTCTGTAGGTTCTGACATTTTTTACCAGCACAGCCAGTTCGTCGATCTTATTTGGTAGTGAGTTCACTTTTCCCAGGATCACAGAAGGCACTGACGGTTTATAACGCCATTTTCTCTCAAGTTGCCTGGATTTTATCTTATCTTTTATCTTTGCGCCGGCTCGGCTGCCCCGATATCGTCTTCTTACCTCGTCAGGTAAATAAGGAACCACACCGGCATGAGCATTTCTTCTCAGTGCTTTAAGTTGACTACTTGAATAGGTGAGTCTCGGAGTGTAAAAATCCATGTCAAGTAGTAAAAATAGTAAAAAGTGTCCAGGGAGCGATTCCACATAAAAGAAAATGGTAGAAGAAATCAGTGAATAGAGAAAAAAAAATAGAAAAAAAGGTAAAAAAAGATAAAGTCATACACGGAGCTGCTGGAAAGGCTGCCACTCGGATGTGGCGCCGGAAATCATTATAGCACAATGGGCAGCATACGGATCAAGAATTGACTTTCTATCCCATTATGCAGAGGCAACAAAAGAAATACTATAAAAAGATATTTTGTCATCTGGTGGAACAGTGTATTTGGAATGCATTCGTGTTATATAAACAAAAAGCTGGCAAAACTGCTTCTCATGCAAACTTTACATGCCAGCTTGCAGAATAAATCATTGCCAAACAACCACCGTCCACATGACTACTAAAGAGACGGGGTCGACACAGCACATTGCAGATCAATCCAGAGGGTCTTATTGGTGGACATTTTATTGATTATATAACTTCAACAGAAAAAAACGGACTCCAGCTAATTCTAGTGCAGTGTGTTATTCAAACACCAATAAATATAGAAAGAAAATTCAAAAAGAAACATGGTATTATTGTCCAGATTGTGACATTGAATTGTGTCTTTCACCGAGCTTTAAGATTTTGCACACAAAGGACTTATTTTGAGATTGTATACTGTTTTGGCTTCATTAGTATTATTATTATTACTGTTATTATTATTATTGTTATTATTGTTCATTTCATATTATAATTATTACTATTTTTTACTGTTATTATTTGTATCGTTATTATACATTTGAGATTTAATAAAAATGTAACTTTTCATGGCAAAAAAATGCAACGCTTTATTCATTTTGTTTGGAAAAAAATGCAATGCTAAGAAGGTTAAGACAGCATTTAGTATGCCTAACGGACACTGGCAGTATCAAGTTCATCCATTTGGATTGCACGGGATGCCAGCAAGATGTCAGGATGCTATTCATAGACTTTAGCTCTGCCTTCAACACAATCATCCCTCAAAAGCAGGTTGGGCCTGAACACCACCCTCTGCAATTGGATCCTGGACTTCTTGACAGAGAGGCCCCAGTCATTTTGGATGGGCTGCAATATTTCCAGCATCATCACACTTAACACTGGAGCGCCGCAGGGCTACGTGCTTAGTCCACTGCTCTTCACCCTGCTGACTCACGACTGCACAGCCACGCACAACACCAACCACATCATCAAGTTTGCAGATGATATGACAGTGCTGGGACTGATTCTTTGGACTAATCAAAGACAAGTGTTTGGGCTACCTGGTAGGTGGGCATTTAGTCAAACCACAGTGTTCCAAAGTTGATGCCAGACTGAAATGGCCCATCCGAAAACCAAACAGCAAGTCCAAGCCTTTCTTGGTCTGGCCAGATACTACTGTCGATTTGTACCCCGGTTCTTTGAGAGAGTAGTACCCTTGACTGGGTCTGGGCCTGGGGGGGGGGTGTTCATGGTTGAGTATGTCAATTGATAGGCTCAGATGGTGTTATTTCTCAGTTGGACCAGGGGTTGGCTCTGTCATCTTATCCTTTCTCCTTTTGTCACTCTGCAGACCAGCAAAATAACATGCCTCCCAATGACATCACCACAGCCCTCCCACAGATAACATCACTTCCTGCTCTCACTGATGATGTCCTGTCCATTCCAGAACTCACCTCCATCCCCTTACTGTTTCAGTCATGATTAAGAACCCAGACTTACTCAGTTAGTTAGTTTGTTAGTTCGATAGTTATTTAGATTTTTCTTGATTTTACTTTTTTATTATATGGGGTGGCCATCCCCAAACCATTTTGTGTTTCTGCCTTACTCATTTTACACTGGATTGAGTTCAGTTCTGGGTGACAATATTCTTATATGCTTAATTGTAGAAATTAGATGACTTAAACATGAATATACTACAAATAAAAAAAGATGATTGATACTCATGCCCATGATTTTTGTCAGAAGTGTGAGAGGAATAATTGTGTTAAAGGCAGAACTGTAGCAAATAAAGAGGACCTGAGCATACAGTATATGCTTGGTGATTCTCTATGATGAAGAATGTCAAGTAACCCTGGGGACACTGGGTCTGCCACTGAATTGACCTATCAGCAAATTGGAAAGGGTACAAGTACATGTTACAGAAAAGGTTAGCTCTGACACATTCAAATATTTTATTTATGATAGAACAGTATACACTGAGGCAGCTTATTTAGGATGTGTTTGGAATAGGTATTATAGTGACAATCTTAAAAGTTGTTTGGACACTATCTGATTGTAAAGTTATGCTTATATTTTTCTGTTTAGATAACAGGTATGATATAAACCTATTCATTGTTATACTGTATGTATACTGTAAAGTACACCTCTCCAGTATCTTTTGTCTATTTTTAAAATTATGCTAAATGTGTCTGCTTTTCCTCACTACAAAGTGGCTGCAACTGTGAATTTCTAGGTACTCCAAACTGTGCCTTTCTTTGTCTACTGTTGATCCGAAATGTAGCAGCCAGCTTCGCAAGCATGTAATTGTAATGTAGAATCCCATCCATGTCTTTTAGTATGCTGCATGTTAATTTGAAAATTTTGATCATTATTTAAATAAAAAAAAATAAATGTCTAATACTTGTCCATATGTCAAAATCTGGTAAATCACCTAAATGTTGAATGAGTTACTTAAGGGGCTGGTTGTCTTAAAATTGTTTTAAAAAAGCACAGTTGATTTTTAGCTTTCTATTACAAACCCTCTAAATAGTGGAACAACGTATTCTATATTAAAGCTCTATCATCTGTGTAAGCATTTTAAAAGGGATTAAGATGTACTGATATATTGTAGAATTTATCAATTTGCAGAATTCATTATCCTACTGTTTTGAAAAATTCAAGTGGGTGCTCTTCAGTGTTTCCTTTTTTAGGTTCACTGTCTTGTTAACATATTCAATGTGTCTAGTTTCATTACTGCACATATATTAAAAAAATCATGCAAGATGATAGAAAAGAAAAATCCAAGATGTCATGCTGTAATCATTTGGCTGCGGTGATACTTCTGGCCTCAGACGATGCCACTATCAAAGACATAAAAAGGATCTAGTCTCTGCCTCAGAAAAAAAGTCTGTATTCAAAATGACAGAACCAGTGCATCTGCAGAATTAATGAATAGAGAACTGAAGTGTTAGGAGTGAAGAATTACTGAGCTAGTGGTCCTGAGTAGCAACCCCGGGTATATATCTCATGTAAAAGTTTTTTTTCCCCATTTCTCTATGTCACAATATGTATTGTTGTGTTTCTTATATTTTCATATTTGTTTGCCTGTTATATCCTCTGCATAATTTACAAGCAAATAATAAACTATTTGACTCTATTACATTATCCATTATGGATAACTGTTTTAATAAGTTATTCTGTGTGTTTTATTTATTTATTTTTTGCCCATTTAGTTTACACTCAGAATTCCATAATGACAAAATGAAAACATGTTTTCAGAAAGATTGGCTAGTTTATTGAAAATCAAAAATGGAAATTTCTCATTCACACAAGTATTCAGACCCTTTACTGTGGCACTGCAAATTATGGTCAGGTGCACCCTGTTTGTGTTAACCATCCTTGAGACATTTCTAGAAATTCACTGGAGTCCACCTGAGGCAAACTGAATTGATTGGACACAGTTTATTTTGTTTGCATACATCTTAATGAGTTGACATATAGATTATGCGACATAAATAACATGAGGTTTTTTCATGAACATTTTTAATATCGTTTGCTGTCACCATAGGCTCTCATTCTAACAGAAACAATGTTATCTCCATTTTCCATGAAAATATGAGGTTCATTTTTTTTTCTCACAGAACATGTGAGGTAAGTAGCATATCAAAAATATAGTTTTTGAGTGGAGTATTCCTTCAAAACATTTGGACAATTTTATTAATAACGGGTGTCATACACGCACGATTGGGAGGCAGCTAAAGGGCTTGAGTAATAGTAGTTCCACGCCAGACCTGGGGGTGGCAAGGTGCACTGACTTTCTCTCTCAATCCTCTGCAGACCATCCACAGAATATCCTGCATCTTTTTGGCATCAATGATAACGTCACTTCCAGTTCCGGAGCACACTTCGAGGTCACTTCTAGTCCTGATGACGTCACTTCCGGCGCACAGTATGGTGTCACTTTCTGCCCAGATGACATCATTCTGGTTCCGGTCCCGATGACATCAGTTCCTGTCTTGGCCTTTAAAGCCGCCATCTTTAATAGCATTAAATCAGTTCTGTTTTGGACTCTGACCTGTGAACAACTCACAAAAACTTACCCATTTGCAGCCAGGGCATAATATACGGGTGGCTGCCCCAAACCTTTTTGATGTCTCTGATTTGTTCCTATGACACAGGCCATTCAGTCAAACAAAGCTCTTTAATCCTTTTCTCTTAATTTTTCCCAAATAACATCAAGTCAGGTTTCAAGGGTGTCCAAAATATTTACTGTATCACATGACTTGTTCTTTTATTCCAAGTGTCTGTGATTCTCTTTGTGAAGAAAACCCTGTTAACGTTTGTGTGAAATTTGCCCATAACATGTTTCCATCTGTGTCCATTTGTTCTTATTAATTGGTTCTGTACACTGTCTGGATGTACATAGTGATGAGTCCACTACACATCCAAAATCCTTCACATAAGGTGCACTTTCAAGTTTCAGACCCCCATTATGTATTCAAGTTCATACGTGCAATGCATTATATTTCCTTGCATTAAACTTTATCTACCCACAATTGTAAATTCTGTCCAGCTCCATTTATATTGATTTGGCTGATTCCAGATTATCTGTCACCTGTGAACTTACCGAACTTGTTTTTTATATCTTTATCAAGATCATAAATATGGCATATTAATAAGACCAACAGCTGCAGTGTTGATACCTTAAAGGCAATAACATTAAAAAAATTTTGAAAAGGTTCAGTGCATAACTTGCCTCATTCTTCTTGTTAACCCAAATGCATACCCAACTCCACACTGCACCTTGAACTCTCGCTTTTAGCTTGATCACAAAAACCTTATCAAGCGCATTCTCAAAATCAAGACAAATAATATCATACACACGTCTCTTATGATGGGCATATGCTAACTTTCAATGTGTAGGAATTTCCCCAGTGTGCATTGAAATTTAAAAAGTATTATCAAGGGTTTATACCGTATGTGTATTCGCTATCCTTCTTAAGCAATCTAGGATATATTTTGGCTGGTTGTGAAGATACAGTATGTTTGGTTTCAGCCTTTTTAATCTAAGCAGCATTTCATTCTCTATAATTATAGAGCACATTTTTAATAGTTTCTGTTATTTCTAGCACTCTACTCAGATGAAAACATCAGGAAAATGCATATTTTAGTTCTCAACATACCACACTTCCTCCTTGATCATTCCTTTACAACTACAATACTGAAAAAATCTCTTTGTTCCATTTTTTCAGCTTTTTCTTCAGTAATTCTTTGTAACTGCCTTTTAACATCCTCTAATGCACTCATAAATTAGCGCTGGAGTAATTTGTCTTGTACGCATTATACAGCTATTTATTTTTTCTTTGCAACTTTTTACTTCCTTATTTATCACTGTAGAGTTTCAAACTGCTTCTATGATTCAAGAGGAATTTGTCCTGAACTGTAATTAAAATGCTTTTAAACCTGCTCCACATCTACACAACTGTCTCCACACACAGTTTATTTCAGTTTTGAAATGTTCTGGTAAATTGTGCTTTGTAGAATAAATGGGATTCATATATTGTGTAGTGGAGCCACAGAACCAAGGATTCAGCATTTACCCATAAATATTTACTTGACTACAACATTACCATACACACAGAAAAAAAATAGTAAACTGTATAATTGACAATAAAGATTGTCATTCTTATACTTCACTGTGACTGAGAAGTTTAGGACACAATAGAAATGTGTAGTGTCCTGAATGTAGGCTAAATTTATAAAAACACACTTGATTTTCTATTTCTTGTATTTGACAAGAAGGTAATAAAAACAAGTCAGGCAATGTAAATTTCCCGTGTAGTTTTATATTACCAATGACAATTTAAGACAGTGAATTGTATCCTGTAGCAGAAATGCACTGTCACTTAATGGGCTACTGTACTTCTTGTTTACGTGGAGATAAGACAAGCTACATGGTGTGCGGTGGACACTGAAGTAGGGTGTAGTCTGAATACAGATAACTCTTAGTACTCTGTGCAAATCCATCACTAAACTAAATCTGTCTAATTCTGATTTAGTATTATTTAAGCTTTAGCAGGCTAAAATAAGTAGATGTTTCATTCTGCATGCTTTCCGATAGTCTCATTCCTATTCTTGCCCAATGAAAGCTGTATAGGTATTCTTATTGAAAGTCATTTGACAATGGTGTTACTTTTCAGAATTTTTACCATTTTGCTTTATTTTGTGTGATGTTCTTTCTGTTATCTTCTGAGTATCAAGATGGCCCCGGGATGGCTTTGTCGGTCCTCCACTCACTGTGTGTGCCTCCCGCGACATCATAACTCTAAAGTAGCAAAAGAAGTGTG
>JANRMT010062796.1:24272853-24284696 GCA_026402145.1 Polypterus bichir lapradei
TAAAGTGTAGGCTGGTGATTCCAATTCCCACTACACGGGGTGTCACAGTTAGTAATACTGAATAAGTGACGCATCACTGGTGGAAATGCGGTGTCCTACAGGAGGGAAGTGGACAGTCTGGCATCATGGTGTGAGGACAACAACCTCACTCTCAACACAGACAAAATGAAGGAGATGATAGTGGACAAGAGGAAGGAGAGGAGACCTCACCGGCCACTGTTCATCTGAGGGCTTGAAGTGGAGAGGGTGAGCAGCATTAAATACCTGGACGTCTACATTAGTGAGGACCTCACTTGGACACTTAACACCACACAACTGGTCAAGAGGGCTCAACAGCGGCTGTACTTTCTGAGAAGGCTGAGGAAATTTGGTATGTCGACTAAGATCCTCGGCAACTTTTACTGCTGCATTGTTGAGAGCATCTTGACCAACTGCATCACCGTGTGGTATGGCAACACTACTGCTATAGACCAGAAACGCCTGCAGAGAGTGGTAAAGACTGCTGAGAAGATCACCAGGACCCCACTGCCCTCTCTGCAGAGCATCTACAACTACAGAGTCCGCAGGAGAACTGCCTCGAATCCTCAGGGACCCCACCCACCCCCAGCACGAACTGTTCATACTTCTACCCTTAGGCAGGAGGTATAGATGTATGAATTGCAGGACTTCCAGGCTAAAGAACTCTTTCTTTCCCTAGGCCATTAGACTCCTAACTGACTGGAGTTTATAACCATGGTTCACCTTATTCTATTTACTTCACACAACTGTATTTGACTTGTCCATCACACACCTACCTGCACAATTACATTTTATACTTCTATTCTGTTTTTATACTTTATGCTGCCTTTGTTACTTATTATCTATCTGCTACTTATTATTTATCTTTATACGTTGGTTTTGTCATTTGGTGTGGACAGCAAAGAAAGAATTTCATTGTACAGGGAAACGTGTTTCCTTACTGTGCACATGACAATAAACCTTAAAAAAAAAAGAAAGAATACGCAATCTCTATCAGAGGTTTATTCTTTCTCCTTGCTACCCATTATAATTAACTCATATATTTAATACCTGTTTCATAATAAATACAGATACATAAAGTTGGTGCCTATCTGACATAATGGCACAACTGTAATATAATATTCTCAAAGACTCTCAATCTAATTCAGGTTCATGGGGGACAGAAACCTGTCCAAGCTGCACTAGGCACAAGGCAGGAAACAATCTTGTCCAGAGTACCTGTCCATAGAAAGACACACCAAGTGACCAATTTAGAACTGCCAATATTCTAACCCAGCATGTTGGATCTCCAAGGTGTCATCAATACTGTGCCTCTTTGCCATCCAGCATAAGATATTCAGAGAGAAAATACAGTATATACATAGGTCAGCATTGTGCTATCACTCAATGATTAACAAGCTGTAAAGATGACAAGTCTGTAGCTGTGGAATCTTTGACTATAATCCACTTATTGATTTCAGTTAAAGCAGTAAAAAAATCGTTAAGGAAAACTATTTTGTAGTTCTTTAGCGTTTGGGAAGTGATCTATTCTTTAATGCATCCTTGGAGGCTTTTAAAACATCTGACCAGGAAGACAGAGCTTTATTATGGGGTGTTTCTTTTGATAATGAAAACTTCTTTTTCTCATTTACTTTTTCATCCTCTACCAATTCAAATATCTCTTTACACTCACCAGCTGCTTTGTGCCACGTGTAGTGTTTTCAAATTAGTAAAAGAACATTGGTCAATTAAATTATGTTTACTTTTGGTACTTTTTGCTTGTTTCCATTGTAATATAGATATTGTAATGTCTATGTAATGACAAACAATATCTGTCTATGATCTGTTATTGTGAAATTTCATGCCATTTATAAATGGAAGCTCTCCACCCTCAGATTATTAGAAAGTGTTTATTTTCTAACAAAAAATCCCACCAACATATATTTGAGCTATAAGTAAGGAGAACACAAACAACAAACAAGTAAAATAAAACAAAATAAATACTTGTTTTGTTTTTATTAAGCAAATAGATCTGCCAATGGGGTAAGTAAAATTTAATTTAGAAGATTTCTAATAAGCTACATAATCTTGAAAATAAATTACTTGATAAGTCAACACAATAAGTAAAATAATATTTAATGGCTTCATATAAAAACTTCTCACTTCGTTAGCCTTCATTTTTTTTAGTGTACGTGTGACTCATTTTCTTGCAGGCTTCATTTCTGGGCACCATGAAATGGGTATGATAGAGTCTTCTGTCTTCTATCCGCAACTACTATCATCTCATAGATCACCTCCCCATAGTACTATCACTGCCAGTCACTCTCATTCTTTGGGGATCTACTGAGTGACTGCCCAAAACAGAAGCTTGCCTGCCGGGCAGCCTTAAATTATAGGTGATAGTAAGCTTCATTGTACTGAATCACTATGCATATGTTGCTGTGTTGGATATGTATAAAAATTGTACTCTGTTGTCACAATACTATTTATAGTAAGCTCCAAAATATATGGAAGGGTAAGATTATGCAAAGCTATGTATACAATTTAGAGTCTCATAAAGTCAAAGGTAACCAGCTGTAACAATGCTAAGACAGGTAAAATATGCTCAGATATTTATTTGTTTGCATGTTAAGACTTTTTCTGCTGCATTTTGATCTAGCTGCAGTCCATTTATGTCTTTCTTAGTTGGTCATGTTAAGAATGCATTACGGTAATCTAATTAATTAAAAAAAAATGTATTAATTTTTAAGCATTTTCCAGTGTTGTAAGAGATTTAATCTCTGCAATATTTCTTAATTGAAAAAATATTGTCTTAGCTGTATAGTTAATAGACAATTTGAAATGTAAGTCCAAGTTCATAATAATGAATTGATTTAAAGGTGATCATGTTTATTTCTAAGACCCTTACTTTTTAATTCTTCCAACTATTAAAATGTGTTTTTTCCTTGCTTATCTTGAGAAAATTACTACTCATCCATTTAACTTTGTCAGTCAGCTGAAAAAGCAATGTTCTGTGAAAAAATATTTGTTTCCATCCTTATGAAATAAAAAAAGAATACCAGGATGAAGGCAATACATTTTGGGAGGTAATAAGGAATATTTCTAACATAAAAGTAAGTTAATTTCTTACTTTAATAAAATGTGTAATAAAGTGTCACACGTGTGTGCTTGGGAGACAATGATGATGGTAATTACCTGAAGGACTAGGGTCTAGTGCTGTGTACTAATTAATGCCTTCTCTTCTCCTCCCTTAGCCAAACAGAAGATAGACAGCCACACCATCACTAACATCACTTCCATGTCTGTCTGCTTAGACCAGGGGTGTCAAACTCCAGTCCTGGAGGGCCACAGTGGCTGCAGGTTTTCATTCTAACCATCTTCTTAATTAGTGACCAGTTTTTGCTGCTGATTACTTCTTTTAATTAACTTGACTCAGGCCCTTTAGTTGTTTCTTTTTCCTTAATTAGCAGCCAAACAATAATGAGACACACAACAAGCTGCCACATCACACAATATCTGAAAATAAAGAAAGGTGAAGGTCTCAGTAAGGTTGATCTCTCAACTCACCAAAACACTTTGACGATGTTCATATGAAAAACCGAAAATCAACAGTTTTGGAAATGTCAGCTGTGGCAAAACAAGAGCAACAACAAGCCATGGAATTAAATAACGAGTTTAATTAACAGCAAGAATTGGCTTCTCATTAGGGAACTGGTTGGAGTGAAATTGGCAGAATTTTGAACCCCCAGTTTAGCTGGTCATCTGTTGGCTCGTTTCACATCTCATTTCTTTTTGGCTGCCATTTATTGAAGAAAGGAATACATTCAGATCACTGAATCCTTAAAAACAGCGCTATTAAAATGAAGAGAAAAGAAATTAATTAGCAGTAAAACCTGGTCACTGATTAGGGAAAGGGTTAGAATGAAAACCTGCAGCCACTGCGGCCCTCCAGGCCCGGAGTTTGACACCTGTGATATAGTTAAAAGGGGGTCACCAAGGTGGAGCCCCAACTCTTTATCATTGTCTAGGTCATCTTTTAAAAGAGTAATTAATTTTATAGAATAGTAAGATAATCTGGACAGCATGGTGATGTGGTGGCTGAAACTGTTAACACAGTTTAAAAGAATATGAACAACCATGAACTCTAACAGTAATGAGTATATTATGCCCAGAGGGGACTGGGCGGTCTCTTGGTCTGGAATCCCTGCAGATTTTATTTTTTTTTCTCCAGCCGTCTGGAGTTTTTTTTTTGTTATTTCTGTCCACCCTGGCCATCGGACCTTACTTATTCTATGTTAATGAATGTTGACTTATTTTTATTTTTTTTGTGTCTTCTATTTTTCTATTTCTTCATTTTGTAAAGCACTTTGAGCTACATTTTTTTTTGTATGAAAATGTGCTATATAAATAAATGTTGTTGTTATATTAAGATTTCTATTAGGAATAGTGCATTCGCACAAAAAAATATTTCATTTACAGTGTATATTAAATAAAAAACAGATTTTAGATTAGTACTCAGTCCGTAACTGCATTATATTTTATAACATACTAACCACGCTTGAAAACAGGTTTCTGTATTCATGTGTGTCTGAATGTCTCTATCGAGCGCATTCCCATAAAGCCTGCATCTCAAACATTATTTTCTAGTTGCCTTGCTTGCCTCCTGTCCGCTTTTATACTGTACTTGCTGTCTTCGAACATGACTCTCCGCTTGCCTCCCATGCCGTTTCTCCTCCTTTTGTGTCTCACACTTGCACTTCCTCTTTCGTTGCATCACCAAAGCCAAGCTAACCAATGACTTCAAAGCGACAGTGACTAATAGGCTCAAAGGGACTGGACACACAGAATTTAGTGTTTTATTATACAGTAGATTATATACTAGATAGGTATTTATAATCCATATGTCAAATGTCCCAATTATACTTATTAAACGTATTTTTCAGTTTTAATTTTCGAAAGATCCATCTCACACAGATTTTAAAACTGCAGTATATTTGGCCCATAAACAATACAAAATAATAATTTTGAAGTTGAAAGGTAAATTGCTGGTTGTCTTACTCTTGGACAAAAACCAAAAGATCTTTTACAGTCACATGCAAAACCATGACAATAGCGGGTCCGTGATAAATTTAAAAATGTCAATAGATAAAGTCTATTATGTCGCTTCTTGAGTTTAGCAATACCTATAATTATGGAAAGCAAAATCACACAGGGAACAGTTTTTTTTATTGTTACAAAGCAAACTACATCAAATATTGCAGTGCATGCTGAAAAGCAATGTGTCAGAGTCATAGTCTGAGAATTCACCAGCTCATCCCAGACATATGTCAGCGATGACATAAACCTCCACTTGACCAGTGATATTGAGGAGTTCACCTGAAGTCAAAGAGACAGAAGCAAGCATCAGCTCAAGGATGGTGATTCCAAAATCTATGTGCTGTTCTAAAAACTTCTTTCCCTGTCGAAAGAGTTTTGTGAAGATACTATTTAACTTTCCGTTGGCTAAAACAGTTTGATTGAGGTGCACTGTACTTTCTTGATAAATACATCCAAAATCTTAAAGCTTCCACCATGCTGCTATCCCACTTCACCAAATACCATGTGCAACTTTCAAAACAAAGAGAAGAGGTGTAAGTGGATAGTGAACATGGCAGGTATAGGATGTTGTTTTGTTTTTCTTTTTTTTTATACAGAATGCATTCTTGGCACTTAACACTAACTTGCCACAACACTTCCCATGCAGTGACAAAACTGTGAACAAAAATTAAGTGGCATTATCAGCAATTTAATTACCTTCTGTCAAGTTGTGCCATTATGAAGATCTCTCTGCACTGATATAGCTACATGGATTTAACTAGAATTGTGGTGCATTCTCACTATTGTATGGTGGTTTGGTATGGAAAAACGTAATAATTTAAAAAGTGAAAAATTATTTTTTTTGTGGATCACAGATGTTATTTTTGATGGCAGATGGTTACAACCTGAGTGCTTGCCAAAGTTATGGTTAGAAATAATAATAATCTGCCATAGCCAGTGATATTTTATAAGAAAATATTTCAGGGACATGATCAACATTCTGACTTAGTGGAAAGCAAATGTCAGTACTAGCTATAAGGGTATTTTTAACCAGGAAAAACAGAATATTGGTCTGGGGATTCAGCACAGTTAGAACTCAAAATACAACACACTGACAGCCCCTTATCTTGATGGCCAGTGGGACAGACAAGAAAGTAAACTCCTTATGCCTGATATTTATCTAGCTCTTATTTTTCATGTAGCGTTCCTTTTTTTCAGCCTTGCAGAAATCATCAGAGTGCAGTGTCTCAGATGCACAGTATACACTTATTGGCACCATTTTTGAAGAATAAAAAACAGAAACAATAAACCAACAAAAAGTCAAAACATGTAAAGAAAGATTTTGTTTCAGGTAGAAGACTCAAGTTTTGTTTCAAAATTAGGTTTCATTTTCTTCTCATTATAATAGTGTAAGGGATAAGTAGGAGCTCTAGATAAAGTAGAAGTGTCAGGATTGAAGATTCTGGGGGTGTCTTTGGTAAATTTTAGTCCCATTTCTGCTTTTTTTAAGATCTGTTTTGTTTGAGAATCTTGTAGTTTTTTTTTTTTTTTTTTTACTTTGGTAGTTATGTACTGTGGTGGGCTAGTGCCCTGCCCAGGGTTTGTTTCCTGCCTTCTGCCCTGTGTTGGCTGGGATTGGCTCCAGCAGACCCCCATGACCCTGTAGTTAGGATATAGCGGGTTGGATAATGGATGGATAGTTATGTAATTTTTTTTGTTTTTGTTTTTTTTTTTATTTGGGGGAATCAGTTTTCACTGCAATGGCCAGTACTTGTTAAGGATTAGCTGCCTTATGTCTTCACTATGAGCCTTAACACTTCCTATTGTAATATTCAAATGAATAAAATGAATGGTGAGTCCTTTCAGACAGTTAGCAATAGCCAGTTTTAGAGATCAATGGTTAAGGTTGTTAGCGAAGGCTGCTACACAAGTCATTAGATCAAGCTCCAATGTTTGAAGTCTACACCAGAATCATGTACCTAGTTTGTTTATTTGAGCACAAAGTTGTTCCTTCGTTTCATAATGTCTGCATATTGTTTAATGTGCGCAGTCAACCATTGTGACATTCAAGACATCACAAACCCCACAGCATGCACATCATGTGCCCAGCAATACATAGCATCTAAAGCTCCAAGCTGACAGTGCCCATGAAAGCAACCACACAAAAAGATGGCTTACATGAAAAACAATACAGTAGTACACAAAAAGGTGACATAATGATGACACAAAATGAATGATAAAAATAGTAGTAAACAAAAATGAAAAAACTGTGTCAATGAAACAGGTGTCTAAAATGGTAATTTTAGTCATTCAGAGCTTCACTAAATGCTGATAATATTCATTATGTTGTAGGTTTTCCTGCTGTATTTTCCTAATCTTTGTCCCATGTTATGTTAAGTCATCAGTGTGAGGTTCTCCCAGTGTTCATTGTCTATAATTGTGAGAGGAGGTAAGCACACTGTACTCTCTGTATAGTGGAATTAATTCAAGTATTTTAAATTGCTTGAGTTATTTTTTTGTATGTGACAGAAATCAAGAATATAGATTGGTTGTTTTGAAGTGTTTTGAATTATTTTATATTAATTTTGGTTATGTGATAATGTGAGTATTCAATGGCCTTTCTACATTTCTTTTTTTGTTAATAGGAATTGTAGGGACAGAGCTTGAACAATCATATTTTGTGTTTTCTTTTGTAACAGTTCAAGTAATTTACTTTTCTAGCATTTGCTCACTAAGCGGCACATGATTATGTATGCTATTACTGCTATATGGAGCAGCCATTGAACTGTAAATTAGAATCGCATGCCAGTATTCATTGTGTTGAAATGTGAGAGGAGGAATTGTATGGACAGAGCTTGAACCTTCATATTTTGTGTTTTCTTTCTTAACATTTCAGCCTGTTAGTGATACATGTAAACAGACAAAAGAGCTCAGTGTTGTTGTCTTACTGCTACACGGAAGCTTATATGACGTGGCACATTGCAAGTCACAATACAGACATTTCAGAGGATAACTACATTAGATATAAAGCCAAAGCGCAGCAGTACAGCACATCCAGTGAACACTGATTACACCAACAATAGAGACAGATGCTAGAAATAAATTAATAATGCATTCCAGATACCTGTGAGTGGCAGCTATTGGTATGTGTAGCATACACCATTACTGTTTCTCTGACAATGATAACATTTATGGTGACTCAGAAAAATGATTAGTGGATATTTTTATATGCCAGCTGGTTGCAACAACCAATCTTCTATTTTCTGCTCATTATGGCTAAGTTGGTTGGTAGCTTGCTATGAATCTGTTGGTTTGCAAAGATGATAAAAATACCTGGTCAACAACTGTTATTTTGTTAAGTAAAACAAGATTTTCTTAAATTGTGTTTATAATAAATACAATCTTACATATTTTTGTTGCATTGGAGAAAGAAACTAGTATTAAAGATTAAAGATGGCAAAATGGTGTATTTAATAAATAATAACTAGCACATGAGCTACTTGCAATGTTCTTATTCTGTATAAGGCAGGAAGCATGGCAATTTTGGTAAAGATTTACAAATTGTGTGTGTGTCATCACTGGACATAGCCAGAGATGCACAGACTTATTAAAATTGTTCAGTAGGAGACACCTATAGAAGATGGAACTGCCGCACACATACCCTTCAAGTCCATCTCTGTTTAGAAGTTTTAAATTCAAAAGAGGTTGTCCTTAAGTAAAATTATAGAGCAAGTAAATTGTCAGGTGCTTTGGCATCATTCCTGAATTCCTGCAAAATAATTTCACAACCTTGCTTTATTTATCACCCTTACTTACAACACCACCTAGACTTAGCTGGCTGTTTGTCTAATTTACTTTGCAGCGTCAATGGTTTTAGCCTGTAGAAAAGATATGATTATTGCCACTGATTTAGCAGGTGACCTATTGGACAGGAATAAACAACCACATAGGGGATAGGCAGAAGGATGGCCATCATTCTGAACCACTTCTTAGGGTTGAAGAGCAGCAGTTAAGTCAGATGAGTCCATTTCAGAAAGGACAGATGAGTTACTGATCAACGAGGAATTGATGATTTTACAGGATTAAAACTACTGTTGCTTAAGACATGTAGGTGGACAACATAAATACTACCACTACTCAATCCAAAGTTCCACGTCTTTCATACTAAAAAACGAAAGTATTTCTTTCACAATAAATATATGTTCTTCTGCATTTTGTTTGTGAGAAGACCAGCCCCTTCCTGAATTCGACAAACTAAGCATCAACAGCGTTAGGCTTGCCAGGCATATACACAGGAACGGCACAAATGATATTTCACATGAGCACGCTAGGGTCTTGTGAACAATGCCCTTAATTGAAAACTAAGGTCTTTCATCCATGTGTGGACAACTAGCTGGAGCCAACAGAATGAGTTCCTAAAAACTGATGGGCTTGAACTCATGCAGCAGCTCTTTTCCCAGGGTGGCCCACTGACAACATCAAATTGCAGCTGACTTCACAGGCTGGCTCATTAAACGGGTTAAGCTACCTGTGCTGAATTGAGTAGGAGTAAAAGTATAAATTTAATACAAGAACCTTTTTTATGATGTGTTCTTCAGGTCCAGCTGGCTTTTACTTGCCTAGCAGCAGCTGTGTTTTTCTTATATACCAACTGTCTTTGACTGAGTTGTGGTTCCGCTCAATCTTGCGTTTCTGCGTTAATGCTTGGCAACTGTCCAGTTTCTGAAAACGCATGCACGTCTCTCTGAGCAGCATCTGTCCGGGAATAAAGAAGCCAAACATTTCAAACTAAACAGTGGCTGTCCAGTGTTTTTCAGTTCTCTGAACAATTCATTGGCAGCTTTTAGTTAAGTGCTGAGAGCCAGCAGTTTTATATTAACCTAATCAGCACAAACTCCAAACAACTATGCCGCTCTTGATCAAGAAGAGTCTAAGCAGCTGCTTCATTCTTGTTCCACAATCACAGCCTACATACACACAGAAGCTCTGCTAGCTCCCACACAGTGGTGCGTATTTTGTTTTTTGTTGCTATTTTAACTTTGCTGACTGCAGAATGCTTATATATACATTTCTTATGATTGTTAGGCACTAATAAACATCAGGACATGATGCAAAGACATATGCCTTTAATTACCTGATTTGAACTACTTATGTCTTCAGCAGTTTAGACCGAGAAGCAATAACAGCTGCTGTTCAGTCAGTTAAGACAAGGCAATTGGCCTCTCAAGTAAAGCAGGTAGTAGCAGAAGGGGGTAAGAGGTACAAGTCAGGCTAAATAATCCATCTAACTGGCCTCCACAATCCTGTTTGCTTCTAATTAACATGTGATTCGTAAAAATGTAAATGATGAACTCAGACTGAGGATTTCAACATATAGTATACACAAAGAGGTTGCTGTACTTTTACTTCAATATCTTGCTTCATGAAGTAATATCAGATTCAATAATACAACAGCCTGTCGTCTTTACTTTTAGTTGAGAAAGAACTGCTGGTTACAATAAGAACAAAAGCAGGTAAACTTACTGTATAAATTGGTTAATAAGCGGTTACTTATCTAATCTGAATTTTTAATGATACAGTGACTGTACCATTTTACTCACTCCTCTTTAAATTTCTTCATAATCTTAAATCCATATCTTAAAGAGACAGCTAATATTCCATTGGGTGTATCAAACAGGAATCTTCACTATCACAATGATTTTCATCAATAATATCTAGCATTCCTCTCACAGTCTTAAATGTCATCAACGTATGCTTAGTTCCCATCTCAAATTTAAAATTAGGCCAGTCAATAAAGCTTTTCTATGAGGTTCATCAAATATAGTGTGAAAATTGCAGTGAAAATCCTTGAAAGAATCAGCAGAAAGGATAATTTCCACCCAAAGCCATCCATACATACTATAGCAACCAAAACATCTATCGAGATCACTGACATAACAAGGCAGGTAGACAGTTTTGGGTTTGGTGCTGTTGAGTCTTAGGAAATAGTAACAAGGATAGCTTGCAGCCTTCATATGTTGTCTGAGTAAATTGTTTCATGTGTCTTCTACATGGGATCCAACCTCTGAAGAATATAAGCTTTCCTCAAGGCCATAAGGCATATTAAATAAAGAAAAAAGAACAATATTTACTTATTTGTACAGCGAATAACAAGACATGTCTGCATGCACTTTTTTGTGGCATTACACATGTATTTTTTGAGCATGTCCGTGCCAAATAAATAACATTCGACGTTTTGAAGAAATCATTTTATGACACGATTTACCTTTATTTATTTACTTACTTCCTAAAGCCTAAAATCACAAGTAGTGTGCAGAGGGCATGCTCAAAACTGTGTGTAATGCCACGAAAGGTGCCTGCTGACACTTTAGTATGCAAGCAATGGTATGTGCATTCTTGCTCCGATGTAGAAGGGAGCTGAGTTTACCTCTGTTACAGCGCGTCTATGTGGGGTGTGTTTGGGCTCGTGAACGCAGCTGAGATACAAATATCATAAATTACACCGGCTGTTACAGACTGAAATCAAATGTATGTTTTTATTCTAAAATAGTAAGACTAAGAGCAGTTTACTTCTCGACACAGAGTGGTGCAGGATCGAACTCGCGACCTTTTGATTCCCAGTCGGCAGCTGATTCTATTGCGCCACAGAGGCATCTATACTAATAAAAGGCAAAGCCCTCACTGACTCACTCACTCACTGACTCATCACTAATTCTCCAACTTCCCGTGTAGGTAGAAGGCTGAAATTTGGCAGGCTCATTCCTTACAGC
>JANRMT010062796.1:24285096-24342048 GCA_026402145.1 Polypterus bichir lapradei
CCATATTGAACTTTTCAACAGTCTTTGTTACTTATGGGCCCATCTTCAAGAAATTTGGTACATGGGTTCCCAACGCTAACTGAATCCTACTTACGTACATATATACGTTTATAGCCTGCAGCTCAGTCACTGTGTGAGGTGGCATTGGGTCCTCCATCCCAACGCCTCCCACGTTGTTGGCTGCCTGCCTATATAAGACCGTCCGTCGCTCCGGTCTCTACATTCCCTTCCTTGCTTCGCCACGGGATTCACGTCTCCCTACTGATAACTACAGCCTTTTTGTTTAATCCACGGCTTCTCCGCTGTTTTATTGTTTGTTTATTACAATTATAGTTATTGTATAGGTATTTTAGACTTACTTTACATTGCTCAGGTACCCATTTCCTTTATCATTCCAACCCCCATTACCATGTCTATCGAGGTGATCACTATCGATCAAAGAACTGTCACTTACTGAGTGGTTTCCATGCCCGGAGATGGCACCTACCTTTTCCATTCTCTTTGTTACATATTGCACGGCCATATCAGGCTCACTCTTGATATCCGGAGGAACATTGTGTTTTATGTATTGAATGACTGGGACAGGTTCAAGGTGAGTTGATGGCTGCCGCTGAATTGTTCGGTTGTCGCTTTCAAGTGTACCGAAATGGCCAAATATTTTACACCTTTTGACAACTGCCAATGCCTCTTAAACATCTTAGATTCACAGGTGACGATTTCAGTAGTGGACACTTTGATGTTTATGACTGTTTAAACTCTCAAAAGCTGGATGTGATTTTATCGATGAAACTGGTTGTGTGCTTACAATGCATGACAGATGCCGAATGTCACTGCAACACAACAAATCCTGCAAATACTATTGTAATTGAAACAAACCATGAAACTCAAACCGATTATGACAGCAGCAATCCAAGCTGTGAGATTTGAGACAAGATTACTGTTCACATGGCCAACTGTAAGTTACATGCTCAAGAGTAAGCTCAGCACACAGCTTGGTCATATTACAACCGGAGGGCCGAACTGACAACATGGTATACAAAGAGATCTTTAACAAATAATTATTGGCATATTTTCCCTCAGTTTAAAAAGGTAAAATTTTCTTCTTAATAAAAATTTTAAGGCAGTACTTCGCCGCTGCGAAGCCGGGTATTTTGCTAGTTCATAATAAATGGGTGTCAATGTCGCATGTTAAGGCGGCTTTTTGTTTCTGCAGTTACATTTTTGAATAAAAGCGCAATTGTTGTGTTAGATTTGTAGCTTTTGTGAAAGTATTTGTTTGATACTTCAGGCTTCATACATTATATAGTTTATGCCTACATTTTGTCATCTACTACTAGAATATAAAAAACGTTTCTGTTTTAACAATGTGTTTACACAGATTACTGTAGAAACGGAACAGACATGAAATGCGTGTGTTCCAAACAACGATCTATTATTTCCAGTCTAAAACTCCACTTCACTCCCAGAAAATCAATCAAGGCATGAGCTGGGAGTTGTTTGTGCACGTTCTAAGTCGGTGGGGGGATGGAATAGCCGGCTGCTTGCAGCCTGATTTTTATCAGCACATTTAGATGACAAAAGACGCTGGTGGAGAGCTGTAAACGATTTTAAGAAGCGATTTAAGGTGGGACGGATTTACGAGTTTTTTCGTAGGCTCTGGTAATTCTAGTGTTAATTTGCCTACATTGTTCTTTAAAGAGAGGCATTTTGTTAGACATTTTGCTAAAAAGAACCCAATGAACCTTCTAAATTATATTACCTGAAATAGTATGCCTATAACAGTTTCGATTTTCATTCATATTACCTACTAAGAAAGTGCTAAACTAAATCAATCAATGAAACTGTCTACATTTTTTTAAACTGTTAGCAAGATGTTCCCTCACAAGTGTTTTACCAGGCACATAAGAATCTGAAATAGACTACAAGATAGATTCCAGTATTATTTAACAATATCTACTTTGAAACCAGGAATTGAACAAAGAAGCTACTGTGTAAGTATGCAAACATTTTGTGTACCATACATTTTTTTTCTATTTTTTTTTAATCAAAATAAATGTGCATTTCATTTGGGAAATAAAATTAAATATAGTCTGACCTTTTTAATATTACATAAACGTGTAATCGTTAATTCAGCCTCAAGGAACAGTCATCTTATGATGTTTGTAAGTATTCCAAGGAAATAAATCCTCAGACAAAGTAGGATCTTATGATGTGATTTTAAGTGCTGGATGAAATATGACAGTAACAGTTGTGTGAAGCTAATTTAGCACAATAAAAGGTGGAAGGACTAGGCAAATTGGTTTCACACCACAGAAAAGTGTCAAGGTTCATACCATAGCTGCCAGACTCAAGAGAGTGGCATACAAACTAAATCTTACATTGAAAGAAAATAATAATCAACAATTCCAATGTCATAAGTACCAAGAGTCTTTTGCAAATAATTAAGCAGGATATAATAAAGACAGGCTTTTCAATAATTAAGATTTAATGAATAATGCTGGAATGTTTTGAGAATCCATTAGGTTCAATAAGTGAACTTAAGAAAATGATTAAAAAATGAGAAATAGTTTACAGCTTTAGTTATTTTCATTTTTATTTATTTTTAAAAGTCAACTTATATTTTTCCTGTAGAAATATTAAAATTTCACATTTGCATAGGGCTATCAATATACAGGCAGCAGCTGCTCATGTTCATCTGTCAGCTGCTCCTTCTATAGAGTCCCAATTTAGACAGAACAATTCAGTCTTTGAAAGTCAAATGCCTTGTTTCTCGTCATCTTTAAAAGCACAAATTTTGACACCTGCACTTTCTAGTAGGTCACTTGAGAAGACAGCATGAAAATGAGTATGAGTATGGCCAAGTGCTTGTGAAATAGTAAGTGTGACTCTCCTGAATGATTCTGAACATTTAGATGTGCATCCTTTACAAGAAAACTTTTACTGTATATGCATTGTATAATACTTCATATTCAACAGTTTATCAAAAGATTATTAGTGTTGTCTATTATGCATACTAGAGTAAAAACAATACTGGATTATTATATCAGTCATTATCATCATTTGCTTTAAGCTTTAACCCAGTTAAAGTTACAATACATTGACCAGGGTTTATTATGCCTCTCTATCCCTAAACAGTTTATTGAGGCCCAGCTGGGGAATACCCAGATTCATCCCAGACCGTTTAATTTCTCCAGCATGTCCTTGATCTTCTTTCTTCTTCCTGTGGTGGGAGGTGCTCAGGGGTATCCTAAATGCCTGACCCACCTAAACTGTCTTAATCAAGAGTATCAGTAGCTCTACTTCAAGGTATTGTTCTGTATTATTAAACTCCTCAAATGAAGAGTATTACAAATCTAATTACTTTGTTATTAGTTCATTACTATGAGATAAAATTACTATAAGTAAGGGAATAAAAAAATAATTAAAAACTAAGAAAAAATTTGGGATTTTATGCAGGTAAAATGGACATCTGAATTCCACAGGTTCCTATAAAATACAAAGATGAAGAACATTAAAGTGCACTGCCATGTTCATCTTTTTGCAGGAAGATACTGGTTGTTCATTTGTGACATATCCTGTAGAATTTTGTATATATTTAGAGATGGTCATCTTAAGTTTGCTCATACATTTATCATGCCCAGTATTTACCACAAAAAATGTCTATTTATAATACTATGTCATAAATATCCATCCATCCATTATCCAACCCGCTATATCCTAACTACAGGGTCACGGGGGTCTGCTGGAGCCAATACCAGCCAACACAGGGCGCAAGGCAGGAAACAAACCCCGGGCAGGGTGCGCACACACACACACCAAGCACACATTAGGGATAATTTAGAATCGCCAATGCACCTAACCTGCATGTCTTTGGACTAAGGGAGGAAACCCACACAGACACGGGGAGAACATGCAGACTCCACGCACGGAGGACCTGGGAAGCGAACCTGAGTCTCCTAACTGCAAGGCAGCAGCGCTACCCTCTGCGCCACCGTGCTGCCCCATGTCATAAATATGATTGCAGTAAATACAATATTCAATAATTGTTAACTTTCAACACAACTTTCTTTTTAATGCTATTATAATACATTTTCTACTGTTATGGGCCTGTCATAGTTGCACTGAAAACAATAATTCATAAGAAGTCAGTGTAATAACAATTCAATAATTTAAAACAATTACAAAAGTCTAGTAAGCTTATCTGAGACTGTAGCATCTACTGTTTTTGAAGATGCCTTGTTTTTTTTTTTACACTTGGAGTTCCATTATTCTTTTCTTCTCTGATTCCTCCTTCTGCCCAGTTGTTTGCTTCTCTGTACAAAGTCATTCATAGGTCTCTGACAATATATTCATCACTCTCTTTTCCAGAAACTGAAATCATGAAGAACTTTACTATAAAAAATAGTATCCATAACTCCCACCCCACAAGTGTTACTCAATAGGACTAGCTGCTGAGTCTAAGGCCAATGCTGACCACTAAATACCACTGGTACTTGCTGTCTCATGCTTGGGAACTGTCCCCCATATTTTCCTTCTGAATCTTCATCTCTTATTCTTTTCCTTGGATCATTTCTATTGATATTCTTCTTTAACTCCGCACTTTCCTTCTCCTGGATCATTCTATTCTGTCTCCCACTGTACAGCTTAAGTTTTTCTCCATGGGCACTATTAATACAAAGCTGGCAGTTTCCCCCTCTTGCTGGAAAACCATGAATTCCCTTTCTTCTAAATTGTGGTGGTCCAACTTTTAATAACCTGGGACCTCATATATAAATGGTGTGTACTCTCAAAAATGTTGCGTACGCCCATTTCCATGCTTACATCGTGATGTACAAAAAAATAAACTTGGTGTAAAGCCACACATATTCATACGCCAGCTCAATCCATTGCGTACGCAAGTTTTTGGCTCAGTTTTGCAAACTGGCGTCACCCAGCGTCAAAGCAGTGCTACTGTTTCTGTACAGTTTCATTGTAGTTAACCCGTAACAATATAATGGTCCATGGAATGGCCAAAATATTCCAAATACCATAGCTGCTTTAGCATGTTACTCTCAGTGCACCACTCAGAGTATTTTATACCACTGTATTTGAGTGTGGAATCACAGCTCTATGGCAACATATTGGAAAGACAATTATCAAGATGCAGCATCTAGCACAGGGGCTCCCAAACTTTTGGACGTCAAGTACCACCTGAGGTTAAGTGAGTTGCGTTGCGTACCACCCGAACCTTGTTGAAAGGGAGGGAGAACTGTAAGGAGGGGAGTTCGGGTCTAAACCGCCCCGAAATCTGAATAAAAGTTAAAGAATTGGAAGAAATTATGCATAAAATTAATGAAAACATTTGTGCATGTGCATAAATTAATAAATTCCGCCCCGAAAGTAAATCCTGCCTTCAGCCTGTATGTGACGCAGTTACCGAAGACGAAATGGTATCGACTTTGTGCTTAGATCTAGTGACTACGATGCAATACAGCGGCAGTGCGTGTATAACAACAAACGCAAGCGGTTTCTGTGAGGCAGAGTTACCGAAGACTAAATAGTGTTGGCTTTGTGCTTTCATCTCATGACCAAAAGCTCAAACAGTGAAGAAGCAGAAGTTGACTTCAGCAAAACGGAATTATGGTAGTGTTAAATCAACTAAATACTGATTCGAATAATAGGTTTTATTTATTCAGATGACGAAATTTCACACCACACTAAATTTGGGAATCCACGTATTATAGTATTTAAACAGTTTCATTGGTTTTTGCTCACAACAGGCTTGTCATAAAGGGTTTTGCACAGATAAATTAAATTTCAGGGACCGTGATGCGTACCACCTGAAAAGGCTCTGCGTACTAGTGTTTGGGAACCGCTGATGTAGCACATGCTGCCTCAGCCATGTGCACAGTCTATTTGAACTTCTACCATACGGCAAACACTTCAGAGCCTTTCCTGTTGGGACCTCACGGTTCAGAAACAGTTTCATCCCAAGAGCTCTAAATGCACTCAATCAGTTCATCAAGTGCTCCTGGTAGAACTGTTTGTACCTATAAGTACAATTACCTAACTGTTAACTTGCACTACAGTTGTAACGTTGCAAAATATGAGCCATTTTATGAACCATTTCACTGTCTGCACTACATTTACATGTATATTGTACTTATGATTTCATATGGTGTATTTTTCATTTTTTTATTGTATTACAGTATCTATATATATAATTCACTAAGGGCACGCAAGACAGAGAGCGCATGCAAGACAGAGAGCCACGCCCGCCAACTCACAGAGCCCCGCCCGCCAACTCTAAGACCATGAGAGATGCGCGACAGAGCCCCGCTCGCCAACTCTAAGGGCAAGCAAGACAGAGAGCGCACGCAAGACAGAGAGCCACACCCGCCAACTCACAGAGCCCCGCCCACCAACTCTAAGACCATGGGATACGCACGACAGAGCCCCGCCCACCATCTCTAACCCTCCTCCCGCGTCATGGGGAATGCACGACAGAGCCCCGCCCGCCATCTCTAATCCTACTTCCACATCCACCGTCGCGCTCGATCAAACAGCAATAATTAGCAAACAAACAAAGATAACTGGCAGTAACAGTGCAAAATTCACAATTGGTATGCCAGTTTGAAAAGATAAGTTTTGAGGGTAGTTTTAAAATGTGTTATTGAATCGAACTGATGTATATGAGAGAGAAGAGAATTCCCGAGTTAAGGAGCATTTTGAGAGACGCTCGAGCTCCCATAGCACAGAGTTTGATGTATGGTACAGAAAGTACAGCTGCAGATGAGAATCAGAGTGAGCGAGACGAGTGTCAGTCTGTAGGAGATCAGTGAGGTTGTGGAGAGCTTTAAATGTTAAGAGCGGTATTTAGTATTGTATTCTGTAGTTAACAGGGAGCCAGTGAAGTTGACAGAGAATAGGTGTAGTATGTTCAGTGGATTTAGAACAGCAGGTTATTATCCTGGCAGCAGAATTTTGAATAAATTGTAAGCGATGGATACGTTTTTGTGGGATGACAGATAGAATACCATTACAGTAATCTATACGTGAGGTGACTCTGGCATTAACCGATACTTTAGTACTGTGTTGCATAAGAACAGGACGAAGTCTAGAAATATTTCGGAGATGGAAGAAAGCAGGCCGAGAAATGTTACTTATACAGGAGGAATAATTTAATAATAATTATTATTATTTATTATTATATTATTATTATTATTTAATAATTGCCATTATTAGTGTATAAATGGATATAAATAATTGCATGTAAAATCTGTTGTATGAAAACAATACTATTTAAAACGTTATTGTTTTTTCATCAAAAAACCCGGTTTCCATATCTACCTGTATTAGTTTAAATGGCACTTTTACCACTCACAATAGGGCGGACGCGCTGACTTATCGTGTCGACTGGACAACACAGTGAATGCGGCGTCTATCTATATATGTCTATGTTTTCCATAGCTTGCTACAGGAAGGTACTCTCTCGACCATTGGCATTGGTTTTGCTCCTTGCTATTTTCGCTATACTGTGACGGTGGTTTCCTAAGCCTTTGTTATACTGAATTCCTTTCTCACTGTTATAGCTATTTTCGCTATACTGCGACGGTGGTTTCCTAAGCCTTTGTTATACTGAATTCCTTTCTTACCGTTTTCTGTTCCTATTCTTACACCACCGTATGCTACGGCGGGCTTCGGCTAGTTATTATTATTACTGTTAATTTATTACTTTGTAGGAAAATAAGTTTATGGAGGATTTGCATTTGAATCTCATTGTACCATACAATAACAATAAAGGAATTCAATTCAATTGAATTGATGAATTGAGAATAGATGATGACGACTGGCTTCTAATTCGAATTAGAATTCCAAGCACTATCTTGGAGCTAATGATATCATTTTTAAGATGAAATGCAGTAAAGTATGTACATTAGATTATACAGATAAATGTTTAACTTCATTTAAATAATGTATACTGTTAACAATTAAACATAAGGGTGTGGTGGTATAGAAGAAGTGATTAGCTGGTGCTCCATTCAGGGATTGTTCCTTCCTCATCCTGTATGCTTGCTGGGACTGGCGCAACCCTGCATGGATAGATGGATGGAATAATTAAACACGTACTATGAAGATATTTCAATGTTACTTAAAACTTTTGAAGAAACGGTGTTCTAAGCTTACAGATGGCTTGATATCTATTACAGAGCTTGCATGGTGATTGGTTACTTGGAGAAAGAAAAGGAAGGACAGGAATTGGGGGATTAGTACATTTGAAAGAGACAGTACTGCTGCAAAGAATAATTTCATCAAGGGTCACGCATGGTACAGCAAGCATCTTGTGGGAGGTAGGAACAATCTCTGCACGGGGCGCCAGCTTGTCACTACCACTGCACCATCGTGCCCCCATGTTTAACACTAGAATTACCAAAGTTTATGAAAAAACTTTAAATCCAGTTTACCTTAAATCCGCTCACACCTCTCCATTCAGAGTCTTTTGTTTTGTAAATGTGTTGATTAGCCCAATCAGCAAGCAGCCTGCTATACCATCCCCACCCACCACTGTAGAAAGTGCAAAAATCTCTCCCAACTGCAACCTTGTTTATCAGGGAGTCAGGTACCTAGAGCTGTATAGACTAAAAAAATATATTGTTATTTGGAAGGCATGCATTTCATGTGTGTTTCATGTCTACAAAGATCTACTGTCTATGTAAGTGTAGGATGACAGAAATGTTGAACACATACCTAAAAGACTAACTTTTTCCATGTTTTAGTACTAACGACAAGAGAATAAATGCGTTTTTATTCAAGACTATAAACAAAGAGAAAGAAATTCGGTTAGTGTGGCTTGTTGTTGTGACTTCTTTGGTTGTATAGCGGTAAGAACTGCTGACTCCTATTCAGAAGGACCCGGGTTCGAGTCTTCACTGTGTCACAAAAGAAATGTTTTGAATAGTGAGCTACTCTTATTGTTACTATTATACAATAAAAACATACATTCCATTTGAGTCTGTGTCAGCCAGATGTAAATGTATGGTACTTGTAAAGGTTAACATTTTTTTTAATTCAGTTTTATTCTCTCAGTTGCGTTCACGCTTGCCCTGATCTGACACTGCTGTTTTCAAATAAAGACGAGCTATAACAGAGGTAAACTCAGATCGAAGAAAGAGAACAGAAGCCCTCCCTGCAAGAAACGTGCACTCACATATAAGAATGCAGCTGCACCAGGCGTAAAGGCGAAAGATGGCACCGTTTTGATGCCCGTGTCTTTCAAACACAGGAAGCTCTACAGTTTACTTGTGACTTTACGCTGTAGGAAGATAAGTAAATAAATCAAGGTAAATAACATTCAATCTGACTTTTATATACAAAGTACAGTGACTGGAATAATGCAACGGCAGCTTTCACCTCCAGCTATAGATTCTTCAGTACGCGAGCAATGTTTGAATTGTTTATTTCAGTAAAATTTGATTACAAAAAAAAAAATACTGTACTCTTATTTACTGGTCTCATTGTAGGTATTCCTCAGCAACTTTTTCTGCATTTTAGGACGGTTTTTAAACTATCCCTTTAATAAGATGCATAGAAAGATTAATTTTTAAATATTACAGTGTCATTATTGCAAAAGGTCTATGCTTTAAAACGTGTTAGCTAAATATTTATGTATTGCAAGAATGTCTTTTCTTATCTTTTCCCTTTCACATGGTGATTTTTTTCTCTTGTCTTCACCAGACAAGTGAGTGTGTGATAAACCTGAAATCTCTAGGTTAACAAAATCATTAGTACATTTCATGCATGACTTATTGAAGCTATATTCATGGCCACCATTATTGCAGATAGCACATGAATAATTTTAAGAGCAAATGAAGTGCCTGAAACTAGAAGATGACATTCAGCCTATTTAACATCTTTCAGTATTGGTATATAATTAGCTTCCCTAGAGAGTCTTGTGGTCTTTGGAAGACACCCCATGATATTTAGAATAAGATATAATAAAATTTGCTTTTGCAACCAGATGTGTCATAGTGGGTGAAAAGGAACAAGAAAATTATATAGAGGACAAGATTACATTTAAACATTGCCAAGGTTAACAGGTCTCTTCATTTTCACATTGACTTTATGTAAAAGCATAAGACAAACTGCAATCCTTAGTATTCTTTAGTTAGGAAAGTTTATGTGATTGTATTTAATTAGAAAACTACTTCTGCCCCATTGCAATGACTAAACAATCTTTCACAACATTCTTCCTCTTAAAATGGAGCATTTCCATTTGTAAATTTCCCTCTTGCGGGGTGTTTTCTGTATAATTGTAACTGTTTGTGTGGGTCTATACCGGACATAGCATACCATTTTAGGTTAATTCCTAAATTAATTGTTTCCAGGATAGGTTAAAGCTCTTTGTGATACTGTATTTGTTAAGCATGCGAACAAAATGAATGCACTGAATAGATTAAACATTTAATTTTGCTTATATGATAATATGTTGCTAGTTTAATATTGTTAAAAGTTTAATATTGTATTTGAATCTGAAATTGTCTAATTCAATAATTGATTAAGATGACCTGATGAGCTATTGGAACAGTTAGCATTGGCTGAACAAACAAACATGATGGATTGAAAGGTCTCTTCTTGTTTTTCAAATTTCTTATATTCCAATAAAATAAGTTATTATTCTTGATATTTCTGGAGACAATCCAGCTTCTTAATGCATGATATCAGAACGTAGTGATCTCATCAATATCAAAAAATAGACATACTGTATACACAGAAGTAAAAGAAAAACAAATTACTTGATTATATATCTTAACTGTGGACACACTGATGAAAATATTTTGGAACACTGTCCATCTTTTGTCTGCATATAGATATCTTGTATAAATGACCTCCCAAGATCTAAGCTCCTCCCTTACTTATTTTGTCAATTTCCTGAACATCTAGCAGAGCCATTTATAATCTTTTCAAGGTGCATCTCCTAATCATATATTTCACTCAGGAATGTTTAATCTATCTTGAATGAATCATTAAAAACCTTCTGACTTGCCTTCAAACTACATTATGGTAGGTCTGTGCTGACGAACTTTGTGGTGTCCTCTGTCACCTATTCAGTATGTCTCCAAGGATCCAGAAAGTGCCATTGCTGTAGAAAACATCCTGCATCATTCCTGACTTAAAGAAGGCAGGTGCCTCTTCACCAATACACTATAGCAAAATTGCTATAAATTTACTGTGAGGTTCCTACAGTATTTTACTGTATTTACTTAACACAATAACATGCTGTACTATTTTAAAGAATGACTATACATCTATAGCAAATAGCTGTTTTCAGTACTTAATACAGTAAAATACCAAAAACACAGTAACACACTAACATACTCTAGATACAGTAACATACTGAACAAGCAAGTCATTCTGATTGGTCTGTGATGAAGAAGCAAGCACTTTGAAAGATGAGCAGAGGTTTCAGATCAGAAAACCACATTAGACTACTCTTACGTCCTGTTAATTATGTTATAGCTTATAATTAGTTATTTTTTTTATCACTCAATCTTTTCAGTTCATTTACTTTTAATAGTATTCATTTTGCACATTCCATTGTGGAGCATGATGGAGAAGGGAGTGTGAAGCTGGAGAACATGTTGGCGCCAGAATAGAAAAATCCAGAAACAGTTCATTGTAGTTTTGACTTGGTAAGCCTCTTATCATTTTTAATTTGAGCATGCATTTTTTTTATTTATTTTGGGAGCGAGGTGAGCCAGTTGGTTAGTCATTCATTGTTCAGTCGTTTCACATCATCGGTCATCTTGTTTGCGGATGTGAATAATTGCATAGCTTTAACCCACACAACTATTTTGCCCTTCTCTTAAAGTGGAAAGCCCTGTTTTTGAGTTAATATTTAAACAATATCTTTACTTTTACCTTAGCACACAGTGCTCTGCATATACAATTTGGGTCAGTGTGTCATACACTCATTCTAAATTAAAATGTCAGCTAGACATCCAGGAATTGTAAAATAATGTAGATGTTACAGTGCTCTATCATTTTACATATAAGGACAGTGTGGTTTAACACAAAGTACACGAGTTTCATACTGATTTAACTCAGTAAATGTTAAACGTTTGTCAAAGCAGTTGTGGAAACTTAGCTGTTTGTTACCAGTTAGTATCAGGTAAGCAACATAACTAAAGCAATGAGTTGTTCCACTTTTTTTTTTAACTTAGATTATATAATTGGACCCAAAATGCTGCAGTGTCCATTCTGTGATCATACTTTTGAATCAATATTGTTGTTTTGTCAGCACATGACAATCCATAGTCATATTCCTAATACTGATTTTAAATGTGGCATTCCAGATTGCTGTAGATCCTTTGGAAAGTTCACAGCTTTCAAGTCCCATTTGGCACTGTTTTAATTAAAACTGCCAGCAAAGTTGGTTTTACCATCTTCAGTAATTCAAACAGTAATTGAAGAGTTTGCAGGACATACATGACATTAGTCAGTCACATTTGTTACGCAAACTAAATGAAAAATGGACTACTCTAGGAATTTCAAAAAAAATGATAGAAAGATCGTTATTGATGTTATGAAAGCTGGAGATCTTTTCAGGATTTGTAATACCCATACACTAAACACATATCAGAGGAGAAAGTCTTTTTATAAAGAGTGTTTTAAATATGTGAATCATGAACCCATCTGCCTTAGAAAAATTTAATTAGGCAAGGAAATCTTTGCTCAGTACATTCCTATTAAACAAAGTTTAGAAGCACTATTTTGTTGTGAATCTGTCAGGAAACTATATAGGGAAACAGGACAAAACATATTCTTTGTGATGTTTCGGGTGGCAGAAACATTTCTGAAAATAGCATGTTTAAAACGGATTCAGATTCTTTAGGTTTAATTTTATATCAAGATGTCTTTGAAGTTGCCAATCCACTTGGATCAGGAAAGAAAAAAAAACACAAGATTCTTGCTGTTTATGTCAAACTTACAAACCTGTTGCCCTTGTGTAGATCAAGCATTGACCACATGCAATTAATTTTGTTGTACACGGAGCAGGATTTTTAAAAACTTTGGTCAAGTCTTAGTCTTCACTCGTCTGGTTAAAGACCTCAGAGACCTTGAGGAGAACAGTGTTGCATTACATGATGAAAAAATGCACAAAAGGTTCTTTGTGTGCCATAGCAGAAGACAATCTCGGCTCATATTACATTGGTGAATTTGTCGAAAATTTAAGTAGGAGTAACAACTTTTGCAGATATTGTGAGATTGACCAACAAACATTCCAGTCAGCACTCCCGACAAAGCCTTTAAAAAGAACAGTTAAGTCCTGTGAAAAGAAAGTTCAAGATTTAGATGATGCCGGTGCTGATAGTGCAGTTGGTATCAAATTTAATTCTGTGTTTAATGAGCTGAAGTCATGATTAACACCCTGTCATGGACATGATCGTTTTGAAGGTGTTGTGTCCAGTGACCTTGAATTGTACATCGATCATCTTGTGATTCAAGAGAAGCAGTTTACCAACCTTGAATTAAATTGGTGCATTAATCAATTCACGTACCTCAGCAATGAGGCACATGATAAACCATGTGAAGTACACCCTGCTGGTGAGAAATGACATGGTTATTGTGGACGCTTGGGGGCGCTGTTGCCCCATAAAACCCAACAGACAGGCGTTCAGAACACATGTATAAAAGCACCAGATATAATTTTTAATTATTTTCTTAAATAAAATGCACAAAGCACCACACATGCCACAATTTACCAATATCAATAATTAATAATCACAAATATATAATCCTCCACTCCCAGCAGCTCCGTCACATACCCTCCCAACTCCGGCTCCCCTTGCTGGGTCTCGACCAGTCCTTTTTATATTCCTCGACTCCTATGCTCCTTCTCTTCTTCTGGGTGAAACGCCACATCATCAGTCGTCAAGCATCACGGAAGTACTGTGGGTTTCCGTCCTCATGACTCCGAAGTACTTCCGAGTTGTAGGAAAAGTAGGAGTCCCCAGGTCCTTTATGAGCTCCCCCAGGCAGCACCCACGGCACCCATGATGCCCTGAGGGAATCCGGGGTACAGTTAATTTCCAGGGGAGCTGCCACCTAGCGTCCTGGGGGAGGCAGTGTCCTGGAAAGGCTGCCCTTCTCCACTCTTCCCGTTCTGGGACGTCCCAGGTGGATTGAGTTGCCGGCTGTCTATCACATCATGTAGCACAGAACTGGTGCTTGCTCAAGCTTTTACAGGGGTGCTTGAAAGTTGGTGAACCCTTTAGAATTTTCTATATTTCTGCATAAATATGACCTAAGACATCAGATTTTCACTCAAGTCCTAAAAGTAGATAAAGAGAAACCAGTTAAACAAATGAGACAAAAATATTATACTTTGTCATTTATTTATTGAGGGAAATGATCAAATATTACATATTTGTGAGTGGCAAAAGTATGTGAACCTCTAGGATTACCAGTTAGTTTGAAGGTGAATTTAGAGTCAGGTGTTTTCAATCAATGGGATGACAATACTGTGTGAGTGGGCACCCTGTGATATTTAAAGAACAGGGATCTATCAAAGTCTGCTCTTCACAACACATTTGTGGAAGTGTATCATGGCATGAACAAAGGAGATTTCTGAGGATCTCAGAAAAAGACTTGTTGATGCTCATCAGGCTGGAAAAGGCTACAAAACCATCTCTAAAGAATTTGGACTCCACCAATCCACAGTCAGACAGGTTGTGTACAAATGGAGGAAATTCAAGACCATCGTTAACCTCCCCAGGAGTGGTCGACCAACAAAGATCACTCCAAGAGCAAGGCATGTAATAGTCGGCGAGGTCACAAATGACCCTAGGGTAACTTCTAAGCAACTGAAGGCCTCTCTCACATTGGCTAATGTTCATGTTCATGAGTCCACCATCAGGAGAACACTGAACAACAATGGTGTGCATGGCAGGGTTGCAAGGAGAAAGCCACTGCTCTCCAAAAAAAATATTGCTGCTCATCTGCAGTTTGCTAAAGATCACATGGACAAACCAGAAGGCTATTGGAAGAATGTTTTGTGGACGGATGAGACCAAAATAGAAATTTTTGGTTTAAATGAAAAGCGTTATGTTTGGAGAAAGGAAAACACAGCATTCCAGCATAAGAACCTTATCCCATCTGTGAAACATAATGGTGGAAGTATCATGGTTTGGGCCTATTTTGCTGCATCTGGGCCAGGACGGCTTGCCTTCACTGATGGAACAATGAATTCTGAATTATATCAGAGAATTCTAAAGGAAAATGTCAGGGGCCTCATGTATAAACAGTGTATACGCACAGAAATGTTGCGTAAGAACGTTTTCACGTTCAAAAAATATGTATAAAACCTAAACTTGGCATAAAGCCACGCACATTTCCACGGCACCTCATACCCTGTCGTACGCAAGTTCTCTGCTTGGTTTTGCAGACTGCTGGCACCCAGCGTCAAAGCAGTGCTACTGTTCCTGTGTGGTTACCCTTTCTTTCCTCCTGACGCGGCTTTATAAATACACTGAAACTAACTGCATATTGTTTATTAGTGTAATGCATTTGATTGTAATTAACGTGTAACAATATAATGGTCCAAGGAATAGCCATAGTATTCCAAATAGCATAACTGCTTTAGCGTTGTTACTCTCACTGCACCTTCTTTTTCTGCTTTCAGCTGCTCTCGTTAGGGGTTGCCACAGTGGATCATCTTTTTCCATATTACTCTCACTGCACCACTTGGAGTATTTATATCACTGTATCTGAGTGGTGAATCACAGCAGCAGCTGATCGGAAAGAGAATTATCGGGATACAGCATCAAGCACACGCTGTCTCAGCCACGGCAAAATGCTTCAAAGTCTTTCCTGTACGGACCTCGCGGTTCAGAAACAGTTTCATCCCAAGAACTTTAAACACAGTCAATCAGTCCATCAAGTGCTATGTTGATTATATTATACAGATAAAACTAACTTCATTTAAATAATCTGTATTGTTAATAATTAAACATGTGAGGACACAGTGCTGCAGTGCTAGCTAGTTCACAGATTGATCCTGATTGATTGCAGTATGCTGGAAGGATAGATTGATAAAATAATTAAACACGTACTACTAAGATATTTCAATGTTCCTTAAAAGTTTTGAAGAATCGTCGTTGTAAGCTTACAGATGGCTTAACGTCTATTACAGAGCTGGTTGTGTGGCGATTGGGTATTTGGAGAAAGAAAAGTAAGGACAGGAATTGGGGGTTTGAAAGAGACAGTACCGCCACCGTGTTCCCATGTTTAATAACATGCTTTCATTCCTATCATTATGAAAAAGATATCTCGTATACATCTCAGTATTTTAATTATTCAGACAGCTGTAATATCACGAATGTAATGGATTCTGTGTCCTGTCGGAGGAAGAGAAAGCCGGTTTAAGAACCACGTAGTGATTCACACACAGAGCACAAAGAAGATCAAATATAAAACAAAGCATTTAACATGTTACTTTAGTTACGATGGGATTTGAGAAACTAGTAAATTAATCAATTTTAAGATGAAGTTTATGATGTTCTATTTTAATGACAAAGTAAACTACGTGATTAAAGTGGAAATTTCAAGATTAAAGTTGACATTTCCTGCTTTTTTTCCCACTGTGTGCCTATTTTTTTTTTTCTCTGTACCCTAATAAGCTTTCATACGACATTCAGACGTTGGGCTACGACTCGCCTTTTCACGGCGACTTGGATATGTGACAACTTCTTTTTTATTTCGGATACTGTGTGACTTTGTGGACTTGAGCTTTCGAGTTTCTCTGACACTCTGTCACTCGATCAACTTCCTGTTGTTGATTATACCACTGTTTAAACCAACAAATAGTAAGTTTTTCCTTGCCTCCACTTGGTATTCGCTGAAATTCTTATATTTTCCCCCATGCTTTTCCCATTGTCTTTTCACAGAAGGCTGAGCTTAAGGGCTATTTATATTGATTTGCATATTCATAGAGGCATAATTCTGGGAGGAGTTGGGGTGGGACAGAAGGCGCATGCACAAGCGTTATTTTTCACGCTGACTGGGATTTATGTAGTGGAAGAAAGTGGAAGTTGGAGTACGCACAGATTCCTGCATCTAGATTTTTCTGTGCGTAAGCACATTTCGGCTTTTATGCTTACGTCATGTTATAGTGCGAATTCTACGCACGGCGTTATGTATGAGGCCCCAGGACATCTGTCCAAGAATTGAATCTGAAGAGAAGGTGGGTCATGCAGCAAGACAACAACTCTAAGCACACAAGTCATTCTATCAAAGAATGGTTAAAGAAGAATAAAGTTAATGTTTTGGAATAGCCAAGTCAAAGTCCTGACCTTAATCCAATCGAAATGTTGTGGAAGGACCTGAAGCGAGCAGTTAATGTGAGGAAACCCATCAACATCCCAGAGTTGAAGCTGTTCTGTACAGAGGAGTGGGCTAAAATTCCTCCAAGCCGCTGTGCAGGAATGATCAAAAGTTACCAGAAACGTTTAGTTGCAGTTATTGCTGCAAAAGGGGGGGGTCACACCAGATACTGAAAGCAAAGGTTCACATATTTTGCCACTCACAAATATGTAATATTCGATCATTTTCTTTAATAAATAAATGACCAAGTATAATATTTTTGTCTCATTTGTTTAACTGATTTCTCTTTATCTACTTTTAGGACTTGAGTGAAAATCTGATGATGTTTTATGTCATATTTATGCAGAAATATAGAAAATTCTAAAGGGTTCACAAACTTTCAAGCACCACTGTACCTGTTTCTGTGGGGGAAAAGATTGCCAATTCATCTGAAAAAGAGGTTTGGCTATTAATACTGGAACTCCTGCTCCTGCCATTAACACTGGTCAAATTGAGTGTTTATCAGTCATGATAAATGAATATATAGAGACTTGAATGTAGACTTTTCCATGTCATCCACTTAAACCAAAACATCACTACATGTGTTATTATCCTGAGCTCACTGATCAGTTTGGTCCTGTCATTCACTTGCAGATGCTCTGTTTTGAGAGTAACAACTCATATTTTAAGCACTGTGCAAGAAAATTGCATAACTTCAAGAACCTGAGTGCTACATTAGTAGAAAGGCATCATCTTCATCATCTACTTAAATGCAGGGAATTTTAATTCTGAAACTTGTGTAGTGGAGAGAGGGACAGAATTTCATATCAGTGACTACAACAATGACATTAGAGGGTCTGTAGCCTACCGTAACTTTCAAATAAAAAAAAAACGGTAGCAACCAACGAAGTGACTGTAAAGGGAATATTTTACAAAAAGAAACATGCCTGTTGTTCTGGACAGAAATGAGGGTTTTGTATTTGGGAAAACCGATTCACAGAAATTAGAATATACATTTTTGTCACAAAGAAATATGTCTTTTTTTCTTGTATGGAATTCACTGCTTGACATCACAAAATTTGAGTCACTTGTGCATTAACCAAAATAACCTACCAGATTACTATCTTTTGCCTGAAAACTCCTTGTGTGGTCTGTCTGTAAAAGTTCTTCATCATTGTTTTCCATGATATCCGAGTTACAAGAAGAGATTAAGCAAACCGTATTGTCAGTGATACTAAACCTTCCTGAGGACACACTCAATCAGTTAGTTGAAAAACTTCCAGGCTTAGGAGTACAGAGTTTTGATGATTTAATGTATGTGAAAGAAGAGTACATCTTAGAGGTCATACAACCTATCCAGTGCTGAAAACTGCTCAATGTCTGGAAAGATCATGGTACGTTACACAATAAGCTAATTATGATGTGCTGCATTGTTTACTGAATGATTCTTAAATTAATGTTTAATTTTTTATTAATTTTTCAGAACAAAAAAGAAACATTTTGGTTAAGCCATTTGTTCAACCTAGCTCTCCTCAAAATTAAACACAAACAAACTCCTCAGTCTCCTCAGTAAGCAAATGGATGGGCTCATCCATAAAGCAAATATGAATTAAATAATTTTCAAAAAAATATATGTATGATTGCATGCCTGACTTAAATTGTAATGTCTAACTTTCTTTTACTTCAGGTATTTGCCACTTCAGCAGATGTCCAGGGAATGCTCAACTTGCCTGAGAATCCTTGACTGATAATTCATGGTATGTAAACATAACAGTGCAGAGATGGAATTGTACTAGATAAAAGTTACTCAGCTTTCAGAATAATTTTTACAAAGTCGTGAATATAATTTTGTAACCTATTTTAAGGTCAAACACTAAGCAACCTGCGGCGGATGGTGATCAGTGAAGTTGGGGTTTTATGTGGGGCAACCCAACCCAGCTTTGTCTCTGGACTTGCTGCTGTCTTTGCTTCATATTACAGTTTCAGCCTCCAATATCAGGATGAGGCTGCACACACCTTTGAGTTTATTCACAGGTAAGACATTGGCTTATTTTCAATGCATTTATTTTTATTAAAACTGACTTACAGTTCATCAGACTTTATTATACATTGCCTGTAAAAAGTTTGAACACTTCTCTTAGACATACAGCAAGCTTATTCTCTTTTTTAATGCTCTGTCAAACTTTTGTGACACACTTTGAGCCACCCTGACATGTATCATGATGTTCCTTCTGTAAATTAAATTGGATAAAATTCAATATTTGGCAAATTCAGTCATGTACATGAATCATTTTAAGAAAATGAAAATTACTGAGAAAGCTGGTGAGGAACTGTTTTTAAGATGTGTTATAGGTTCAGATTCCAACATGAACCTAAAGAGGAACCATTGCAGTCATGAAAAAGTGAATGATTCTTTTAAATAAACAATTAAGTAGATGTGTTTTACTTTTTTCTTTGTCATTTAGACAATTTATTGACATCAACCTGAACGAGGGTCCAAGGCAAAGCAAGGAAAAAAAGAAAAGTATTGTGTGAAATAAACGACTGGATACACAACAAAGGTTTGGGGCAGCCACCCATATAGTTTCCCTGGCTGCAAAAGGCTTTTAGTTAAGTACAATGTGTATAGGTTCGAGTCCAAAGTAGAACTGATTAGACATGAAGGATGATGGGTTTTTATAGTCTGTTCCCAGGAACTGACGTCCTCGGGGCTGGGACAGAAAGGATTTCTCGTATTTGGTCTGCTAAGAGAAAATAGAGAGGTTTAGCGCAACCTGCCACCCCTGGCCTGGTGTGGCATTGGTGTTTTCTGGTCCCTTCGGTTGACTCCTAAGCAGTGCATGTGTGTGACAATAGTAAACCCTCATGTTTCCATTCTGCTTTGTAAGATAATGGACTTTGAATGGAATTTGGTCTGAGTTCATCCAATACCACTTTTAATTTTGACAGTTTAGGCAATTTTTATCTAATATGGTGTTCTAATGTGAAAGTCAAGTTTTGTGCAGCTTTTAAATTTACTACAGAACTCTGTAGTACTAGGGTGTTATACCGTGTTAGCCATTATGAATGTAGAGAAGAGCCAAGCAAAATGACACCTTTTATTGGCTAACTAAAAAGATTACAATATGCAAGCTTTCGAGGCAACTCAGGCCCCTTCTTCAGGCAAGATGTAATACAGAAACTGAAGTTTCCTGTGATTATAGCCACACACTAGGACAAGAAACAACAATGGTAAGAAGATGTCGCTGTCCATGTGTGCCAGTTTCTTCCACCGGGTCTTCAATTCCATGTAGTAGCGGTACATTTCGGTGTCTGTGGATATAAACACAGGAAACTTCAGTTTCTGTATTACATCTTGCCTGAAGAAGGGGCCGGAGTTGCCTCGAAAGCTTGCACATTGTAATCTTTTTAGTTAGCCAATAAAAGGTGTCATTTTGCTTGGCTTTTCTCTACAGGAACTCTGTACAGTGTTTTTCCCACCTCTGTTTCAACCATTTATGTCTATCTGAAATAATGCAAGACTGCTGACAATTTAAAAAAAGTGTTAATGTAAACAGCTAATAAAGATCTTAAAAATAATAATAATGTTTATTAGAATGTTTCAAATGAAAGAAGCATTATTTGTTTTCATTTAAAATCATCTGTCAGTAAAGATTGCAATATAATGTCATTATTAATTCTGTTGTGACAATCTATGCTACTAGCTAAACATGTTAATTGCAGTATGACCACTGTAAAAATACAATACATAACTGTAGAAAATACAGTTTTAAGACTAACATTTTATCAAGTAATTTTACAGTAAAATACTGGCAGCAGAGCAATAGCAACAAATTCAATATTCTAATATTATTATATAATACTGAACAGTATATACTGTACAACTCTGCTGCCAGTGTTTTATTGTAAAATTATAAGGAAAGATTTAACAGTATACAGACCAGTGGCACTATACGTCTCACACCATGAAGACCTTTGAGAGATTATATGAGTTACCTTGTGATAGACCACCTGGACCTAGATCTGAGTACCATTATCAACAACTCTGTACATCCTCTCTCCAACGCACTTTCAACCAACATATTATTCAGCAGAAGTGTGTCAAGAAACACTACTGGGACTCTTTTTATACCAACAATGATACGCCTGTATAATGCCTCACTGTGACTGGGACTGCAGCGTCAGATGTTTTCTTTTTTACGTTTTCTTCCTTTGCAGTCATTTTTATGTGTGTTCAGAATATAGTGTGTGTACATAATTATCAGTTGGATACATAGTGACAAAGCACCTGACACTCTGATTTTTATAATAATGGTGTTATTCGGACTATAAAACAAAATAATGGGTCACAAAGTCATTTTCAAACTAACCATTATCATGAATTCAAGAAAAAAGAATTTACAAGTTACAGCCAATGGTTAAGATTTGAAATGCTTATAAGTTAGGGAATGGTATATTTTTGGAAATCGGAATTGTGATCATGAGACTAGATCAGATACTAAAACACAACAACTTTGGCTTGATGAAAAGTCAACCAGCGGTGTAGACAACAGAATGAGGCAACTACTAGTTTTTAATGTACCGCACGTGTCTACATGGGGAGCTGTGATGGGTTGTGGATTAGGACCTCCTTGTACAAACAGGATGGTTACCTAGTGCTCAGCTAGACAGGCACAAGACGTTTTTCACCTTGCTTAATGTACTGGATAAATGGCCGCTTAGCCTTGTTAGGATGACCAGTAACTTATCAGCAATATGGATCACTCCACAGAGACTGAAAAGTTGCAGCTCCAAACAACCAGGATGTCTCATCTCTACAGTAGTCAAACTGCTGATCAACAAGTGATAGCTACAAGAGCAAAAGAAAATGGCAAAATAAAAATTTGTACTCCTTTTCTGGAACTACTACTCAGTTGACTGTCAAGTCATAAAGGTAACAAAAAATTAAAACATAAAAAGTCCCCCACATCACCAAAAACATACAGCAACAGTGCTATACTTTCCATATGACTTTTATGACAGAAATGCCAACAGAGAAATGTTTGTTTTTACTTTTTATTTTGCCTCACTGGATTGTGAAAAAAGCAAAGCACTACTTGTACATTTTTTGGGTCTTCATCGTGGTTAGCATCATCCTGCCAGCCTTTACACTACAATGAAATACATCATTGAGCTTTAAAGGAATAAAAAAAAATTCTGGAGTAAGCAATGTCTATTTTCTTAAGTTATGACTGCATCTAAAATAAATTACCATTCTCAACATTTACTTATGCCTTAAATCCGCAATGGTGTTCATATCTACAGATTCACTACAGCAAGGATTAGGCTGCCATTAGGATTTACAAAAGTCTTAACATATCCTTTTAAAATGCTTCTGTATAAATTAGCTATTAGAAAATGTGATCAACACATTTAATATTAGTACTATATTCCTTTCCTTTCAAAATTGGTGTACTGTAGTTTAAAGAACAAGTTTAAAAAATGGATATTTCCCAGACTAAAAAATGAACATTGTAATGTCACAGTGAGTTTATATGCACTTACATCTGTCTTGTTAAGTTTATAATGTGAGCGCTCTTACAGCAAACTGAACATTTCCATTATTTCTTAAAGGAAAAATTACAGAGTGCTTCTGATTCAGAATATGTTCATTCCAAACTCATAAAAAACAAACATTTCTAAACAAAATAATATTAATGTTACTTTGCAACATATTCAGCATAACAATCATTTTTAAAATTAAGTACATTAAAAACCATGATAAAAAATATAAAAATTATGCCTAGTGTCTTGTGAAACATCATTTGTTAATGTATACATGGTATTATTTTAGTCACACTCTAAAAATTCCACAGGAATGCCCCAGGAATCTCAAAATAATAAAATCATAAATGTTACACTATGTGTGTAGGAAGTGATCAACTTTATTAACCTAACCTTTAAACTGTTCAAAGTTCATTTCAGTTGGAAAAACTTTAGAGCCCATTGTTTTTTCTCATTTTTGCTTTGGGTGGGAGCACCACCATCTCTTATCAAGACTGACTCCACTTTAATATTGTTTAAAAGTGGCCAGGACCATAAAAGATGTGTTGGGAGGGGGACATTTTTTTAATGCAATTTTTTTTCTGCTCTAATCTTCCCATATAGAAAAGGAAATACAGGTTGGTTACCAGTATGATTAGCATTTTTCATTGTTAGCATTCCTGGGCTATTTTTTGGAATTACTTGTATGTAGTCTGTTTTTTTAACCAAAGGAATTTGAATATGGCATTTGTTTTTCATTTGAAGATGATCTGAAGATGTTGAAAAATTATAATATTCTTCCACAATTTCAGTTTTGTTATAGGCATTGCTGTTTTAGGGCGATTGTGTCAGAAGTTCCTAAAGCAGACTGCTCTGGGAGTGTGCGGCATGTGATGTCACTGGAGTGGCCATTGTGATGGATGCCCGGGGCCCATGCCTGGATGGGATGACCCTGTACCATATGTACCAGGGGGGCAAGGGTGGGAAACCCAGTATCTCCCCCGAACGCTAGATGGCAGCCTCCCTGGGTTGCAGCGGTGCCTCGGACTCTCCCAGGGCTTCATGGGGGTTGGAGTTCTGTGCAGCCCTGTTGGGTTCCGCAGGAGCTGCTGGCCCCTTTTGGGCATTGGTTTCACCACACCCGGAAATGCAGCCGGATGTCAGCAATCAAGCACCTGAAGCACTTCCGGGTACCCAATAAAGGGAGTCAGCGGCCAGAGGCGAGTGGAGGAGAACAAGGTTGCCAGGGAGGAGTGGTGGTGAAAGAGGAAGTGTTTTGCTTGTGGTACTTTGAGTGCTTATACTTGGGACTGTGTTATGCCTGTGGGGCTCAAGGTGAAGACATGCCCCACAGGTGAAGAAAAATAAATATTTGTTTTATTTTACACGTGCCTCCCATGCCAATCTGTGTCGGGTCGGGCGCAATATAGAGCATTTTCTTACAGTGGCGTAGTGGCCAGGATTCCGGCCCGTCTTTTGGACCGGGACCTGTGTTAAAATTTGTGTAAGGACCTGGCACAGCAGCACGAGGCACGCATGCAGCACAGTCGCGCAGAAGGTGCGTCCCCGAGACAGCACACCAAAGCGTGCACACGCGGCAGGGGCCGCAGGACAACCACCAAGGAGCTCCTAAGGACGCCGCGCTAAATGGGGAAGAAAAAAGTTGGGAGGACTCAGAAGTCAGCCACCAGATACCGCCACGTTAGCTAGTACCACGGGTTGCAGAAGGAGGTGGGTGACAGGCCCAGGGTTGAAGGGCCACGGGAATGTTTTGCCACGTTTGCGTCTGCCTTCCTCCTAGACACCGAGGGGCGGAGTACCCATTGGTGACCTGAGGACATGAGTCCATAGCATGACGGCGGAGAGAGCGAGGCTGACGTGTGTCTTCCCTTCAGCCCGGTACATCTGCTGGAGGATGAAAGCCTTGACAAGCATCCCGGCGCAGTGTTCCCATTGGAGAAGCAGGAGTTCCTCCCCATGCCAGGTAAGGGGATGGAGGATGTGTGTTGGTAAAAGCTTCTACATCTTTCATAGAATTCACATCAACTCCTATAGCTGTGGTTGAGCATGAGCAGAGCAGACTGCTCCACACACTCACACACATACACACACACACATCTTTTGTAGGTAGAACTGAGGTTCATGCAAGTGCCAAAAAAATTTAGAAGTGCATACATGTGCCATCTAGTGGCTGTGGTTGATTGTGAGCAGAGCAGACTGCTCTATACACACACACCCACACCCACACAAAGGTCTTTCGTTTATATATGTTGTGATAGATGGATACCCGGAGGATGGAAGGATGAAGGGAGGGAGCTACTTTTGGACACTGCCTCCCCCAAAATGGTAGATGGCAGCTCCCCTTCATTAGACCTGGAAGTGCTAGCAAGTCACGTGGTCGGAAGGACAGAAGCACTTCCGGGTCAAAGACTATTTAAAGGACTGCTAAGAACCCAGCAGGCGAGCCAGAGTCGGGAGGAGGTGGACAATGCTTGCTGGGAGGCATTGGAGGAGAGATTTGTATTGTGTTTGTGCTTGACTTATTATTATTTACCTGTGCTATTATGGCTGTGCTGCTTAAGGCATTGTCTTTAAGAAGAAAAGAATATTAAAATACTTCAAGACTTTTACTCTGTGTCCAGAGCATCTGTCTGTTGGGGTTAATGGGCAACAGCGATCCCTAGCACTTTATAATGTTTAATTATACACTTGAATCATAGATCTTTCGTCAGTGAAACAGATTGTATAGCAAAAAGTGCTAAAAATATTTAGCAAAATGCTACAGTCATTTGTTATTATTTTGACCAATTGAAGGTGTAAGCCTCTCACACAAATAGGTAGAAAATCATACATCACAGTCATATGTACTTGGGGGAAAATGTTTCCCAATCTTATGTTTTTAATCAAAATATTAAAGGAAATTTAACAATAAAAAATGATATTTTTTATCTTATTAAAAATTAACAAGCTTACAATGAGCCTTGAAAGAAAATACAGGATTCTTGGGTAAGGATAAATCCTGGAAAAAAGAAAGATAATTTTGTATACCACAGAGCCAACCATTGCATGAATCACACCCCAGGCATCAAAACAAAAATATATTTCTTAAAAGACATATTAGCGTGCATTTTATCATATGTTAAAACATTAAGTTACTTGTACACTGTTTGATATCACCAGAATTTGTAAATTCGTTCCTTCTCCCCATGGGCTTCTTAGGGTTCTCTAGTTTCCACCCACATCACAAAGTTGTGCATGCTAAAATATCAGATTTTTCAAAAATAGCCAAATTCTTTATATAAATGTTCTCTGCAATGGACTTGTATAGCATACAAGAATAGCTCACAGTTTAATAAAAGTTACTGTTAAGACCAGCTTCAGATAGACTAAAAATGACTCGCAGTACTGATAATATAAGTATAATATGCTGTGTGGTACTTGAAAGACTCAAGACTGGTCTTCATACTTGTACTACTGTATCATACTTGTAATATTTTTTACAAGTAAATAAAGAATACCATTCTTCTTAAGTGATTTTAACAGTCATCTTAGCAAGTACAATGTAATTAAAGTCAGAATAACAAGTACACTCCACAGTAACATCTTTTGCATGTTAGGAAGGAATCTGTCCTGGCTGTTCTAAGGACAGACCTGTAATTAGTTGTAAGAATAGAAAAACAAAATCTTGGGCTCAGTATCAGGTTTTGTGGCTGGTTGAGGACACTTCATACTTATTTTATGTATTATGGATGACTTAGAAATAATACTAAAAAGGAAGGCCATGAAATATAATTTTCCTTGTCATCTGCATAAATATAAAGCAGCTTAGGCTGCTGTAAGGATGGTGGTAAAGCCTGCAGACAAGTCTTTTTTTCAGACAAAATTGGACAGTACACTGAAATAATAACTGAAACTATGGGGTATGATTAGGAAAATGAAAGAATCACCACAAGGAGTAAAAGAATAATTTTCTCGACAACTTAGATGATTGCATGTTTATTAACGTTCATCACTCATTTAATTTAATCATAGAAGCTAACCAGTGTCGGGATAGGATTTTAGGGGTTATGTAGAAATGGTGGAAGCTAAGAGTAGTGTTAGTATCATGGATGTACATTTTTGATTGTTTGAATTTAAAAAGGTTATATTCAACTCAGCTCAGAATTATGCTGGTATAGATGATAAATATTATTGTATGTTATTATTGTTGGCATATAATAGCTTTTGTGATGATATTTTGTGTTTTTTCTTAGCTTATCCTCCAAATAAACATATCTTCTTTCTTCAGGGAAGGCAGTTATTGTTGTACCAATGGTGAAACCTAATAAGACTACATCTGATATTTTTAGTTACAGAAAAATATTAATGACATCCTATTTGTGCAAACTCATGAAGTAACACTAACACAGAAACTGACTTCTTTCTTGGAAAAGAGGAGTACTATACCTCCATATCAAAGTGCACTGTGTAAAGGAAGAACTATATTGGGCTCTGCTTTAAGATTGGAAGATAATATTATAAAAGCACAGGTCAATAAAAATGTTGTGGCAGCAGTATTCTTTGATATAGGATAACATATGATCTGTTATGGAAGGAAAGATTCTTAATTACATTATGAGATAGCAGGAGGCAGGGCTGCTATGGGTTCTACCAGAATAAGCATGAATATGACTTCATGAATTCTATTTGGTACAGAAGAAATTACTACATGCCATAGCATTAGTAACCAATTCCTGTTAAATCTTATGACTGTTTCTTAGCAAAGGACAGGAAAATCGTTATATTCACATGATTAGGATTTGTGGATAAAAAGTAGTCAATAAAGATTCAGTGAGGAATAATCAATATACAATTGGGGATTTCTAAAACAAAGAATGCTAAAACACTGTCCTTAATCTGAAACCATTTGGCCATTCTTTTGAAAAGATGTAGGTGTAGAGACTGCTAGGCATACACATTGAGAGCAAGGTGACATGAAAGTATCACACAAAGTTATTTCCAGGCGCTAGGAAGACCCAGATATTACCAGATGTTTGTGTAGCTTGATGGATGTCTGTGTTGGCGCCTGATGTAAAGAATGTGTTTTTGTATAAAAGCACTTTGTGAGCAATGCGACTACAGTCCAGGCCCAGGTTTGCAGAAAAGGGCATGTGATGCAGGATAGGAGATGACTAAAAGAGACACCCGAGGCCAATAGGGGTGTTGTAGAGGTACAGTTCCAGTAATTTCTCTGGCAATTTCTTGCCCAAGAAGTGATCTCCAGAGCTTTACCCAGAAGGGGTCGCTGCCCAGTGCTAATAAGCTAATTCGGCCCATTAGGCCATTGAATTCAGTGTTATAGGTGTTCAAGTGGCTAGAAGTGTTAGTATGAGGAAGGGAGGAGAACAAATGAGGTCAGAGAACAAGTGCATTAGGCACCTTACCCAGTAAATAGGGGGGAACATTCAGGTCTTTGTTATTTTGTGTTTAGTTATTGATTTTTTCCCTTATTTGCTATTTGCTTCCTTGTAGTGTTAATTTCATTAATACAATCAAATGTCATGTTTTGACTTCACTGGTATTATTCATTAGTCAAAACTTAAAATTAGTATTATCTCAAAGAAACCCTTTCTGGACAATATGTGTCAGTAATTAATTTTTTAAGTCAAATTGTCTCTATCCCCTTCATTTAGCCAAAAAATAATTTGGAATAAACTTAAATGTTTGCAAGTCAGAAAAGCTTTTTTCTTGTTTTTATTATTAGCCAGATGTCAAAATCACAACTCCTTTGTCCAGCATTACCAATTTGTTGTCATAAGCAAACTATACACCGGCTGTGAGATGACATTGTGTTTTTTTTTTGGTTTTTTTTGCAACTATTAAAATTTTAATGATTGCAAAACTGTAAACTACCAGTAAACCCCAAAATATTAAGCAGGAATTATTTCATTTGTAAGGATAATTATGGTTAACAGACTACTTATATTGGAAACCTGAAGTTCTTAACAAAGTAAAGCTTTTTCTTCTTGGCAGTTGCAAAAGTGTCTTTATATTTTTTTAATCTGCATTTAAACTACTCACCTTTCAACAATGAGCCTGGTGTCCACATGTGCTCACCATACACTACATCTCTGCATAGCTATGAGCATGACATCAAACACTGTATAGATGAAAAGGCTAGATGAGTAAAATAAACAAACAGAAAAATAATAATAATCCAAACTAACCTAAAACAAGCTGAAGTCATGACAGCAGGAATCTTAATGCGAGTAGTAGTCCCCAGAGGGGACTGGGCGGTCTCATGGCCTGGAATCCCTGCAGATTTTATTTTTTTTCTCCGGCCGTCTGGAGTTTTTTTTTGTTTTTTCTGTCCCCCCTGGCCATTGGACATGACTCTTATTCTATGTTAATTAATGTTGACTTATTTTATTTTCTTACTGTGTCTCTTATTTTTCTATTCTTCATTATGTAAAGCACTTTGAGCTACATTTTTTTGTATGAAAATGTGCTATATAAATAAATGTTGTTGTTGTTGTTGTAATGCTTTACTTAAAATACATTGGGGAAACTTAAGAATTTATCACAAAATTTCTTTTTACTTTCCCAGTACTTAACAGATATTTAACAATATTTGTAAATATATTTAATGGCATGAATTTAATAAAACATTTTTAAATCAAAATAGATCTGACAAACACAAAGCAACTCTAAAAATGCTAAGAATTAAGAATGTCTTGTTTTTTAAAGTCAACATTCTAGCTTCAAAGAATTTAGTAGGTAAATTAATTATGATAATCATACCCCAAACCATAATTTTATTGAACTAGAAAAATAGAATTTACATCAACAGAAATACATATCTCTTTATTTTACTCTGTCAGACATATTAGGAAGTAGATGAATTGTTTACTAGCCTGTTCATTCTACTCAGTTTCTGTTGTATATTGAAGATGACAAAATTCACATAACATTTCTTAATGAAAGTTATTAAAACGTAAAATAAAATGTGCAACATATTTTTATTCTCTTCCTTCTATTAATAACACAAACTTAAACATTCATATGAATAATTGGTATTATCATGTTTCTAGCATTCTCTTTTTATGTCAAGGAGGTAAAGAAAAAAAAAAAGATGAAATGAATAATCCAATTTGCTAACACATTGCTTTGGACTTGTTTAAACAATGGCTACTTCCTATCCACAATCCCATAAGAGATGGAGTCATCATTGGTCACTCAATACCCTCTCCACTGTGATTGAAAGTGACAGCTCTGTGGATTTTAAATGGGTCAGGTCAGCTCTAGCAGTACCACCAATGAATAATGAATAAGTATTCAGCTCCCCTACAGTCTTTCATTCATGATAAGAGATAAAACTTACAACAGAGTAGTCACTAACAATCCACAGCTCTCTTGTTTAAAATATTCAACTGTCTAGCTTTTTCTCAGTTGCTTTCTAGCTTTAAATAACCAGTCCACACAAATGTAAACCTTTAAAAAGCTTTTTATGGCATTACATAAGAATTGTATTCGCTTTGTTAACAATTATACACTTCACTTAATAGAAACTGTAACATTTTTAAAATAATTTTCTGAAACATTTGTTCATTGTCTTTAATATTAAAAGTATGCAAAGAAAACTTCTCACTCAGACATGTGAGGTAACCTTCATTTTCCCCATTTATTTAAACATTATAAGACAATACAAGGCACACCAAGGTAGTTGTCATTGATACAGGAAGTGACTTGAGGCCATACCCAAGTTTAATTTTATAAGGATCATTAAAAATAATTAGAAGTTTACATAAAACTTTTACCAACTGATAATGGTACAGGGTGGAGAGTTTTCTTTTTAGATAATCTGCTTAAAGAACATATGCACATCTTAGAATAACTGCCAGTCGTGACCATCTGTTGGCACTCAAAAAAGAGGGCAGAGTATCCTCATAACATACTGAACATACAAAATCAGATAATGTCAAGAAACACATAACAGATTGATTTCCAAATAATGTTATCTATTCGTGCATTCATTATTAAGCACACTTAATCAACTTCACTGTTACGAGATGCAGGGAAAGAATCTTGGCTGGACATATATAATGGTATTTCTCAAAAGATGACTTAAAATAACAATAAATTACAACATCAATAATCAATGGAATGTAGCCATTTTCACAGAATTCAGTGACTGAGCATCTGAACATCTTAAAATTCAGGGAAACTAAATTCTAGCACATCTGCAGCAATCCAGACCAATTTTAAGTTGGACATCATTTCTATTGTATCACTTGCCACTGTGCAGAATACCTTACCACAATAATTCTCTGGAACTGTGTGCTACTTTTTAAGTAGAGCACTTGATGCTCAGCTTGAAGACATTAAGCAATCATTCATGACTCGTTTTGAAACAGTTGAACAATTGGCATCTACCACTGATGAAAAAGCAAGAGCTGCAATTTTCGAATGCAAAGTGCTTGGAGGCAGACTAGCTGCAGTGGAAGATGGATACAGAAGGAATAATATCAGAATTGGAGGTCTCCCTGAAAGCCATGAAAATCCAAACCCAGAGAAATTCATAGCTGAACTATTCTTTAAAATAGCTGGAGAGGACTTAAAATCAGACACCAAGATATCAGCAGCTTACTGCAAACGTGGATTGAATGCCTGTAACCTAGAGGCCTTACTGTATGTTTCGACATATTGCAATCTAAATTAAATTTGATGTCACTTCTCAGACTGAAACAAGAGATTATATTTGAAAATAACTGCATTCATATTTTCCCTGATTTGTCATCTTCAACAGCTGGTAAGTGTGTTGCATTTTACAACATTAAACAGCACTTGCAGAAAGCCGAAATCAGATACAGCCTTTTGTATCCCACTAAATTGAGAGTGGACATTCAAGACAAGTTGTACATTTTTAGTTGTCCAGCAACAGAAAAAGAGCTAAGAAAATTAATCTGTACACTTTTTGAAATAAGATCATGAGTCACATTGTGTCCTGGCAAGGCAATTTGGTCCATTCGCAGTGAGACTTTTGCTCAGCTATTTTTTCGTTTTAATTACAATTGCATGTATTTTTTTTGTTTCTGTCTAAAGGGGACTGTTTAACATTATAACCTTGGTTTATTGTATTAGGATTGTATTACCATACGTTATCTGCTTCTCCATGGGTACTGTTTAACATTATTCCCTGGGTTTATTCTTTCAGGACTGTTTAAGTTTATGTTCTAGCTTAATATTATTTGGACTGTATTGCTGGTGAGGGGCTTGTTTTGTTTTGGACGTGCTCTGTCTCTAGGTGTGTCAGAGGACTGAGATTTCGTGAAGTGAAAATGGGGAGGCAAAATGGAAGGGAGGGTGTGAGTGGACATTTCTTGCAGGGAGGGCTTCTGTTTTCTTTCTCCGATGTAGAACCCTCATCCTCATCTGAGTTCACCTTTGTTATACCATGTCTTTATTTGAAAGCAGCAGTGTCAGATCGAGGGGAGTGTGAACATGACTGAGAGAAAAAAACTGAATTAAAAAAAAGCTACCCTTTACAAGTGCCATACATTTGTACCAGCTGTTACAGACCCAAATCAAATGTATGTTGTTATTTTATAATAACAATATGAACAGCTCACCACTCAAAATTGTAAATTTAGGAAGAGCCCAGAATCGAACTTGCAACCTCTTTCTTTTTCTTCTGTTATATTCTTGAATAAAAGTGCACTTGTTTTGTTATACTTGTACCTTTTGTGAAAGTGTTTATTTGATATTTGGACTTCAGTTTTCACACATTATACAGTTTATATCAAAGTTTTGTCATTCGTACTATAACATGAAAAAAGTTTCTGTTTTAGCTATGTGTTCAACATTTCTTGTCTTGCATTTCCTGTCATCCTACATTTACCCAGATCATTGTAGACACAGAACACATATGAAATGTATGTGTTCCAAATAACAATATATTATTTACCCTATACAACTCCAGGCACCTCACACCCAGATGAACAGACATGAGCCGAGAGAACTTTTTGTCAGTCTTGAGCTGCGGCGATCGCGGGGGGGTGGGGGTGGGGTCTGAGATAGCAGGCTACTTGCTGCTTGTGCTGATCGACACATTTGCAAAACAAAAGACGCTAATTGAGAGGTCCAAAGAAATTTAAGGTGGCCCGGGATTACAACTTTTTTCGTAGGCTTCAAAGATTCTTATGCTGAAAAGAAAGTATTCTCTCATCTAACAGGTCTAAAACACCAAGATAGTATTTTTAGAGGAGACTCACTTATTAAGCAAGGGTCAGTTTCAGCTGGAAAGAGATTGGACTGGCCAAATATTTCATTCCAGCTATACAAAGAAAACTAGAGGTGTGGGAATCTTAATACATAGAACAAATGTAGCATCAGATGTAGTATCTGATTCTGAAAGGTGATATATGTTTATTTTGGGTAATTTATGTAATTGTAAAGTGATTTTGATAAATATCTATGCACCAAATGTGGATGATAGAGACTACATTCAAAATGTATTTGTGTTCATTCCTAATGTGATCACTCATAACATACACTTATCTTGCTCAACTGGATGAATCCTAGCCCACCCAGCGGGTAACTGATATTACATACTATTTGAAATTGTAAAATGTTTTTAAAATCTGGCAGGATCTAATCAATAACATATTATAATAAGCTTTCATATCTGGAAAAAGGGTTCTCTTTTCTACTCTTAAAATTTTACTCTGGCCGTTGGACTTCCTCTCTTTCTTTTGGGGAGGTTGAATTGAATTTAGTTTTGTTGACTTGTTTGTATAGGAAGAAAAATAAATAAATAATAATAAAAAAAACTAAGAATGGGTATTGTTACTAAAACAAAAATTACCAAAAGAAACTAATCCCAACACAGAATTTCAAAAATCAAGCCAAAAAAGCATATAAGATGTTCTAAAAATTTTTAGTCAAAAACACCTCACTAGCTTCACAAAATGTTTTTATTACTCAGAATCATGGAAAACAGGGAGGTACATAATTCTGACCTTTATATTGTCACAACAGTGATGTTATGTATAACAACCTCTTGGGGGGGGGGTATTCCTCAAGCTCCCTTGTTCATAAGTAAAGTCTTGCTTGAATAAGATTTGGTTTTCCAATTGAGGCTCAGTCAGTTACATGAACGCAAAGGTTTCTCGTTAACTCAAGCCAGGCTTGTGAAATCTACAGTATGTTTGTTCTTGCATTCATGGGATTTTAAACAGCCCTGACAACAGATCATCAATGACATCAATCAGGGCTCAAAAAGTATAGAGGATGGTCGCAATATCAACAGATTAAGTAGCTGTGACTTTAAGAATTAAACTGTTGCAATGTATGGTGTATTATGTGACAACTTTGGCAAGTTAAATAGTTAAATTAATTAGAGAATATGTAACGGAGACAGAGGCAGTCTTTTCAGCAGTTATTAATGAAATAATAGTTGATCAATAACAATACATGAGGGAAATGTGTTTGCTAGTAAGCAGGCTAGAGAGGCTGCTAGACAATCTTTAGCAGACCAGTGCCTAAGAAGTTTACTGTTCTGAATTTATGCACATTAAACATTATTAGCATCAAATTATTCACAGCTATCATATTTGAAACACTTAAAACAAGTATTTAGCAGCAATATGAAGATCATTTGGCAGAAATTGAAAATTATACACAAGCAAGTACTGCAGTATTCCTAGAATATACATTTATATGCAAACATATTGTGCATTTAGCAATCAAAGAAAGTTGTAGCTTCTGCAAACAGTGCAATACCCCAGTGTCAATCCTACTGATTAGCATTCCCTCATCAGATGTCAGATTGCACAATATAAGTGGACATTCACGCCAATATCATTTAATACAACTGACCTGTACACTCATGCCATGAATGATTTATATTTTACATATTCAGTCTCTAATTATAATAGGAAGCTAATCAAAGACTTTGTTAAATGGTGCGACTCAAACCACTTACATCTTAACGTCAGCAAAACCAAGGAGCTGGTGGTGGATTTTAGGAGGCCCAGGCCCTTCATGGACCCCGTGATCATCAGAGGTGACTGTGTGCAGAGGGTGCAGACCTATAAATATCTGGGAGTACAGCTGGATGACAAATTGGACTGGACTGCCAATACTGATGCTCTATGTAAGAAAGGTCAGAGCCGACTATACTTTCTGAGAAGGTTGGCATCCTTCAACATCTGCAATAAGATGCTGCAGATGTTCTACCAGACGGTTGTGGCGAGTGCCCTCTTCTACGCGGTGGTGTGCTGGGGAGGCAGCATAAAGATGAAAGACGCCTCACGCCTGGACAAACTTGTTAAGAAGGCAGGCTCTATTGTAGGAGTAAAGTTGGACAGTGGCAGAGCGACGGGCACTAAGGAAACTCCTGTCAATCATGAAGAATCCACTGCATCCACTGAACAGTGTAATTTCCAGGCAGAGGAGTAGCTTCAGTGACAGACTTTTGTCACTGTCTTGCTCCACTGACAGACTGAGGAGATCGTTCCTCCCCCACACTATGCGAATCTTCAATTCCACCCGGGGGAGTAAATGTTAACATTACTCAGAGTTATTGTCTGCTTTTTTTATTTTTATTTTTTTCATTTTTCATTTTTATTACTATTTTATTTAATATTGTTTTTTGTATCAGTATACTGCTGCTGGATTATGTGAATTTCCCCTTGGGATTAATAAAGTATCTATCTATTTATCTATCTATCTATAATTTTAATTAGCTTGGTGGTGTCGTTATTCGTACACAAGTGCAGTCCACTGCACCTATGATATTTGGGAAACTTAAATAACGTTATTTAACTACTTTGGATAAATACATTTTACAGAAACACACACAAAAAAAAAGTGAAATAGATGCAAAGAGTTTTCACACTGGTTAGGCAATTTGCTGTGACAAGGTGACTTCTCGATGTATGTCTTCAACTAATTGCCTATAAAGTTGTTTTTTGCAATTCTTTATTCATCAGGAAATGCCAAGGGGTCTGTGCTGTTTTAAAGTATTTGTTAGGGACAATCTAAGCTCCCTCATTCATTGAATTTTCAAGGAATAGTCATGGTTTACCCTACAGGGATGCTGAAAATAAACTGTCAGGTTGATCAGACCAGGGTGTGTGCCCTACAGCATTTTGGTGGTCTATTTTAATGGTAATTTAGGAGCCCAGATGATATACTTCTTTTCAACTACAGCAAGTGACTGCTTATTTTGACTGTGTTAGAGAACAATTGAATTGCCTTTCTGAGGGCCATCCCTGTGATTCCTACCTCCTTCAGAAGCCTAATCATGGAGTTCTCAAAAAATCCTTTACAATAGACTCAAACCAGGTGCATCTGTAATGTACCTGTAAGGCTTATATGAAGCCCAGATGATATCACTGAGGATTGCTTAAGCAAGTTAAATATCATTATTGTTTTATTTTTCCCCAGTTAAGTGGCTTTTTGGTTTTTGAGGCCAGAATATGATCTGTTTTAAATAAATTGATGCACTGTGACTCAATTAAATAAAAATAATGTGTCTCTCAAATTAATTAACTGACTATGCTAAATGCTGTACTGTAATGATCTGTAATTGTTAGTCCTTATTATGAGTTTTATTTGGCAGATGTTTTCAAAGCAACTTAAAATCTGTAATTTTGTTTAATTGATTACTTAAATAATAATGTTTTACATATAATATTATGCAAAACATTTTAACATATATGTAATAATACAAATAATACATTAAAATATTAAAGTAGAATAAAGGAAGCAAACAAAAAGGACCTTTATAGTAACACTATCATAATGGTAGAAATTATGAAGTTACAGATTGTAAGGCTTTAACCAACCTAAGAACTTTACAGCTCTTAATTAACTTAAGAGAGTTCACATATACCAATCACTAAATAAGTGAAAGGTTAAATAAGGGACTATATAAATCCATTTATACTTCTGAAAGAAATATTTCACAAATAATATTTTAAAAACTGTTCAGAAATAATGTTGTATAATTACAAAACTTGGTCTCATAAAAGAAAACAATATCTTTTAATTTGAAAAAAAAAAACCAAAACAATTTCTTAACAATGCAGTTAGACATTTCTCTCTATAGGTGTCTGAGAAAAAAAGAATAAAAGAGTGCTGAACTGGTTGTGAAAGACAGAATTTTCCATTAGTATTTATATCTGGAAACATTTTACTTATAAATAACTGGGTAAATTTTATGAAGAACTTTATATTGGAATTCACAAACCTTGGTGAAAGGGTTCTTAGCAATTAAGCAAGGTTTCCACCAATGAATTTTATCCTCATTTTGTAAAGCACTTTGAGCTACATTTTTTTGTATGAAAATGTGCTATATAAATAAATGTTGTTGTTGTTGTATTAATGGGCCTGCATAAACTATACGCTTCAGGATTCATGACATGACATATGAATCCTGATAAATTTATTATTAAACTTTTTTGCCAATAAATAGATCTGGAATGCTTGAGACAATTATATGGTAATGCTTACATAAATATAACCAGTTCACTGTAATAGCATTTAAAACTAAAATAAATACTGGAAAAGACAGAGAAAAAACATATTTTTATATCAATTTGTGGTGATCTATGATACTACCATTGCATTGAAAGAAATCCAAAATAAAAATAACATTGTTATTAATCAAAGCAACTATAAATACAGACTTATTTTTTATAAAGAATACTTCTATTGTTTTAAATAGTCACTTGGTAATACATTTAATGAAAACAGTTTTTTTGCCTTTAATGCTTCAGCATAAAAATCTGACAGAGTCTGGTAGTTTCTAACATTTAGATTCAGACTAAAAAGAACATGAAGGCCACCATATCTCTTTAAGGTTATTCTTGGATTATATTGACTCATGCAACAAAGTCTTTTAAATCTACTTAATTAAAAATGCACTCACTAAACTAATAAAATGTATACCTTAAATTCTGTAAAATGAGTTTGAGTGTTTACCATGAGAGTACTAAGTTAACAAAGTTAAAATGCTGTCTAGAATTAAAATTGTTAGAAAAAGAAACATGTTACTTTCTATTTATTGAGAAACACCACATTCTGTGTGAATTTCTTAATAATAAGCATAGGCCTTTTTTTCTTTTCCTTCTTTTCTGAAACCTGGAATTTAAGCAAAGCAATAACACATGTAACTTTGCTTAACAAGGCTGTGGATTTTACAGCTCTATAAATTAAGTGTGTCAGGACTGGGCTGAACCATTCTGGCTAAATATGAGGGGGCAAATATAATATAGAGACTGATTGGATTGCTGATTCTGAACCCAAAAAACTTTCTAAATTGTAAGAAAGTTATTATTGTAAATGTAACTTCAATAACTGACTTTTAAAACTGATAAAAATTATGTTCCATCATTTTTGAGGGCCCCTGTCAGTCACAGACCCTTGGAATCATCCTAACCTGGTGTTCAGGTGGATGAACTGGAGGCCTATCGTGGGGGGATGTTAATTGGTTCACTCCTCTGGTTGTCCCTCTTTGGCACTGAGTGTCCCACTCCTCTACACTGTGAAAGGTGGCCAGTTTGCCAGTCTACAGGGCTGTGACTTTATGTTTGACTTTCTCTTGTACATTTGTAATCTGAAATATTGTCAATTGGCCATTATTCATCAATTGATTAATGAGCAGATTTTTCTGGTTCCAATTTATGTCCAATCAGTCCTACTTTGTGCTTTGTGTGTTTTAACAAATCTGCATTTATATGTGCACCAGTTCTGTATTTAGTAATGGGTATAATCTATACTTGTATTTTAACTGAGAATTGCTCACAGCGCTCTGTGCCAATCAGTTAAGAGCACTATACAAACATAAGTTGTATTGTATTGAAAAGGCTTTTAACAAACTTGTAAGAGTCTTAATAAAATGCTGCTCTGGTTCGTTCTTTTTTTATCATGCTGCCTTCTCAGTTGTTCTGCTCTTCGCAGAATGACAAGGTGCTTCTTACTTCTACCTGTAATGCATTAATTCCTTCCCTTTCCTCCTCTGTGCCTTTCTTCCACTGTTTTTTTCAGTTTTTACCTTTCTTCTCAAGTTTCTCAGTTTCCTATTGCCTTCTTAATTTAGGCTGACCTGGTAGTTCATTCTGTTTCCTCTGTTTCTTATTCTTCACTCCAAGTCTCCCAATTCCATAGCTATATATGGTGTCTCCTCTGTTTTCCCATTTTCTTTCCACAAACAATTTCTGTGTTGATGGTCTCCCACTCTGGCAAGATTTGGGCCACAAAATTTGGGTTGTTTGATCTTCCTCTTTACTGCTAGTCATGGTGATTGAATTTTGCATTGTTAGATATTCTTCAGTCTGTGCTTGGTTGAGTGTCATCTTGTGGTTGGGGTGCTAATACCATGAGAATTATGGGAGATCTCCTACCAAAAGGTATCAGTTGACTGATTTGACATACCTCTTAAAATAAGTGGTCAGTGTGAGGCCCCTCAGCTATTTCTCTCAAGCCATTTTTCTTGCCTAGAAGGATCTTGAGGCCTCTCTCTGAGGTGACCTTTGTCCTTCCTGAAATGTAACTTTGGAGTTTCTATCTTTCCAGAGCAGCTAGTTTATCAAGTCTAGTGCTGATCACCTGATTCTTTGCCATTTTCATTCCTAGGTCTGACAATGTGTGACCTGCCATTGAGTCATTTTGCACACTTGGTGTCTCAATGGTTATACTTCATCTTGACATTTCCATATAATTTGGTAGGTGGTTTAACACATTGAAGAGCGGTGTACCTGCTGACAAGAGTAGCTAACCCATGCCAATGCATTTGTGATCTGTTCCCTCCAGTTAACAGTCTCTTTAGGTCTTTCCCTCGTTTGAGCAGTAGCATTTTGAATTATCTAAAAGCTACATATAGAATGGTTTGAACAACCAGTGAATATCAAATTTTAATCTATATATATATAAAATTCTTTTTGCGTTTGAAACGGAAATTGCGTATGACCACGTGATATGGAAATTAAGTATGACCACAGAACATATTATAATACAGGAACTAATCACTTTGTTTGTGGACGTCATTTTTATATTGTCTTTACGAATTGTTATTATCTGTGTGAGAGTTATTTTACTGATATTGAAAAGAAGTAAACACAAACACGCTGATCTATCCCATAGAAGTGCGCCCCGCGTCGCCCTCTCCCAGCCCACCTCTCTGGACTCCAGCGCTGAGCTGTCCGCTGCCAGGTGCGTTCTGACAGAGAAGTTTTATTTATTCGTCCAAGTGACTGTCATGGAAACTGCCACATTCTTTTTTTTTAATTGGCAGTACTTGATAGTAGAAGAGATGAAGAAAACAGCTTTGTGTCTTTCTACTTTTTAACTGCGCCGAGCTGTAGAAGACCGCCTTCAGCGGCGAGGGGTAGTGACAACAAAGTGGACGCTGGAAGGTGCGGAATGTCGGGCTGCTCTACCGGGTTGACAGCTTCGCAGTTTTGGGCAGCGTCCTCTCTTCTCGCACTGTTTGTGACACTTCAAGTGCCCCATCGGCTCCTTGGACAGTGGAAATCTTTGTGAATGAGTGTAATCGGCGTGACTCTCTTGGTAAATTGCGGTGCACGGCTGCTTACTGTCCCTTAAGGTGAGTTCGGGTCAACATTCAAGGTTGCTTTTGTGATGAACTCTTTTAAGAAGATGGAGGGTTTACATCTAAGAATATGTACTGACCTCTTCATGTAAAGTATTGGACTTGGGAATTGTTTGGACCTTCTGCCCATTAAGCACGAAAGGGCAGCATCCACATTTCTCAGAATAACTTTTCTCTTAAATCACAGGCACATAGTGCAAGGTTGTCAAGCAGGTAGTTTACCCATAACCACTGCAGTAGTACTCAATGTATCTTTAATTCTTAAATGTTGTTTTACTGTTTAATAATTTATACACTTCTTATATATCATTCAAATTCTCTTATAGAAATGTTTTAGTGTTTAATAATTTATACGCTTCTTATATGTTCTTCAAATTCTTTTATCAAAATGTTTTACTACTTAATAACTTATTTTATAAGTACTACATTTTATTTTTTTCTCTTGCACTGAGCAAAGTCACTGGGTAATCAGCTAGTCTTAATATATTATCTAATATTTTTCAGTCTAAATAAACAGGTTTTAGATAATTCTTTAAAATGTGTTTTAAAAGACATACTGGAGGCATAGATGTCCATTTCTAAGGTGCATGGTGATTTAGTAAAACTAATGTTTAAATCAACCATGTTAAAAAGTGACAATATTGTTCTTGACTTCATCAGTCCCCCAAGAAACAATATTTATGTTTTTTTCTGCATTCAGATACAAGTAGATATCATCAGTCCACTCTTTTAATTCAATTACACAATTAATTAAGAACACTGTCACACACGTGTGTAAGGGAGGCAGCTAAAGGGCTCAAAAGAAGGTAATTCCTGGTCAGACCAGCAGGTGTCAGAGTGCATCAATCCTTTCTCTTATCTCCCTGCAGACCAAATGTGGCAAATTCTGCCTTGATCCCAAGACGTCACTTTCGGTTCCTCCCCAGAAGACAACAACAACATTTATTTATATAGCACATTTTGATACAAATAATATAGCTCAAAGTGCTTTACATGATGAAGAAAGACAAAATAAAAATTAAAATTAGGGAACACTAATTAACATAGAATAAAAGTAAGGTCTGATGGCCAGGGAGGACAGAAAAAAACAAAAAGAAAAAACTCCAGACAGCTGGAGAAAAAAATAAAATCTGCAGGGATTCCAGGCCACGAGACCGCCCAGCCCACTCTAGGCATTCAAACAATCAGTCCTCATTGTATTCAGGCTTCTCATGGAAGATGATGATGGTCATGTGGACCTGGCCTTTAATCCATCAATGTAGGGACATCATGGTACTTTGATCAGGTGGTGGTGGCACAGATCACCACCACAGAAAACCGGAAAAAGAACAGAAGAGAAAGTAGGGGTTAGTATGGAGTTTGGAGCCACAATGAATAATAATGATAATTAATTTAATATACAGAACATCAGGATTAAACTAAGAAGAAGGTGTGAGAAAGCCATGTTAAAGTAAATGTGTTTTCAGTAGTGTTTTATAGTGCTCCACTGTATTAGCCTGGCGAATTCCTACTGACAAGCTATTCCAGATTTTAGGTGCATAACAGCAGAAGGCCGCCTCACCACTTCTTTTAAGTTTAGCTCTTGGAATTCTAAGTAGACACTCATTTGAAGATCTAAGGTTACAATTTGGAGTATAAGGTGTAAGGCATTCCTAAATATAAGATGGAGTGAGATTATTCAAGGTTTTTTAAACCATAAGTATTATTTTAAAGAAAATTCTGAATGACACAGGTAACCAATGTAGTGACATCAAAACTGGAGAAATGTGCTTGGATTTTCTTTTCCTAGTGCATTCTGCACTAGATGCAATTGTTTGATGCCTTTTTTGGGTAGTCCTGAGAGGAGCGTGTTACAGTAATCTAGTCGACTGAAAACAAAAGCGTGAACTAATTTCTCAGCATCTTGCAATGCTATAAGAGGTCAAACTTTTGCTATATTTCTTAAATGAAAAAATTCTGTCCTAGTAATCTGATATGTGATTTAAAATTCAGGTCAGAGTCAATAGTTACCCCTAAATTGTTTACCTCCATCTTGACTTTTAATCCTAATGTATCAAGTTTATTTTTAATAACCTCATTTTAGTTTGAGAAAATTACTACTCATCCATTCAGACATCACTTCCATAGCAACAGAAGAGCCCACCTCCTAATGACCTAATTTCCAGTTCCAGTCTCAAGATCTCTCCTCTTCCTGTTTTTCAACTTTATGTCTGCCATGTTTCCTAAACTGTTCAGTTCTGTTTCGGACTCTTGTCTGTAAAGACCATTTTTATCGACATTTTTGCATTTGTAGCCAATTCTCAAGTATGCAGGAGGCTGCTCCAAACCACTTTGTTGTGTCAATGCTTGATTATTTACCACAACACTATTAAAGAAACATCATTTGATCTAAAAGAAAGGTATATCTTGGTATCATCTGCATAACAATGAAAAGGAATTTTTATATTTTCTAATTATAGTTCCCAATGGAAGCATGTAAAGTGAAAACTGTAAAGACCCAGGTACCCTGTATGACACTAGATTGAATTTCTGAATGTAATGACAGAGCACTGTCAGCACATTTCTGCACGTAAATTATTTGATAAGTATGAATTTAACCACACAAGGAAAGTGCTTAACAGCCTAACTTAATTTTCCAGACTGTGAATTTTCATTGAAAGAGTACATGAAAAGATTATGAATACTGAATATATAACATTGACCTATAACATTTACCTGGGGATGCATGGCTACTTTGCATAATTAGCTATATGCTGTAGCTATGATCCAAAACAAGTCTTAAAGTAGGACCACCACTCCCTGAGAGAGAAAACATTTGCAACCCTGTGAAATAATAATAATAATAATAATAATGAAAGTCTTATTACTGTTTATATGGTGTTTCTACCTTCTTCATGGTAGAAAAAATTACAAAGCACATATTCAGATAGATTGAAAAAAAAGTTGTTTAAGCTGTACTCAGAGTCACAACTTCAAACAAATGGAGTTAACCTAGTCCCATGCCTAAGCTTTGTGGTACTGCAAATGTGTGTCCACATTGTCCATAACTTTATATATATATATATATATTTTTTTTTTTTATTGCTAGTTCTTTCTGTTTGCATGTTTTGTTGTTTGAGGCACAGTGGTGCAGTAGTTTGCACTGCTGCTTCATAGCTCAGATAATATATTTGGCCACAATACTTGGTCCACCATAGTGGCCACATGCTTTCCTAATCCTCAGGGACACTTAAAAGACAATTATAATTCACTCAAAACTAAATCAGTTCTTCCTCCCTAAGTGACTTCCAAGCATCAAAAGAAGTTTGTCAAAGTTTCTGAGCATTTCTATGGTTTTACTGAATTTGTGGGGAATGTAACTTTGCAGGGTTCACGCATCACTATTTGAGACCAAGTTACTGAAAGCAGGGGCTTACACTTAGTGCGTTTAGAGTCGGGGAGTCTTTTGTTGCTATAGTATAGTAACACAGGTGAGTTTCCTATTTTTCGAGCTAATGATATGTCATGTTATACTTTTATGTGTTGTTGCCTCCTTTTTGCTTTTTCTCAGGTGAAACTATAGTGTGTTTTCGTCTAGTAAATATTTTATTATTATTATCATTACTATTATTATTTTCTTTTACTTGTCAGCTGGTCCAAACACAATTGTTACAACCTGTGCTACGGGAGAAAAAGAAAAATGGATGCAAAGAAATTCCACTGTTATTGGTCAATTACAACTTGAAAGAATGAAATATTTCATCCATGTAATAGAATGAATGAGATCAGAAAATAGACAGATGGTTGGAGAATGAAATGGTGGAATAAATGTAGAACTCTGTCATATTTTTATGGAATAGGTTGTTTGTAAGAACAGAAAAAATGATTAATGCTGTGCACAAAACCTCTTTTCAGGGAACAGTTTTCAAGATATTGAATTTGAACCCCCTGCTGAGGTGCAGATCACTTGTAGATTTCAAGCAACCAAACATAGTGCAGCATGCTTAGATATGGATTGCAGTAATAAATAAAATGAATATAAAAAAATTAAAACAGAGGCTGTTTAGGTCTTGAATACAGACTCATTTGACTAAATGAAAAAAGAAAAAAAAAATCAGCTGATTAAATAGTAAGTAAATTGGTCCGATGTCCATTGTCTAATTTGCAAAGTTTAATTTTGAAAATAGATGTTGAGCGTTGTTTGCAAATCCCTCTCCATCTACAGAAATTGATTAACATAACATTATCATTCTCAAACCCACTAAATTAATTTCAGGGTCCCAGGATGGCATAACATCAGGCAGCATCAGGTCCAAAGCAAGACAAAGCACTAAATAGAGTTGCAGCTTTTAACAGAACTTTTAAATAAGATATCCATCAATCCATTATCCAACCCGCTATATCCTAACTACAGGGTCATGGGGGTCTGCTGGAGCCAATCCCAGCCAACACAGGGCACAAGGCAGGAAACAAACCCCGGGCAGGGTGCCAGCCCACCACAGGGTGCACACGCTAGGAACAATTTAGAATCTGCAATGCACCTAACCTGCATGTCTTTGGACTGTGGGAGGAAACCGGAGCATCCGGAGGAAACCCACGCAGACACGGGGAGAAGATGCAAACGCCACGCAGGGAGGACCCGGGATAAATAAGATATTACCCTATTCATTTTTTTATTTTATTAACTAACATATTTGTCTTTACCATTTATTTAAAGTTAGTGCATGAACTACACATACTATTTCAATCCTGTAATATGTTTTGTGCTTTAATCTTAATAGTGTAGTATAAATGTAAAATGCCACTGTTTACTATATTTTAGCAGCTCTAATGTTGGAATTTATGACTGTGAATAAAATGAAGTAATTAAATTAATTATTGTTCTGATTAAACACAATTTTACATTTTTAAAAGTGATATTGATTTTTACAGAGATCATAACAAAGTTGCAACTGACTAAAGAACAAACAGAAGAATGTATAAATTTTAAAAAGAGAATGATCAGTAGTGGTAGTTCACTTTAATCTCCTGGAGTTGTGACGCAGCAGTGCTTAACACGGCACCACTGCTTTCTTTTATTTGGAAATGTGCTCCTTAATATGACACTTATCAACAGGATGTTCACATATAAAATCACTATATATCCTGTGGATTATGAAAGCAAATAATTAATGTATTTTATATAATAACCTGATATAAATGTTTACATTTTACATTTACACAATTCACTATGTGTCTCAAAACAACTGTTCGCTGGCAATTCTACTACCAACTGCCTTCCAGCTTTTGCAACTAACCCAGAATGCTACTTCCCAACTGGTCTATTCTCTTTCACATTACACTTTCAAAACAGATTTGATTTGCTTTGCTATTTCTCCCAGTGCCAAGTTGCTGTACACAGCCCTGCTCCCACTTACCTCAAGTCTATGGTCCTTCCTAGCATTAGACAACGCTAGGAGGCACAGTTCTTTGTAAAATTGTCTTGGGCCTTCTTAGGCATTCTAACCCTCTGTTTTCTTGGTGCAGGTCTAACGCTGTATTCAGATTAAATGTGAAGTACGTATTTGTTATATTAATGGGAATCCTAGTCTTGATGACGATTACAGGCACAGAAGAGTGACAAAAGTTGGTGTAAGACCCAGCAGGTCCTCCAAAAGGTCATCATGGGTGGAAGCATGCAATGCATAGCCAGATTGTTAGAAGGAAGTGTGGCAATGAGTACAAGTCCTTCTAAAATAAAAAGAGGGTGCAATCAGAAACAAAATACCAGAGATGGCAGCATTTCCTGGCTGTTAGAATTTGCGCAGTTTCAGAAGATTACATATGGAAGCTTACATAAGGATGTTAGGAAGTAATGACTTTTTAAGTCTAATGGAAGGCTCAAGGATGCAGAGACACAAAGAGCCAACAGATGTAGTTCTAACCTAATGTTCCTAATGGGGTGGGGGGTGGTTATCACAACTCAGTGCCCCCTCCTTTATAATCAGTGTGGTTATTACACATAGGCCACGAATAGAGATGTATGGTGAGTGGCAGTGTAGTAAAAAGAGCAAAAGGAATTTTAATGTATTTTGTACATATAACAATACACCTGAACTGAACTGATTGCAGTGTATTGTATCTTTATTAAAAACCTTAGAGCTAAGCCACTTTTCTTGTGATGTGTCTTTTTAATGCATGATAAGTTGCTCTTGCCCATATGGAAAAATACAGTAAATTAGTACATGTTACTATTAGAATTTTACAGTATAAGTAGTATATGTCCTGTATTTGTCATACTCTTTCCCTATAGGACATGTTTTTTTCCTTGCAAGATTATGGCCACTTTCTTAGAAGAACTCGCACATGAAATCAATGTAGCATATATGTAACATTGTAAATCTTACAAAATACCATATAACAACATAATTTACTGTGTTTTTTTTGTAAGATTTCTATATTATTTTTAATATGGAATTAACATGTCTCACATAAAAGTCGATATGAGTATTAAAATATGTTTTAATATTACTTCTATTAAAAAACATGAAACTACTATGTTGAAAGGACATTATTAATAGATGTCATATTGTGCTTGCAATTAGTTAAAGCACTTGAAAATTTGACTCCTGTAAACCAGTTACCGACTAATTTATACCAGTTCCCTCCCTTCAGCCAATAACAGCCTATGATTTTTATAAATGGACACCATGACTGGCTCTCCAAGAACAGATGTCTGAAATCTTTTAAAAAATACAGCTCAAAACATCAATGAAAAAAGGAATTTTACATATTTATTTCCCTAATAAAACCAGTAAAATATAGCCACATCTGCCTCAAATACATACACAAACAGAAAGAAACTGAAGGGAATTTATTGTTTAAGAGGTGTATCAGACAAAAGTGAAAACTGCCACTGTAACATACAACACTAAAAACTAATATAAAACAACAGTGAAACTAGTTGTCAAAAAGCATCAGGGGGTTCTCTTCTGTGATCTTGGGGACTTTTTTCTTCTCTCTGAGCTCTGCAAGCTTGGCATTTGTTGTTGTTCTGATCATTGACAGGATAACATGAGATGCCTCTGCAGAAAGTAAAAGGGTGGAATACAGAAAAATTAAGGCTAATTTAATTTGATTTACTGTACATGCACATGTTAAGTATATCATTAGAAATAGGTACATAAGAAAAAGGGACCAGCACCCACCCATCAGAACACATGAACAGATGAAAGTAGAGCTAGAGAAACATGACATTAGTCGTTAATACTTACTGACATTTCAGTTGATTTTGCAGATAGTTGTAACAGAGCAATGTATCCAAACTATAAGCTAATGTCAAACGGTGCTAACCTTATGTAATAATTACTTACACACAACGTGACACTAAACTGTTCAATTACTTTTAATTTATCATAGGCAAATGTACCTGCTTTTCGACATCTTGCTAGCGGAAAACTCCAAGATGAAATTTTAAACTTTCTAGACATCCAACTTCTGGTCACTGCACGCCTTCTTTTTGCAACCTGCCACACCACCTCAGAAAGCAGTTACCGATCATCAGGAAGTCAGGCCTGCATTGTTTTCCTAGATTTGTAGCTGCTACATAACACGATCAAACAAATGGTAAAGACGAGGCTGAAGTTGGCTACTTATTTGTACCTCTTTATTCAGCTCATTTTATTGTGCGTGTGTGAGTAGCGGTCTTGTGTTAAAATGAATGGTGGTAAAATAAAACTAACTTTAGGCAGAGGATAACACCCACCAGCCATACTGGGGAGTTTTCCAAAAAGAAATTGTTTACCTGATAACTGCTGCTTTGTAGTTATTGCTGCTGTTGTAGAGGAATATTTACACATCAACAATGTTTTCCCATAAACAGCCCATACTGTATTTTTGATATCCATGAAGTATTGTATTTCTTGCCATAAACCCAGATCTAACACAGAATGATTGCAATGGGAAAGGGAATTTTATATGACCTGGAGTAATACATTGTAGCATCTCAAACTGATTAACTCGTAAATCAGCCTACACATAAAGCAGGTCATACGTTAGACTTAGTGATTACTAAAGGACTGAAAGTTGATATAAAGCAGATCATTCATATTGGTCTATCAGACCATTTTCTTCTACTTTTTAATATAGAAATAATGATAAAAAACACTCATGAGAAGCATATTGTTAAAAAACGCTTCTTTGACTCAGCAGCAGCTTTAAAACTTACAAACATTCTAAGCAATCAGTCCATTTATAGTGCCAACTATAATAGCGAGGATAATGTAAATAGTAAGATGGAAAGATTTAATACTAAAGTGAGAGCTGCTGTTGACATAGTTGCACCTGAAAAGACAGTGAAAAAATCTTCTAGCATTGTTATACCATGGAAGACCCAAAGAGTGTCGGATTTAAAGAGAACATGCCACAGAGCTGAGCGTAAATGGAGGAAGACTAAACTAACTATCCAATATGAAATATTAAAAGTCAAAATAACAGAATACAATAACACTGTCCGTCTTGAGAGACGCTGTTATTTCTCCAAGATTATAAATAACAATGCTAGTAATCCCAGAGTCTTATTTTCTACAATTGATCACCTACTAAACCCAGGTAACTCAAAGGAATGCCTCCTAAGTACTTCCAGTAAAACCTGTGAGGCTATCGCTGTATTTTTCAATCAAAAAATTAATGATATTAGAAATAACATAGTATATCCCTCCAACACTAAGGATCCTCCTAAACCCCAGCATTCTGTTATAAACAAATTAAACTCTTTCACTAGGATAGATTTACCTGATTTACAAAAAATAATATCTCAATTAAAATCCTCCACCTGCGTCCTTGACCCAATACCAACAAGGCTTTTCAAAGAAGTATCGGGCGTGCTAATTGACAATATTCTTGACATAGTAAATTCGTCATTAGATACGGGGGTCTTCCCAGACTGTCTTAAGACTGCTGTAGTTAAACCCCTTCTTAAGAAACATAATCTTGACCCCTCGGCTCTTGAATATTTTAGACCCATCTCTAACCTGCCTTTCGTAAGCAAAGTTCTGGAGAAAGCAGTCATTATGCAGTTAAATGACCACCTAAATAAACATGCTATTCTTGATTAATTTCAGTCGGGTTTTATAACAAATCACAGCACAGAAACTGCACTCGTTAAAGTAGTAAATGATTTGCGAGCGAACGCAGACAGAGGCCATATATCTGTTCTAATCCTCTTAGATCTGAGTGCTGCATTTGACACTATTGATCATAATATTCTTAGAAATCGCCTTAGTCAATGGGTGGGCCTCTCTGGCAGTGTCTTAAATTGGTTTGAATCCTACCTGACAGGGAGAAAATTTTTTGTTAGTTGTGGCAATTACAAATCGAAGACACATGATATCCGATATGGTGTTCCACAAGGCTCTATCCTGGGTCCGCTGTTATTCTCAATCTACATACTTCCGTTAGGTCAGATTATCTCAGGGCACAACGTGAGCTACCACAGCTATGCTGATGACACACAGCTGTATTTATCAATAGCACCTGATGACCCCAATTCTATTGATTCACTAACACAATGTCTGACTTGTATCTCAGAATGGATGAATAGTAACTTTCTCAAGTTAAATAAAGAGAAAACTGAAATCTTAGTGATTAGCAATAATGGATACAATGAGGCTATTAGAAATAAACTGGATACATTATGATTAAAAGTCAAGACGGAGGTAAAAATCTTAGGGGTAATTGTTGACTGTAATCTGAATTTTAAATCGCATATTAATCAGATCACTAGGACAGCATTTTTTCACTTAAGAAACATAAGTAAAGTTAGACCTCTTATATCACTGAAAGATGCTGAGAAATTAGTTCACGCGTTTGTTTTCAGTCGACTAGGTTACTGTAAGGCACTCCTCTCAAGACTACCCAAGAAAGACATAAATCGTTTGCAACTAGTAACTAGCAACTAATGCAGCTGCTAGAATCCTAACTAGGAAAAGAAAATCCGAACACATTTCTCCAGTTTTGATGTCACTACACTGGTTACCTGTGTCATTCAGGATTGACTTTAAAATTCTGCTTATGGTTTATAAAGCCTTAAATAATCTCGCCCCTTCTTATATATCGGAGTGTCTGACACCTTATATTCCAAATCGTAACCTCAGATCCTCAAATGAGTGTCTCCTTAGAATTCCAAGAACAAAACTTAAAAGAAGTGGTGAGGCGGCCTTCTGCTGCTATGCACCTAAAATCTGGAATAGCCTGCCAATAGGAATTCGCCAGGCTAATACAGTGGAGCACTTTAAAACACTGCTGAAAACATATTACTTTAACATGGCCTTTCTATAACTTCAATTTAACTTAATCCTGATACTCTGTATGTTCAATTTCCTCATAATAACTATTCAGGGTGGCTCTAAAATCCGTACTGACCCCTACTCTCTTTTCTGTTTCTTTTTTTGGTTTCTTTGTGGTGGTGGCCTGCGCCACCTCCACCTACTCAAAGCTTCATGATGCTCCAACAATGATGGATGGATTAAAAGGCAGAATTCTACGTGACCATCATCATCAAGCCCTTCCGTGAGAACCCTAAATCCAAAGAGGACTGTTTCATTTATGTTAGGTAGAATGCCCAGAGGGGACTGGGCGGTCTCAGGGTCTGGAAACCCTACAGATTTTATTTTTTTTCTCCAGCCGTCTGGAGTTTTTTTTTTGTTTTTCTGTCCCTCCTGGCCATTGGACCTTACTCTTATTCAATGTTAATTAATGTTGATTTATTTTGTTTTCTTATTGTGTCTTTTATTTTTCTATTCTTTATTATGTAAAGCACTTTGAGCTACTGTTTGTATGAAAATGTGCTATATAAATAAATGTTATTTTTTCACTTTTTAGTATACATTTATTACATGTATAAAATGTGATATTAAAATGCTTATACACTTCAGTTGCATAGTTCAGTTTAACTGTTTACTTATTTTTAGTTATTGAGAAAATGACTTGTCCCACTTGTATTTTCCTCATATATATATATATATATCACTTTCAAAATACATTTATGTTTAATACCACATGTTTTTATTAAGTATTGGGTATGAACATGAACAGCCATATACTGAACATTTATGATTTACACAAAACATATTAGAATTACAGTAACACGGTAGTGTTTAGATCTGATGGTGACATGCTAACACCATCAGATCTAAACACTTGATTGGGGAGTTGCTCGCATACTGAAGAGTCTATAGCTGCAGGTGGAAGCTGCCACCACATTTTTAGTGGCATTACACATATAGGTATATTTTGTCAGCATGCCCGTGTCGATCAAACACAGGAAGCTCTGTAGTCTACTTGTGAATTTATGCTGCAGGAAGATAAGTAAATAAATCAAGGTAAACAGGTAAATAAGATGTGCCGTGCTTTTATATAAGTAACATGTACATTTTTTTTATATAAAGACTGTCACAAAACATAATCACAAACATAACTTTGCACGATACCTTGGAGAGCTTGGCATGCCTTGCTCATCCACATCTGAGTTCACCACTGTTATAGCACATCTCTATTTGAAAACAGCTGTGTCAGATTGGGGAGAACATGAAAGCGGCTGAGAGAATAAAACTGAATTAAAAAAAATGCTAATCTTTACAAGTACCATAAATTTACACGGGCTGTTGCAGACTCAAATCAAATGTATGTTTTTATTGTATAATAGTAAGAATAAGAGCAGCTCACTGCTCAAAACATTAATTCTGAGAAGCGGCCAGGATTGAACCTGCGACCTCTTGATTTTGAATCAGCAGTTCGTACCACCAAATCGGTCATGTTAACAATCTACCCTAACCCAATTTTTTTTTTCAGTTATATTCTTGAATAAAATCGCACTTGTTTTGTTATACTTGTACCTTTTGTGAAAGTGTTTATTTGATATTTGGACTTCAGTCTTCACACATTATACACTTCATGTCAAATTTTTGTTGTTAGTACTAAAACATGAAAAACGTTTGTCTTTTAGGTATGTGTTTAACATTTCTTGCATTTCTCACATTTCCTGTTATCCTACATTTACATAGATCGTTGTAGACACGGAATACACATGAAATGTATGTGTTCCAAATAACAATATATTATTTACCCTACATAACTCCAGGCACATCACACCAAAATAAACAAGGCTTGTGCTGGGAGAGCTTTTTGCTCGAGATGAGCTCCGGCGGTGGGGGGATAAGACGGCAATCTGCTTGTGCTGATCGACAGATTTACAAAACAAAACACGCTGATGATAAAGGTGCGAGGGGATTTGAGGTGGGCCGGGATTACGAGTTTTTTCATAGACTTCAGGGATTCTAGTGTTAAACGACATGGATACACTGTTGTGTAACATTTTGTAATCTTAAGATGTAGATCAATACTCAATATTTTTGGCTGGAAAAACTGACATACAGTACAGGCCAAAAGTTTGGACACACCTCCTCATTCAATGTGTTTTCTTTATTTTCATGACCATTTACAGCACTCCATCACTCTCCTTCTTGGTCAAATAGCCCTTACACAGCCTGGAGGTGTGTTTGGGGTCATTGTCCTGTTGAAAAATAAATGATCGTCCAACTAACCTGACTTCTGCACGACACAACTGCTGGTCCCAACCCCATTGATAAAGCAAGAAATTCCACTAAATAACCCTGATAAGGCACACCTGTGAAGTGAAAACCATTTCAGGTGACTACCTGTTGAAGCTCATCGAGAGAATGCCAAGAGTGTGCAAAGCAGTAATCAGAGCAAAGGGTGGCTATTTTGAAGAAACTAGAATATAAAACATGTTTTCAGTTATTTCACCTTTTTTTGTTAAGTACATAACTCCACATGTGTTCATTCATAGTTTTGATGCCTTCAGTCATGAAAATAAAGAAAACACATTGAATGAGGAGGTGTGTCCAAACTTTTGGCCTGTACTGTATTTTGAAAGCTTTAAGGCTTTTTCTATCACGTATGGATGCAGCTTGCTTTAAGTGCCATTGCAAGAACAAAGTTTTAAATTTTAAAAAACACTTCACTTTACAACTTTAAGTGGCAAATTAATAAATACCATGATTGTCTAAACATAACCCTGAATTGAAATAAGCCAAACTTATCTTTTAACAATACTATACAAGTACATTACCTCTGAGTCCAGTGTCATTTTTGAACTTGTGTATCAAAATAGTGTGGCCAGTGTTGTCAAAGTCCCAGATTAAATATATCAGTATAAAATGTATAATTTCCATCATTAGAATATATTAAAATTGACAATACTATTTCATTCTACTTCTGTACAGGGATCAGTGTGAAAACCAGTTTAAAGCCTTTCAAATAAAATGAAACAAGCTGTGAGACTACTATTTTAAGAACAAAGGAAAGGAAAAGTAACTTCAAAATTGGTTTGTAATTAATAAGCATGTTTGGATCTGGATTTGATTTTTTTTAAATAAAGGTCTAACAATCTAATGCATTAAGAGCTATGTCAATCAGTAGTGATCATTTAATAATGGGTGCTGCAAGGACAGAGAGTTGGGATTGTATACTGTATAAAGGACAGTCAGTCGGTTTATTCTGAGAAGTTAAAATTATAATTTCCTGTTGTGTTAAGTTAAAATTATTAAGGCAGTATATGCAGAAAGAAATAAAGTTAAACACTGAAATACTAAGCTTCCAGCTTGCCTTTGAAATCTGTAGTTTTAAATTATCTCATTTATTATTAAGGTTTCATAATCTGTGCTGGAAATGTTTGTAGGAATTTTGCATCTTTGTTCAGATTTTCCTTTTGACAAATCAGCAAGGATTTCATACATCCATGTCTTTTAACATGGAATAGTAAACAGAAGAAGGAAGAAAAAAAAATTTTTTAATGCATTTTAATACTGCCCAACAATGCTGTTCAGAAGACCTGTATTGCTTTCGTCTAAATTCTACTTTTTATAATTCTAATTTAAGAACACAAACACTAAACGTGGGCACATTTCTTTGTGCTGTAATCAGTTCTTCTTGAGAGAAACATTTGTTTATCTGTTGTGGAATATAATGGGGGCCATACCACTCCCCAAACCCAGACACAGACAGGCACAAAGACACAAGTCCAAAACACACCTTCTTATTTTCCTTGTGGGGCAGCTCTGTTTCCCAGCTCCCCCATTTCCAAGTACAGCACACAATACACAGCACTTTATACTGCTCAGTCCCTTTTTTTTTCTTCCTTCCTTCTCTCTCACTCTCTCTCTCTTTTACTTTCTCTTTTTTACTGCCTCCACTCCTCTACAGAAGCTTTGTCTATCTTCCATCCAACTCTTGCTGTCTGAACGGAGTGAGGTGGCCTCCTTTATAGTGCACCCAGAAGTGCTTCAGGTGCACTCTGATCTTCTTCCGGCAGCTGTCCTGAGTGTGGTGAAACTGCTGTAAGGGCCCCCGGAAGTACTCGACATTTTACTGGATCTTCTTCCGGCAGCACTTCTGGGTGTGGCAGAAGTGCTGCAGACCAGGGGCCTCATGTATAAATGGTGCGTATGCACAGAAATGTTGCGTAAGAAAGTTTCCTCATTCAAATAGCGATGTATAAAACCTAAACTTGGCATAAAGCCACGCACATTTCCACGGTACCTCATACCCTGACGTACGCAAGTTCTCCGCTCGGTTTTGCAGACTGGCGGCACCCAGCGTCAAAGCAGTGCTACTGTTCTTTTCCTGACGCGGCTTTATAAATACACTGAAATTAATCGCATATTGTTTATTAGTGTAATGCATCTGATTGTAAATTACCTGTAACAATATAATGGTCCAGGGAATAGCCATAGTATTCCAAATACCATAACTGCTTTAGCGTTGTTATTCTCACAGCACCTTCTTCTTCTTTCAGCTGCCCCGTTAGGAGTTGCCACAGCGGATCATCTTTTTCCATATTAATCTCACTGCACCACTCGGAGTATTGTATTTGTATCTGAGTGGGGAATTACAGCAGCAGCTGATCGGAAAGAGAATTATCTGTATACAGCATCAAGCACACGCTGCCTCAACCATGGCAAAACGTTTCAAAGCCTTTCCTGTACGGACCTCACGGTTCAGAAACAGTTTCATCCCAAGATCTATAAACGCACTCAATCAATTGCTCCTTGTAGAACTGTTTGTAGTTATAAGTACAATTACCCCACTGTAAACTTGCACTACAGTTATAATATTGCACAACCTGCGCCACTTTATAAAGCACGTATTTACATATGATGACGATATCATTTTTAAGATGAAATGCAGCAAAATATGTTGATTATATTATACAGATAAAACTTTAACTTCATTTAAATAATCGGTGTTGTTAATAATTAAACATGTGAGGACACGGTGCCGCAGCGCTAGCAAGTTCACGTATTGTTCCTGCCTCGCACTGTATATTTGCTGAGGCTGGCGCGACACTGGAATGATAGACAGATAAAATAATTAAACACGTACTATGAAGATATTTCAATGTTCCTTAAAAGTTTTGAAGAATCGTCGTTGTAAGCTTACAGATGGCTTAACATCTATTACAGAGCTGATTGTGTGGTGATTGGGTATTTGGGGAAAGAAAAGTAAGGACAGGAATTGGAGGTTAGTACATTTAAAAGAGACAGTACTGCTACAATAAATTATTTTATCGAAGGTCACGCATGGCGCAGCAGCATCTTGTGTGAGACATGAACAATCACTGCACCATCGTGTTCCCATGTTTAATAACATGCTTTCATTCCAATCATCATGAAAATTATATCACGTATACATTTCAGTATTTTAATTATTCAGACAGCTGTAATATCATGAATGTAATGGATTCTGTGTCCTGTCGGAGAAAGAGAAAGAACAGAAGCACGTAGTGATTCACACACATAGAGTACATAGATCAAATACAAAACAAAGCATTTAACATGCTACTTTAGTTACGATGGGATTTGAGAAACTAGTAAATTAAATGATTTTAAGATGAAGTTTATGATGTTTTACTTTAATCTATACTAATAAACGGCAAAGCCCTCACTCACTGACTGACTGACTGACTCATCACTAATTCTCCAACTTCCCGTGTAGGTAGAAGGCTGAAATTTGGCAGGCTTATTCCTTACAGCTTCCTTACAAAAGTTGGGCAGGTTTCATTTCGAAATTCTACGCGTAATGGTCATAACTGGAAGCTGTTTTTCTCCATTTACTGTAATGGAGATGAGCTTGAAACCCGTGGGGGCGGAGTTTGACATCATCACGCCTCCCACGTAATCACGCAGTACGTAGAAAACCAGGAAGAGCCCCAAAAAGCGCTGAAGAAAACATGCATTATATAATTGAGAAGGCAGCGAAACAATAAGAAGCGAGCGAGTGATATATACAACCATATTCATGAGTTCTGCTACTTCGGAAACAAAGCACAGTGTAAACCTACACTTTAAATTAAGTTCATAGACAGGCTGCCGCTGGCGTTTGTAATTTAGTGCCTGCCCATATAAGGCCGTCCGTCAGCGGCAATCCAATAGCAAACTGCCACGGGTAAATATTCA
>JANRMT010062796.1:24347048-24369457 GCA_026402145.1 Polypterus bichir lapradei
AAGCTCAAACGGGCATGCTCAAAAAATACACGTATAATGCCACAAAACGTGCACGCAGACACTTCATTTCGCAAACAAAAAAGGTGCACTTTTATTCAAGACTACCTGTATAACCGAAGCATTCTTCTTAGCATTGCACCATGCAAGCTGTCGTATCAATCGCCTACTGTAACTTGCTTTCTTTTTTCTTCGGTTCTAAATTGGTGGGGGGATGGAATAGCCGGCTGCTCCTAGCTTCTCTTTATCAGCACATTTAGAAGACAAAGGACATTGGCGGAGAGGTGTGAAGCGATTTAAGAAGCGATTTAAGGTGGGACGGAATTACGAGTTTTTTCGTAGGCTCTGGTAATTCTAGTGTTAAATCAACAAATAGTATGTTTTTCCTTTGCCTCCACTTGGTATTCGTTGAAATTCTTATATTTTCCCCTGTGCTTTTCTCATTGTATTTTCACAGAACGCTGAGCTTAAGGGCTATTTATATTGATTTGCATATTCAAAGAGGCGTATTTCTGGGGGGAATTGGGGCGGGAGAGCAGGCGCGTGCACGTGCGTTACTTTTCACAGTGGACAGGATTTATGTAGCGGAAGAACGTGGAAGTTGGAGTACGCACAGATTCCTGCATCTAGATTTTTCTGTGCGTAAGCACATTTCGGCTTTTGTGCTTGCGTCATGTTATAGTGCGAATTCTACACACGGTATTATGCATGAGGCCCCAGGGCTCCAGAACTGCCCAAGCTCCCCCTGACAGAGGCCACAGGCCCCAGCAGAGTTGAGGTTCCAAGCTTCAAGCCTGTGGCACCGATATAGTCCGCCCCAGCAGAGTTGAAGTTCCAAGCTTCAAGCCTGTGGCACCGATATAGTCCAAGGGGGTTGCCCTGTCGTGTTCTGGGGGAGGTACTGCCCCAAATATGTTCTGTCCCCCAGTCCTTCCATCACAGGGGCATCCAAGCTGGGCAAGGGCCCCAGCCAGCCGTCACACTGTATTTTATAGACATACTGCAGTCATAAACCATCTGATCCATACTGTTCTCCAGAATTTCTTAAAATATCCCCAAGTTTTGGTGCAAAGTTGAAATCTAGTAGTTTCACTGTTTTGGCATTAATTTGTGTTTGTATTGGTAAGGGCAGGAACAAGTGAAATGTAATTAATTAGTGTTCAGATAACATTTAGTGAAGTAAAAAATGAATTTTAAATCTCATAGTGTGGTAATTAGATCTAAGGGATGATTCTGAGAGTGAATCTGACTTTTAATAATTTGGAAAAACCTTAGTAAATCTAATAAAGTACAATAAGTGTGTAAAATATGCTATGACTATTTGAACATCAGTGTGGGGATATATTTTGCTTTTTGGCTTCCTTGCCAAACTGAATTATATGAATAAAAAAACAGAAATAACATTTTATTTGTATAAACTTCCGCAATTCTGCTAAATATTTATACAATCTGTATTATAATCTTATGCTAGCAATGTTTTACTGTTTTACAGTGGTGAATAGCATTGGAATTTCTTGTTAATAGAATACTGCTAGGTCATTTAATTTAGTTTGGATATATTTGGTATTTTCCACTAATCACAGGGATCCTATGTTACTTTGCTGTTACACTGTTTTATTCTGGGAGTTTGATCTTTTAAATATTGGTGACTTATGAAACACAGTATATGCTGGATTATTCTCTTCCAATACTCTTACTTCCCAATGCCTTTCTATTCACCACATTCACTCTGAAATCACACATTACACTTAATTTTGTTGTAATGCATCCATATCACAGTGACCTTCAACCTAAACACACTGTAACGAATAGTCTGAGCATGTTAGTGGGGACAGGCTATTATCTTTTTATTCTATCACTGCTGTTGAGAAAACACACTGCTAATATGTCTACATATTTCCCAGTTTTCTTCATTACAAACAGTAATATATGAAATTTGCTTTTTTGTTGTTGCATTATTCCAAATCTTTTTGCACAAGTCTAGAATTCTACTTAAACCATAGGTTTATCTCCATTAACATCATTATGAGTTTATTTTTTGTCAAAGGTCTGACTGTACAATACAATACAATAAAAAATGTATTTCTGTATAGCCCAAAATCACATAAGAAGTGCCACAATGGGCTTTAACAAGCCTTGCCTCTTGATAGCCCCCCAGCCTTGAATCTCTAAGAAGACAAGGAAAAACTCCTAAAAAAATCCCTTGTAGGGAAAATATGGAAGAAACCTTGGAAAAGGCAGTTCAAAAAGAGACCCCTTTCCAGGTAGGTTGGGTGTGCAGTGGGTGTCAAAAAGAAGAGGGTCAATACAATACAATTCACAGAGCAGAACAAATCCTCAATACAGTGTAAAAATAAAAATTTTACAAGTACAGAGCAGAATTTAACAGTAACATCAAGCTGTCTCCCCCATTTGGCCATTCCACAGCTGAAACAGCACTGGGCCAGCCAATTCCATGAAAAGACCCCTCTACCCCACGATTCCTGCGATCCTCCATCAGGGATGACTTTACCTTAGGCAGGCAAAACAACTTGGTGAGAGTTAGTAACAAATTATAACAATCATGTTTCTTATGTTTTAGTGCTAATGACTAACAACAGAGATGCAGTCTCCACAGTTAGTCAGCAGCTCTAGTCAGGGTATGCTAAACTGAAGTAGTGAGTCTTCAGCTGGGATTTAAAAGCTGAGACTGAAGGGGCATCTCTTCTAGTAGCTGGCAGACCATTCTACAGTTTAGGGGCCCTGTAAGTAAAAGCTCGACCTCCCACTGTTATTTTATTAATCCTTGGAATCATAAGTAGATCTTGAGATCTTAATGTGCACTTTGGTTTGTAAGTCATGATAATTTTAGACAAGTAAGCCAGACCTTGGCCATTTGATGCTAAAAGGAGGATTTTGAAATCTGCCCTAAACTATCACATGACCAAAGAAAAATAATTTCTATAAAGCTGCATGTGCTCTGACTGCAACCCTCCTGTAGCTTTGGGCACTTTGGCACACTTAACAATTTTATGTGAAATATTTATAAGCAAAAATCAAAGAACAAAGAATGAGGGAATGATCCTCGATTCACTACAATAATTTTTTTTTTCCAAAGTAGACACTGACTCCATGCAATCTTAAACCGGATAACCAATTTGCAAAATGGATGTATAGATAATATATCATCGTGTTTTATTTAACTCTTGAAATATTTAATTTAACATTTTATCATTGACATTGAGCAGGAACAGAGAAAAAAAATTCACCAACAATGCATCCAATATGTATGAAATATACTGAATGAAAGTGATGAAATATACAGACAAAATAAACTGATGTAGTAAACATTGGTAGACAAAGGCAGTGAAGTGGCAGAGGTATATATATATATATTTTTTTTTTTTTTCAAATGATATGTGAAAGGTTTTGGAAATCTTCAACAACAGTTAGCAGTGACAAGCACACTGACAATTGGCTATGTCCCATGCACAATTATGCTGGTCTAAGTGTAAATCATTGTCCACTTATACATTTTTATAACCATTTGCAATAATTGGTTACCTCTTTAATCACTTACAGATACACTCCATTGATATCACAGAAGCAGCAAATGAAACAAAATGATGTTGGCAAAGTGATGATTTCTGAAAGCAGTATGGGAAAGAAAGACTGTAATTACTGATGTTTGCAGCACAAGCAAAGTTGCAGGGTATTTGGCAGATAGAACCTGTAAACTGGATCGACTAATATCCTTTGCCCTGCTGGAAGGGCAACACATTAAAAAGAGGAGAACTTGGCTATTCTCCTTCCCATTACTGGATAAAAGAACAATTATAATTTGTTGCATGCTGCACCCTTCATTTCTGCCTCTAAATTATAGTTCTACTTAGCTTTCTGAACACTTTACAATATAAAGACATTATTTCTCCATTGCTCTGCTCAAATTTTCCACACCTCCAAGCATATTTGATTTTTTTTATTACTCAAAAATTGTATAAGTTTATAATCTCAAGTTTCATTAAGAGGTTACATTTCTGTGAAATGTCTTCTCTTATGGGACTTTAAAATAATATTTATTTTGTGTTTTATGGGTCATTGTCTCTTGGGAATAACTGCAGACTCTATACATATTTTATGTGTTTCCATAAATAAATAATTTCAAATAAATTAAAATATAGTTCAGTCATTTTTTAAAATAAAAGAAATGAAAAAGTCAAAAATCATGGTCATTAATAAATCAACAGATATAAGAACAATATATGATGCATAAAGCACTTAACATTTTTGTAAAATTCATTAGTCTGTTGCATTAGCTTCTACAAACTTTTTATTGTGTAATATCTAAATTCCAATTCTTAAAAATACATTTTAGACACAGTAAGTACTATCTAAATATCACATACAATATATATCACCTACAGTATATATTGCATTTGCACTGTGACCGGTAGTAAGAAAACAGAATGAAGCAGTGGGAATCGTTGGGATATCATCCTAGTAGCCCAGTTTAATTATTCAATGAGAAAAGCAAAAGGTTTCTCCAAAGGCATAACAAAAAGGATGCTGACCACAAAACAAGCCCACACAGAGTTCTCCGATGTTGTCTTTAGTTCTTGGGTTTCACACGGTTACTCTTTTGTTATTACTGTAAGTCCTGGGGGGTATTTTCCGTACGTTGCTTAAATCATCCAAGTTCAGATGCCTCATCTTGGATGAGTTAATGCCGGTGAAACTCATCCGGGATAAGTCAGTTTTTTAAATGCAGCTGTGTAGTAGATTAGTCTAGCTGGATCTAATCATCCAAGATGAATGCGCACGCCCGCGCTGATTGAAAAGCCCATATATATTGAGTCTAGAAAACATGATCAGCAAGTCTTTGATAGGCTGCAACAAAATGATGAAAGAACGGGCACATTATTTCACACAAGTGGAGCAGGACCTTTTTACTTGAAGGATATGAAGAATTTCAAGATTTAATATGCACCAGAAAAGACGGCTGGCAAAAAGTGGCCGACAAACGTGTAAGTAGTGTGCATTTTACTTACTGAATGCAGCGCTTCATTTCCTATGTGTCAGATTAATTTTTATTTAATATGCCATAATTCCAGATCAAACGTGATCACAAGGAGAGCATGGGAACAGGTTAAAGTGAAGTACAAGAATATACTTCAAACTGGTAAATATTGGTATATAACTATTTAAAGAATTGTTGACATAAAGAATCATATATATAATATAAAAAACATTAATTTTAAAGCTAATAAGAAGGCAGACAAGCAAAAAACAGGTGGAGGTCCACGCGGTCCAGACCTAAGCCCTGCAGAAGAGTTGGCTCTCAAGCAAAATGCCCATCGTCCTGTTTCTGAGGGCATTCCGGGAGGAAGCTCCTCCTCAGAACCAGTGGTGGGATGCAGTGGTCACTTCATTTCAGGTAAAGGATGGTCATTGCATATATTTGTCCTCAATGTGTGCCATAGGTATGTTCTATACAGCCCTCTTTTTTTTTGTTGGGTCAGTTGCAGGGAATGTCATATCCCTAGAACCTGTGTCTGACCAACATGATATTGACGTAGGTCAAATATTTGTTGAAGACACTGTGTATGATTATACATCAGGAGGAGAGGTACATTTTCCAAATAATGTTTGATCAAACTCCACTCTGATCAGTCCCATATGCCCCAATCACATTTGGAAATCCTGGGTAATGAGAAACTGAGGCAGATTGTGAGATTCTTTATGGAACAGTGCATGTTTTTGCCTGTGTATTACCTACCTGCAATGGCATGAAACGCCACTTTAATTGTCTGTACACGCAGGTGTCCAGGAAACACTATTAAAACCCGAAGGAAATATTTCAGAGCCAAACAGACTTTACAAAATGCCTGGTAAACTGCACTTTTAGATAGATTTTCCGCATCGCCTACAGTATATAAAAAAGTGCAGCTTGCAAAAAACCTCAAAGCAATGCCTACTGTCTGTGTGGTTGTCAGAGCCCAACTTTGCCTAGTTTGACTTCGAATATAAGGTGCTAATAAATCTTTGAGGTGCAATATTCCCTCCCGGCTAAAGCGGTATCTTTCAGAAAGAATTTACTCCGGGAGCAATAAAGGATCTTGCTAATTGCGCAAAACCCTCTCTATATTCTCTTCTTATAATTTGCACACCGATATTAATTGGTTGCTCATTTATGAACAGCGAAGCCATGACTGAATGAATTCCATGCACGGACACTGATTAAGTGTGTGAGCTAATCCTTGTTTACATAGAACAAGCCTGCTTTGAGCAGGTTTGAGGATTTGGATGTGCTGCTATGACAACACATCCAGCAAGAGTTTCAAAAAACTGACAGATCCAGGATCATGCCAAATCGTCAACAATTACATCCGGCTAAACGAGAAATCCATGTATGAAAAATACCCCCCTGGTCTTGAATGAGTTAACACTAGAATTACTAGAGCCTACAAAAAAACTTGTAGATCCGTCCAACCTTAAATTGCTTTGCACCTCTCCATCAGCGTCTTTTGTCCTTTAAATGTGTTGATAAGCAGTCTGCTATCACATCCCCCACCGGCACACAGTTTTCTCAGCTCAAGTCTGTTTACCTGCGTGTCAGCTGCTTGGAGTTGTATAGAGTGAGAAGTCAAGCAAAATCACACCTTTTATAAATACTATATTTTTATTTGTAACATATACATTTCATGTGTGTTCCATGTCTACAACGATCTATGTAAACACATCGTTAAAACAGAAATGTTTTTCATGTTATAGTAATAATTGACAAAATGTAGACATGAAGTGTATAATGTGTGAAGCCTGAAGTCCAAATATCAAAGAAACACTTTCACAAAAGGTACAAATATAACAGAACAAGTGCGCTTTTAGTCAAGGATTTAACCGAAGAAAAAGAACCCGCGTTAGAGTGCAACATTGACACACATTTGCTACGACTGCTTCGGTGGTGCAACGGTATCAACTGATGACTGGTAATCAAAACTTAACAGGTTCGATCCCGGACAAGTACATTTTGAGAAGTGAGCTGCTTATATTCTTACTATTTTAGAATAAAAACATACATTTGAGCTTAGCTTTGTTTTTTTTTTAATTCAGTTTTATTCTCTCAGTCACGTTCACGATCCACCCACCCCCCATTTGACAATGCTGTTTTCACATAAAGATGCACTATAATAGATGTTAACTCAGATCATAACGACGCTTCTACATCAGAGCAAGAATGCACTTTTGCCATTGCTGTACTTTGTATAAGTACATGGGAAGCTCTGCACTCTACTTTTGACTGTTATAGCGCGTCTTTATGTGAAAACATCAGTATCAAACAACAGTTAATACTGTTGCACCACTGAAGCAGTTGTAGCAAATGCGTGTCAATGTCGCACCCCAACGAGGGCTCTTTTTCTTCAGTTAAATTCTTGAATTGAATTTCTTGGATTGAAATAGCCGAAAATTTAGCTGCCAGGACCGAAGAAAAAGCAGTAAATGTCAGCTCCGAGACAGACTGGCTGCTTTGGAAGATGGAAGCAGAAGTAATAATGAATTGAAGGGCTGCCTGAGAATCGAGAAAGTCCAAACCCTGTGAAATACGCAGCTGAACTTTTTTTTAAAATAATCGGGGAGGACTTTAAAGCAGATTCTGAGATAGCAGCGGCTTACCGCGTACGCGGATCAAATACCGTTGGACCTAAATCTTTTATTATTCGCTTTGAAAGATTGTCATTTAAGCTAGAGGTGATGGCACTCCTCAGAAACAAGCAAGAGATTATATATGAAAACAACCACATTCGTATCTTCCCTGACTTCTCTCTAGCAACAGCTACTAAATGCGCAGCCTTCTACAACATTAAACAGCGGTTACGGCAAGCCAACGTCAAATACAGTCTCTTGTATCCGGCCAAACTGAAAGTGGAATTGCAGGGTCAATTCTATGTCTTCGCTACCAAGGAAGAAGCAGAAAAGGAATTAAGAAAGCTGATCCTGGGACTATTCTGATACATAATAGTGAGCCATGGCCGTTAATGATATGGCAAGGATTAATAATCAACTGTCTGATCTATTTGTTTAAAATACGGGTTTTTATCATCATATATTTTCATTATTACTCGGGCGCTATCTGTTTTTGTGCTTATTGTGCTTAATTACTTTTTCTTTTTTTTTTTCTCTTTTCTTTCATTTTTTTTTTATTACCTAATTATTTTCTCTCTACCCCAAACAAGACTGTTCAACATCATACCCTTGGTTTATTGTTATTGCTATTATTGCATTAAGACTTATTATGCTTATTCTAGACAAATTTCTAACACCTTTCCCCGGGTTTATTATCCGTGTGTATTATCTTAATACACTAAGATTGCTGAAGATTATATATATTTTAAGTACACAATTTTTAAAATATATTGGTAATAGATATCTCTATTTTTTAACCCTAAAACGCTGCTGCGTGGGGGCTTGTTTTGCTTTGGATGTGCTCTGTCTCTGGGTATGTCAGAGGACCGGGACTGTGTGAAGTGGGTTCTAGCCTCACGTGGGGAGGCAAAAAGGGAGGAGGGGGGGAGAGAAAGAGAGCAGGCTTGATCTATACCTAATCTATCCTTTTAATCTTTATAATTATAACTACCAATGTAATAATAGGCTGCATGGCAATAACTCTAGGGGAAACAGGAAATTAAGGCAGAAGCTGTCTCACTAGCCCGTTAAGACTATAAAATGACATCAAAAACTCAGAATTAATGTCTTCATGATGGGACAGTTTGTGAGCTGGAATGTTAAAGGTCTGAATCACGAATTAAAGAGAAAGAAAATACTCTCTCACCTAACAGGTCTATACGCTTAAATAGTATTTTTACAGGAGACCCCTTTACTAAGCAAGGATCAGTTCCAGCTGCAAAAAGACTGGACTGGCCAAATGTTCCATTCTAGTTTTACAAAGAAAACTAGAGGTGTGGGAATTCTCATACATAGAACAGTCTCATTTGTAGCATGAGATGTAGTATTGGATCCTGAAGGGAGATATGCAATGGTCATGGGAGACTTATCTAACCGTAAAATGATCTTGATAAATGTTTATGCGCCTAATGTTGATAAGGAATTTATACAAAATTTATTCGCATCCATTCCCAATCTGAACACTCATAAAATTATAATGGCTGGGGACTTTGTGTTCTAAATCTACTCTTAGATAGAACTTCTTCCACAGGGGGAAGGGCATCTAACACCGCAAAGATAATTACAAAGTTTATAACTGATCACAACTTATCAGACCCCTGGAGGTTTTTAAACCCAAACTCAAGAACATATTCTTTCTACTCACCAGTACATCATTGCTACTCAAGGATTGATTATTTCTTTATAGACAATAACTTCTTGCCTATGATTAAATCTTGCAAATACGATGCTATTGTTATTTCTGACCATGCACCTATGATCTTGGAGCTAAAGTTACTAAGCCCCATACACTCACCCCGCAGATGGCGTCTCAACCCGCTTCTATTAGCAGACGAGAATTGTACAGAATTTATATCCAAAGAAATCAAATTCTTTCTAGAGACAAATACATCCTCAGATATCTCTGCAGGAATACTCTGGGAAACTCTTAAGGCCTTCTTAAGAGGACAGATTATCTCATATCTTTCCCACAGAAATAAATTAGAAACCAAGAAAGTAGCAGAGATAAAAAGCGAAATTACTAGAATAGATGGAGAACATGCCAGACTACCAAGCGAGACTCTACATAGGAAAAGGCAGACTCTGCATTCAGAACTAAACCTCCTGACAACTAAAAAAACTGAACAACTGATTTATAAATCCAGACATCATTATTATGAACATAGAGAGAAAGCTAATAAGCTTTTAGCTCAACAAATTCACAAGCAAGAAGTGCACAACGCAATCTCAGTAATCACCAACGCAAACGGAGATAAAATCGTCGACCACAAAAATATAATGCACACTTTCAGAGACTACTATAAATTTCTATATACTACTGACTTTAAAGAAGACAATACACAATCTAATGCATTTCTGGATACATTACAAATACCAAAAATAGACACTTTTAGTGCGGAGGAACTTGAAGAACCTCCAAGGCAGGAAAGCAGCAGGCCCTGATGGCTACCCTGCAGAATTTTACAAGAAATTCTTCGCTCAGCTAGCTCCCCTCCTATTAGCAACATTTACAGAAGCCAGAAATAACCAAACTCTTCCTCAAACTTTTCGCCAAGCACTAATCACCGTTTTTCCAAAACAAAATAAGGACTTATTACAATGTGCATCATACAGACCAATTTCACTTCTGAATAATGACGTTAAAATACTCTCTAAAATCATAGCTAGAAGGATGGAGAAAGTGCTCCCCTCGGTAATATCACAAGATCAAACTGGACTTATTAGGGGCCGACACTTATCTTCAAATCTTTGATGCCTGTTTAATGTAATATACTCACCAACTAACTCAAACACCCCAGAAATATTATTATCATTAGATGCAGAAAAAGCATTTGACATGATTGAATGGAAATACCTTTTTACTACATTGGAGAAGTTTGGGTTTGGCCCGAGCATTTGTGCATGGATCAAATTACTGTATACTAACCCAGAAGCTTCAGTTTTTATATACAACACTTGCTCAGATTACTTTAAACTAGAACGTGGTACTAGACAAGGATGCCCCTTGTCACCGCAAATGTTTGCAATTGCCATTGAACCACTGGCAATACATTGTCGAAATACTGATCAGATAAAGGGGATTATCAGAGAAGGACTGGAACAGAAAATTTCATTATATGCAGATGATATGGTACTGTATATATCAGACCCAGAAAATTCTGTGCCTGCAGTCTTAACAACACTCACAGAATTTCAAAAGATCTCTGGTCTCAGAATTAATCTGAATAAAAGTGTACTCTTTCCAGTGAATTCTCAAGCATATAATATTAAATTAGATACCCTACCTTTTATCACTGCAGAACAGTTTAAATACAGGGGTAAACATCACAAGTAAACATAAAGCTCTTTATCAACAAAATTTCGCTGTCTGCATGGAAAAAAATAAGCAAGACTTGCAAAGATGGTCAACCCTTCATCTCACACTAGCTGGAAGAATTAACACTGTTAAGATGAGTATTCTTCCTAAGCTCCTTTTTTATTCCAAAACATTCCAATATACATTAATAAATCATTCTTTAAGCAATTAGATTCAACAATAACCTCATTTATTTGGAATTCAAAACATCCACGCATCCAAAAAGCGACCCTACAAAGACAAAAGGCAGAAGGTGGCATGGCTCTACCTAACTTCCAGTTTTATTACTGGGCAGCAAATATACAGGTGATAAGAACCTGGACATAAATAGGAGAACATACACAGGCTTGATCCGCAATAGAAGTAAAATCCTACATTACTTCTTTGTATTCCCTGCTCTGTGCTCCAATAAACACACATTATCAGCAATATACTAATAACCCAATTGTGCTTCACTCACTTAGAATATGGAACCAATGTAGAAAGCATTTTAAGATGGAGAAGCTTCTGTCTGTGGCACCTCTGCAAGAGAACCACCTCTTTCAACCTTCGCAAACATATGCAGTTTTTAATATCTGGAAAAAATTTGGAATTAACTTGCTTAGAGATCTTTGTATAGACAACGTCTTTGCATCCTATGAACAATTACATTCCAAATTTAACATTCCTGCTACACATTTCTTTCACTATCTTCAAATCAGGAACTTTGTTAAACAGAACCTTCCCGATTTTCCTCATGTTGCACCCTCATCCATGCTGGAAAAAATATTGCTCAATCTCAAGGACTTAGACACCATCTCTACAATATATACAATCATTTTACAATCCCTTCCTTTCAAAGATCCAAGAGGACACTGGGAAAAAGATTTCTCAATTAATATATCAGAAAAAGAGTGGAAAGTAGCAATGCAGAGAATTCATTCGAGCTCCATATGCACAAAGGATACAATTATACAACTCAAAATTATATATCGAGCACATCTGTCTCGATTAAAACTCTCCAAAATGTGTTCAGGGCATGATCCAACCTGCGAACAGTGCAACCAAGTCCCAGCCTCACTGGGTCACATGTTCTGGGCCTGCACCAAATTAACATTATTCTGGACCAAAATTTTTAATTACCTTTCAGGCAGCCTCACAATCCCTCCTAACCCATTAACAGCTGTGTTTGGGGTTCTTCCAGATGGGTTTAAAGTGGAGAAAGACAAACAAATTGTGATTGCATTCACTACACGTTTGGCACGCAGACTTATTCAGATAAACTGGAAGAACCCAAACTCTCCTCTTTCAAGTCAGTGGGAAACCAATGTGTTATACTATTTGAAATTGGAAAAAATCAAATACTCAGTTAGAGGATCCGTACAGACTTTTTTCAAAACATGGCAGGATCTAATCAGTAATATTTTAAAATAAGCTCATAAAGCACAGAGAATTTATTAATTTAGGTATGTTTACAAACCTTAAATTTCACACCGTTTGCCTTGCTCTCTCTCTCTCAGGGGTGGGGATTGATTTGTCCTTAACTCAATTTTTCTTTTTGTAAAAATTTGATTGATTTGTATGGATTGCAATAAAATTAATAAAAATATAATAATAAAAAAAAAAATCTTGAATAAAAGCGCACTTGTTCTATTTGCACCTTTTGTGAAAGTGTTTATTTGATATTTGGACTTCAGGCTTCACACCTTATACACATGTCGTAAATGTAAGAAGGATGGTCCTTGGGTTTGTGTGGGAACTGTTAACATTGAATGAATCTGATGATTGTATATAGCGCGGAACTGACCTGTCTGTACTATTCTGTTCTCTGTATCTCCTGGAGTTGAAAAGAGATACCAACATGCAGCAACATGTGGACACTGGCCAAGATTGGAAAAAAAAAACAAAAAACAAACGCAGTCACGCTATGACTACAACCGCATGAAGGTATGCAAATAAATATAATTTTGCATTAGTGCAACAACATTTTTCAAAATGTACAATACATGTAATAAACTGAATTATTCCAAATGTCATATATATCTAAGTCTCTCTTTTTTTGACAGAGCGGCTTTGACATCATGGATCAGAAGGCGCATACTAATTCAACGTGAGCAGGAACACTCAAGAATAAAACCGAATAAAAACAATTCATGTCCACAGTCATTCTCAGTCACGCACAACACTCACACCCATGTCCACAATTGGCCCAGTCTCGTTCGCACACAAGATCTGACACGGTTTTCAAATAAAGAGGGGGTATAACAAAACAAGTTTGTACCTACCACGTCTTTATCTGAAAAAGGTGTCACATGGTGAGGGTGGTGGAAGCTTGAATGTGAGTGAGAGAATAAAACTGAAAAAAAAAATCGACAAGTACTATAAATTTACAGACGCAAATCAAATGTATGATATAAACAATAAGAGTAGCTCACTACTCAAAATGGTAAATTTGGGAAGCAGCTGACATCGAAACTGCGACCTCTTGATTGAAAGGCAGCAGTTCTTAACATTGCACCACACAAGCTGTCATATCAACTGCCTACCGTAACCTGCTTTCTTTTTTCTTCGGTTAAATTCTTGAATAAAAGTGCACTTTTTTTGTTATATTTGTACCTTTTGTGAAAGTGTTTCTTTGATATTTCAGGCTTCACACATTATAAACTTCATGTCTACATTTTGTCAGTTCTTACTAAAACATGAAAAGCGTTTCTTTTTTAACAATATGTTAAAATGTGTTTACATAGATCGTGGTAGACACGGAACACACATGAAATGCATGTGTTCCAAATAACGATATAGTATTTATAAAAGGTGTGATTTTGCTTGACTTCTCACTCTATACAACTCCAAGCAACTGACACGCAGGTAAACAGACTTGAGCTGAGAAAACTACGCCGGTGGGGGATGTGATAGCAGACTGCTTGCTGCTTATCAACACATTTATAGGACAAAAGACGCTGATGGAGAGGTGCGAAGCAATTTAAGGTCAGACGGATCTACAAGTTTTTTCGTAGGCTCTGGTAATTCTAGTGTTAAGGATAATCAATACAGAAGTTGACAAAAGGTCATCTTCGGGTCACAGAATACTGTCTCTGGCTGGGACTCTATGAACTGTATTAGGGGCTTGCTTTGCATCAGAACCTTTAAAGTCACAGCACTTTTGGAAAATCGGAGCATGAACCTTCAGTAGTACCCAGCCAGCTGTAGAAAAGCCTGCACTTCCCTTTTAGGTTGTGGCCGGGGTCAGTCATAAATTGCATCAACATTGAAACACTGCATGTTGTCCCGTCCTCTGCCCATTATGTACCTCAAATACTTAGCCTTGGTTAGCCCAAAACGACACACAAGTTGTGGATGGTACAGAGGACGGTCAAGACATGCTGTAACAACAACATTTATTTATATAGCACATTTTCATACAAATGGTATAGATCAGACAAGATGGAAAAATACAAAAATAAGATTAGGCAATACTAAGTGTCCTGCCCTCCTCACAAACTACGTGCTTTGACAGGCAGATAAACTCCTTTCTTTATCCAAAACTCTATAGATGGTTGTTTTTTTATCCACAGGTTTATTGGAATTTAAAGGGTGAAACTAAAACAGAGAAAAAGATACAAAGCACTAAGTGGCTTTATATTAACAACAAACATATCCTCCAAATGTATATTACTGTACATTATATACATACTAATAATAAACTACTAAAGGAGTTACTTCCATTTTGCAAATAAATATAAAAGGAAGGATAATGTTAAAATAATACATACGGACGATGCTATCACAAGCATGAAGATAAGTATAGATGACAGCGAATTGTGACTAGTGGGCTTCCATGCACATAACAGCAACCTTCCTGATGCTTAAATGAACTTCCTGATTACCTCACATGACAGGAAGCAAGGGAAGGGAGAGAAAATACCAGCTGTACCCACTAGATGGAGCTAAACTGCAAATCTTAATACAATGAACAGTTTTTAAAAAGTTACAACAGAACACTAAGTAACAAAGAGTAAAGTAAGTTCCAAAGGCCGGGAGGACAGAAAATAAAAAAGAACTCCAGATAGACTAGAGGAAAAAAAAAACAAAATTTGCAGAGGTTCCTAGGCCACGAGACCACCCAGCCCTGGGGTGTTCTACCTAACATAAATGATCTAAATCAGTCGTCATGGTTTTCAGGCTTTATGTGAAAGAATTTGATGATGCAGCAGCTCTGTACATGCACCTCCTAGATGGTGGAATATATGACCTTGCCATCCAAGTAGGTAGCACTATAGGCATTTTGGAACCTGAGTAGTCTGTTCAAACGATGTTGGAAGGGGTGGATAGAGCCCTGTGTAGGCAAAAAGGTAGGACATGGTATTGCCATGGGGCTACTAAACACTGTTCTATCCTTCACCAAGTTGTTCAGGGTTGTCTGCCAATAGCCCTTAGTCATGTCAAGAAGGGGCAAGAACAGGGGACTTACCAGACACTCCATGAAGGTTATCCATCCTTGGCACAGGGTATGCATCAAACTGTGAAACATGGTTTTGCTGAAGGAAGTCACTTTAAAAGTGTCAATTCCTGTCTGGCTTGGAAGCAAGAATGATGGAGCTATACTGCGGGCCATCAAAAGAGAACCATAACCCTGTCCCTCAGGTGGAACTCACAAATGCTTTAGCCCTGATTTGTAGTGCTGGGCATGAGCACACTGTGCTGCCTTCACATGCTCTTTAACCAAAGACTGCAGCTTAATGAAGTGGTCGTGCAAGCTCAAGACATAATTCTTAATATAGCAGGAGGGGGATGGGTTTCCTCCTACCAGCCCTTCTTTACAAGGTTGAGCAAGCCTCGCTGCAGTCTTCCATACAGTAGAGAAGGCAAACAAAACAAGAGGAATGAACTAGTCCCAGTTTCTCTCATCTGTTCACACGATCTGCCTCAGCATTGATTTAACTGCTCCATCACACTGCCTGTTTGGGGGCAGTACATAGATGTATTAAGGATGGTGATGAGCAGCAGTTTGGCGACCTTTTTGAATGTCATAGATGTAAAAGGTGTTTCCTGGTCCATAAAAACACTCCTTGGGAATGCCAACCTATGCAAACACACCCCCACTAGTTCCCGCCAATTGCCTCAGAATTACTGGTTTGCAGTGGGATGGCTTTGGGGTACATAATTGAGGACTAGAATGTATGTATGTCTCTGTGCTAAGGACTTCAGTGGTCTAACTATATTCAAGCTGAACTACCAGATAGTGATACGTCAACTATAGGGAGGCGTGGTCCCGCTGTAGTATTTGCGTCAATTGACCTTCCAGACAGGATCTGCAAAAGAGGTGTACCTCTTTCTAAATTCTAGGCCAATAGAATCCTTTCCAGGGTTTTCTCTCTGCCTAAATGACCCCCTAGAATGTGGATGTGTGCCAAGTCACAGATCACACTGCAGTAGGCCACAAGACCAGGTGTTGACTTCTTTTCTCTCCATGATGTTTCATCACCCAATACAATAGTTCATTATCAAGCATGAAATGAGGGCTTGGTGGCTTGGAGTTGGAGGCTGGTTGCACATTGCTGGAGACCATGGCATTCCTTGCAAACTTCAGTGAAGGAAAAGGAGAGGGATCAGCCTCGTCAACCTAGGTAGCATGCCCTTTCATGCTCTCTTGCATGGTGGAGAATTACCTTGGGTCCAGGGTCAGGCTCAAATTCCCCCAGTGTTCAGGCTACAGCAGGTTGTCATCTCTTTTTTTGTGAAGCCAGTTACTGCCAGTATAACAGTGTTAGGTGGTGGTAGCAATACAGCAACCCTAACCTGCAGTGCAGCCCCTGAAAGAAGCCTTGACTTCTTTCTGTCACAGTGTTGCGATGCAATGTATTGGTGCATCATAATAATGGTGACACAATAATAATATTGCTGCTGGAATCTTATAGGGACTGTACTAGGTGTCTGTTCAGCTGGACTGTGCCTGAAAAGGGATAAGCAAGAGAGTTAAATGTGGTGGCACAATGATTCCATTTACATTCCACCTCCTCATTTAGACAGGGCAGTTTGTGACCAGGGGCCTCATGTATAAATGGTGAGTACACACAGAAATGTTGCGTAAGAAGTTTCCACGTTCAAATCATGATGTATAAAACCTACACTTGGCATAAAGCCACGCACTTTTCCACGGTACATCATACCCTTCCGTACGCAAGTTCTCCACTCGGTTTTGCAGACTGGCAGCACCCAGCGTCAGAGCAGTGCTACTGTTCCTGTGTGGTTACCCTTTATTGCTTAGAACCACATTCCTGACGCGGCTTTATAAATACACTGAAACTAACTATATATTGTTTATTTGTGTAATGCATCTGATTGTAATTAACCTGTAACAATATAATGGTCCAGGGAATAGACATAGTATTCCAAATACCATAACTGCTTTAGCATTGTAACTCTCACTGCACCTTTTTTTTCCTTCTTTCAGCTGCTCCCGTTAAGGGTTGCCACAATGGATCATCTTTTTCCATATTACTCTCACTGCACCACTCGGAGTATTTATATCACTGTATCTGAGTGGGGAATCACAGCAGCAGCTGATCGGAAAGAGAATTATCGGGATACAGCATCAAGCCCACTCTGCCTCAGCCACGGCAAAACGTTTCAAAGCCTTTCCTGTACGGACCTCGCGGTTCAGACACAGTTTCATCCTAAGAACTATAAACTCACTCAATCAAGTGCTCCTTGTAGAACTGTTTGTACTTATAAGTACAATTACCCCACTGTAAACTTGGACTACAGTTATAATATTGCACAACCTGCGCCACTTTATAAAGCATGTATTTATATATGATGACGATATCATTTTTAAGATGAAATGCAGCAAAATATGTTGATTATATTATACAGATACAACCTTAACTTCATTTAAATAATCTGTATTGTTAATAATTAAACATGTGAGGACACGGTGCCGTAGCACTTGCTAGTTCACGGATTGTTCCTGCTTTGCGCTGTATATTTGCCGAGGCTGGCGCGACACTGGAAGGATAGATGGATAGAATAATTAAACACATACTATGAAGATATTTCAATGTTCCTTAAAAGTTTTGAAGAATCGTCGTTGTAAGCTTACAGATGGCTTAACGTCTATTACAGAGCTGATTGTGTGGCGATTGGGTATTTGGAGAAAGAAAAGTAAGAACAGGAATTGGAGGATAGTATGTTTGAAAGAGACTGTACTGCTACAATAATTTCATTGAAGGTCGCACACAATCATGCACTGTGTTCCCCTGTTTAATAACATGCTTTAACTCCTATCATCATGAAAAAGATATCACATATACATCTCAGTATTTTAATTTTTCAGAGAGCTGTAATATCACGAATGTAATGGATTCTGTGTTCTGTCAGAGAAAGAGAAAGAACGGAAGCACGTAGTGATTCACACACATAGAGCACATTGAAGATCAAATACAAAACAAAGCATTTAACAGGCTACTTTAGTTACGATGGGATTTGAGAAACTAGTAAATTAAGCGATTTTAAGAAGAAGTTTATGTTCTACTTTAATGACAAAATAAACTACATGATTAAAGTGGATATTTTGAGATTGAAGTTAACATTTCATGCTTTTTTCCTACTCTGTGCCTTTTCTTCTTACTGTACCCTAATGAGCTTACATATGACACTCAGACGGTGAGCTACGTTTCGCCTTTTCACGGCTACTTTGATATGTGACAACTTCTTTTTTATTTCGGGCACTGTGTGACTTTGTGAACTTGAGCTTGTTTCTCCAACACGCTATGACACTCAATCAGCTTCCTTTTGTTGATTATACCACTGTATAAACCAACAAATAGTACGTTTTTCTTTGTCTCCACTTGGTATTCACTGAAATTCTTATATTTTTCCTCTTGCTTTTGCCATTGCCTTTTCACAGAATGCTGAGCTTAAGGTCTATTTATATTGATTTCATATTCAAAGAGGCGTAATTCTGGGAGGAGACGGGGCGGAACAGAAGGCGCATGCACGTGCGTTAGTTTTCATGCTGATCGGGATTTATGGAGCGGAAGAACGCGGAAGTTGGAGTACGCACAGATTCCTGCATCTGGAATTTTCTGTGCGTAAGCACATTTCGGCTTTTGTGCTTACGTCATGTTATAGTGAGAATTCTACGCACGCCGTTATGCATGAGCCCCCAGGTGTCCCGGCTCCCCATATTTGTAATAGCAAATGAGGCTGGAAGAGTCTCTCCTTCTTTGTTGGGCTTCTAATTCTTCAAAGGAACATCCAGCTTTAGAGGTTGTGCCATCTTTGATCATCGTCTCTCCTCTGGCCTCTGTGTTTGGATCGTGGTTCTGTGCCCCTCAGTTGTTTCAATGAGCCCATCCATATCAGTACTGCTGACTGACTGGGCAGAGCAGATGTTCGGGGAGCATGTAGATGAGGAAATAACAGGCCACCATCTCAACCACGTGCTGTACAGCATGCTTCCCTGGGCAGAGCCAGTGAACTAGTTTCCCTGTGCGCAGCACTTTCATGATAATCCGCCAGTCACGCCAGCACTGGGCCTTGCAGTTTGTGGTGAGCCCATTTCTGGCCAGATTTACTGTCTGATGGCCCTCTGAGTGGTCCTTCTTGTCGAAGTGCTGCGCTTCTTCAGTGAGGAAGGGGGCCAAGATCTGGCACATTGAACACATTTTATAAGTGGTCAGAAACTTGTAAATAACTCATGAAAGAATAAAGTTACGTTAAAACCAAGCACACCATTGTTTTTCTTGTGAAATTCCCAATACGTTTGATGTGTCACATGACCCTCTTCCTATTGAAAAAACAAAAGTTGGATCCAAAATGGCCGACTTCAAAATGGCCACCATGGTCACCACCCATCTTGAAAAGTTTCCCCCCTCACATATACTAATGTGCCACAAACAGGAAGTTAATATCACCAACCATTCCCATTTTATTAAGGTGTATCCATATAAATGGCCCACCCTGTATTTCAGAAAAGTCTGTTGGGTCACTTATCCAGATAACTATGCCATGTGTGACTGGCGGTAGGCAAACAGAGTGAATTGTTGGGGTAACACCCCGGTAGCCCCGTTTCATTTTTCAGAATAAAAAAAACAAAAGGGTGCCCAAAGGCCCAACAAAAAGACGCTGAGCACAAACTCAGCCTACACAGATTTTGCTGCTGTTGCCTTCAGTTCTTGGGTCTTTCACGGTAGCTCTTTTGTTATTGACTTATAGTTAAGAGTGAGACACCTCCTTCCAGGGACATCCCTTTTTATGGTGTCTTTACTGGGAGAGGTGAGAAATACTGTGGCTGTTACAGTCAGGGTTGGTTCCCCTAATTTGGCATCTTCTTGAATGTATGGAGGAAACAGGAGGTACTGTTAGCGTTAGCACCTCCTCTTGTGAAAATGAATCCCAGTCACACATGCATGGCAGTGCCTAAATAATACTTTCCATTGTTTTTTTTTTACTTTATTAAGTTTGTTTCCTATTTATCTCTGCTAAGACAGCCATTTATGACTTTCTAATGTCTAATGTGTTTTTTCTGAGTGGTGGCAAGTTCAGTTTTAGATCACTGACTGATGGCTTCTAAATGTTTAAAGAATTACTAAAGACAGTGACAAATTAAATTTTATAAAGTGTACTGTCAATATTGTATTTCATGAAATTTGGCTCAAACTCTGTTTGCTTCATTATAATGAATGATTAATTAGAAAGGAAGTCACATTTTCTGAATACTTTCAGGTTCATTTAACAGCTTTAGGCTGTGTTGTGTTAAAAGAACTTTATAATATGTACATGGATAACCCATCGTTTAATGAAAATGGAATATGAGTTTTAACCACATAGCCTATATAACACTACCAATAAGTGATCTCACCGGCAAAGTACTACCAGAAGATGTAACCCATGTTTCTGTGCTTCAGGTCTGGGAAAGGAGTTCCCCAGTATCTGTTCTGACATACCACCAGAAATTAGTAGTCCCTTATTTGATAGTCATTGCCCTAGAATATGGAGCATGAGGGAATGGTAAATTTTGGTCTCCACAGAGGTCAACATCTGTTATTTTTAGCAGATCACTAGGAGCAGGAAATTTCTATAAGAAAGAGAGCTAATGGATCACTGATGTCTATAGGCAGTAGCATGGGTAGAGCAATCATTACTTAACTCTGTAAAATGAGACCCCACAGGTTGGAGTGAATTTGCCAGTTAAAAGTACAATAGTTTTGTATAGATAAAATTATATAAGCAAGCAAATAACACAATATATATTCAATATAAAGTATAATCCTGGGGTTTCTTCAAAGGATTGGTATTTTTGAAGTCAAAGTTAATTTTTACAGTCCCAGTATTAAGTACATTAAGTTGTGTTTTTAAGTGAAGCATTATTAAAATCAAAAAAATATATACTGTGTGTATATATATATATATATATATATATATATATATGTGTGTGTGTGTGTATATATATATATATATATATATATATATATATATATATATATATGGTTTAAATAGTTTACTATCAAATAATGCAAAGAGTACGCGACATGTGTTTCGCCCTAATTCTGGGCTCACCAGGCATACACACTCACTGCACCCCCTCTCGGGAATCGAACCTCGGACTGACTTGCTGAACAACCACAAGCGTTACCTGGTAGGTAACCACCCATACAATCAGATTGTGATTCAGACTATGAATGCTATGAATGTAATTACCCCGATCTACATACTGTCAAATAAACGAACCACACACCGTGGCGCAACGTAAGAGGCTTCGCCGCTGACGTCCGAGGTTCGATTCCCGAGAGGGGGTGCAGTGAGTGTGTACGCCTGATGAGCCCAGAATTAGGGCGAAACACGTGCCGCATACTCTTTGCATTATTTGACAGTAAACTATTTCAACCATTCTATGATCTGCTTCTCGCAACTGAAAGAGGGCACCGTGGCAGATGTTAGCCGACTTGCTGACCAACCACAAGTGTTACCTGGTAGGTAACCACCCATACAATCAGATTGTGATTGTGAAACGGAGTATTGATTAAGCACTCGTATCACAAAACTGCATAATGGATATCATTTTCACAAAAATTAAATTTATTTTTCTGAGTGTACATTTTCTGAGTGTACATCTTTTTAAAGACATCTGGTAGTCTTTGTTTTTATTTCCACTGTACATGCACACCCACCTTTCACCCCTAGAGATGTGGTTACTTATAACTCATTATGTAAATATATTTGCAATTACCTTGATAGTAATTCAAGAAACTCTGGCTAGAATTTGTTCAAGTGAAATTTTATATTTAACACTAGAATTACCAAAACCAACGAAAAAACTCATAAATCCACCTCGCCTTGAATCCCTTCACACCTCTCCGTCAACGTCTTTTGTCTTCCAAATGTGTCAAAAAGGCAGCAAGCAGCCTGCTATACC
>JANRMT010062796.1:24369557-24457074 GCA_026402145.1 Polypterus bichir lapradei
CAGTTCCTGCCTACAACAATCTATGTAAACACATGGTTACAACAGAAACGTTTTTTATGTTTTACTAATAAATAATAAAATGTAGACATGAACTGTATAATGTGTGAAGGCTGATAGCCAAATATAAAATAAACACCTTCACAAAATGTGCATTACAACACGATAGCTTCCGTGGTGCTGTGGTTAGAACTGCCGACTTATTCCAGAGGTCATGAGTTTGAAACCAGCTCTCCGGAAAATTTACCATTTAGAGTAGTGAGCTGCTCTTATTGTTAATATTATACAATAAAAATATACATTTGATTTGTGTCTGTAACAGCCAGTGTAAATTTATAGTACTTGTAAAATTTAGCTTTTTATTTTTTCACTTTTACTCTCTCAGTCATGATCACAATACAACACCCACCCCAAATCTGATGTGGTTACTTTTTATCTGAAACTAGGAATAACTGTAGATGTGAGTGATGTTTTGAGACAATGGAACAGAAAATTCTCTGATCTGGAGGGTTTAAAGCTGACACACAAACGCTGGTGAATCTGCCTTCTTCGTATCTCACCGTCACTTAAATTTTTTTTTGTTCAGTTTTATTGAGTGTTCCTGCTCATGCTGAATTAGTATGCACCTTATGGTCCATGATGTCAAAGCCACACTAACAAAAAAAAACTGAGACATATGTATATATGATATTTGGAATAACTCATTTTATCACCTGTATAGTACATTTCGGAAAACATTGTGGCACTGATGCAGCATTATTCATATTATTTATATTTATTCGTACGCTTGTAATCAGTGACCGCATTTTTTTTTCCATCTTGCCAATGTCCACTTTTGGGTGCATGGGGTGTTTCTTTTGTACTCCAGGTCATGCAGAGGAAAGAATAGTACAGAGAGGTCAGTTCCACGCTATAGGCAATCATCAAATTCAAATGTTAACAGTTCACACACAACCAAGAGCCGTCCTTTCTACATTTATGATATGTGTACCTGTTGCAATGTATACACTTCTCTCTGTGCTGTGATTACTATTACATTGAAGGGGCTGGGAAAGCGGTGGTCTTGGAACAGAAGCTTGTCGATGTTGCATCCTCTTTTCTTTATCCATCACCTTTTCTTGTAAGAAGTGACGACAAAGCTCCTCTGCAAGGTGAGCAAAGAATACTCTTCTTTTCTCAGTTGCCCCCGTGCATGCATTGCACAGCACATGTATTGCACAGCACATGTGCGTTGATTGTCAACAAGTCAATCGTGTTATAGCGCAAGCAACCAGCCACCTGTGTGGTTATGCTTGCACTGAATAAGCTCACGCCTTCTGGTGCATGATGTCAACGCAGCACCGGGCAAAAAAGAAATAGACAAATATATGTGACATTTTGAAGAAATCATTTTATGACCTGAATAGTACCAATCAGAAAACATCGTCAGATGGGAATTTCTCATCAGTTTGGGCAGCAAGCACAGACTCTGCTATAGCAAACCCAGGAGGTAAATTTTTGACTCTCTCTTGTATGACTTAATAAAATCTTCACTGTTGTCAATCCATAGTTCATCAATTAATTAATGGACAGATATTATTAGTTTCAATTTATGTTTAATCTGTTTCTTTCTTGTTCTTTGTGTGTTTTAACAAATCTACATTTATATGTGTACCATTCTGTATATATTAATTAGTACAACCTATACTTGTATTTTAACTGAGAATTTTTCACAGTGCTGTGTCCCTGCACTCAGTGAAGAGTGCTATACAAAAGTAAGATGAATTGAATTGTACTGAATGACCGTTCTTCATAAAGAGGTCTGGAGACATTTTTTCATTGGTTTGACGTGTGGTGAATGCACCAACAAGCTATCAGTGCATGCTCCCAGCCTCCTCAGTATTAAACTGGAAGAAGTGATTAATACTGGATAGATAGATAAGATAGATAGATTAGATTCTACCTTATTTGTCTGAAGGGGAAATTTATAATTATAATGGCACTGTAACTATCTGCCATAGCTCATTCCACAAAAGCTAGGTGGTACCTTGGCCAAAAAATAAATGTCTATTGTGAAGACAAAAATAAAAAGCAAGGAGAAATAATAAATATATACAGATAAACAGAAACAAGAAAAATAATGTTTCATGCACCACTATACCATCTACTCCTGCAGGAGCTGGCTAGGTTAAAATAAACAGTATTTTTTTGTGGTATATCTTGGAACAAATGGAGCATTCCACACATTTACAAGGAGATGATTTCAAGGTTTAGGGCTTCAATAATTGAAGGCTCTGCTGCCTACAGTAACTTTATTTTTTGCATTTTAAGAGAGCCTGGTGACTTGTGATCACTGAATATACTTTTATGCTTTAGCAAAAACACATTTAGGAATGCAAAGTGAAGCTCCGTTCCTTTAAAAGATAGAAGGATTAGACTTAAATCAATTCTAGGCTCAACCAGAAGCCAAACAAGATAACATTATTAACTAGTAGGAAATTGATTTTTTGACAGATTTTTTGTCAAATTGACTGTTTACATCATTATATTAATAAAACTTTATTTTATGTAGTGCCTGACACCATTCAACGTTACATTGTTAGTATGATGAAGAATAAGCTAAACAACACTTAACAAAGAGTAATGATATTACACCTAAAAAAAAATATATCAAACTCTACATCATCTGACGCCATTCAATATGCTCCATCACAAGACACTTTAGAGAGGATATTACATCACAATGTGTATCACGTACACAGAGTGAAATTGACATCCACAAAATGTACTGCACTGGTTTGCACATACATCCTATATATAATAAATAACAAAATGAAAAGGTTGTTTTCTTGTTTACATATACATTATATATGTATATTACATATTTATATTATATTGTATATTTACTTAAATCAAGATTATCAGATGAAAAAGGATTTTAATATTACATATACTGCTTTGAAAATATTTAGATATCTTGTCAAATAAGACATCTTTCTACAATGGATTTAAAGGAGAAATAACATAATAATGAATTTCCAGAACACAGATAAATTCTCGAGGAACATCAAAGCAAAGGAGCGGCAAAGCCTGCTGGGAGAGATTTGTTTATATTCTGCTTTCTTTTGATGGCCTGTTCGATGATCTAAGGCCAAAAAGTGCTCAGGCAGATGGAAATCTTTTATCATTCATTGTTCCTTGAGTGCTGAAATGGTGATAATTTGATGTAGTTAAGATTCAGATGGGTATTACTAAACTCTGGAGAATATGGGATAATGAAGCAAATTAAAATAATTATATTTAAAAACTAAATGATGCTGTGAGAGGTTTAAGGGAGGCTTCATGTCTTAGCTGGATTAGCTTCAGTGCACAGAAATTACAGTTTTTCTGGCAGTTAAACCAGAATGTTATTTTTAAATTTTAAAGGATTCTTCATTTACTTACTTTCTTTAATTGGAATTTGAAAAAATAATTAAAAATATATTTTATATACAGCACAGACAGATGTAAGCTAGGATTTTGTAATACAGAGCATCTTAAAGTTGCAAGGTGCTTTTAATTCATAGGTATATTTATATAAGCATCCATAGAGATTATCATCATCAGTATAAGAATCACTGATCCTAAAAGGTTTGCACGTTATGTTTGCCGTTCATATTAAAAATAGCAAAATACAGGCAAAGAGAGACTTCAAAAATGAAATCACATCCTTTCACTTTTCAGTGTCTCACATAGATTTTCATCTATTCAGCAAATCAATAAAAAGAATTGGTGGGGAGTTTTTCCCTGTCAATAAGAAAATTTAATCTAGAGGCAGCTCATTCTTTTTTAAATGTAACACAGTGACATATCTTTCAAAGTTCAAGGCAAAAATACTGTGTAGTCCCCATTGAACAGTTATTCTTTTTACAAACTGCATGAAGAACATTCCGAGTCATAAATTCAGAGAGAAATAAAACTCATTACTATACAATAACCCATTTAAGAAAAGTTAAGAAAAGGATTAATATAGGTATAGAGCCTGTTACCATTGCTACTCTAACTAGGAAGAATGAAAGAAAAACAAGATAAAATATATTTTGTGGCAGATACCTAAAAATCATGAAATTTTACTTTGTTATACAGAATATGAAAACAGAGCATTTGTAATAATTATTTAGAAAAGGAAATGTGGCAAAATGAAATGAAATGCCACAATGGCCATTTGCTTGTCAAAATAAATAACATATTTTAGGGTCTTAGGAATGTTGTGTTAACATCGGTGGTGATAACCCTGAGCATCTCTTGGGCTTGGAATTCTACGTAAAAAGGGTTAAGCCTGAGTGTGTCTTGGTTTAAGCTGTTATAATTCAATGTAAAGTTTGTTTTGAGCCTAGCTTTGTTAAACATGACTTGCTTGTTTATCTTCTGGAATGTTATTTGATTTTTAAAAAATTAATAAAATGTTTTAAAAAAAAAGTAAACTGTTAAGCCTGAATAATACTATTGCCATCTAGTAGATAAAGTGACATCATGCAGCAAATTCATGTATATTTTCATGCATTTTGACACTGTGTGGTAACTCATCAATATTCATAAATGAAGTTGCGCATTCGACCAAAGCACACAATGGTGTGCAAACTGGAAGCTGTAAAGCCAGTTTTTGAAGAAACCAATGCTGAACCATTAGTTGAATCAAGTGATACTGACAACAATGTGAACTGGTCATCAGAGCATATGGCTCTGTACAACCTAACTGCGCCTGGTGATTTCAGTTGCGTAAAACTGCAACAGGGTCTAGTATTTATGTGGCAAAAAAACAAAATGATTGTAATTAAGTAGAAAGACAAGAAAGATGTTTGCCCCAAGCAATGTTAACAATATAGCAGCTGTCAATGTTCAAGTCAGGGAAATGAGAAAATCAGTAAGCCTTGCGCTGTGGTAGCCTACAGAAACACAATTGGCATGTCCATCGTGTGGATCAGGCTTTGATATTGTATGATCACATGCACAAAGAACTGAAAAAACATTAAAAAACATCAAAGAAATACATTTCTACTGTAACAATTTTAGCGTTGGGCTGTGCATTAGTGACTTTTCCAAAACATGTCACATGAAGTCAATTCAAGTCAAGGTGCGGAGCATGCACTGGTACAGTGCGTTGCCGCACCCACTACCCAACGAAACAGCTCGGAATCCCGGTTGGCAACCCCCCTGGCAGAAACACGGTCCAGTCCCACCCTTCAGAAATTACCCTATATCTGTCGCAGCCAGGTTTTACGTGGGCGACCCCTTGGCCTGGTCCAGCTACTTGGGTCCCCAACAATGAGGATCTTACGAACTGGATCATACTCGGGTAAATGCGCCACATGGCCATAATGCTGTAACTGATGGTCCCACACCTCTCCGCCAACGTCCTTTGTCATCTAAATGTGCTGATAAATACAAGTAGCAAGCAGCCGGCTTATTCCATCCCCCACCGACTTAGAAAGTGCACAAATTTCTCCCAGCTCATGCCTTGATTGATTATCTGGGAGTGATGTGGAGTTTTAGAATGGAAATAATAGATTGTTATTTGGAACACACGCATTTCATGTGTGTTCCGTTTCTACAGTAATCTGTGTAAACACATTGTTAAAACAGAAACTTTTTCATATTTTAGTAATAAATATTACAAAATGTAGGCATAAATTATAGAATTTGTGAAGCATGAAGTCCAAACATCAAGTAAACACTTTAACAAAAGGTTCAAAAAGGAGAAAACAGCTTCTGTGGCTTAGTGGTAAGATTTGCTGACTCAGACGGCAGCAGGTCTTTCCGTGCATCAAAGACCTGAGTTCAATTCCCCACTGGGGAGGAAGTGTTACTTTTTTTTTCTTTTTAACCTCAAACGGACATAAAATTTATAAATTGGTATGCACTGTCAGTTAATGAGATCATTATATTTTCATGTGGGATGCCATTTTAAAATATTTTTTAACAATTGAGACTGCAGTTAACATGAACAAGTGTCCTTATAACTGTTATTTTTAAGATCCGTAACACACAGACAGAGCACTGCATAATAGAGAGACAGACAGGCAGAGAAGTCACTAGATATATAAATAAACAGGGAAGGCACATGTACTGAAAGAAAACAAAGATCAACATGTGCGTTGATCCTGCTGCACAACGTAAATGTAACCCCCCCCACCTGATCTGACTCTAGGTAACAGCGCAAGTACAGATGCAAACCAAGTGTATGTGTGTACTGTAAAATATTAACAAAAAGAGCAGCTTACTACTGAAAACGGCAAATATAGGAGTGAGTGGGGATCGAACCAGGGACTCTTGATTACACTTGGTTTGTGTTTGTATTTGCGCTGTTACTTAGAGTCAGATCGGGGGGTCCGGGGAGGGGGGGTGTTAGAGCGCGTGAGCTTATTCAGTGCACTAGTGAATGTTCTTTCAGTACATGTGCCTTCCCTGTTTATTTATATATCTAGTGACTTCTCTGCCTGTCTGTCTCTCTATATAAAATCATTCCCGATTATATATAACGTCAAAGCCTGATTATATAAAGTCAGTGTTGGAATATATAAAAATATTCCTGAATATATCAAATTTCCATGCTTGTCATTTCACTCGTACTAGTGAAAGGTAAACTTCGACAGAAGCCACTCAGAATCAATCGGGCTTAGGAGGTTCGTCCAAAAATGCGGCCATACAAAAAGAATAAATAAATATAGTGTTCAAAATACCAGGCATATACATCATTTTAAACGAATTAACTGAATAGTGTTTTTTTTTTTATATTTTTCTGAAGATGTTTTTGTTAACTTAGTTCATTACGTTGTATTAGGAACTCATTGAGTTTACTAAAAATGTGCCTAAGTCATTTTAATCAATATCAATATAATCTGACTTTAAATTTATATATTCAGGAATGAGGCTATATATTCCGACGCTGACATTATATATTCGGTAATGACTTTATATATTCTGACACTGACTTTATATATTCAAGTTTTGACTTTATATATTCGGGAATGACTTTATATATTCCAACACTGACTTTATATATTCGGTAATGACTTTATATATTCTGACACTGACTTTATATATTCAAGTTTTGACTTTATATATTTGGGAATGACTTTATATATTCCGACACTGACTTTATATATTCAGGAATGATTTTATATATTCTAACGCTGACTTTATATATTCGGTGATGACTTTATATATTCTAACTAAGACTTTATATATTCAGGAATGACTTTATATATTCTGACGCTGACTTTATATATTCAGGAATTACTTTATATATTCACATTTTTGACTTTATATATTCCAAAAATCATTGTAATTGCCTGTTTGGCACCCCATAGGCACTGTATAATAGATACTGTATATAAAAAAACAGCTAAGGGGATAGATATATAGATAGATAGGAAGGAAAGGCACTATATGATAGGCAGACAGGGAAGCTGCTATATAATAATAAAATTACTGTTATTACTATATAGATAGACAGGGAGTTCAGGCAGGCAGGCAGAGCGGCGAAGGTTAAAAAGAAAAAAAAAGTAGCACTTTCTCTGCAATGGGGAATTGAACTCAGGTCTTTGAGGCACGGCAAGACCTGCTGCCGTCTGAGTTAGCAAATCTTACCGCTAAGCCATAGAAGCTGTTGTATCTTTCTTGAACCTTTTGTGAAAGTGTTTATTTGATGTTTGGACTTCATGTTTCACACAGTCTATAGTTTATGACTACATTTTGTAATATTTATTACTAAAATATGAAAAAGTTTCTGTTTTAACAATGTGTTTACACAGATTACTGTAGAAACAGAACACACATGAAATGCGTGTGTTCCAAATAATGATCTATTGTTTCCACTCTAAAACTCAACTTCACTCCCATCAAGGCATGAGCTGGGAGAATTTCGTGTACGTTCTAAGTTGGTGGGGGATGGAATAAGTCGGCTGCTTGTCTTTATCAGCACATTTAGATGACAAAGGACACTGGCAGAGAGGTGTGAACGAATTTAAGAAGCAATTTAAGGTGTAACGGATCTACAAGTTTTTTCATAGGCTCTGGTAATTCTAGTGTTAAAGGCCTGGATCTTGGTTTTTATCCAGGACACTCGCAAGCCCAGACACTGAGACTCCTCACTCAGTCTCTCGAGCAACCTAATCAGAGCCTCCATTGACTCCGCAAAGATCACAGCATCATCAGCAAAGTCAAGATCCGTGAATCTTTCTTCACCAACAGATGCCGTACAGCCGCTGGACTCCACGACCTTGCTCAACACCCAGTCCATACAAGCATTGAACAGAGTAGGAGCAAGAACACACCCCCTGACGAACCCCAGAATCAAATGGGAAAAACACAGAGATTCTGCCACTACTCTGCACAGCACTTACAGTACCAGTGTATAGGCCAGCCATGATATCCAGCAACCTCGAGGGGATCCCGTGAACCGTCAGGATGTCCCAAAGGGCAGCTTGATCAACTGAGTCAAACAGTTTACAAAAAACCCTTAGTGCTAGGATGCAGTCGATGGTAGACTTCTTAGGCGTAAAACCAGACTGTTTCGGCCGCTGGTAGGTGAGCAAGCGATCACAGATCCTATTGAGGATGACCCTAGCAAGGACCTTACCCGGTACAGAGAGCACAGTTATCCCCCTGTAGTTGCCGCAATCCAAGCGATCACCCTTCCCTTTCCAGATAGGGACGACAAGTCCCGTTTTCCAGTCAGTTGGGATGATGCCAGTATCCCAAATGGAAGCAAAGATTGCTTGCAATGCCAGGAGGACAGCCTTACCTCAGCTGGTTCACCACCTGTGCAATCTCAGTGAGATTGTGTGGTTCACAGCTAATTGGAGGATCAGCCTCAAGAACTGTGGACCCAGAGATATCCAACGTCCTAGCCGGAGGATCAGCTTTGAACAACTGCTCAAAGTAGCCAGCGCAGCGGGTCACAACTGCAGTGTCATCCATAAGGACCGTTCCATCAGCCGCCCTGACTGCAACCCTCCGAGGAACAGATTTAGATGTGCATAATGCTTCGATTCCTCTGTAAGCAGGATGTGGCTCGCTAGACCACAGATGGTGTGTCACTTGCTCACAGATTCCTGTAACAAATGCCTCTTTATCTGCCCTCAGAGCCCTCGCAGCCATCCTTCTCAGTTCCCGGTACAGACCAGAGTTGCCATTGAGCCGTGCACTGCAACTCCTCTCGATGATATCCAGGGTGCCTTGCGAGGTGAAACACCTCCTTCTGGGAACACCGGTAACACCAACACAACCCTCAGCAACCTTCAGGGTCTTGTCACGGAAGGTCTCCCATATCACATTAGGATCGATAGTCGCACGCCTATCTACAGTTTCCTCACACAAACTGTCCATACTCATTAGAAACAGTCTGGTTTTGGAGTCTGGCCAAGTCCAGGCTAATTTTCCTAGTAGGTGGTAGCCTGCTGGACCTAAGCTGGATCCTAAGAGTAGCAACAACAAGTCTGTGGTCAGAATTCACAAACTGGGCACTTCTGTAAACCCTGAAGTTTTACAAGAGCCTTCACCGCACCACCAGTATTGGAGTACCAAGTCCAACGATGCGGTTCTGGGTGCTGGAAACAGGATCCAGCGATTCGCAGCCCCTGACCTTTTACAAAGTCAAGAAACATGGAGCCACTTTCACTATGGGTCACCAGACCCATGGGGACCAAGACAATCCTCACAACCAGCACTGTCAGTGCCAAAAGCTGTATTGAAATCACCCATGACCAGAGGAGTGTCACCTCGTGGGCACCCATTGAGCAAAGCTGCAAATAAAATGTCTCCCTCGCCGAGACATCACTCACCGTGGTCGGAGCATACACTGAGACAACAGACAAGGCAGCGAGGGAGTGCCATAATCTAAGTCTCATAATTAGCTCGTTGAAAGGAGTGACATTAGACACCATCAGAAGAAGCCAATCCGCTACAGCAACAGTTACTCCCAGAGTATGACAGTCATACGAAGGACATGTACTAAATCTACCTCACTACAACAGTGGACACTAGACATACATTTCCTGCTGTATTTATGTTGACATTTTGGTATTTAATGGTATTTAATGCTTCTGTAACAACGTCTAATTGAAAAAAATGCAGCATTTCTGGTTTGTTTTCTGGGAGTAAACATAAGGCTAAGGACGTTAATTTGGTATATATAAATATGCCTAGTAGACCAAATATAAAGAACATCAAACCCAAAATGAATAATAATACACAATATCTTATGTGGCTTTCTATCATCAAAAGAATGCTTTTCAGGTCTGCCACTGTAGGCCATACTGGGTATTTGTTTTCAGGCATGTTGTCAGTCAGTTTTATGTAACCTTAATTGAGACTCAACAAATATAAACAGCTGACTGAATCCTTGGGCAGGCACTGTCTATGAGTTTTACATGTTTTGGGTATTAATCAGAATCAATTTATATCTGCTATTGCAGCCCATATTACTACCAGTTAGAAAATTGTTTGAGTCTATTATGTACTGAGAATTGGATCATCTGTAAATGCAAACTGGGATAGTCAGCCGTTTTATACAGCTTACCTGAATTCAAGGACAGAGATTTAAAAGTCCAGACATCTGGTCACCCTACTTATTGGAACTCAAATTGGCTAGGTAAGCTCATTACCCACTTGCCCACATGAACTTAACTTACTACAGTGGGATGCAAAAGTTTGGGCAACCTTGTCATTAGTCATTATTTTCCTGTATAAATCGTTGGTTGTTATGATAAAAAATGTCAGTTAAATATATCATATTTGAGAAGTGAAATGAAGTTTATTGGATTTACAGAAATAATTGTTCAAACAAAATCAGGCAGGTGCATAAATTTGGGCACCGTTGTCATTTTATTGATTCCAAAACTTTTAGAACTAATTATTGGAACTCAAATTGGCTTGGTAAGCTCAGTGATCCCTGACCTACATACACAGGTGAATCCTATATTGAGAAAGAGTATTTAAGGGGGTCAATTGTAAGTTTCCCTCCTCCTTTAATTTTCTCTGAAGAGTAGCAACATGGGGGTTACAAAACAACTCTCAAATGACCTGAAGACAAAGATTGTTCACCATTATGGTTTAGGGGAAGGATACAGAAAGCTGTCCCAGAGATTTAAGCTGTCTGTTTCCACAGTTAGGAACATATTGAGGAAATGGAAGACCACAGGCTCAGTTCAAGTTAAGGCTCGAAGTGGCAGACCAAGAAAGATTTCGGATAGATAGAAGCGACAAATGGTGAGAACAGTCAGAGTCAACCCACAGACCAGCACCAAAGACCTACAACATCATCTTGCAGCAGATGGAGTCACTGTGCATCGTTCAACCATTCGGCGCACTTTACACAAGGAGATGCTGTATGCGAGAGTGATGCAGAGGAAGCCTTTTCTCCGCCCACAGCACAAACAGAGCCGTTTGAGGTATGCTCAAGCACATTTGGACAAGCCAGCTTCATTTTAGAATAAGGTGCTGTGGACTGATGAAACTAAAATTGAGTTATTTGGGCATAACAAGGGGCGTTATGCATGGAGGAAAAAGAACACAGCATTCCAAGAAAAACACCTGCTACCTACAGTAAAATATGGTGGTGGTTCCATCATGCTATGGGGCTGTGTGGCCAGTGCAGGGACTGGGAATCTTGTCAAAGTTGAGGGACGCATGGATTCCACTCAGTATCAGCAGATTCTGGAGACCAATGTCCAGGAATCAGTGACAAAGCTGAAGCTGCGCCGGGGCTGGATCTTTCAACAAGACAACGACCCGAAACACTGCTCAAAATCCACTAAGGCATTCATGCAGAGGAACAAGTACAACGTTCTGGAATGGCCATCTCAGTCCCCAGACCTGAATATAATTGAAAATCTGTGGTGTGAGTTAAAGAGAGCTGTCCATGCTCTGAAGCCATCAAACCTGAATGAACTAGAGATGTTTTGTAAAGAGGAATGGTCCAAAATACCTTCAACCACAATCCAGACTCTCATTGGAACCTACAGGAAGCGTTTAGAGGCTGTAATTTCTGCAAAAGGCGGATCTACTAAATATTGATTTCATTTCTTTTTTGTGGTGCCCAAATTTATGCACCTGCCTGATTTTGTTTGAACAATTATTGCACACTTTCTGTAAATCCAATAAACTTCATTTCACTTCTCAAATATCACTGTGTGTGTCTCCTATATGATATATTTAACTGACATTTTTTATCGTAACAACCAACGATTTATACAGGAAAATAATGACTATTAACAAGGTTGCCCAAACTTTTGCATCCCACTGTACATGGCAGGTAAACCTGATGGGTGATGTGACTGGAAAGAAATCATGTTTTTTTCATACTTGTATTTTAATTAATAGATGCTGGGAACTAGGAGCCCCAAGCAACTCTATGTAAGTCTCAAAAGCACTTTCAAAAATGCCCATTAGAGAGGGAACTCCCGTTGAAAACTCTCACTAGAACACAAAAGGGCCTTGTAAAATCTTTATAAACTAAAAAGATTTACTCTTCACAAAAAATGTTTTCCAATCACAATGAAACTCCAAGTAAAAATGGAATTTCCTATAAGAAGAAGGCAACCCAAATCGATCAAGCAAGGTCAAAACTCAGAGCAGAAGGTCAAAATAATCCAAAACAATGACAAAGTGCATCAAATTTTTAAAAAGCAGAAGAACTCACCACATGCAGGATTTTTAGGGAAGAAGGCAGTTCCTGGTGGTGACTGGCGGATAGCCCCACTTCTTGGGAGACCACCAACAACGCACATGGAACATAACATAGGCTTAGGTACAGTTACATAAAACATAAAGAATACTGAAAATCATAAATAAAGGAAATAGTAACATAAATATAGCAAACGTACAACAAAGACACAAGCATTTGAACCCCAGCAAGGGAAGGAGCCCTGGCTGAGATATGACAATATAGTGTTTATTAATTACTTTTCATTTGTTTGTATATTAAGAATTTATGTATTAGTTTTGTCTTCTGCCCTGCCCACTTTATAGAAAGGCTGGGCCATTTGATGATGATGCTGGGGGATTACCTCGGCTGTATAAAAGGACAAGGTGCAGTGTACACTGAAGCTTCAACATTGTGTTTTGTAGTTTATTATTCCTGTCTTCTCATTTTTGATTATTGGATTTACTGGCTTTTGACCCCTGCATTTGTCTAAGGTACTTTTAGTTTTCTGATTTTTAAAGATGTGTTCACCTTTAGGAAAGCCAAAAACTATTTCTTTGCTCAGTTTTTCTGACTGCCTTTTTTGCACTTCTCTTTTTGGATTCTTCAATAAATTCTTTAAATGTTAAGCACATTGTTGTGGTTGTTCTACAGGCCAAAGGTTTATTATTTCCCTTTCTTCCATTTTGAAGCTTTGAAGTTTAAAAAGACTTAGCCACATTTTTAACCTGTCTGGGTTTGTTATTTGAGTTTGGGGTTGGCTGCTTGGGGTGAAGCCTATTTGTGGATTTAAACCTATAAGGAAGGCAGGTGTATTGTTTTGTTTTAAGGAATGCTCCTATTTGACAGACCAGGCCAACAGTTGCAAAAGAGATATCACTAAAATGATTTACAAAAATAATCAATTTTAAAAACTGTCTTGAGCTAGCCATGGGAGAACACACTGGTTAACCATTTGCTTTTCTTTGGCATATGGCTGTGAGATTTGAACGCAGTGGTGATCATAGGGTCCTAAACGTTAATCCCACAGTTCCAAAACCACTAGTTATGAAGGAAATTGAACATGTTTGAGTACCTGCTATAAGCTTAAAGCCCCTGTCATCCAGCAGTTTATGTCTTTGACCCTGCTTTACCCTTCAAAAAATGCCTTCCATTTTGACAACCACTGGGCTCCCCAGCCTGAACTTTAGACATCAATAAAAGACTATAGGCCAAATCAATGTTAAAAAGCTGTTATTTATTTAGGCAGACAACAAAATATAAGACAATTATATGGGTGTGCACGTAAAATACAAAAAGTTAACTTCTTTTCTATTTAATATAAAATAAATGTAGCCTTTACAGTGTAGTCAAAGTAAAATAAATAAGATTGATCTTACAGTGCTTTTACAGTACAGTGATCTCTTTTTGTCATCTAATAATATCTATTTAACAATCCTCCAGTCTTTTTATTGACAAAGGATGTATTAATCCTGTTTTTCTGTTTTTCAACAATGTTTACCCTCAAATGAACATTGTGCTTATAGCCTTTTTCTTCTCTGCTTACTTTTTCATCCTTAATGTAATAATAAGCCTATGTGAAAAAATATTATATATATAATATGATGTATTTCTGATTATTTTAATTACTTTTTCTTGCTTATGTAGGACTGACTGGCATCATCCATTTTGCTATGTTTTGACACCCAAGAACTTTGCTACAAAGCAAACTACCAGACACTCTTAATTCCAGCAAGAATGTTGGTTTTCTCTCTATAGAGTTACTTTGGAATGCAGCCTCTAGGCCTTATCTGATAATCTATTTGAGGTAAAATCTTTGTTTTCTCCTAATTTCCTCCAACTCAATAGCCATGATAGAGCTTCTCCGCATTACAAATTTTACAATTTTTCACTTAGCATTGCTGGTGCATCAAACTATCCCTCCCCTCAGGTTAAGAGTTTAGGGTTTATCCTTGATAGTACTCTGTCTTTTGAATCCCATATCAATAATATTACATGGTCATCCTTTTCTCATCTCCATAGCATTGCACGCCTGTGACCCTCCCTCACACTAAATAGCACCGCCATCCTTACTTATGCATTGGTCACTTCCCACATTGATTACTGTAATTCTGTTCTCTTCGGTGTCCCACATAAGTATCTCCATAAACTTAGAATTCAGCTGCCCATATTATAACTCAGACCTCTTCTGTGCAACACATTACCCCATCTCTTAAACAGCTTCATTGGCTTCCAGTAAAATTTTGCATTGATTTTAAAAATTTTCTACTTACCTTCGAAGCACTTTGTAACTTTGCTCCATTAAACCTCTCTGACGTCATAAATGTTTATGCACCTAACCGCACTTTTAGGTCCTCTGCATCTGGTCTTCTTATCAACCCCCCTGCATGCCTAATCACCATGAGTTCCAGGGCATTTAGACATAGTGCTCTTCGTCTCTGGAACTCACTACCACAAAACATTCAAGACACAGATTCCCTTCCTATTTTCAAATACCATTTTAACAATTGTCTATTTAGATTAGCTTACACTATATGACCTTAGGCTGTATTCCTATTAATGTATTTTCAGTTCAATAGATATATGATATATATACAATATTTAGATATATGATATATATATAGATACATGTTTTTGATTCGTTTTATGATTTTATTATCTGTATGGTGTCCTTGGGTGTTTAGAAAAGCGCCTTGAAATAAAATGTATTATTATTATTATTATTATTATCCAAACCACAACAGAGAAAGGGAAAGTTATTTAATGTAGACTTTCACTGATTTATAATCTTATTTCATAAACTGTGCATATGTCTTCATATTTCTGCATTTCTGCCATCCTGGCAGAAGGTGAGGCAGAGATCCTTCACACATCCTACACATATTTCTGCCCACAATTAGCAAAATGTATCATGCTTACTATTTAATTATTTTAAAAAGCATGTTTATTTGATTACTATTAATTTAAGTATTTCTTGACATTGCAGAGAAGAGGAAGAGGTTCACTTAACAAACTGTAGGCAAGAGAAACATTATTTTCATTGTTTTACATACTTCGTTCAAAACCAACATCAGAAATTTCTCAATTTAGCTTAGCAAGGGCTTCTTTAATTTCTAAAAATTGTTAACTGAACTTCCAATATTTATATAATCCCTAGCAAGAGTACCCGGCGTTGCCTGGGAATCTATAACCAGTGAATTTCCCAAATGAAAGAAACAGATCATAGAAATAGAAGAAACAGTTTTCTGATTGACATTTTATTGTAAGTTCCTCTACTCTGATTCTGTGTGCTGTGGCATTTCAGACGCCCTTGAAATAGACTTTCTTGTGGCATCTGAAGTGGATCTTCCAATTCTATGTCTTTTTTTCGGTGGCATGGTGAAACGCAGGATAATTATAATGTGTTACATGGTATTACGTACGGAATAAGCACCACAGTGAGATTAATTTACATTATTTACAATACGTTGGAAAGCGATCAAATAGCACTAGTCAGTGAGAAAGAGCAACACTGAAATTGTACTGTCAGTTGGAAAGCGAGAAAATAGAACCACAAATACGGAAAGCCAGTGAGAAAGAGTAGTACTGAAACCGTACTGGGAAAAATGGTGGGGAGGGGTGCTCTGTTTGTAAGGAGCGTCTATGTTGAACCATGATGCCATGTAATGGACGTTGACAATGGTAAGTACAGACAAAAGTGACATACAATCGGTGCTGCATTTGGAGAAAATGGTGGGGGAAGGATGCTGTCTTTTTAAGGCGAGTCTCTGTTCAAACGTGCTTTTATATAACGGACGTTAGCAAATGAAATACAGCACTATCAGTGCGTGGGAGTGTGACGTGCGGAAACACGGGTGTGTCAGCCGGTAACGCTTACTGGGTCATTCATGTTTTACATCTTTTCACCTGATCAAAGTAGTCGGCCTTCTCATACTTGGACACTTCCGCCATCTCTTGGCAATTTAAAGAAACATGGGTAAAGAATGATGCACAGAGACCAAAGCTAGCGCTAGATGGCGCCACGGTGAAGTTCTGTTACAACGTGCAGCCATCTTAAGTATGGGGGCATGTGCCGAATGTTGTGTCGGTAAAAAGTTGCCCTGCGGTTCACCACGAACATTTTTCCAAACCAAACATACCCTATGACCTTCTCCTGGTCACAAAGGAGCCCCATGCCCAGTTTTGTGGCGATCGGACGCCCGGTGCAGATTTGTATGGCAGACAAACAAACATACATACATCGACTCTGCTTTATATATTAGATTTTTGTGTTTTATGCCCTGAGTATCGCAAGTCTTCTGACCTAAATCAATTCTTAAGTACAGTAGCCTGCTTTCCTTTCTCCCTATTATAAAAAAAATCTTGGGAGGGAGACTAGGGAGACGAGACGTGATCTTCTCAGAAGACAATTTGAAGTCCCACGCGAGACAAGGCAGTGAGACAACATTTAAAACAAGTTCATGGATATCTAACCTAGCAGTTGTTGGAATGCTATTGGCAGACACACTTCATGTGCTCCCAGCTCTTAACACTAGAATTACCAGAGCCTACAAAAAAACTTGTAGATCCCTCCCACCTTAAATCACTTCTCACCTTTCCATCAGCGTCTTTTGTCCTTTAAATGAGTTGATAAGCAGCAAGCAGATCCCCGACGTGTCCAGTTTTCTGAATTTTAATCTCATGCTCAGTTTCTTGTTTGTATTAACTAGCACATTCTCTCCAAGTTTGATAAGGTTTTTCTATGGGTACTCCTGTTTCTCCCTTATTCCAACGATGTGTGTGTTAGACTAATTGGAGATTCTAGAATAAATGGGGCTTAGACCTATGACTGACCAGAGCTGGTTCCTATGGCCCGTGCATCACACTGAATTGGATTAAATGGGTTTTAGAATGTTATAAGTAAATAGCATATAATGCTACATCAATTAAGCAATGAAAAAGTGCATATTTTAGTGAATTTAATAAATATACATGCATTTTCTTTGTAATATGATGGGAAACCAAAGTCTCAGAGAAAACCAACATGAACATGGAGGGAATGTATACACTCTACACAATCTGTGGGCATGCAAGACATGAATCCCAGGCCCCTTGCACCATTAGGCAGGCAGGGCTCATTCATGTGCGCCTATGGTAACCAGTTAAGGCACATTATGTTTACAAATGCTTATAACTACATAATTAATTTTAAGTTACTGAACGTTAATGTTTTATTTTTACTTTAAATATATTATGAGTTATTAAGGTAATTACATTTACAGTTGCAAAAGTGGGGTCTAAAACACTCTTTTACAGAAAATAAAGAGATGTGATAATACTGTGCCCACAGCCTTGCTCACAACCGTAAGTTCTGGGATAATGACAGTCATGAAAAGATGGGCTAGAGTGAGTGAGCAGGCAAGCAACAGCCTTTGATCTTGTTCTCTTTGACTTATTACCAATGGCAGATGCTGCCATTTTTTCCATTCTCTCTCTCTCTCTCTCTCAGATACCTCTTTGACATGCAAACGCTATCTCTCTAACCTCTCTTCTCTGTTTTCTACAGATCAACAGAAGGGAAACCTAATTAAACCAGCACCATCCTCCGCCCTCCTATCTAGACCACGCCCTCCTACTGACCTCACTTCCGCCATTCCCAGCATGGAACCAATTCTTCCTGCACAGCCATTTTAAAAACCCACACCCTTTATTCCTCAGTTAGTCAATTGGGATTCAGTCTTTTGGGATTACTCTTTCCATTTAATTGTTGTTGCCTGTCAATATGTAGGGTGGATCCCCCAAACCATATTTTGGCTTTTCATTCCACCACCCATCTCTATAAAGAAAACTTTTCTTCCTTCCTCTTCTACACAAACCCAGCCCTTTAAACCCCAAATCTCTTAGCTGGTGCCCTGTAATTACCATGCCACTACCACCCAAAATATAATTACTATTACGTTAGTGCACACACTCACATGCAGATCCCTCAAAAGCACAAGCAACACTGTTGAATTTTGCTAAAATAAATCAAAGCCATTGTCATGCACACCTGCATAAGAAGCCGCGTAAAGACCTGACGCACAGCGTAAAATATCGTGCCGGGGGCAAAAGCGGGGTACTAACCTCTCTCTCTTTATTTCTGCAGAAAGAAAGATGCAATGCCGCAGTGAATACACATGGACTCCCTAACCATGCACTGCCACTTCCGCATTCCTTCCTTCCCTCCGGTCTACTTCTGATGACGCCATGACTCCCATACATCACCTCAGTTCCTTCCCAGCACTCCATCTGTGTCTTTCTGGTCCCACATCATAAAATGTCCCCGTCAATCATTACAAACTGTCTGTTATACATGTGGATGAAAACACTGACAGAATTGCAAATCTTTACATTATACGGGGCCGGAAAATCCCAGACCGTTATGTTGTGTCAGTTTATTTCTTACACCATTAATAAACAAATCATTCAGAACACCCCTAAGACTTCTCTAATGGTTGTTAGCATTGCTGTTGGAGCCAGCACAAAGGGTCTGAATTCAACTCTCGATTGTTGTCTGTGTGGAGGTCACATACTGTATTAACATCTTGTCTGTGAGGATTATCCTCCCAGATTTCTAAAGAAGTGCACATCACGTTAGTTTGCGATTCTACAAAGGTCCCAACATAAGGGTGTGCATGAGTGGACCCTGTAATGTATTTGCCAGAATAGACTAAGCCATCCACAAACTATGACCCTGAATTAGAATAGGCATATCTGAGACTGCTGTTTTATTTTAAAAATAAAACAGGAAGGCATTTCACAAATCATTACATAGAGAAGACATAATTTTGTAGAAACAACTAAGTTATAAAGCCATGCCTTAGTTGCATACCTCTGGGGTGATGTGCTTTAGAAAACGTTTACGGACACTCAGTAAAAGGTATACGAATACATGTGCTAGGGATAGGCAAGCATCACAGAGGCAAAGAGTATACAAATTTTTCACATGCAGCAAGTATGTTTTCAGTGATTCTCGATTTCTTCTTTGTAGTTTCTGACAATCATATGCCCTTGCTGTGAGACCCAGGCCAAGGCAGAGCACTTACCAAAGAACCTTTTGCATTTCTTCAGCTCCAGTCTTGCCCCTAAAGGCTAATGACAAAACACTGTATGGAGATATATGCTGGCATCCTGCTCACAGCTATGACCTCCCCCAGGCTCTCCCCATTTGTTTGGTCCATTTATTTTGTTTGTGCAGCAGGATCTTTGACAGATGCCTAAACATTTTTTCCCTCCTGGCAGGAGCTTCCTTGTATCACACTGGAGTATGAGCGTTCATGTAAAGAAAGACTGCAGAGAAAGGACTTAGAATTCTTATGCTTTACTTTGCTTCACTGTTCCAGAAACACCAGTTTGCATTAACTTAGTAAAACAGGCTCCAATTTTGACAGCTGATCTGCTCATTGGATGAATATTGACAGTAGATGTGTCCCTAGGTTATTATGTGCCAGTCATGCTATCTGATTTAAGCATGTCATACAAAATTGTTGCTTATTATCAAGGGATTCAAGTTAAGGTCATCAAAAGGGGTTAAAATAAAAGGGAAACAGACAATAAGAACAAGCAGTCTAATTTTACTGAAAGACTCTTTAATGAAAAAACTGAAACTATCATATTGATTTTCTTTACTGGGAAGGCCAGTGTGTTTCAAAAATGTTTGCAAGATGTCAACATTTCTGCTTTGTGCACTGGTGAAGTCACATACTGTATGTAATATGTTTTGAAATATTAGAACCTTTATTAATACAACATATGTTTCTGCAGTCTTTTTTTTTAAATGAAAACTATGTTTCAATATAAATGTTTAAATCCTTGTCTTAGCTTGCATCTTTATAATACAGTGTTTTACATAATTTAGAAGATATTGCTGTGATATTCAGTGTGTGCTGCTAAACATTGGAATCAATACTTACGCAGTTTAGATATAGATTAGAAGTATGTACAATGTCGTCTGTAGGGGGTGCTATTAACTATTCCTGAACCCAAAATAGTTCTAAACAGACAAAGAAGTACAAAAAAGCTGGCCTTATTATAAAAAAACAAGCATGCAAAGGTAGGAAAACAGTAAATAGTAATTAATAATACAAACAAGGGAAAACATTCTGCTCCACTGTGCTTATTTATACAGATTTCATTCTTCACTAACTACTTGGGGTTCCTATTGCAATTACCCACAGAACCACAGGTAACACTCCTTTAATTACCGCTCAACTCTGCCCTGTCTTCCTGTTGCCAACTCTTCTCGTTCCACCTCCTGGTCTATTGACTACACATTCGAAAAAATACTGCTTATTAGAGTTGCATACTGATGGTCACAAGGAGCTTTCAAAGTTCCTTCTGGGATCACTGCCTTGATCCATTTCAAGGATGAGGACTAGTCCTGAAGTCATTCCCCCATAGCTACCCTGTCTATGTTTCTTAAAATGTTAGCCAACAGTGTAGAGGCCTGATACCATGCAACTGGAGGCCATATAGTAGATAATGCAAAGTGCATGCCTGCTGCCAACATTTACCCCCAGAACAGTTATTTATAGGGCTCTTTTCACTATATTTGCCAGGACACACTAAACTTTTTGTCTTTTCCAACAAAGTGTCCAAGATGGTGTATTTGCAGTCCCAAGCATGTCCAACTTTACAACATATTGCTTGCTTTAGCAAGTCAGTGAAAAATACTGAATTTAATTATGTATCAGTCATAAAATAAAATATTACTCACGGTCCTTTTCTAAATGTGCATGCAGCAAATGTTTGATTAATAACTAAGAAAATCAACCCTGAAGGAATCTTTGCGGCCCACCTATTATTTGCTTCAGCCTGCATGACAAGTTCTGCATGAAAGATAATGAAAGACAAAGAAAAATAAAAAGAATGAAATTGTTCGAGAATTCTCCACCATGACTTGCAGAATAGAAAGAATGCGTTATACGGTAGTGTTAACAAGATAATGAAAACATTTATGTACCCAATTACTGCTGCTGTTTCTTTATAGGGTTTTAAGATTATCGTAACCAAGTTCCAGCTACTATAATAACCTTTTAAGAAAGAAAAGTGAATCTAAAGCAAACCTAAAAGTTTTTATTTGTAGGAGCAATAAAACTAATGTGCAAAATAATGTAATTCTTTGTATAGATTTATTAGCAAGTACCACCATATAGTTCAATTTAATTACTTCACTGTTTTATTTTTGGTGTAGATCAATGAATTCCCATTTATAGTCACATATAGGAGACTGGCAATGATTTTTCTTCCCATAAGTCAACTACTCTGCACTTGTTTGGTTAAAGCAATCATCTTCTATCACTGGATTGAACAGTAACATACTGCATTCACTATTGATATTTATTCTGAAATACTAATACTATTTACTATTGAATTTGATATTCCTGACTTGAGCCCTCTTTATCTGGTTTAACACATCAGTAAGTAAAGTGAAATCTCAAAATGTATGGTGTACAATACAGAGATTTTTGTTTGCATTTTAAGTTAGTTTTATGAAACATATATAAAGTATTGTTTTACTAGGTTTTGTTATATGAGAAACTCTTCATTAGGTTGTTTAAAAAAGAAGTAAATCTACCAGATTCACATGTGGCAATGTATTGATTTATTTTGTATACTTCTTGGAAAAGTTTGTTTCTTTGCTTTATTATTTGCTTGTTATTTACTTAATATTATGATTCTTTTGGTAGCACTTTTGGAGTAGTTATTTCTGTATTTGTTTATGGTCTTCAAGCTATGCTGAATTTTATTTATTTTTTTTTATTTTTGTTATCTGATCTGCACATCACATGACTGTGAGTGACACGTCTCGTTATCAGGAGTTGTGTAGGAGTTATGTATGACATAACCGCAATTGTCAGGCTTCTGACCTCATCAGACATCCAGTAAAAGATGGTCGCAATTCCAATTGTAAACATCTCTCGGCTGGATAACAAAAACATACATATTTTAGTGATAGTCAAATTTCTCTTAAGAAGGCCAGTTGCTAATTTTTTTTTTCCTTTCACTCATATTTCTAGTTTGCCCCTTATGGTTTGGTTGCCTGTACTCTCTTTTCAACTCCTGTTTTTGTTTACCTTATCCTGGTACTGGCTATGATTTATATTTTATATTTTTATCTCATTGTCTTTTTGACTTCTCTAAATAATCCTTGAAGAGTCAGTCTCATAATATTTTGAATTAACAGAAGTGTTATGGTGTATAAAATCTACAAATTATTCTCTGTATTTTTATTATTATATTTTGCTCAATCCCAACAAGATAAATTCAGATGTAGGAGGCATTATAATAAAAAGTCATATCCTCTTCCCTTACACCTCACTTTTATAACAGTTGTTCACAGCATAGTGCAAAATTGGTATTACAGCCTGGGAAAGGAAGACTGAGCCAATACCTCAGGCTATTGATTACTTTATGGATGGACATCTGGAACAACAATTTGGTTTACAGCCTGGGAAAGGAGGACATAAGGCAATATCAAAAAACTTTATTATCTGGGAAAAGATATATTAAAGAATTTGAGCAAAATTCATCCATCATATTGACAGCCAGCCAATCAGGTGCATGCAACAATCATGTGTTGTGAAACCACGTCATGAAACTTTATAATAAATATGCCTCATTTGAAAGCAACATCAGAAGAAAAAAAGAAACAGCGACAACAGAAGAGCGACTTCAGAAAAGAAAACAGACATGTGTGACCAGTTTTCATCCGATCGCCAGTTAACAGCATTTTCATGAACGTCGATTGCTAAATCAAACATTGCCCTGGGACATTCATCCTTGTCATCTCTACTTTTTTTGTAAGCTTTTTCTAAAGACTATATATATATACAGACTTTTCTATCAGTCTTATTTTCTATTATTCTTTGTTCCAGTGGTATTATTATTATTCCTGTAATAAATTGCATGCTGCTTTTAACTTTCTATGTTCTGTCTTAATGTCTATAGAGATTTCTTTGAGCACCTTTTTGCAGCCGGAGATTTGCCATTACCTCTGTGCTACGAGGTTTTTTAAGGCTGCGAGTGAGAGCTCCACTCAATACAAGGGAACAGAACGTAAAGAAGGTATTCTTGGCTGGTAAATGCCCTATAGTCAAGAGTACTAAGCCTTTGTATGTTTAAATGTATTCTTGTAGACCAAATGTAATATTTAGGTCTAAGATATCATTATAACATCGTATGTTGTTTGTGCCGATAATAAGTACGTCTCTTGAAGTGCTGAGTGACAGGGTGTGTTATTCCTAAAGCACTTGTGTGGTTTAAAGTGCTAAAGGTTAATCAGTGTGTGTTATTCATGGGGCACTGTTGTGGTTAGGTCTGTGTGTATGCGTATAGCTATGTATGTGTTTGTTCATCTTAAAGTGCAACAGTAGACCAACCCGATAACAAACTTGATGAGTACTCTTACCCCAGGTAAAGGGTAAGTAGAGGGAAAGACTACAATAATACAAGAAGGCTACTTGTTCTGCAATTTTTTCATGGTTAATCACCATAATGTTGGTAAGTACTACACTCATTGTTATCACGTACATTGGCATAGCATTCATGATGTCATAAAAGAAGGCAGCCACTACAGATTGATTGCTGAACTGTGACTCAACAACCTAGTGTTAGCAGAGGCAAAATACCTCTAAAGACAACATAATTAAGGTCCTAATTTGGATCTTAAATGTACAGTAGTATTTATAAATTTGTTTTGGTTTTGGTGTTTTCTAACTTTCTCCTAGTTGTACTTCATCACTGGCTAGCATAAATTTACCTTTTGAATTGTTCACTTGTTGAATACTTTCATTTACATAATACCTTTCAACCTCTTAAAAAACATGACCAGAACAAAATCTAATTTTCAAAGTAACAGAACACATGCAAGCTTTTAAATTACACTACAAAAATTAGATTAGATTAAATTAGACTACAAAAATATAACATATATTTTCAGCTTTGTAAGTTTTAACAAGGTAAGGAAAACAATACATTTGCAGTTTTAAATATATAGATATGTTGAATCACTCTGGGTTTTTGGTTGTTGATATTTTCTTTAGTGGTAAGATGATTATTAGCAAAATTAGTAAAATAATAACTTATTCTTGTAGCACAATTCATACACTGGTCACCTACAACCAGTCAATAGGTGTCTTGTCTCTGTGTTGTCTACTTTCACCTTGGTGATATCTATTTCATTTCTATTACTTGTGCGCAGTTTTCTGTGCAGGCTTGAGTATTTGGTTTTGAGCTTCAAATTCTCCCCAATTTCTCACATTGTTTTAAAAAGTGTTCATTTTAGATTACACTGCTCAAGTGCCCCAGGGTTTCTCCTGATTGAGATTAAAGAAAATGCTTTGCTCAAATCCATCACTTTGTCTAATATCTGAGTAGTTTATTCCTACCACTTAACTGTTAGACTTGTCAAGCAGATATGAATTCAAGTCAGTGAAAGTAAAGGCCAAAAGTGGTAGTTCAAACTACATTACATATTCAACTCATGCTGACCAACAAGGCCCACAAACTGGCAAAAAACAGAAACAAGACAGGCTGATACTAACTTCACAAAATAAACAAGTGGACTTGAAAGCAAAGCAGACTGTGTTTAGCTAGTGACTGAACAGAAACAGAACATCTGCTACTTCTTTGGTTGGTCAGTTGCCTGGATAACAAAATAGTCACTGCTAAACACAAGGCAGGTTTTCACCCAGCCATTACTTAGTTGAGACAGATGACTGGACAGGAAAAAGAAACCTGTCACTTAGCCTAAAGTGACAGTTTGGAGGGGAAAAAAAGAGACCACATTAAAGGCCCTAAATTATTTCCTGTTAAATTTAGGCACATTATGCTTTTAAGGGTACTATGCAAATTTTGTTTCAGTTGCAATCACCCAAATGGTTTTTCAAATCAGCACAAAATCACTGGAAGTCTTTGAAGGCTGGAATATTACAACTTGCAAGGTATGACATGCATTCCACCCTGATGGTTTTCTAACATGTCAAAAAATGTAGGCTTGTTCAGCTTGATTTTATCATGGTGTAAGAATTTAGGTGAGCAGAATCTATGTTTCAGTTTCCATTGAAGCAGTTCAATGTTTATGCATCTTCAAGCCAGGCTGTAAAAAATCTGTGGACAATCTGAGAAAAAAGAAAAACTGTGCGAGCTGTGGCACGAGAAGTATCCTCTGAGAAATATCATGATCAGGCATTTAAAGAATACTGTACATATTGAGGAACATTGCCCATACAGCCATAAATTGATACTGGTATTGCAAATCTGTACTATTAACAAGTGAGCATAAGTAACATAGTTTGTATACCCTATCATACAGGATAAACATTTAGCCTATTGTAAATAAAAACAGATTGAGAGCAAAATATGTCCTCTTTCTTTACAGCGTCAATTTGTAGATGTGCTGTAAAGTCTTGCCCAATGGGCTCAGCATGTAGTTATGCAAGATTATTCAAAAGGCCTCCAACCTTTCAGGAACCCATAAAAGAATCACATAATGTATGTCTGCCTCTGATCAGCTATCAGAGCAAATGAATTTGGACAGCTGAACTCTTAATATTGTAACACAGGGAGTAAATCTCATATTGTATGCAGTCTCTAACAGTAAAAAGCAAAATATAAAGTGGATTTGTTTTGAAAACAGAGACATAAACAAAAGTCTTGTGCCAAAAAATCACAGTTACCAATTATTTATATGCTATACTGTAAATGTTCAATGAGCAAATTGTTAGGAACACCTGTACAGCTGTTTATCCATAACATTATTTAATCATCCCATCATGTGGCAGCAACATGCATAAAGTAACGCAGGTAGAAGTCAGGAGCTTCAGGTAATGTTCACATCAAACACCAGAATGGGTAAAAAATGTGCACTCGGTAATTTTGACTGTGGCATGATTGCTGGTACCAGACAGGCTGAATTGAGTATTTCTCTAGCTGCTGATCTCCTATTCATGCATAACAGTTTACTCAGAACGGTTTTAAAACAAAAAATGTCTAGTAATTGGCAGTTCTGCAGATAGAAATGCCTTGTGGATGAGAGAGGCTGGCCAGACAGATTTGAGCTGACAAAATGACTACAGTAACTAAGATAACCACTCTCTGCAACCATGATGAGCAGAAAAACATCTCATAATGCACAACATGTCAAACCTTGAGGCAAATGGGCTATGACAACAGAAGACTATGTCGGTTTCCACTTGTATCAGCCAAGAACAGAAATGTAAGGCTGCAATGGGCACAAGCTCATCAAAACTGAACAGCTGTTAAATCATAACCTGGTTTATGCTAAAGCATACAGAATTTGGCACCAACAGCATGAATTCATACACCCAACCTGCCTTGTGTCAACAGTCTAGGCTAGTGGTGTAATGGTGAAAAAAAAATTAAAACACCCATTTGTCTTTCTGTAGAAGAATAGCTGAAAATATTGAAAAGCTTTAACATTCGAAGTGAGGTCGCTGCCAAAGGCGGGAGAACTTTCAGTCAGTGTCTCATTGACAAACAATGCACTTCTGGATTGCCTCCAAAAGAACCCCACTAACCATGTGAACCCAGCTTTAGATGTGAAAGGGTTTCCAAGGAATTGAGATCTTTAGTAGTATATATCAGTTACCATTTTTGGTATGTTTTTCTTGTTTTGACAATTGGTATTTCTGACTTTTCCTAGTATATTAAGCTTTAGATTGTTCCTTGACTACTACTTGCTGCTCAAAAATATTTTGTCTGTTGGTCTTTTATTTTCCTGTTCAATTCTGTCTTGTAAAAGACAGCATCACAGCTGGGTTGCCTTAATGGAACTACTGAAGGAGAGATAGGAAAGCATGCAGGACCACAGAGAGAAAGGAACCTTATGGTTTATAAGTCTTGTCCGAGAAGTAAGATAAAAACAAAACTTTATTTTGAGCCTGCCATGGCTGGCTTCGCTCATCTGATGCTCACTCAGACAAAAACCCTTATAGTAGGCAGTGTGGACTTTAAACTTCAAGGTTGCTGGTTTAGAATCCTTTTTCAGCCTCACTGTACAACCAAGAGGAAGTCATTTAAACTGCCTGAGCTGCAAATATAAAAAAAAACTGTAAACACTTGTACCTTATCCTAATATTGTAAATCACTTTGAAAAAATCCCTCGGCTTAATGTATATACTGGACAAAAGGTTTAGAACACCTCAGTTTTTCCAGTTTTTCTCCAAATTTAATCAGCTGAAAATTAATGCAACACAACAAATGACCTTAAATGGTGAAAAGGTAAGTAGTAAACTGTCAGAGGTTTATATTTAAAGTTTAAGGGTAGGCAAAATCTGAAAAAATAGGGAATATCAGAATATTACAAATGGGTTATCTTCAGGGAACAACTAATAGGTTACAACCTACAGATATTCTGCAGCAATTAAGGTCAATTAAGCCTTGCAAGTTGAGTCAAACAATTTGCACAGGTGTCCCAACTTCTTTTGATTACTTAAAAATCCATTGTTTGTCTTAAATCAGAATTAGAACAGTTGAAACAGAGTTGTCCAGTCTGCAGTAGACTAAGATGCCACCTAAGATGCCCCCCGTTTGTGGACGTTGCATGTTCTCCCCTTTTGCGTGGGTTTCCTTTAGGACTCTGGTTCACCTGCACATTGGAAAAACTGCATATCTTGTTTATCTAAGAATTGTTTTTAAGTTATGTGAGGTATTTGGAACACAAACAAGGTCCATCTGCAGTTTGAAAACTGCTTGTATGTTTTGTGCAAATTAACACAGTCTGAAACATTTTGCTCTGATGTCACACACAATGTTAAATAAATTGTGCATTAAGCCAATTTGAGAGAATACTTGAAGGATATTACAAATAAAAGAGAAAAAGTATTGGGTTTTTTACATTGCCAAGTGGACATGTCACAAGACAGAGAACTGCATGTTTCTGTGAAACCCAAGCAATATCTTAAAGGTCACCCCTAGGTAGATGTGCACAAGATTCACATTGTTATAAATAAGTGATTTCAATTGCTACAATATTCTTATTTTTGAAGATGAGCCATGATTGCTAATTAGGTACACTATCACAAAACCTTTTTATTTGTATCCTTCAGTTATATTGCACTATTTTGTTTCACATGGTTTAGATCACTTCCTTAATGTTTCTATTATACTCTAGTAGGACAGTAATATGAAAATAAATATTAAAGCAGACTCTCAACCATTTAGTTGATTATCAGCAAATTAAAGAAAAGGGCATGACATTTATTCAGTTAAACAATGAAGAATTTTAGTTATTGACAGACAGAGAGTAGGTTTGCTTGGCATACAGTAGAATTGGTCTCAGCTTCCCAAAAGATATTAAACATGTCTGTGACCTTCCACAAAAGTAAGAGCTGAAATAACTGCTTTAAAGAATCAAATGCTGGTTAACACAATACTCAGTTTTCATCTGTTGTTTTTTAATAATGTATTTTATGTTATTAATTGCTGCACTTTTATTTTTTATTTTGTAGCACTCATCACATACAAAAGGCTTTAAAATTACAACGGACTTGTTTATAATAGTTGTTCCAAGCAACTAATTTTAGTGTAAATAAGGAGGCTAGAGTTGAAACTCCTGACTAACTTCTTTAATTTATAGGCCAATGTAAAATGCCGAAATTTAAAGGTCCAGATTCATAAATGGAAAAACAATAAAATTTCTGTAGTAATATTTTTTAGCACTTGGTATGCAGTCAGTGTCAAGCCATTCTTTGATGCAAATGCACATCATCAGAAAGTACAACAGGCAAATTTATTTACGGGAGCAATAACTAGTGGCAAATGCTTATGATGTCTAACTACAAGCTTACTTCAATGGCTAAGGATGTGTGTCGACAAAAAAGTAAATGCTTTGAAACAGATTTTATGCAATTGTTTTTTTTTTCCTTTATACTCCTTAGGCTTATTAGAAAAGCGCATTCTCCCTCAAATGAAATGAAATTAAAATAATAAGAGACACATGAAGACATGACTTTTTTAGTCAATGAAAATTTAACAGCACTTCACTAAAACACATTTCTAAATTATTTTCTCAAGTAGTGATTTATTAATTTGTAGAGGGTGGGAGAGTGATTTGTGTGAGTGTCACAGCTTCAGCATTTGAAGTCTGCATCTTGGGCCAATTCATTGTTTGTACATTTTGTGTTTTCTCATCACTTGTCTGTGTGGTTGTTTCTCCACTTTAATGGTTTTCATTTCCACATCTAACTGATGTGTATTTTAGGTTAACTGGAAACTCTAAATTGCTCCAGTGGGTGTTTGTGCACTGCGGTGGGTTGGCACCCTGCCCGGGATTGGTTCCTGCCTTGTGCCCTGTGTTGGCTGGGATTGGCTCCAGCAGACCCCTGTGACCCTGTGTTCGGAATCAGTGGGTTGGAAAATGGATGGATGGGTGTTTGTGCAAGTATGCCCTTCAATGACCTGGACATCCTGACCTGGATATCATAATTATTACTCTGAAGAAGGAGAATTCTTCAAAATAAGTCAGCCTTTCCATTTGATTGCATAAAATTAATTCGTATAGACACTTTTGTTATACTGCGGTGGTCTGGTGCCCTGCAAAGGGTTTGTTCCAGCCTTGCGCCCTTTGTTGGCTGGGATTGGCTCCAGCAGACCCCCGTGACCCTGTTAGGATATAGCGGGTTGGATGATGACTGACTGACTGACTGACTGACTTTTGTTATAAATCTGGATATTATACGATTAGTTTTCTCTATTTCTTCCACTTTACATATCTCTTTTTAACTGGTTATTATTGACATTCAATTTACTGTGTGATACCCTATCTAATTTCTTTTCTTTTTTAATGGTTTCTTTCGATAATTTTTATTCATGTGATTCCACAATTCTAGGGATTAACTGACATAAACAAAAAAGCATCAAATTTAATTTTGTTTCTGTTTTAATTTTGTACGTTCTGTTTTTACAAATGGAATGTTCATTAGGATGTTCAATTGTTTATTTAAATCTTTTTTTTTGTTATTGAGTTTGTTCTCTTTGTGTTTTGTTTCTAATTATTTTTATTGCAGTAAATTTAATGTAAAATTAAATTTTACATTAAATTAGTTCCATAAGTCAAATTTTTTATTACTATCACCTGAATTGTTTTCCTATCATTAGCACATTTTTGTGAAATATGTTGCTTGAATTTTTTTCAAAGAATTGAAACATGAAAACTATGACATTATCAGTTATGAGAATTCTGAAAAGGTAGAACACAACAAAAAAACCCTCAAGACTTCATCCCCGCCGATATGTAAACCCCCACTACAGTGCATGACAGAATGAAAGTTATAAGGTTGAAGAGAACATGCAGAAGACTCTCTAGGAAGGGGGGTGGAATTGGGAAAAGAATAATAACTTCACCTCAGGCCAATTATTTTAAGGCAAAAATCCATTTATGCATTCGGTCCACCACTAAAGACCACTTTTAGTGTTATCCACAGGAGCACAATTGATTTTCATGGCCGATAGCTCAAGGAGCATTAGATTATAAAAAGAGGATTTCCAGGAAATTAAGAGGGGGAATTGGATGCCCTCCAGTGAGAGACCAGAGCATGTTATGCTGCAATGGTATCTAAAGATAAAATTCTATGCTGGAGGGATGCAACGGAATGACTTGAGAAATTAAAAAAAAAAAAAAGAAAAATATTTGGAGAAAGAAGAATGTTAGTTGCCAGAAATTATAATGATAATAAAGATTTTATATTACATTAAGCAGGGCGGCACCATGGCACAGTGGCACAGTGGGTAGTGCTGCTGCCTCGCAGTTAGGAGACCTGGGTTCGCTTCCCGGGTCCTCCCTGCATGGAGCTTGCATGTTCTCCCCGTGTCTGTGTGGGCTTGCTCTGGGTGCTCCAGTTTCCTCCTACAGTCCAAAGACATGCAGGTTAGGTGCATTGGCGATTCTAAATTGTCCCTAGTGTGTGCTTGGTATGTGGGTGTGCCCTGCCCAGGGTTTGTTTCCTGTCTTGCACCCTGTGTTGGCTGGGATTGGCTCTGGCAGACCCCGGTGACCCTGTAGTTAGGATATAGTAGGTTGGATAATGGATGGATGGAGTAACATTAAGCATTAAGCTTTTTTACCTAATTAGTTGGACCAAATACCAACTTTTTAAACTTTTTTTAGTTTATTCTTATTTTTATTTTTACGTGACAACATGCAGCATCTGCCCATGTAGGCATTGGCTCACTGAATAGTGCACTTACCACTGAATGCTATCGAGCAATCCCCACACACCTACTCAAGAGCAGCACAAGCTCTGGAACAAGCAAAGGTTTAGTTTAAATCTAGCCCTTATAATCTAAAAGATGTTTTAAAAAAATTTCTTTCCCTATCTTCTTCCAATAGGTCAGCCTTCCACACAAATATTTTGGTTGCCACACACTAGCCAATCTCTCTGTATTTTATGTTCAATTCCAGTATGTTACTTCTAAAAGATATTTTCACAATTTTCCTTGGGTTGTTTTTTTTTTTTTTACTTTGAAACTTAATTCTGTCCTTAATCAGACTGTTACATTGTTGAAAAAAGCCATGGAGGGTGATGATGAGTGCAATACTAGTGACATTGACTTTGTTGGTTTGCTAAAACTTGTCAGTTGCCAAACCTGTAGATATATTCAGGTGGGTTTTGCACTCATTGGTAAGTCAGGTGATCTCAACAGAGACTGTGGCTGTTTCCTCAAACATTTAAAAGGGTCTGAGCACAAAATTATTCCTTACGTTTTGCAGTGAAAGTCCATGGGCCTCAAGTACTGTATAAACAGTGTATCTACACAAAAAATGTTGCGTACACCCGTTTCCACACTCACACTTTCACTGCAACCTCACACAATGTGTATGCACGTTTCTGCTCGGTTTTACAAACAGATGGCACCTGGCGTCAAACCAGAGTTATTGTTTCCCTTTCTTTTGTAGATTCGCATCCATGACGCAAGCTTTATCAAATACACCAAAATTAATTGTATATCATTTACAAATTTAATTGACTGAATTGTAATCATTCTGCACCACATGCTTCAGTTTTCTTCCAAAGGAATGCAGGTTAAGGGATTTGGTGATGCTAATTTGATGCTACTAGTGTATGTGTGTGCTTCTATCCCCCTGGCTATGAGCTGGCACCCCGTCCAGGGATTGTTCCTGCCTTGTGCTCGATGTTTGCCGGGACTGGCACGACCCTGGATTGATGGAGAAATTAAAAATGTATAAGGAAGATTTTTCATATTTTTTTCAAGTTTTGAAGAATTAGCATTCTAAGCTAACAGCTGGTTTTACATTTACTACAGGCGTTTATTGTGTGGCAATTGGTTACATGAAGAATGGTGATTGGTATATTTGACAGACACAGTACTGCTGAAATAAATTATTCCATCCAGAGTCACGCCCATCCTAGCAAGCATCTTGTGTGAGGCAGGAACAAATCCTGGATGGGTGCCAGTTCTTTGCTACCACTGTGACATTTCATCATGAAAATGATATGAAATATGCATCTTAGTATTCTAAAATGTTCAGAAAGCTGTAATATCGTGAATGTAATATATTCTGTGTAGCAATCACTGCCTATGCACACCAGTCGGCATAAGAATAAACCTGTTTAAGGAGCATGCAGTGATAACTATTGGTTTGGGAAACAACAACAACAACATTTATTTCTATAGCACATTTTCATACAAACAATGTAGCTCAAAGTGCTTTACATTTAGAATACGCAGCATTTTACATGCTACTTTAATTACAATGCTGTTTGAGAAACTCTAGTAAATTAAACATCGATTTTAAGATGAGGTTTACGACATTCTACTTTAATGACAAAATAAACTACGAGATTAAAGTGGATATTTTGAGATTAAAGTTGACATTTCAACCTACCGCTGCTTAAGCTACAAAATAGTACGTTTTTTTTGCCTTCACTGAGCAGGACCTCATTTCGCATTCACAGAAATACTTTTTTTTACACATGCTTGCCACTGTCTTATAACAAAACACTGAAAGGAAAAGGCTATTTATATTGATTTGTATATTTAAATAGGTGTAATTCTGATTGGAGTTGCAGTGGGGCTGTAGATGCGTGGATGTTAAAATTCATGATGATTGGTATTTATAAAGGGGAAGTGCGTGGAACTTTGCCTAAGCACAGTTTTATGCATCTTCATTTTTTTGTGCGTACACGTAATTCAAGTTTTGTCTGTACACCATGTTTTACTGTGAATTCTACACACAGCATTAAACATGAGGCCTCAGCAGTTGCTACAGTAAACTGTTTGAAAGAAAAGCATTATAAAGCAATTTTGTAAATATTTTTTACCTGGGAAATACATAAAAACAGTTTTAAGAATGAAAATGAATAGAAGAAGCAACTGTAAAAAAGGCATGCATAAGAAAGTAATTACTTTTCATCCATTGATGCTTATATAAAGCTGATCTGTGTTTAGTTGTACATTAGATGTACATCTTGATGATGTTTAATGAATTACTGTCTTTAGTTGTATTCAAGAAACTTGAAATGCATGAGTAGCACTTGAGTGTTTCAAAATACAAGTTACCAAGAACTTGGGTGGTCCAACAAATGCCAAGCTTTTCATTTAGAGGACAATTAAATAAAGTATGTATGGGTTTTATAACTTTATATCCCAAGGGCATTTTACTTGTATGGTTTCACTTTTTAAGTAATTACTTTAATGGTATGAGAAATTTAATGAACAGCAGGAATCTTAATAAAATTAGCAATTTTTCTTTGTCTTTAACTCTCTGTAGAGAACAAATGAGGCATATATTACTCAATATGGGCAAGCTATATTTTTATTTCTGCACAGGACACTGTACACTTCTTTTAGTAATTCTCACTAACATATTATTTTAAAATAAAAAACAAATTGACCTATTCAATTTCTTTAAAATTATGTTGAAATGTGTTCAATTACACTTTCATGTTTATTATATACAAAGTGATAAAGAAAATCAATATACAGAAATGCTGTTTTTTATTTATAAAATGCATGCTATGGAGGGGATGATTTTTAGGAGAACATAAAAATATGAATATACAGAAGAAAGTATTTTTTATGTCCAGAAAGTATGAACTTTCTGAATAGATACTCGGCCGGTTCAGAGGCTTTTGCCAATTTTTCTAAATTACCACAAAGTTCTCTTTCTACAACTCTTCTCTCTTTGTCTCTGTCTTTCTGTTACCTCTTCACAAATGTGATTCTGTCCAACTAACCTTCTGATACCAGACGCATTCTTCTACCCTCAGGATTTTTCTGCACTTCAGAGCAACTTACAAAGAAACAGATCTTCTAAGTAACGTCTGAGCTGCCCACTTTCTATTTATAGCAGAAGGGTCCCACTTATTCTTAGTAGCACTTAATTTGCCATCACCCATCAAACTGAAGAAGTTATAGCTGACTCTTCACAGTTCACTGTCGGCTCATTCTTTCACTTTCAGGCATCCTGGTGTTGGCTGGGCTGCCATTCCTTAACTGTACATCTAGGAATTCTTTCCTTAACCCTTTGAGTTCTAAAAATCCACAAGTGGTTTCTTGACTGTCCATTACTATGTTAAAAATGCTCCCCTCAATTACTAATACCCCCAGTTGTTCTTTTTTTCTCTCTCAGTTCTTCAGTATTGCTATATTTCTTCTTTATTGCTGTATTTGTATCTGTATCTTCTTCATTGCTGCATTTACCAGATTCACCTTAGCTTTATTATTTACTGTATTTTTTACCGGTATATTTGTAGATATGGGTATCTGTGTGTGCTACAAATAAGCTGGTGTTCTCTCAAATGCTGCAAAAATTGGTTTAACTGCAATTTAAATGGATAAATGAATTCAGCATTCAAAATGGATAAATGAGGGCACAGCAGCTGAATGGATATACAGATGAGCTGGTGGAAGGAACAGTTTACTTTAGTGAAGTTTACTTTTTCTGTTGACATGATCATCACATACCACTATTATCAAAAATAATATTTCATATTTCTTCTGGAGTACCTTGTAGTGCCACAAATGTCCACCAGAGCAATTCTTGTTATGTTTTCTGCATTTTTAACATTAGCCTTTAATGAATGTTTAATATATTTTATATTTATTTAATAAAGACTTAAAATTACAAATGTTCCTATGAAAACAAACTGTAATAAACTGGGAAGTTTTAACAGATCTACTCTACATCTTAGCACTCATCTTTTTCAGAGATTTTTTTGGTTTCTCTGTAAACATCCCTTATAAATTACATTTTCAAGTTTTATTGCCCAAAACATATGAGGCAATTTTCTAATAACCTTCAGGTTTTACCTGTCATTTATTCTGTGGTCAAAACTGAAGCGAAGTGAGAGGATTAAGTACTTGATATATTTTTAGGATGTGCCTGAATTTGTTTTAAATCAAAGTGCTGCATATGTCTGTGTAAGTATTTTCGCTATCTTAGGAAAGAGCAAGTTTTGAGACACTCAGCCCATTCAACCCTCACATTCAATTATCATGTTTTACAAAGTGCAATGAAATCTTCACTTGCATGTCCTTTTCAAATGAATGACAGTATTAAAAGGCCAACAACAGACAAAAAGAAAAGAACACAATATAATTGTACCATGAATTTATCACTATGGGTAGCTTATCAGTAACCTTATGGCTTGTGGATTAAACCATCTCTGAGTGTGCTGATTCAATTACTAATTGTCTTGTAACATTTTCTAAAAAGCAGGAATGAGAAAAGTGAGGAAAACAGGAGTACCCCCAAAAAACACAAACACCCGTGAGGGAGAACTGAAGTCATATAATTATTCACAGTTTAAAGAAAAAAGATGAAAAACAATACAGATGATTTAGCATTTGGTATGGGGTCATTATAAGCATGTGTGTAAATCAATAGGAGAGATTCAAAACCTCAAGACTCTTTACTATATGTAGCCCTGTTGATCAAATGTTAGCAATTTGTCTTTTTGTGCTAAATTAGCAAGACGTTTGATTACTAGGGTTAGGCGTTAGGGTAGGGGACTGCCAGCCAAGCTGGCACACACTGGTTCACTAGCCCAAGAATTAATCAATTAGATCCTAGTTCAACACATTGCCTCAAGAATATTATTTTATTAAAACTTCCTATTTCTCATTAAGCCCCATCGGAAATCTCGTCTGTAATGTTTCAATCCACTCTGTTTCTTTTTTAATCCGCAAAGTTTTAGTCCAATACGTCTGATGTTCTATTGGAAACATAATTGGTCTATGATCCTGGTGTGCAAATTGTGTATATAAAATGGTTTGCCTTTCCTGATTTTCCATCCAGCGCAAATGTTGGACAAACCTAGCCTTCACAGTATTTTTTGTCTCTCCAATGTATAACATTTTACATTGTTTACATTGAATAGCATAAATGCAGTTTTTTGTGGTTAACCTAAACTCCTGCAAAATTGGTCTCTCTATCCCCGCTATTGGATTCTCTATCATCTTTTTATTTTGATAAGGGATTTGCCAAGCACACCTATTCCGTTTTCTAAGGGTACATGACGCCCTGACCAATAAATCTCTTAAATTGCTATTCTTTCGATAGGCCGCCACTATTCTGCATCCCTGCAAATCTGTGTCTTCCTGTTGTGCCTGTCCAAAATTCCACCTTAACACTCCTATCACTTCACATGCTTTCCTCGAAAACGTCATTACTATTGGGACCACTTGTTCACCCCTCTGTTCTTCTTCCTCCTGTATCTCCTCCCCTATTTGTGCTGTTCCTTCCTGTTGCATATTCAACTGTTCCAACCACTCCCCCAATCCCACCATACTCTCTACTTCAACTAAATTTTGTCCTTTATAAAAAAATTCAAATTCCTTATCTGGGTCTCCCATCCAAGGTTTCCACCACCCTTCCGTTTTTATCATCTTCTGCCACAAGCACCTCTGGAACTCTTGCTTCAACTCCCATACATCCCAATCCCTAAATACCATCCTGATCTGTCCTCCTTCAACTTCCCACCTTTCCATTCTCATCTTTGACACCCAAAGACTACTGACACCCTGTTGAGTTCCCCACTCGTTTTCCTTTTGAACCCCAAACCTCTCCCTTATAACTCCCTGTTTTAGGTACGGATTTAAGGGGAACCCATCCACAAACCAGTTCACTTCCAAACTAGGGTCAGCTGAATCTCCCTCCTCAGGGTCACACCACCATTTCTGCCCATTATCACTAAAGTTAATACTCCACCATTTCATCCACAAATTAGGGTTCCCGATCTTATTGGGGTCACTCACACCACTCCCAAGGTCACTAGGGTTCATTATCTTAGGATTCCTGATGTCCCTTTTCGGGGTCCCACCATTAACATTAGGGCTCCTCCTCTCCTCATAATTTAGATTCCACTGCCCTCCTCCATAAATCCCAAAGTTCGGATTCCGAAAAGCCCTCATAATATTGAAATTAGGGTTCATGATCGCAATATTGGAAACCCCAACATCCCCAAACTTACCCCCATTAACTTCAGGGTTGTTAATATAAACCCCCCGAGTTACCCCCATTTTCACTAGGGTTCCCCAAATTAATCTTAGGGTTCTTGATGTAAATATTCGGGGTCATAATATTAACATTAGGGCCCCCCCTCCTCCACTGCCCCACCCCATGGGCCTTAAGGTTAGGATTTGGGAAAGGGGAGACTGTATTGATGTCCATCATGGGGTGTACAAATATAGTATTAGAGATCCCCATGTCCCCAGAATTAACCCCATTAACATCAGGGTTCTCAATATAAACCCCTGAGTTACCCCCATTTTCACTAGGGTTACCCAAATTAACCTTAGGGTTCTTGATATAAATATTCGGGGTTCTAAAATTAACATTAGGGCTCCCCCTCCTCCACTGCCCCACCCCATGGGCCTTAAGGTTAGGATTTGGGAAAGGGGAGACTGTATTGATGTCCATCATGGGGTGTACAAATATAGTAATAGAGATCCCCATGTCCCCAGAATTAACCCTGTTAACATCAGGGTACTCCGTAAAAGCCCCAGGATTCCCCTTATCGACCTTAGGGTTCACCACCTTAACTTCAGAGTTCCTCCTACTAGCCTGCGGGATCCTGATTTTAACATCAGGGTTCCCATCCTCATAGGCCTTAAGGTTAGGGTTGAGGGATGGAAAGGCTCTCATATTATTATTATCTGAGGTACCCATCCTCACATTAGAAATCGCAACATCCTCAAAACTCACATTCCCTTCCTCGGGGTCACACCATCTTTCCTATTGTTCCCAATCCAGAAATATTCATCCGCTCACCAACCTCTCCTGGATACAAATCAATCCTTTCCCAAATCGGAAAGGTTCATCCCTTCCTTTGCATCTCCTCCCAACTTCTTCCAATTACTTTCTGTTTCTCTCCCACCTTCACCGGTAATTCCCATTCTTGTGGTGGTTACCACTCTATCTGCACTTCCCCTCTTCTTTGCATCACACCTATCCTCTCATCTTTTCCCATTATTTGTAACCAATTATACACCTGTCGCTGTAATAGTTTCCCACTCGTGAGCACATAATAAACATCCCACAATGGTCTCCCCAAGGCAGAAAGGGAAAAGAAAGCTGGAAAGAAAAGATGAAAAGTTTGAAATCCTTTATCCATATTAATCAAACTGCCACACCTCCAACCCTTCCAACTATAAGAGCAGGAATTTAGAAGTATTGTTGAGATTCCTTTCATCCACCACCATCTCCTATCCATCTCCATCCTCCAATCATCACCCAGCATCGTTTGATCAGATTCTACCCAAGTTAACCAGGAACAATTTCCTATTTCCTCCAACTGCTCCTGCGGAAGCTGTGGTACCCCCGTGCTTTTATTCAGAGGCCTCTGCCCTATCGATTCATATTTTCCAATCTGCATCAAAACTTCCTCCTTGATCTCTCTCAAGAATCGCCTTGTATAACCCTGTTTCCTCAAAGCTTAAAACAAGATGAGCGTTGCTCGTAATGCTTCCTCCCTTTCCGTATTGATCCTAAAGAATCTGATAAGCTGTGATTTAATAATACCTGCAAACGAATGCTTTGGATGAAAACTTGTCCTATACAGTAATGCATGAGTATTTGTTGACTTGAAATGAATTCTGGACTGCAGTGCTTTCTTTTGTATCGATATTACTTTAAAATAAATTTGGGTATCCAAAAACACTACCATGTCAAAACTTGTTTCTGCCTTTATCTTAATCGCCGGAAGGACAGCATTCAACACCTGAGTGAACTGTCTAAATTCCTCTCTAGAATAGGTCCAAACACCAAATATATCGTCAAGGAACCTCAAATATAGCCATGGTAGTCTAGAACACCTTCCAAATGCTTCCTTTTCCCACTTAGACATGTATATATTTACATAGGCCGGGGCAAATTTTTTGCCCATGGCCGTACCATATATTTTACTTGCAAATAATATCTCCCATTGAACTCAAAGTCATTATTCAATAGACTAAGTTCTAATAAGTCTAATAAATATTTGTCCGGTCTATTTACATCAGGCCATTGGTCAAAACACTTCACACTGCTTTCAGCCCTAATCTTGTCTCTATATTTGTATATAGGGCCTCCACATCCATAGTGAATAAAAAGGCCCTACTTGGAACCACTTTATCCCGAATGACAGTCAGAAAATGATAGGTGTCCTTTATAAAGCTATTGTGTTTCTGTGCTAAAGGGTTCAAATAATAATCTATAAATTCCGCAATTCGACATGACTCTGATGAACAGTCAGACACAATGGGCCTGCCTGGTGGAATTTGGAAGGGCTTAGGCCAAACTTCAGGTGACTTGTGAACCTTAGGTAATAAATAAAATTTCCTTATTGAAAAATCTGCTGGATCAACTAAATATCTTTTTTGTTTAGCTGTAATGTACCCATCCACATATAAGGCTGTCACAATTTTTTCAATCTTTTTCCTATTCTGTTCCTGCCTTAGTTTTTTAATCGGTCTATAATAGGTCCTATTTCCCAATTGACGCGCCGCTTCCCATAAATATTGTGACCTGTCCATAATTACTGCTACAGACCCCTTATCAGCTGTCTTAATTATAATATTTTTATTTCGGCTCAAGAATTGTAAAGAAGTCCTTTCAAGTTCCGTGAGATTATCTTGATCTTTGTTTGATGTATAATTATAATTTATCGAGTTCCTATTCTTTTCAATCAGACTTAGAATGCTTTCAGACACCTTCTCATCCGTTGGTACCCAATATGAAGGCTGAATAAACCTTTGTGGACTATTTCCTTTCTCATATCTGAAATAGTCCAGTAATTTTAACCTCCTATGATACCTTGCTACATCTCTCTTTATTTCCTCCATATCAATCTGTAACGGAGTAGGTATAAATGTAAGGCCCTTCTGCAGTAAACTAATATCTGACTCTGTTACTCTAAACTCATCACTCAAGTTCATCACATTAGTCTCCGTAGTTGCTCTCCGCTGGCCAGGACTAGCCCATAATTCCAATGTCTCTAGTCAAAAATCCAGGATTAGAAAGGCTTCCCTTGGCTTCCAATGTACTCCATCTTCCTCCAACTCTGCATCCCCCTGTGAAATACTATCTAATACTCTTACTCCCGATAACTGGTCCAACCATTGATTTACCTGTGAAATCTTTCACACAACCCCCTCCTCCTGCATCTCCTCTGAAAATGGTATTTTACAAACATACAATTCGGCCTTACTAAATGTCTTTTTCAATATCGCAATCATTCTCAAACCTCTCTCCTGAATATTATCTCTGAAATTATATGATTTAAGCAGTCATTCAAGCCTATAGATACAATTACCTTAACTATGTTTTCCGTATTTGTCTTTAATTTTTTCAAGATCAAGTCTACATCTTTAAATGTGGCTCCCGGAAAACTATGTATCTCTGTCTCAGCCTGCCTAAAATAGGGAATTCTGGCTAGATTGGAATCCCCTATAAACAAATATTTCTTCCCCTCCTCAATTGTCCACCCTTTCAAATTTGTCTTCCATTTTTCATACCTATGTACCCGATATACAATTTCAACTCGATCCACTCTACCATCCCCCTCCAATTCCTCATTCAAATTACTATTCAAACTGTTACTCATTATATTATGAGAGGGATCAGTATGGCCATATAGATCATTTTGATCTACCAAAAAATTGCCATCTATCATTTCTTCCCCCACTCTACCATCCTCCACTGTACTTTCCTTTGACGAATTATCTATTGTGATCGGGGATTTCTCTGAAAAAGAAAGCAAATTACCCATCTGTAAACTTTCAACTCCTTCTCCCCCACTCCCTCTCATTCTCATTGTCTCAATTTCTGACATTGTTTTTATCTCCATTTGTATGTCTGTTACTAAACCACCTTCCTCCTTCCCAACTTGATCTTGTTCCTGCCTATTTCCTTTCACTTGTCCCACATTCATCTCCGTCTCATCAAACATTACATTAATTGAATCCGGTGATGAATAGTCTATTACCTCCCCTCCTTCACTATTCCCCTCATAATCTTCTATTCTATCCCAATCCTCTCACTGCACTTTTTCCCCAACACCACATTCTAACTTCCTCTCATCTTTCTGTTTCTTTTTTACAGGCATATCTTTCCTCCCCAAAGATACAACCATCCAATCACATTCATCAAGAGATCCCGATGACCTGGACCCACACCGAGAAGAGCATACACCGGTAAGTTTAAAATGATGTTTATTCATTTGTTTACCTTTTTGTTTTTCCACAGGGTAAATACCTCCTCCCAATGACCCACCTGAACTCTCTGGAGCCCCCCCCAATGACTCAGATGATCCAGACGATGGCCCCCGGGACTGACCACAAGTAAGTACACTATTCTGTTTATTAACTTTATTTTGATCCTTTTTATTCTTTCTAGTCTCCAAAATAACCGAGGAAGCAGAAGATGACTCCAAAATAACCGAGGAAGCAGGAGATGACTCAACAACCACATTTAAACCTGGCACCGCCGAAGATGACAAAAAATTTGGAGAAGGCAAAAGCATCAACTGATTTTCTCCTAACACCCCTTTCCCTGGAGAATCTGTTATCATCTTATCAATTTTTGTTTTTATTAGTTCTGCTCCTGACCACCCCGAAGAATCGGAGGAAAACTCCATCTGCATCACAGGTGATATCACTCCCCCTATATCCCCTTGCTGTATTACATCCCTTCCACCTCCCCCTCTCACTTTCCCTCTTAAATCACCCCCTCCTTGTCCCTTATTTAGTTTAAAACCACAATAATGTGTTGACCCAGAACCATCATCATCCAAAGGGAAGGCCCCCCTTATCCTCTTCCCCCCATTACTATCTCACAAACCAACAGAGACAGAAGAAAGAAAAGATTGAGAAGGGTCGGCCATTGTAGAATGCTTCACAGTGCTCACCTGAAAACCTCCACGTCCCGTTTTCCTTGGTTCCTCCCATAGATTAAACTGTTCATCCAACTTAAAAAACCTCTGAGCCTCACATAAATCTATATCAAACTCCGGAATAACTCCCTCCTCCAACAACCGTCGTAATAATGCTACTGTTGATTCAGTAAATTTTGATCTATATCTAACCTTTCCAAACTGTAAAGCTTTCTTAAAATCCTGTTCTTGTATTGGCTGTAAACCTGGATATTTAACATAACTAACCCTTGTATAGTGTTGTTTCAAAATCCTTAAATTAGCCATTAACCATTGCTTTGTATTTTGTCTAACCCTTTCTTGTACTCCCGACAAATTTAGACATGCCAGCTTAATAAATAAAGTCAACTTACTGGCATGTTTCTGCATGCCTTTTGGGATTTGTCCCTGGTTTAATGCTTTATTAATGATTTCCAAATGATGAATCGCTTTTAAAAGTGCCAAATACCTTTTATCCATTGGTCTGAAGTTTTGTACGGCTATGTCACCATGTCCCTTGTTACCCCATCAGGATTATCCTCCAAGTCATCCAACTGGTACACAGGTGAGTATGGATACTATATGTAGCCCTGTTGATCAAATGTCAGCAATTTGTCTTTTGTGCTAAATTAGCAAGACATTTGATTACTAGGGTTAGGGTTGGGTTAGGGTTACTAACACCTGTAACTTTAACCCATTGCTCATTGAGCACTGTTTACTTCTCAGACTGGGTTACTATTAACATGCTAATAAAGTTATATATACACGTGCTTATAACATATAGATTTATTTTAAAATATGCATGATTTTCAATTAGGCATAGAGCCATATTTTTTCTTATTTGACATGGGTACTGAAACACTGCACAAGCTGTATTCTGTTGTGGCTCCTCTGAGCTGCCTTTGTAATTAAAAAATTTAAAACAAGAAAAGTTCAGTGGGCTAAAGTAAAACGCTTACTCTTCATCAAAAGAACATATAACTAGCAAAAGGCATGTTTGTGAGATTTGGGATATTTGTGTACAGTCGAGATTGCACATTTACGCTTCGCGTGTAATCAACAAATGATAACTAAATAAATAAAAATGGTTACTTGGAGTGATATTTGAAATGTAAATAAAGCAAAAGTACAAGTATAGTATGTTACCTTTGAAAGAAGTACTACTACTGTATAACATGAAGACAAACAGAATTTTTTTTTTAATTTTAGCAATCTTTTTTGAAGAACAACTATTTTATGCTATCCTTTGTTAGAGATTTTTTGTAACACCCAGCACTCAGATTCTTATGTGCCCTATCTAATTGTGACAAATGTCACATATTTCCTCATAATTTTTATGTTTTTTGGTAGATTAGTAATATTTTATCTTTCAGATACTTATTACCTCATAAAAGACACCAATGACTAATGTTAACACAGTGACAGACTGTGTGTCCTGTTTCTCAACTATTTTCCAGTCTGTTAGAAAAGAGAGTTTTATAATTAATACCATAGGAGCATTTGGTGCTGTGCTTTAGTGCGGCTCACTGCAGGATATACAACTGGAAGTGCATCTATGAGTTCATATAAGTCCAAATTAAACCAGTTTCTGGCCCTGTAATAACTGGAAAATTCAGCACACAGTGTATGTTCTCATTGGTGACTTCCACTTTTTAATTAACCTTTTTACACTGGGCAATATCTTCTTTTTACTTTAAAAATGCAAGCATAAATAACTGTTCAAGTGAATACTTTAATAGATAAATTAGTATATAGGATGAGATGCCACCTCTTTTGTATTTTCAATCTTTTTCTGTCATGGAATAAGTTTTATAAAATGATCAGCTTGCTTTTTGATAGCATAACAAACCTGGGCTTGTTATTTCATATCTTCAGTAATCAAACGGTCATGGGCACACCAGCTACCTAAAAATGTTTTGGTTGCACATAATTTCTCCTGGAAAGCCAAATTACCACTTACATATTATCTTTCTATTCTTTAAAGTTTGCCTCAGTACAAACTTACATTCTACTGAGCTGTCTTCCTTCTCCTTCACTAGCTCAGGTGCTCCATTGTCCTTTCTACACTTCTGACTATAGTATAGGTGTCTCTTAAAGCTGGACCCAGATGTTCTTCCAACACTTCAAGCATGTAGTCCAGAGGCACTTCCAGGGCATATGGATGAGATCAGGGAAGCCGTTCCCCAATAACTCTCCCCAGTGACCCTGGAAGTACAGGGCTCTCTGATACAATAATTCCTATACAGCCCAACAGGAATCCAAACTAGAGTAATGCCAGAGATATGCTGCCACCCAGAGCACAGGAAGATTATATTACCCAGGAAGATAATTGTCCAGTGTCCATCCTTTGTATTGGCTTCCCATCTGGGGATGGTACTACCAACCTCTTCAACCTGGACACCAAAGCATCTCCAATCCCCCTCTCATAGCTCATTTTTAAATAACAAAAATGTATGGATGCCTGCCTGTATACATATGTTCAAATTTATCTTCATAAGTTATATGAATGAGGACAAAATCACCTTGTTATTTGACTGCCAAGAGATGAAAGAAATGTGCTGCACTGCAAGAAGTGTCTGTCAAGCATAGTCAGAATATATGCAAATACAGCTCTGTAGTTCTCACCTTTTCTGACAGCTGGTTAAATATGCTGATGATATGATAGAAAGACAAAGAACATCACAGCTCTCTGGAAGTGATAAAGATGGCATGTAGGAATAACATTTACTTTTCAAAAGTACTTCATAGTAGCCACATTTTGTTTTTTGCTCTCAGATGGTTTCCTACAGTGGTTTAAAAAAGTAATGCATTATTGGCTTCTGTTGCTCTAGTTTTAAAAACTGCCCTGGAGTATAATAGTGAAACTACATTAATTAAATAATACAGGGATTAGCTCAGGTGTAAACCCTTAAAGACATACTTGAGACTTACAGGGAAAGAAATGGGGAGACATGCAGAAGAGAGGAGAGGAGCAGAAAGGTGAACAGAGAGAAAGTGAGTTAGAAAACTAGACATCAGAAACATGGTTTAAAAGAAAATTTTAAGTTAATGTAAAATAATAGATATGTGGCTGGGTTATGTCTTCCCACTGAGAAACCAATTACATGATACTAGAGGTTAAAGCTTTAGTGACAATTTCAATATAAATGTGTTACACATTTGAAAAAAAATCTTTTAAAGTATAATTTTGTTAAAAAGAAAGAAAACAGCAAAGTAATTTTGATTCAATTTAATCAAGTTTTGCTTTAGCTTTTAATAAAGTAGAATCATTTATTGAATTTCTCTACAAATGCTTGCCTTCTGAAAAATGCCAGTGGTCTTGGTATTCACAGTGGTTGTAACAGTATCCTCAAACCAAAGATGTAGTGAAATTAAAAAGCTGCAAGTATGTTGGGTTAGTTATATAGGCTGAATAGTGCAAATCCAAGACCACATCTGCAACAATGCTGAGGTTTTGATCTTCATAACTCTGAAAGAGAAAGTTTAGAAAAGACCTGTTTGACCATATCATAGTAAAGCAGGGTGAGCAAATTTGCAAAATAGCAATAATATTTTGTCATACTTTAGTGGCAGTGCTGAGCCCTAGCCAAAAGTTGTTAAAAAGAAAGCAGGCATTTAATAATAATACATTTTATTTATACAAGGCGCCTTTCAGAGAACTCAAGGACACCGAACAAACAATAAATAAATAAATAAATAAGTGAAAGACACAATTATAAACAACTTAAAACATCAGGAAATCTAAAAATTAAAACCAAACAAAACCACTATAATAAGGAGGAAGAAGAAAAAGCCATTTTAAACAAATGTGTTTTAAGTTTACATTTGAAGGATGAATATGATTTGATATTTCGGAGATCCGCAGGTAATGAGTTCCAGTGCTTGGGAGCAGAACGGCTGAAAGCTCTGCTCCCCATGGTGGTTAGACGGGCGGGAGGAATGGTCAGATGGGTGGAGGAAGAGGATCTAAGGTTACGGGATGGAATGGCAACATGTAGAAGGTCAGACAGATATGGAGGTGCGAGATTATGGATGGCCTTAAATGTTAGTAGCAGAATCTTAAAATAAATACGAAACTTGATCGGGAGCCAATGAAGCTGCTGCAAGACCGTAGAAATATGGTGAAAAGATGGGATTCCAGTGATGATACGTGCTGCAGAATTCTGGACTAACTGAAGCTTATGAAGAGATTTATTAGGGAGACCAAAGAGGAATGAATTGCAGTAGTCCAGCCGAGAAGTGACAAGACTATGAACAAGAATGGCAGTGGTATGAGGAGTGAGGGAGGGGCGAATGCAATTAATATTACGTAAGTGGAAGTAAGCAGACCGGGTGATGTTATTAATCTGACATTGGAAGGATAGAGTACTGTCAAGGATGACACCCAGACTCTTGACCTGAGATGATGGGGAAACAACAGAGTTATCAATAATAAAAGAAAGATTATTGGTTTTGGATAATCATGATTTTGAACCAATGAGGAGAACCTCAATTTTGTCACTGTTTAATTTAAGAAAATTTGAAGAGAACCAGGATTTAATTTCAGAAATGCAGTCAATAAGCGAGGGTGGTGGAAAAGAGGAGGTGGGTTTACCAGCAAGGTAGAGCTGGGTGTCATCAGCATAACAGTGAAAATTAATGTTATATTTGTGAAAAATATTGCCAAGGGAAGAAGGTAAATAATAAAAAGAAGAGGCCCCAGGACAGAGCCTTGGGGCACACCAGAAGTAACAGCGGTGGGTTGGGATGTGAAGGTTTTAAGCTGTATGAACTGAGTGCGGCCTGAGAGGTAAGATCTAAACCAATCAAGTGGAGTGTGAGTAATGCCAATCAAAGATAATCTATTAAGGAGAGTGGTATGACAAATAGTATCAAAGGCCGCACTCAGATCAAGAAGGATGAGAATAGTGATTAGACCAGAATCAGCAGCCATAAGGAGGTCATTAGTAATTTTAACAAGTGCCGTTTCTGTACTATGAAGGGGGCGAAAACCAGACTGGAACTTCTCATATAGATTATTGTTAGACAAGTGGGTGTGAAGTTGGATAGCTACTATTTTTTCAAGAATTTTGGAGATAAAGGGCAAGTTAGAAATGGGGCGAAAATTATTGAAATTAGTAGGATCACAACCAGGTTTTTTTAGTATTGGGGTTATAGCAGCAGTTTTGAAAGAAGAGGGAATAATACCAGTAGTAAGAGAAGAGTGAATGATGGCAGAAATAAGAGGGACTAGAGAGGGGAGGCAGGCTTTAACAAAAACTGTAGGCAGGGGGTCCAGCTGACAAGTAGATGACTTGGATTTGCAGATGAGATCTGAGATTTCAGAGGAAGTGGGAAGCTGGAAAGAAGAGAAAGAATGAATAGGTGAGTGTAGTTCAGAAGAAATACAGAAAGGATCTGGACCAAGGTGCTGATATATCTTTTGGATTTTCTCATTGAAAAAAGACATAAGAGAATTACAGAAGGCAGTTGAGTAAAGGTGAGATGGTAAAGAGTCAGGAGGTTGTGTAACATTATTAAGTAAAGAAAACAAAGACTTGGTGTTACCTGTATTACAAGTAATTAACTGAGTGTAATAATTAGATTTGGTTTGAGCTATACAATCCTTGTAATAGAGTAGATGATTTTTATACATCTGTTTGTGGACAAAGAGTCTGGTTTTTCTAAACAACCTTTCAAGTTGTCTGACTTTAGCTTTCAGAAGCCGAAGTTCAGGCGTAAACCAGGGGGCAGAAAAGGAAAAAGAAACAGATCTGGTTTTTAGCGGAGCCAGAGAATTAAGAATACCATTAAGACAAGTGTCATAATATGAGACCAGTTCTATGGGAGTGGATAAATTATAAAAGTCCATTTGCGAATCAATTCTAGAAGACAGCAAATTCAAGTTAATATTCTTAATGTTACGAAAAGCTATGAGACGTGGAAGCTTAGGAACAGAAAAGGTAAGTTTAGCGTTGAATGAGAGGAGAAAGTGGTCGGTTATAGTGAGTTCATCTGCTGTAAGATCAAAAGGAACAACACCAGAGCAGCAAATCAGGTCCAAGATATGTCCTTTACAATGGGTAGGAACATCAGTGTGCTGCTGGTATCCAAAACTCTCCAGGCAAGATAAAAAGTCTCTAGTGAGAGGGATATTGATTTTGTCCAAATGTATATTAAAATCCCCCAGCAGAATTATATTTGGAGTAATTACAGATAGATTGGTAAGGAAGGTAGCAAGATCGCTCAAAAAATCGTTGTTAGACTTAGGAGGACGGTAGACAGTTGCAATGATGGTTGGAACTGGCCCAGACAGTTGACACACAGTCAATTCAAAAGAGCTAACAGCAGGAGCAGGCAACGGCAGGACTTTCCACTTCTCGCGGTAAATTATCGCGACACCTCCTCCACGGCCAGATGCACGGGGTTGACAAGTGTAAACAAACCCCGGGGGCGTGCATTCATTAAGTTGTGAAAAGTCTTGAGGTTGCTGCCAAGTCTCAGTTAAACAGAGAAAGTCAAACTTACGGTCAATGAGGAGATCCTGAATGAGATGTCCCTTGCTCGTAAGTGAGCGGATGTTCAATAGACCAAAGCTGACAATGTTGCTGTCGCATTTGACAGTGGTGTTAGTCGACCGAGCTAAGCTGGCCAACACGCTATGGTCAGCGTTCCTATCTGTGTTATGTGGAGGGTGCCAAAAATCAGACCAAAAAGAGTTAATTCCTTTCGAGGGGTCCGTTCAGAATCTCCGGCGGGACCCACGATGGATGTATCTCCGACGAGGGAGAAGTATGACGTCCGGGTCGAAATATAGCACCGACAGCAGAGGCACAGACTGGAGAAGATGCAGACGAAGCAGCTCAGCAGCTGGGTACTGGAGGAGGCCAGTCGCAGGTTGGATAACGGGCGACAGAAGACTACAAACAAACATTAACCAAGCAGATATCCTACCAGTCCACATTGTAGGCGAGGAGGCCGCAGGCAGCTCAGACGTCCAGAAAATAAACCGGTAAGTTTCAATCGAAACGGAGATAAATCAATATTCTAGTTACCGGCAAGCAGCGGCGACCAGTCCCACCAGCGTTCATTCAAACCGGAAATGATGTGAAATGATTTAGAATGACCGGAAATGATTTAGAACTAGAAAATGTTTTTCGTATCAACACAGGGCATTAGATTTTCAATGTGCAAGAGTATATCAGAATGTCAGGCCGGACTGTCAAAAGTGACAACCCCATTATAGCAAACCACGAGATGGCCACCACTTTAGGAAACATGGCTGACTTAAATCAGGAAAAAAAAGAAAAGAAAAAACACAATTACCCCAGCACTAGATGTTTTCTGTGTTTATGTTTCAGATGATAAATAAAATTAATAAAAACACATTCTTTCCTCAGGGCAGCATGGTGGCACAGTGGGTAGTGCTGCTGCCTCACAGTAAGGACACCTGGATTCGCTTCCTGGGTCCTCCCTGCGTGGAGTTTGCATGTTCTCCCCGTGTCTGCGTGGGTTTCCTCTGGGTGCTCCGGTGTCCTCCCACAGTCCAAAGATATGTAGGTTAGGTGCATTGGCGATCCTAAATTGTCCCTAGTGTGTGCTTGGTATGTGGGTGTGTGTGTGTGTGTGTATGCCCTGTGGTAGGCTGGCGCCCTGTCTGGATTTGTTCCTGCCTTGCGCCCTGTGTTGGCTGGGATTGGCTCCAGCAGACCTCCATGACCCTGTGTTAGGATATAGCAGGTTGGAAAATGACTGACTGACATTCTTTTCTTATGCAACTGCCCAAACATTGCCTTCTACCTTAAGTTAAGCAGAATCAATGTCACCAATCAATTGCAGACTTGTCACTAGAAGCAGAATGACACTGAAAAGAAAATCAGGGAAAGAATGCAGAGTGGCTGGTTGTGTGCTTTGTATAATGGGCTGAAAGTGCAAGTAAAATAAAGAAAATAAATAATAAAATTAACCAGGAAACAGAACTACGGAAAAGGCATAAGATAAAAGGTTAAAACCAACAGGAGCACAAATGTAATTTACAGTCAGACTTTCTTCCCTAGCTGAGGTGTTCTTTGTTTACATTTTATTTTATGGTCTTTGAAATATGTTGTATATTTCATTTTTGATTATGTCTGTATTTCTTTTTATTGTGTTGTTTGTCCATAAACATTATTTTATTGAATTGTGTATTTTCTTATATTTGCTGTGCATATTTTTGTAATGTTCCCTTTATGTTATGATATGTGATACTGGGGAGTCCTGAAAGCACAGGTACAAAACACTTTCAAAAGTTGCCCACTAGAGGGGGAAAAATTCTGTCAAAAACCCCAACTAGAAACCCAAATCTTTACAAAAATAAGAAGTTTATTTTCCAAAAAGGGTCTGCAATCCTCAAACCTTTGTAGAGTACAAGGAATTGCCTGAATAGGCAAAGCAATCCACAGTGAACAAAGTCACAAAATAGTATCCAAAAATTTTGGTCATAAAACAGAGCAGAGGTTTAAAAATTCAATGCACACAATCACAATACAAAACTCTACAATGGCAGAGCAGAGGGTCAAAAATGTAGGAAAACACAAAGCAAGGCAAAAGGCATGATAAACACTAGAAACACTTCACTCTCTAGCGCATTTGCAACAAACCGCCAAGTACTTAGGAGAGGCCCTCCCTTAAACAGGGTGGAGGGCGGTTGCAGGCGGTGATTGGCAGGTGGCCCTGCCTCTTGGGGAACCACCCAGAAAACACATAACAAAGGCCACATTCATTTGCAAACAAACACAAAGAAAAATGTATATAATAAACAAAATGAACATTATTTTTAGTGGCATAAAATAACAAGAAAGAAGAAACACCAGTTTGAACCCCAACCAGTGGGAAACTGCTGGCTGAACCATGACAGTTGAGTTTGAGGGGACAGGATCTCCTAATGAGACACCTGTGGATAACTCCCCTCCCCCCACGGTTTATAAGACTGAAAAAAATCGCAGGCTGGATATTCTTCTGTTCATTGGCTCTCTTTTGAATTTCATTTCAGTAAGTTTTAGATTTCTATTTTTTGGTTTTTGGACTTTGTGCCATGTGTTTAAAAGGATTATGATTTTTGGATTGTGGACTGGTTTGGTAGCTTTGTTTTTCCTTTTTAAGGATGACCTATTTGTATCATTTTGTTTGTTTTTTTTATTTATTAATAATTTTTTTCAAATAATAAAAAGTTTATTTTCCTATTATATAACATAGTTTTTTTCATAGTTTATCTCCCTAACTTTTTGGGTTTTTGAATTTAACCATACATTTCTTTTTGTTGGGCTACTACCAGTGATAAATTGCCATCTTAAGTTAATTTTGTGGTAAGAAGCCAGGCAGTTGACAACAAAAAATATGTTAAAAATCTTTGTCAAAAACATAAGCAGTGAAGTGCTGACTATCTATTAAAAATGCTAACCTACAGACAGTAGTTTATTTTGAAAATAATCATAAACATGAGCATCAGGCATACAGTGCCATGGTCTTAAATACTGTATCAACCACACCATGACGTCTCACACAATAATGTTGGCATTGTGTGGTAACCACAGATGCAGTTATCATACACAAACTGGCTGTGATTAGAAAATCTCATGTGGACTTCAATTAAAAGCAAGATTATTGACTTTGTACCTAAAAAGTCAACCTGAAACCCTTTTTCATCCTTGTCAGTTTAAATACATCACATCATAAAAGAAAAAAGGAGTCTAGATAAAACTTTAACTATGTTTTTTTTATAAATCATATAAACAACCAGAAGGACTAAAATGTGTTTGTACTGTTAAGGTTGCAATAAAAAACAACAAAACAAAGGCACATTTTTATCTCATAAAACAAATAACTAGCTTAACCCTAACATTATGTCCCATATTCCTTATTAGGCATTTAGTGTGCCTATAAAATGCATTGAGCCCCTTGGAACTAGTATTGTTGTTGTTAAGCCACTCCTGTGTAGCTTTCACGTCAGACCTGTGGTTTTTGTCTTGTTAGAAAACAAATCTACCAAGGCACAGATTTCTTGCAGACTGCATTAGGTTTTCCTCTAGGATTTTTGTATATTTTGCTGCATTCATTTTACTTTCTGCCGCTGCAGTGAAGCATTCCCAAAGCATGATGATGCTACCACCATACTTCATGGCGGGGATGGTCTGTTTTTGGTAATATGAGGTGTCCAAACACCACATTTAGTCTGATGGCCCAAAAGCTCAATTTTCGTCTCATCAGACCACAGAATCTTCTTTCAGATGACTTCATAGTTCCCCCACATGATTTCTGGTAAACTTTAGCTGTGATGTCATGTGTTTATTTTTTAAACAGCTTCTTTCTTTTTCCCACTTTCCATGAGGCTGTGACTGGTAAACACCTGGGGCCATATGTATAAACGGTGCGTACGCACAAAAATATTGTGTACTCCCGTTTCCAAGCTCAAATCGTGATGTATAAAAACTAAACTTGGCGTAAAGCCACACACATTTTCACACCAGCTAAATGTTTGGCGTACACAAGTTCTCCACTCGATTTTGCAAACTGGTGGTACCCAGCGTCAAAGCAGTGCTTTTGTTCAAGTGTGGCTTCCCCTTCTATTTTAGATCCACATCCCTGATGCGACTTTATCAAATACACTTAAATTAACCGCATTGTTTATTAGTTTAAGGCATGTGATTGTAATTTACCTGTAACAATATAATGCTCCACAGAATGGCCAAACTATTCCATATACCATAGCTGCTTTAGCATTGTTCCTCTCAATGCACCACTGAGAGTATTTATCCCACTGTATCTGAGTGTGGAATCACAGCTCTACAGCAGCTGATTGGAAAGAGAATTATTGGTATACAGCGTTACTTTTCACGCTGAGTGGGATTTATGGAGCAAAAGAACATGAAAGTTGGCGTTCGCACAGATTTATGCATCTGGATTTTTTTTTTCCACTTTTGTCCATACGTCATGTTTTCGTGTGAATTCTATACACAGCATTATGCATGAGGCCCCCGGGCAACAGTTTTATGCTTAGTCTTTCCAGTCTGAGTCACTGTAGGTTGTGACGTCTTTAGAGTTATCATAGGTCTCTTGATGGCCTCCCTCACTAGGCTTATTCTTGTGAGTTTTAAAATCAATTGGCTGCACCAAGGTGTGTCATATTAAAAGGGGTGAATACCTGCAATCAAGTATTTTGTGTTTAATCTGTGATTAACTTAGACCACTTCACAAAGATCTGTTTCACTTTGACTTTAAATAGTCTTTTTTTGATCGGTGTCAAAAATGTCAAATTATATGCACTGTGATTCACTGTTGTATAATAATAAAATGTAAAGGCTTTCAATGGAGTGAACACTTTTTATAGATACTGTAAGAGCATAACACTTTGTCATTTCATCTCAGATATGTGGGCATATATTCAGGAATCTGTGCACCTCCACATTAATTTAACTTATTTCAGCCAGCATTTCAGTTCTGCCAAATTAGTAAGATTCATGCTTGATTAGATTCTTAGTAACCAACTCCTCCTCCTCCTTCTATTTCTCCTCCTCCACTTCTCAAAGCAGGCCTTCTGCTGGACTGCCGGTCAATTTTCTTTTCTTTTATTTTTGGCACTCCAATACAATGAGCAAAAAATGACTTCTGCATTGCAGCAAGGTTTAACACAGTGTGCATAATGTGATCATAATTCAAGGCAACTTTAAAGGTTATCTACTTCTGTCCTTAGAATCTCAGGGTTATACCAAAAAAGAAGGTCAGGTTCAAAGACTACAGAGTGGGATTCCAAAATTTGCTCAGTGGGTAGTCTCAAAGTTCAATAACTCCATGCCGCTCTAAAACAAGAAATTCTTCTAAAGCTGATCTGAACTTCTGTGGTGTCATATTCTTTTTGTTGTTGTGAAAGTACAAAATCTAATCTTTACAAGTGTTATGCTGTGGAGTAAACTAAAAATACATGTATCATTCCCAGTATCGACAGCTCTGGTTATCCTTACAACACTGCTGTAAGTATATTTAGGTCTAATGATTCCAAACACCCCTTTTCTGCCATTAGTCTTTCTAACATATTTCAGTGACAATCGGTAAGCTTCATCAGCTTCTCCACAGTGTTATAGGACAGTCATTTTAGAGATATGAAGGTGGGATTATGAGGGAGACTGAACAAACCATTCAGCTGAAATGGTAGTCAAGGTGGTTGTATCCAAATTAGAATTAAGTGGATTTACCTTTTCCTTTTTGTGTCTTGTGCTTATAAATGATGTGACACTACCAGGGGGCGTACCAGCCACCCAGCCCAACACAGACAGATGCAAGAGGCACACTTGCAAAAGCACACATGATTTTTATTTTTTTTTCTGTCTTGTGGGCAACGCCTTCCCTGTTCCCACAAGTTAAGCATAGTCCAAGTAAGCACAGCACACAATACATTAATTCTTCTTCTTCTTTTCCTCCCCCACTCCTCCTCGGCAAGCTTTGTCTCCCTCCTCCTGACTCTGGCTCCCTGAATGGAGTGAGGTGGCATCTTTTATATTGTTCCCGGATGTGCCCCAGTAGCTCCCTGATGCTCTTCCTACAGCATTTCCTATTGTGGCGGAATTGCTGCAGTCCAGGTGCCCACTGGCCAATCCTGTGGCACCAATGTAAACCAGGGGTGCTGCCCTCTTGTGTCCTGGGGGAGGTATTGTCTCTCTCCCAGTCCTTCCATCCTCCAGGTGTCCCGGCTGGGCAAGAGCCCCAGTCGTCCGCCACAATGCAAATAAACAAGACATGTCATAAGTTAATGTCAGTTAAATGAAAAGAAATTTCAGAAGAGTCAGTCTAAAGTCCAACACTCCAAGGCAAGAAAAATCATTAGAGTAGTCAACTTCTCAACAGATTTGCTCCTGCAAAGTCAGGTCATTATTGAAAACTGTATATACTAAAGGCCAGACATAAAGTTTGAGCATGATGATAATCTGAATGTACATGGGAAGTTTACTATGTTATCACAGTTATGTATTTTAAAACAATCTAATGTAATCCCTCTCAGGTCAACCCAGATTTCAAGACCGCAAATGAAAATTCTGTGGCCTATCGTGTTAATGAGTGAGATCAGATCTAAAAGAATAATGACAGATTTATTTGCTAAGTTCCTACAGTCTCACATTTTTATAGCAAAGTGATATCTGTGCAGTGAGTCTCTGTAAAAATTATAATTTATCATGGATATTATTACAGTTTAAATAATTAGTAAGTGGCCTCTAAGGAAATGGCTAAGAAAGGGGCAGATTCAAAACAGGTCTGACCCAAGTTTTTGTGTCCAGTCCCTTTGAGTAATCTGATTGATCAGTTTGACTTTGGTTATGTGACGAGAGGAAGTACAAATACAAGACTCACAAAGAGGATTAAAGGCGTATGATGCTGAGAGAGTCGCTTTCAAAGACTGTAAGTATAAAACCTGACAAGAGGCTAGAAAGGTGTCTCGAAAATTATGACAGAGTCTGAGAAGCAGGTTTTAACAGAACATGCTTGAGAGAGGAAGCACTGGTGAGGAGACATTCACACATGCAAATACAGAGGAAAAGGTGCTGAAGGTACACAAAGGGCAAGAGAAAGGAAATCTTTTTTAATTATTCTATTACCTGTCTCTGACAGGTACCGTGGCTAGTTGTTAAATCATTAACTACAGACATTTTAACTTATTTAGTATAAAAAAGATTTCTAGAAGTCAGTAATTATATGTAATTCTATATCAAATGTAGGAATATTGTAAGGAATACTATAGCTTTTACAGCACAAGAAAAAAAATCTGAAAGAATAGTATGAAACTATGAAAATTCCTGTAACTAGACTAAGTCACACTACTGAACAAGTATTATTAAGTAGTCTAAACTGGACAAATGTCACTTATCTCCACTTCTGAACATGGGACATTTTTGTTTCGTTGGGTGTAAATCAAAAGTGCAAAAGTCTTTTCACTTGTAATTCTCTTCTTGACTTAATTAAAACAAAGCTTTGAATGAAAAAATACATAGTTAACATCAGTGAATGTGGCTGTACACGCAGAAAATATATACAATATACAGTGGGTACGGAAAGTATTCAGACACCTGAAAGACTCTGAGATGGTGAGAAATAAGATTCTCTGGTCTGATGAAACCAAGATAGAACTTTTTGGCCTTAATTCTAAGCAGTATGTGTGGAGACAACCAGGCACTGCTCATCACTTGTCCAATACAGTCCCCACAGTGAAGCATGGCTGTGGCAGCATCATGTTGTGGGGGTGTTTTTCAGCTGCAGGGACAGGACAACTGGTTGCAATCAAGGGAAAGATGAATGCGGCCAAGTACAGGGATATCCTGGACAAAAACCTTCTCCAGAGTGCTAAGGACCTCAGACTGGGCCGAAGGTTTACCTTCCAACAAGACAATGACCCTAAACACACAGCTAAAATAATGAAGGAGTGGCTTCACAACAACTCTGTGACTGTTCTTGAATGGCCCAGCCAGAGCCCTGACTTAAACCCAATTGAGCATCTCTGGAGAGACCTAAAAATGGCTGTCCACCAACGTTTACCATCCAACCTGACAGAACTGGAGAGGATCTGCAAGGAGGAATGGCAGAGGATCCCCAAATCCAGGTGTGAGAAACTTGTTGCATCTTTCCCAAGAAGACTCATGGCTGTATTAGCTCAAAAGGGTGCTTCTACTAAATACTGAGCAAAGGGTCTGAATACTTAGGACCATGTGATATTTCAGTTTTTCTTTTTTAATAAATCTGCAACAATTTCAAAAATTCTTTTTTTTGTCTGTCAATATAGGGTGCTGTGTGTACATTAATGAGGGGAAAAAATTAATTTAAATGATTTTAGCAAATGGCTGCAATATAACAAAGAGTGAAAAATTGAAGGGGGTCTGAATACTTTCCGTACCCACTGTACATTACAATATAAAGAACAGAATACCAGTACATTTTAAAATTATGAAATATGCATGGGTAAATCATATAGTTTAATGTTTGAAAATAGCTTATCATGGACCAATAGAGCTCCCTAACATTCTAATAGCATTGTTCAAGAGTCCAGCCAAGAGGCAGCTGCAGTAGAACATCTAACATATGATGAGCACTTGAACTAGGAACCTTGCTGAACAAGCAGTCCAATATGTTCAGACACTTAACCCACATTTACCTTACAATCTCACAATGCCTGAATGGTAAATGCTGAAGAAATACAATCTGATGATGTCTGTTGTATTTACATTTAATGGTCTAGATAAAGCCTGCACATTCACATACATATTCAGCTTATACAGTGATGCATATAGAGCATAAAAAAATAAAAGTGGACTAGTACTTGTGTTTTTTTTGTTTGCTGATGCTCTTCTTTCTTTGTTTTTTTTTCTAAATATGATGACCAAGCATAGAAGAGCTATGACTTAATATGCCTTGCCATTTACCAGTTCCACACTTTATTCAGAAAAGAACTTGGAAATACAACATGGGTTAAGAGTAATAGGATTGTAAGGTTAACCGTTTTGATGACTCTCAAAGTCTGGAGAACTCTGAAATGAGACAAATAACATTTGAGTATTTGTGCAATCATTTCTCCACTTGCATCTTCCTCCTTGTAATGTGTCACAATGATGCACAAAATTAACAATCAAGCTACATTCTTGAGGAAGAAATCGGATCTGTTCAAACTAAGATCAGGTAAATCATAGCATATTTGTAATTCAGTACCACATATGAAAGTGACTTCTATTTGATCTAAAAAATTGCATACCATATGGTTTTTGAGTGTTTATAATAAAATTTAATCTGTGTCACATATGTGGTCATATCAGAGTTGTACTGTAAAAGGAGAGTTAAACTGATGTAGGTAAAGACCCTGTTGGAGAAAGCTGCTCATGCAGTACTCTTAGCGTGATGAGTCTTTAAAATAGTTTCAAACAAAAATTCTAGAATGAATAATCTACTGTGGCCAAGAAAACATCACTGAGATGTATGCTTTAATTTGTTATACAAATATATAAATACATTTTGACATTATCTCACTTTTGTACATATAAATTTAGCTATAATTTGTACAACATTTAAGGAATTTTAGCTTGTACTGGTGATAATAAACACCATATGAGCTGCAAAGGCCTTTATTGACAAAATACAAGCATCTGAAGAAAAAATAGAACTGGATGATCACAGCTGTAGGTCTAGAAATTGCCAGAACTGTGGACATGGTGAGAAAGAGTGGAAACATGCATGTACTATACATGGGGATGTAATCAATATTTGAATAACATTGTAAAAAATCAGTTACCATCTCAATACTGTCTTGTTGAAAGACATCATGCGTCCAAGATTTTTGATTATATTTCAGAATCAAGCCACATTGGCACCGGTGAAAGGCCAAGAAAACTCAACGACAGACAAGAAACTGGCTTTGTTGCTGCTGGAGCAAAGTCTCTTGCTTGATGACGCTGATGTGCCACCTTCACAACACTTTGTTTCAAAAACAATATTAGAACCACAGCCAAGTACTTCTTTTCTTTAATGTTCACGTGTTTCTACCCTGTCATGTGTTTTGAGGTGCTTCTGATTTAAGAGTAGTCGCCAGAAAACATGCACCACCTGCAAAATATAATATGACTTTTATTGTATTTTTCACCACAGCCTTTAATCAAACACTTTACTTAGGTAGTACATTTATTTTTGTAGACTAAGGAATAATCATTTTTCAGATATCTAAATACAAATATTTAAATTTGACCTGAATCCTAAAGATTATTTTTGAAAAAGCCATTTCTTGCATATCTGTTTTCTAATATGTAATCATCTGTTATCAAATATAGCAGACTTGTCAGTCAATTTAAAAATATCAAAAAAGATTTTAACTACACAGTCTGGTACTTAACCTAATAAAAAATATCCCAACAAATGAACATCCAGTTCCAGATATTCCAAAGAAAATTAATTATGTAAATTTCTTGTAGTCGGTGATATACAAAAGAACTGACTTCCATACACAAGTGTCCATGTCACTCTGATGCTTCAACCAGCTGAGTATTTTCACTAAACAATTTTGCACACCTTTACACAAGCGAGTCTCTTCAGAGTGGCTTTGGGACTCATTAAATTAGTATTTCTAGGCTTTCCAATCCATAATTCAGAGATCTTTTACAAATGCTTATAGTAAATACAAATTGAATGAATGTACAATATACACAGAAGGTAGCCTTACTGGAGCTTATGGAGCCTGATGGACACTGTAGCTCTTCTTTACTCCAATGTACCAAAGATATTTCAGTGTTAGACAATAGAGATCCCTAGAAAAAGGCTAGATACTCCAACTCTTTATTGATCTAAGTCTTATTAAAGCAATCCCTGCACCACTGTGCTTTTGCTGCTCTTAATTAATTTAAAGTGTTTTACAGAAAGTAAGGTATTTTCCACATCATTAGGGAAAGTAAATGTCATTAGTAAAAAGATAAAGAGCCATAAATCTATGAACAACACCCTGCTTTGCCTTTATTATTCAGTACAGGAGATTAAATCAGGTTAAACTCAAAAATAAGTTGTCATCTCATAAAAATATGCTTTTGTTCATCACTGAGGTGCCTAGACATCTGTGTTTTAATCAGCATTCTTTTCCAGTAGGAAATTCATATTTCATAAAAGGAAATTTAAAGCAATCTGCTAGATATGAAGTTTTGTAAAATTACTGCAAAGTTCTCCTTTTAATCATAAATGCATTGTCACAATTGTGCTGCCATAACTGTCAAAGAGAAATATGCATGACCATTTGTTATTTCATTTCAGTGTACATTTGGTATTTGTTTTTTTCATTTGTACTACACTATTAATTTGTATTCTGTAATACATTACTTTTCTTTTCAGCTCCTTTTAAACACTGAACTCAGTAAAACACTTTGATATTTTTATTACTATTTCTGCTTGGAAACAAAATGTTTGATTCTCAGGCAAAAACATATTTTTTAAATAGTCTAAATTGGCAATACCATGATTTACGGACAGATAATCATAAATCAAACTGCAGTCTTTAAGAGAAATTAAATATTTTTTGTGAAATATAGGGAAATATTGGTAAGCATAATACCTACAATGTTGTGAAAAGGTATTTTGCTGCTCTTCTGCAGTACTAGTTGTGACATCGTGTTTTTCAAGTCTTTAACCAAAATCTTATATTATATAAAGGGCACTTGAGTGAACACATAAATGAAACTGATAATAAATGTGTTATCTAATGAACAAAGTGTTATATTAAAGGGATAATTACTACCTGCTAATTCAGCCCAGCCAGTCTTACTCAATATGGAACTCACTTATTTTGACCCCTTTCATCAGAGTCAAGTTGGCAGACACAAAGATTCAATAAGCACATAATGGCATGATCAGTGAACACCAGGAAATTAAAGGTTGTTGAAATCTGTTAGTCTAGGATGAATGGCCTGCCAAAACTACTAGGAGAAGGAGTCATCAAGAATGTCAGAAAAGATCCTAAAAAATCATCTAAAGGACCAGGCCTCTCTTATCTCAGTGAAGGTTGTTTTTGATAACTCCTCAGTCACAAAGTCACAAAATGGGCTTCATTGTAGAATGACAATGTGGGAAACCACTGATAACCACGGAAAAAATACATTTATGTTTTTATTTGTCTGGGAAAACATTCTTCTATGCGCAAATGAGACAGATGAACAACTTTTTGGATGATACAGGTCCTAATATGTCTGGCATGAAGCAAAAAAACAGCATTCCAGAGTAATAATGTCATAATAATAATAATAATAATAATAATAATAATAATACTTTGAAGGGCATTCAAAAAGTTTCGGCACTTTTTAAAACTCGATTTATTAAAAATGCAAACAAATTACATCCCTTTTCTATATAGTCATGCGATTTTCCCAGCATTGTACCAACATTTTATAGCCCAATTGCTACTACCCTCACCTTCACCATTTCCAATGAAAATCTATCTATCTATCTAAATGTGCGGAAACTTTCTGAATGTCCCTCATTTATATGGCACCTTTCCCACCAGCATAAAAACGTGGTGTGCAGATGCTTTGCTGCCTCAGGGCCTGAATGATCTGCCATAATTGAAAGAACCATAAATCTTACTGTGTATCAGAAAATTCTTAACGGGAATGCTTGGTCATATGTTTATGAGTTGAAACTGAAGTTGAAGTGTAGTTTGGTCATGCAGTACAACAATGATCCAAAACGCAAAAGCCAAGTCCACGTTAAACTTGGTAAAATGAAGCAAAATTAAACTTTTGTCCCAGCCTAATTAGGTTCCAGATCTATACCCATAAACAAGCTATGGCATACCCTAAAATGAGTAGTCTATGGACAAAATTACTACCAGTGTTTACAAGTATCAATTAAAAAAGTTCTCTGCATAGAAGACTGGGATAAAATTTCTTCAAAGTGTTCTGAAAGACTGAATTATAGGAATCATTTAATTGTAGTCATAACAGGTAAACGTGGTTTAACCAGTCTAGTGTAAGGGAAAAATTTAATTTTTACACGATAAAATATATAAATAAAAAATATATTATTTGTCACTCAGGCAGTCATTTTCCAACCCGCTACATCCTAACACAGGGTCACAGGGGTCTGCTGGAGCCAATCCTAGCCAGCACAGGGCACAACACAGGAACAAACCTCAGGCAGGGGACCAGCAAACCGCAGGGCACACACACACACATCAAGGACAATTTAGAATCGCCAATGCACCTAACCTGCATGTCTCTGGACTTTGGGAGGAAAGCGGAGCACCCGGAAGAAAAACATACAGACATGGGGAAAACATGCAAACTCCACACAGGGAGGACCTGGGAAGTGAACCCAGGTCTCCTTACTGCGAGGCAGCAGCGTTACCACTGCACCAACCGTGCCACCCTATGCTATTTGTTCCCTGAAAATATTCAAAGTGAAAAGATGGTGATAATAATGAAAACTGGGAACGAAACAAAAACATGTTTATGGTACTGGATTTTAAGAATTCTAAGGATAGAAGCAAGAACCAAAAATGGGTCAGATGGCATTTAAAATTGTTCCACTGTGCAACTGTTTGGGATACTTTATGTTTAAAACAATAGTAAATGCCTTTACCTTTGTTTAAGCTACTTTCCTCTGTTCTACACTCATCCTTCTGAAATTCTCATCAGATTTTACTATAGTTAGATATTTTCTGTTTCTCTTTCCGTTGTTAATTCTTAAGTTTAGGGTCTGGACTAGATTAAACCCAACCTATCTGAATGGACCTTCTATATGTGCACTCTTAATTCAATGCCCTTTGCTCAAAAACAGCTTATATTTATTTCTCAAGGACTAATAAATTGGGTAACGTTTATTATTTTTTTCAATTATTCCTTATATGTTTTTGGAATTCCCTTATAAACATGTTTTCCATTCTTATACTTCAGCTCAGATTACTTCTGTATTCTGGCCACCAACTGATGAATAATCATCATTCTAAACAATAAAGTTAATATTTTTTAGTCATTTTTTTATTTCATAATCACAGTATAAATTAATTTTAGACATTATGTTCTTAAATGCAACCTTTAAACCACAGGGGCTTGTTTTTTTTTTTTTGTAGCTCATTTTGTGAATACGGCAGTTGCTGCTCCTTTTGAATGCTTAGGATATATTTTTTTTCCACAGTGTAATTAATAAAAAATATTTTTATATATGTTGTAAGAGACGGCCGGCAGCTCAACCTGGCTCTGACGCCCCTGAGATGGAAATATGGGGGAAGGCATCTTTTCAAGGAAACTGGCTCCCCCAAGGCGCTAGATGGCAGCTACCCTGGTCTGCAAAGGTGCCCTGGATTTGTGCAGGGCACTATGGGACACGGAGTTCGGCAACACAGCCCTGCTAGGTACTGTGGGTGCCACCAGGGGACACTGTGTGAAGATGGTGGGAGAAGGAATTCTCACCTAGCTTGGAAGTACTAATGGCTCATGAGGACAGAAGCCCTGAAGTACTTCCGGGCTGATTAAAAACTTGAATTCTCCGTCTGACCCGGAGGTGCCGGCAGGTCACACGGACGAAAGGACAGAAGCACTTCCGGGTCAAGGACTATATAAAGTTCTGCTGTCAACCCAGTAAGCGAGTCGGGTGGAGGTTGGCAAAGCTTGCTGGGAGGTGTGGAGGAGAGAGAGAGAGAGAATGAATTGTGAATATTATTGTGTTTATTTAATTGTCTAGTGGTGGCTGTGGTGCTTGAAGGGCACTGTGAAAGAAGAAATCTTTAATAAATATCTTCTTGGTGCTTTTAACCTGTGTCCTGTGTGTCTGTCTGTTGGGTTTAAAGGGGTGACAGTGCCACCTAGTATCTTACAATGTGTATATACTTTTTTTATCTGGAAATGTTTATCTGTATTGCTGCAGTGATTCAGGTCCCAGAAATATCAAGTTCAACTCTCCAACTCGTAAGTTCAGTGTTTTAACATTTGTCTTTCTATATCTGTTTTTAACCTTGCACAATTAATGTAATTTTAGTTTATCAGTGAAGAGGTTTGTTGCCTAAATAATAAAAGAATACTCCACCCAAAAATGATATTTTTGTTTAAATGTTACATACTTCATGTACTGTAAAGTGATGGACGAAGAAAATTTTAAATCTTATGTTTTAATTCGGAAAGGAGGTAAGAAAGTTTGATTCATATGTCATGGTTGGTGACCAAAAAAGGACAACAGCAAACAAAATCAAAACATCCATGAAAAACTCATGTTACCTATATCACATAACCCACATGTAAAATCGTCTGTTTGTTTACCCACAATATCCCAAACATGTATTTTACCAAAATATTTGTAAATAAATCACTTCTGGAAAAACATTCTTGTGAACAAGGAATTTGCACACACACACAAATGAGTGTTTGAATTGAAGACTTGCCTCTCCCCCTCATTCACTGGTCAAAAGTCCTGTCTGCATTTCCACAATTCTGTGCATTTGAATTGAAATGTATTGTTTAAGAAGCATGCTGCTTTTTCTGGAAATACATTTTACTAATATTGTAGCAAAACATGTATACGTTTTGCACATTTTGAGTATTTGACTTGGTAACAGACATATGGATGCGACATAAGTAACATGAGAATTTGTTTTTCCATGGATGTTCTTCATGTCATTTGCTGTTGTCTGTGTCAATTATATGACATACTAGTTTCTCTTATTCTGCCTGAAAACATGAGATTCATTTTTTTTGACCTTCACTATAAAGCCCTTAGGGTAAGTAACATTTAAAGAAATTATCATTTTTGAGTGGCGTATCCTTTTAAGCCATCAGTTTATGAATGGCGATACTTCACTAGTCTCGTTAACTGCATGCAAGGTAGGCTAAGCTATTGAAAAGTTATTCTTGAATTTTAATGCCTATATTGATTTTTTATTCCTTAATTTTGTTTTATTTTATCCATTATCCATTAAACGGAATGCTATATTTGATGCTGTGTTGGGTTTTCTATATGTGTGATCCCACATGCTTACAGGTGCAACTTTGACCATGCCTGAATGATACAATGGTTGCTTGGCTTTGATATTATTGAGGAACAGAGTAGCTATGAATTGTGTTGGATGTAGTTCTGTTGTTCTAGTCTGTTGCATATTTATTTGTGAATCAAAAATACTGTGGCTTTAATTGCAATTATGCATTTGGATTAGTACATACAAGTAAGATTTTCATTGTACTCTACATATGTAATTATAATGACCATATAAACCTATAAATATACCTCAGAAAATACAGATGACAAACATATTTTCTAAATTTAAAACCTTTACTGCTTCAAAGTGGATGTACTCAGTAAACCTTAAGTTTTTTGTTATTGCATTTGGATTGATGTTGTAAACCAACAAGCACTGTATTTTTTTTTTTAATTTATAAAAAAGGCTTCACTTAAAAACACAAATTCCCAATGAGAATTAATGAATGACAAATTACAAATCCATGTATACCATGATTATTATCCACCCATGAAAAATATCTAACTTAGCCTTTAACATGGAACTTTCCTAGACTCTTAATCTTATACCTGCATTACACTTCTTCATATTTTTTCAGGAAATTTGTCATGATCCTGAATGAATGTCTTTTCTGTAGAAAAGTCACCTCTTTACCATTTTGTTACCTTATTCTCCATAACCTTTACAAAATACCGGGATATATATCCCAGTATATATACCGTATATACTGAACAAGTTATAGTTTAGTATATACACAGCTCAAAAAATAAGGGGACACTTAATCATCACATTCTAACACAAAGTCAATTAAGCTTTAGGGATATCAATCTGCCCAATTGAGAAGCATAAGCGATTGTGAATTAACTTCACCTGCTTTGGTGTAAATGAAAGTGACAACAGGTGTCCTTGAGAGGCAACAGCAAGACAACTCCCAAAAAGGGAAAGATTTTGCATGTTTTGCAAACAATTGCTCTCTCCTTATCTTTTCTCACTGGTTGTTCTCTATTTTTGCATTTTGCTAGTGTCCTTGTCACTACTGGTAGCATGAGGTAGTACCTAAAGCTGATTCAGGTTGCACATGTAGTCCAGCTTCTCCAGGATTTTGCATCCTTATGGGCCTTTGCAAGAAGGTTTGCTGTGTCTCCCAGCACAGTGTCAGGAGCATGGAGAAGATAGGAGGAGACTGGACAGGGCAGTAGAAGGGCATCAAACCAGCAGCAGGACCAGTATTTGCTCCTTTGTGTGAGAAGGAACAGGAGGAGCACTGCCAGGGCCCTACAAAATGATCTCCAACTGGCTATTATATGCATGTTTTTGACCAAACTGTCAGAAACAGGCTCGGGAGAGTGGCATGAGGGCCCAACATCCTCTAGTAAGACTTGTGCAGCCCATCACCATACTGGATTGCCATTTGTCAGAGAATACCAAAATTGCCAGCTCCGCCACAGGTGTCCCATTCTCTTCACAGATGTCAGAAGGTTCACACTGAATACATGTTCAGACGTGAAAGTGATGCTATGGAAAATATTATGCATTCTGTAACATCATTCAGCATGACCAATTTGGCGGTGGGTCAGTGATGGTCTGGTGAGGCATATCCTTGGTGGTTTGCACAGACCTCCACATGCTAAGCAACGGTACCCTGACTTCTATTAGGTATCGGGATGAAATCCTCAGAGCCATTGTCAAACCACACTGGTGCAGTGGGCCCTGGGTTCCTCCTGGTACAGGACAATGCCTGACCTAATGTGGCCATAGTGTGTAGGCAGATCCTGGATGATGAAGGCATTACTGGCATTTACTGGCCCACATGTTACCCAGACCTGAATCCAATTGAAAACCTCTGGGTACATCCAACGCCTCCAAGTAGCGCCACAGACTTTATAGGAACTTACTGATACCCTGATTCTGGTCTGGAGGAAGACCTCCCAGGACACCATTCCCCATCTCATCAGGAGTATGCCCAGACATTGTCAGGAGTGCATACAGGCATGTGGGGGCCATACACACTAATGAGTCACATTATGAATTGCTGTGATTAAATTCACAGAACCTGAATTAGCCTATGATTTTAATATTTAACTTTGATTTTCAGTGTGATGTTGAATCCAGCCCTCAGTGGATTTGTGATTTTGGTTTTCATTTTGAGTATGATTTTCACTGTGATGTTGAATCTAGCCCTCAGTTGGCTGGTGATTTTCGTTTCCACTGACCGTTGTTACATCATTTTTTTCTCAATGAATTACACAGTATTACTTAGTAACATTTTCCACTTGAATATTTCATTCATCGAGATCTGATGTGTAATTTAAGTGTTCCCTTAATTTTTTTAAGCAGTGTATTTTCAACAGTAATAAATTAGCTAGGAATAATGGTATTATTTAGGATATTTCTACTTTATATAGAAAAACTGCATCATACGTGGATTTGCACTCTGCCTACCTAAGCTATGCCTTCTTGTGCTTCTGACCAAGAGCAGAGAGAGCAACCGCTTTAGTGACTCAAGTGCACTTAGACACTATGTGTAAAGGATTGCTTCAGCTCCACTCTGTCTCTCTGCCTCTGAATGCTGACTGTGTGCACAGACCATGGCTTTCTGCCGCCAGGCCGTGTGGACACTTACTGACTGCTGGGAATTTAAGTCCTCTTGGTAGAACTGCCACAGGTTCATCCCAACAACAGGCAAGCAACAATAAACAGCAACACTGTACTTTAAGAGTCTAACAAATTGGATGATTTAATTTTCCCATTTTTATGGGTGACAGGAACTGCTGCCTAAACATGAAAAATGAATTTTGAACAATATGCAGCTAGCCTCATACTGTTCCTGTCCTGAAACCTGTTATTATCATGTTATCAGCAACTGCTGGCACACTGAGATGATGACACATGTAGATGTCTATGAAAGTCTCCACCCTCTTCCTCATATCAACCAAGTTTAAAAGGATGTACTTACAGCCCTTGCAGGGGACTACTGCCACTCAAATATTTATCCCCTGTTTAACAGCTGCTACACTACTTCCTTGTAAAGACAGAAATGGGCATTTAATGATTTAAAACTCCTTAACATGTTTTTGATATTATGTATCTCAATTTTCAGAAATTGTCTGATAAGGTCCCACATCACAGTTTGGGCTTCAAACTAAATGAAGTGAGAGTTTAGGGTGTAGAATGTCAATGGTTGTAGAATTGTCTAAAATAAAGGAAGAGTAATGGTGAGAGGAACTTTATCAGAATTGGCTGATGTTAAATGTGGTGTTCCTCATTGGTCAGTGTTGAGGCCACTGTTATTTTTAAAATGTATAAGTGATCTGGCGAGGAATATAAACAAGTTGCTTAAGTTTGAGGATAATACCAGCTAGTACTTGGATAGCATACTGTCTTGGGCAGATTTATGACAGATAAAATTTAGTGTAAATAATTGTAAGGTATCACACATAGGATATAAAAATGCTAGATTTGACTGTGGGAGGTCTGAAACTTAAAACTACTGCTTATGAGCTCTATTTAGGAGTTGTAGTGGACATGTCATCATCAACTTTCAAACAGTGTTCCAAAGCCATTAAGAAGGCCAACAGAATATTAGGTCATATACTACAATGTGTAGAGTACATCAAAGGAGGTTGTCCTTAAGCTTTATGACACACTGGTGAGGCCTCATCTAGTGTACAGGATGCAATTTTGGTCCTTGGGCTAAAAAAGACACACTGTAACTGTGCTAGAAAAAGTCTACAGAAAAGCACCATTAACTGCAGGGGATGAGTTAGGAGGAAAGATTAAAATAGCTGAAATTTTTCAGTTTGAGCAAATAGAAATTATTAACAGATGACATGACTGAAGTGCTTAAAATTATGAAAGGAATTAGTACAGTGAATCCAGGCTGTGAATTTAAAAAGAAGAAAATGAGGCACTGTTGGAAACTTTAATGGTAATTATGCACAAAAGTTAGGAAATTTTTTGTCACACTGAAAACTATAGACAGATGGAATAAGTTACCAAGTAGTATGGTAGACAGTAGAACTTTTAGGACTTTCAAAACTTGACATGATGTTATTTTGGAGAAATTAGGTGGATGAGATTGACAATGTTTGTTGGGCTGAATTATCTGTTCTCTTAAACCCCACAATTTTAGGCTTTAATAGGTTCATCTCCTTGGTAATTAATAATAGAAGGGATTAAATGTTTACTATATGTTTATGTTGTATGACTATTGCATATATTGCACTGTATGTCCCAATTTTTTTTGTCTGTGTTGTAGTGTGTGGCCAGGGCCCTTGCCCTCCACACTGGAAAGACTAGGGGAGCAAGGGTGGCCAGAGTGTAACCTCCCACGGGACATTAGAAGGCAGACCCCCTGGGATGCAGCGGTCCCTGAGACTCCCGGAGGGCTTCATGGGAGTTGGAGTTTGGTGCAGCCGTGTTGAGATCCGTGGGTGCTGCAGCAGCATCTGCTGATCCTTTTTGGCCAGTTCTTCCACCACACCTGGAAGTGCGGCCGGAAACTAGGTCATCAAGCACCTGGAGCACTTCCAGGTGCAGTATAAAAGGAGCCAGCAGCCACTATTCAAAGAGCCATAGTCGGGAGGAGGAAGATGAAGCTTGATCAAAGGAGTGGACAAGAAGAGAAAGATAGAGAAAAGTGTTGTGTTTGTGCTATGCTTGTGCTGGAAGTGTGTTGCACTTGTGGGAAACGGGGGGAGGCATTTACCATGAGGTAAAAATGAAAAAATTAAAATTTGTGTGTACCTCGAACTTTTGTCCCATGCTTGTCTGCGTTAGATTCAGGTGGCGGTGCCAGCCTTGTGGTCCACAGTGTATAAATTTAGAACACTCCATCGTAATCTTGCCTTTGTTTTAGGAAACAGTCCAAGTTGTCTTCAGTTCCACATATATCATTCTTGTCACAGTAAATACTAAACAATTGTGCAATAGTATTTCTGAATTTCCCCTTCCCAGTTTCCCTGCTAATAGTTAGTCTTAATCAGAAACATTTTTGCTCAGTACTAGATTGAATCTTTGCACCCCACTGTGCTGATTCTGCTGAATGACAGTTCTTAACGATGTAGTATTATAATTTGCTTGCAGTAATGTCAGTTCTTCTCAAAGTAATGTTCAGAAAGAGTTCTCAGATCAGCATTTTTTTTTAAATTTAGCACATTGTTTTCAAATACAGCAGTGAAAAGAATGTCATTATATACTGTGACAAAGTAGAAGGATTTGTTGCTAGTTTTACTTCCATGGAGTTATTAGCACTTGAATAAAGGAGGTAAAAAAAACAATTCTTTAGATCTGTTTATATTACAAATAAATGTATGATGTATACTTAAATCCCTTGTGCTTTAGATCTGATCAAACAGCCACATTGTTCTTGGTTGCCTGCTTGATCTGTTAGCTTCTCATCTACTTTACAGTACATCTGTTTTCAAACTTTTTCCTCTAAAAATTTGTCTCAGCCATTTCTTCCTTGGGCTTTAAAAAGTCTTAGTAAGCCTTTTTTACTTGCTTATTGCTGGAAAGATGCACAATGTTAAAGTATGTTATGGTCTTGCTTCTTTATTTCAACACTGTCCTCCACACTCAAATTTAAAATTCTGTTAAAGTGATTTTTATTTCCATTCAAACTCTGAATAGTGAAATAAATTCTCAATAGTGGATCTCACCATGCTGTGATTTTTCTTCACCTCACTGCTGATACCGCATGTTTGACTTTTATATAAAATTAAACACAGCTAAATTTGTAGTTCCAACCTGGGAACATTGGCCATAAATCATTAATATCTTAGGGACCTGCTTCTTGTGAGATCTTGTGATGTACATAAGTTATTTTAAAAAATTTAATGAAACCAACCCATTTACCTGAAAAAACCTTATTAAGTAATATTACTGATATAATAAATTAGCCTTCTGGTGCCTCTTCTCATCTAGAAAAATCATACAAGTCAAAAAATATAAAAATGGTGTGCTTATTCTACACAATTAACTATACAGGCTTCATGAATGGGATAATTAAAAAAAGTACATCCTCTCTAAGTTTTCAAACAGATTGCATATCTCTATCTTGTAGGATGGCTTCTCCATTTTCCAACTGCTTATTCAAGTTCCTTTTTAAAGAAAATTTCCACTCCATTTTCTATGGAAGTAGAAGGTAAATAGGAATATGAAATTCAATGAATGTTACTTTTAGGTCAATGAGGTGCAATGGTTTTCATTTTAGTCCAAAGGGCAAAGTTATGGAGCTGAAGGTTGTTCCTGGGTTCCTTTTAGAGATATTCATGCCTTTCCATTTGCCTTATTCCAGAAAGCCTGTATGTATGCAGTCTGTGCCATAGGAGGTGGGCTCTCTCATGATATTAGGATTTTGAAGTCTTTTGAACAATTCTGACAGATTATTTTTTACATAGGAATTAATTTAACACTAGAATTACCAGAGCCAATGAAATAACTTGTAAATCCGGCCCACCTTAATTCCCTTCGCACCTCTCCATCAATGTCTTTTGTCTATTAAATGTGTCGATGTGTCGAGCCTGCCATTTACATTCTTTTTGGGAGATAGAAACTTTGCCTGTTTTCTGGCTATCAACTTTTGTTAAGCGCATTTTAGTTTTGGAATTTTTGTTTGCCTTGACTTCTGCTTTTTGACCCTTGGCTGTTTCCTTGATTAAGATTTTTGTCTTTCATCTGCTGGACCTTGTAGCTTCTTTTTCTTTCTCTGCCATATTTTCTTAGGCTGTCAGTATTTGCACTACCTAATATCACAACAAAAAATGACAGCATATCATTCTTGTCAGTATGCCTGTACTCAGTGCATTCATTCTCTTTACTTCAGACTCATTGGACATCTCATACTCAAAGTAATGGCCTAATCTGACACTATGTTATAAATAGGCAACATAAACATAGCAAAAAGAGTTAAAGACTTCAAAACACCCACAAACAAGGGCAGAAGCTTCACTGGCCAGCCTATAGATATGCCTCACCCCAGGCAGTCTGTCTCCAGACTCAATAGGCAGACTTCATCCTGCACAGGTTTAAAATGGGAAATTAGCTTTTACAATTTAATCAAAAACATTTTTTTTTATTTAATTTTCCAAATGCACAAAAATATTCAAAAAGGACATAATGAACCATAAAACCTCTGACTTAAATGACAAGGACAACATAGAATCTTTGAAAAGATTTATTTAGAACAAACAAAAAGAGAAAATAAAAAGGAAAAAATGCAACATAAGGCAAAAGCATTTGCCTAAAAAGGCAATCAAAAGTAAAGCAGTAAAATCAACAATCCAATGGCAAAAAAGCACATTATTTGCATTATTTGTCCACCATTGTGTTCATAAACGTACTGTGACAGTCTGTGTTTGTCCATCTCTCTCATTCTCTCTCTATCTTTAAAGTGACATCCCCTTCTCTTGTCACTTTGATGCTATCCCTGAACCATGATTAATAAAAATTATGGATATGATTATGGATAAGCACAACCTGTTAACCACAAACCTTAATTCTATCCATATAATGTAACAAAACGTCCATTGTCCTGCTTCAACAAGAGATCAGAAGAGTCCAATTAACAAAGGCAAGTGGCCGTCATAACATAGTAAACTGTGCGACTGTGATGGTCTGGGTTGCCTCCACTCCGCTGGTGCTCCCAGGAGACACTCGAACCTGTAACCATTGATAGTCATGTACCAAGTTTAGCTGGGCAAATGAAGACGCACACATTCAGCAAAGGGTTAATGCAAAGGTGTTGAGTGCTTTTTATTAAAAAGTTTTCTAAAGTGCAGTGCTTCTAAAAGTTAATGAATAAATAAATAATCTATTAAAATCAGTGATCTTCCAGTGAGTTAAAACTCCAAAAATAATTTCAGGATAAAACCAGAATAAAACCATGGGTCAACAGGTTCTTTCTCTTGTCCTTCCTGAGCTAAATGGCCTCTTTCAATCATAAACCTCCCCAGCTCACCCAATGGGTTTTGCAAATAACAGAGAAAACAGCAGTTACAGTCTTCTCTTCCAGCTTTCATGGTGACTGCTTCTGTTGACATCTGCCGAAATGCTCTGAGTTGGCCCTCCCATCTTTCCCACAATCCTCCCCTTGGCATCTACCAGATACCTAAGAAGGTTCAACTTTCTTACCCCGCTCCTTCTCAAATTCTCAATAGGGTTAAACCAGCACTGGAGCACCAATTGCTCGCTCCACCATGAAGCTATACCGACTGCCTGCTTCCTGATCCTGCACTCCCTTTAGCACCCCGATTCTGCCTTCTCACTCATGGTCTTTTTTTTTTCCTTCTTGATTTTTCTCTATGTTCTCCTCCTTCTCTGCCATGCAGGCTCCCGTAGTGAGGTGCAGTTTTAACAAATAATTGAGTCCCTGAGCATGCAGGCTCGGAATGGGTATAGTTGTGTGCATAGCTCCGCTGTACTAGGGTTAATTTGGGTGCTTGGTTGATCATGCATTCACATGCACATGCAAGTGGATCAATCAGGTGCCTCATTCACACCTCAGAGTATGAGTGCCCCATCATCTGGCATCCCCATAAACCTGAAGTGTCCAATAATAAAATGCAACAAGAAACACAAGGAAAGGGGAGGCATATTTGCTGAACAGAGGTTCTCAAATGCAACATGCAAATGAAATAGACTAGCTATTCTGTTAAATATATATTATAAAAATTCATATATAAATATATATGTGTACTTGGAAAATCTCCAAAACATTTCATTGTATATAACCATATAACTAACATAACCCTGGCTGTTTCTGCATAAGACATGTCATATTTCAGTTTTATTCCATTTTATATTAAGAGTGAGGGTTAGATTCCTTGTTATATGTCAGTCATAATACCTCTGGTTGCCAAGGAGAATGCACTTGTTGTGTATCCTTTAAATGAACTGGTCTCCCACTGCACAGTTTGTGATATTGCTAGAAGGTGGAAAGGCCCATTGATGCCTAACCCATTTTTGCAACACCTAGGATTGCCAACTATTATTGTAACTTTATTATATGATTGTTTGATATATGATGCTTTAAAGTAAAATGTTTTCTATGTTTGTTTTAGCATTTTAGCATGTTATTCAGTGCTAAATTGTCTTTTCTGTTCAAGGATTTCAAAGAAGAACACAGACAGATTCAGGGTCTCAGAGGTATTATTGATTAGTTTGACCTCACACAAAGGGTTAATACTATCACTATCGGCAGCTGATGTGGTATGCTGAACTGTTAATAGCTGGACATTCATTGCCTTACTGACTGAGGTCAGGCATGTAATATGAATCTAACCAAGCAATTCATATTTTCATCAGCAATCATTGCAACACTAGCACTCCTTTTAGTTTTCTTTTTTAGTCAGTCTGGTGTGTATTTGAAAGGGGGTTTATGTTTATCATAACATAGTAATATTTATTTGTTTGGCATCTGTAAAAAGACAAGTTTCCTCCTGAGGACAAATAAGGATCTCTCTCTCTATCTATCATAATGGACACCAGACATGGGCTGGCACTCTGACCGGGTAAGGCAGACCAGTTTACTGGAAGGATAAGAGAGATTACTGTAATTACACGGACTACTTGCTCCTGCAACAAAAACAGGTGGCAGTCCTCCTGCACTATGATGCCTACATGGATTTCCGCAGGTCGGGCTGGGAATTCAGGGGACCGCCAACTGACTTGGACGTTCCTTCAGCTGGTAGTGTCGTGATAGCAATGGTGCTCCCTGGTCTTGCTTAAAAAGGCTGCTCAACCTCATTCAGGTGAGTCAGAGATGTGAGGCAGTGGAAAACAATCGTCTAAAGGAAAAGAAATAAAGAAAGAAAGAAAGAAAGAAAGAAAGAAAGAAAGAAAGAAAGAAAGAAAGAAAGAAAGAGGAACTGTTTGTTCAGTCATTGTACAGAGGTTTGTTACAATCAATCATTATTTCAACTTAAAACAAATTGGTGTTCGGGTGTTGAAGGGTTTGGGGCTCAGTGGCAACCCTATTGGTTACACTGGCATAGTTGGAAAGATTTTCTGGCCATCAGTTTTGGAAGAAACCTGTGTTAAAAATAATTGTGACCAACCCGCACTAAATCCTACCACACCTGCTATAACTTTCAAGAGTGACTGTTGAATTTCATATCATGGAATCATGATCAGCGAAATCATTGAACAAGAAGGGAATATAGTTGAGTTGCTAAACATTGGGTATTTCTGCCAATTGACTAGTCCAGTTGAGGGAAGGAAGAACTGGCCAAGCTGTGAAAGTGTCCACCCCTTATCACCCACTACTGAATGCGAGAAGCCAGGGATGAGAACATACAGTACAATTATAGCGAATTTTACAGCAAAGGATCAGATGCAGAGGTACATGCTGCCACTAGCTTAGATATACCATGGGACTGTGCTGAACATGTTCCTACCTCATTGACAGTGAGAGTAAAACCTATACTTTGCTGCATTACGGCAGATTCGAACAGGAAAATGATGATGGCTGCATCTACCAATCAGGTTCCAACAACCTTGCTCCACTATTCCCTGAGGATGAACACATGCCTGAATCCCATGACCAGTGTGGAACTTTTAATGGCCACTGGAGCACAGGCCTTCAGGACATAAGTCAAACCCGTGGAAACCGCAAAGAGAGAAGGTGACTATCAGTAATTCTTCCATCACTTTAAGGGACAAAAGTGAACTTTGAGGTAAGTTTCTGGTTTCCTCCGACAAATTAATAAAAGTGGAACAGACTGGTCATACAGAAGACCATCCGGACTCAAATTCCCATACTCCTTTGTATGTCCAATAGAGCATGCGCAAGAAGAACACATAGTGACAGACACCCGTTGTACAGACAAAAAAAACTGAAACCCTGCCCAACCAATGACAGAACAGCTGGTATAAGTAAATAGTCAAGAATTGAATGAACTGCTCCAGGTGATCTGATTGCTCTTGTCAATTTTAAACTCACTAGTGGCCACCTTAACACTAGAATCCCTGAAGAACACTAAAATTGCAGGCTTGCAATAAGTAGACTAGGGTTCGTGTCCCTGGTCCTTCCTGTGTAGAGTTTGCATGTTCTCACCATATCTGTGTGGGTTTCCTCCAGGTACTCCAGTTTCCTCCCACAGTCCAAAGACATGCAGGTTAGGTGAATTGGTGATCCTGAATTTGCCATAGTGTGAGACTGGTGTGTGTGTGTGTGTGTGTGTTTGCCGTGAACTGGACTGGTGCACTGTTCAGAGTTGTTCTTGCCCTGTGCAGACCCTGTTCACCCTGTGGGTTAAGCAATGATTGATTGTTATAATATATAAAACATTATTAAATGTGAAAAATTGTTTTATTTATTAAGTATTAAGATCCTGATTATCTTTATCAACACCCTGGTACTCCTGCCCCTATGTAGTTATACAGCTTAGCAAGAAGATGATATTTTAAAACAATTGTCAGATTTTGCTTATGAATGACATTCTATCAAGTACTATTTGAAATACATTCATTTTGCTGGAATGACAAAAGAAATTGTTGAAATCAGAAAATATTTAAATACAGCAGATGTGAATGGAATGTTGTTCAATTATTATGTAATAAGTATTATTGCCATTAATTTGTTTAATATACAAGCATAAAGTAATTGGTAAATAGAAGGCTTCCCAGGTACAAAATGATCATTAGACAAAAGTTGAGATATGTTGCAAAGTGATAAGGGAGTATATCATATACTGTACACTGACAACAATCTGGCAACCTGTGACTTACCTCTTACTGCTTACTCTTCCATGTAATGTACTCACTGGGAATAGCCTGTCAAGCTTCAGGAAGGCTGACCCAGTCACATGGAATATTGATCAAATACAAAGCAATGTACAGAAAGCTGGGACTAAATGTAACAGACTAACTAACTGGGATAAAAAAAAACATTGGTCTCTACGAAAAAAAAAAAACTTTTTTTCCCAGTAAATATTATAACATTTCCCAAAACATGAGTTTTAACTGACTATTTATTTGTTAAAAATTTAGGATTTTGCTTGTTTTTTTTCTAAATGTTTTTCCTGCTTTCTCCTTAAAATAAGTTTATTTTCTTTTAATTATTACATTAAATTGACAATTAATCGCCCAATTTCTTAATCAGAACATCTAAGTGCTTTATATACACCAGATGTATCTTAAACATGATCCAGTTTGTACAAATTTGAGCATTGATTCGTTTTGGAGTTTCTGGTCTGTACAGTAGAACTTGCTTTACACAGGTGGTAATTTGATCATCATAATGTTCTCAATATATGTAAAATTGGTGTTAGTTGAATTTCTGTTTCTTTGAAATAAAAAATAATAAACTATGTGTATATTATATATATATATATATATATATATATATAAAATATATGTGCATATTCCTGTCTTTACCCCATTTAATTCACTGTAAGATCACATGGAAGCAGGTAACCTCAAGAGCACCTTGAGGTGTTAGATCAATTAGATATGTGGCGGCACAAATACGTGCCAACAAAAGCTTGGAGAATAAAAGCGCACAGCAACAATAGTGTGGAGGACAAAGAATATGGCTTGTGGTTTGCTTAGCAAGTGCACTGAGGCATACAATGTGATTCTATCATAGTTTTAGTTCAAAAATGGTCTATTCTAAATTTAACCGGAGTCTGTAAATTGACAGGGTCATGGGGGTCTGCTGGAGCCAATCCCAGCCAACACAGGGTGGAAGGCAGAAAACAAACCCCAGGCAGGGCGCCAGCCCATCGCAGGGCACACACACACACACTCTAAGGACAATTTAGGATCGCCATTGCAGATAACCTGCATGTCTTTGGATTGTGGGAAGAAAAACCCATGCAGACACGGGGAGAACATGCAAACTCCACGTAGGGTGGACCCGAGAAGCAAACCCAGGTCTCCTAACTGCGAGGCAGCAGTGCTACCACTGCGCCACCGTGCCGCCCTGTAGGTGAATATTTGCCGACAAAACAGTTAATTAAGCACCATGCAGTAATTAAGTAACTGATGTTTTCAGTATTGTACTTGTATTTGCAGGACTAATGGTATCACTGATTTTACTTTTTTAGCTTTTAACACTAGAATTACCTAAGCCTACAAAAAAAACTTAAATCCCTTCTCACCTCTCCATCAGTGTGTTTTGTCTTGTAAATGTGTAGACCAACACAAGCAGCAAGCAGCCTGCTATTCCATCCCCCCCACCGCTGCAGAAAGGGCAAAAAGTTCTCCCGGCTCAAGCCTTGATTATCTGGGAGTGTAGTGCTGGGGTTTTAGAGGGGAAATAATATTTGGAATATATACATTTCATGTGTGTTCCGTGTCTACAACAGTCTATGTAAACACATTGTTAAAACAGAAACGTTTTTCATGTTTTAGTAATAAATGAAAAAATGTCGATATAACTGCATAATGTGTGAAGGATGAAGTCCAAATATCAAATAAACACTTTCACAAAAGGTGCAAGTGTAATACGACAGCTTCCATGGTGCAGCGGCAAGAACTGCTAACTTATAATCAAAAGACTGCGGGTTCAGTTCTGGGTGCTGTGCAAATTTACCATTCTGAGTAGTGAGCTGCAATTATTGTTAATATTATACAATAAAAACATACATCTGATTTGTGTCTGTAACAGACAGTGTAAATTTATGGTACTTGTGAAAGTTAGCTTTTTTTCAGTCAGTCACATTCATGCTCTTATATCCCCCATCTGACTGTAACTAAAAGCATCAGCATAAATTTACACTCAATCTGACACTGTTCATTTTCAAATAATATTGCATTAATGTGACGATGTTTTCTGATTGGTACTATTCAGGTCATAAAATGATTTCTTCAAAATGTCACATACAGTATATTTGTTTCTTTCTTTTTTTGCCCAGTGCTGCATTGACATCATGCACCAGAAGAAGTGAGCTTATTCAGTGCGAGCAGGAGCATGCAGGTGGCCGGGTGCTGTGTGCTACATATTTGACCTGGTGGCGATCAACACCCATGTACTCTGCAAGGCATGCACAGGTCCACTGAGAAAAGAAGTGTTCTTTACTCACCTTGCAGAGGAACTTCGTCGTCACTTCTTACAAGAAAAGGCGATGAAAAAAGAAAAAGAGGATGCAACATCGACAAGCTTCTGTTTCAAGAGCGCCGCTTCCCCCAGGAAAGCAAACTCAATCAGTGTCAGGCGCCCCTTCAGTGTAATAATAACCACAGCATAGAGAGAAGTGCGTACATTGCAACAGGTACACATGTCGTAAATGTAGGAAGGATGGTCCTTGGGTGTGTGGGAACTATAAAATTTGAATTTGATAATTCTATATAGCACAGAACTGACCTCTCTATACTACTATTTCCTCTGCGTGTCCTGGAGTACAAAAAAACACCACCATGCACCAAAATGTGGAGATTAGGCAAGATCGGAAAAAAATAAACCCATTCACTGATTACAACAGCAAGAAGGCATGCAAATGAATATGAATAATATTGCATCAGTGCCACAATGTTTTCCAAAATGTACTATACAGCTCATAAAATGAATTATTCCATACCTATGACTCTGTTTTTTGTCAGTGCAGGTTTTGATATCCTGGATCATAATGTGCATGCTAATTCAGTGTGAGCAGGAACTCAATAAAACTGAAGTAAAAAAAAAAATCAAGTGACAATGAGATATGAAGAAGGCAGATTCACCAGCGTTTGTGTGTCAGCTTTTATCCCTCCAGATGAGAGAATTTCCAGTTCCATTGTCTCAAAACACCACTCACATCTAAAGTTATTCCCAGTTTCAGATAAAAGCTAACAGCATCAGATCTGGAATTTTGGAGTTTTGGGGTGGAGGTAGTATGTATCGTGATTGAGAATAAAAGTGAAAAAAAACACGGTAACTTTTACAAGTACTATAAATTTACACCGGCTGTTACAGACGCAAATCAAATGTATGTTTTTATTGTATAATATTAACAACTTGCAACTGGGAGCCCGATCGAATCGGGCTACAAATTCGTTTGTGAAATCCTTACTTTCTCTGCAAAGAATTAGTTGTTTTTTAAGTACTCGAAATGATTTTGTTATCCTGGCTCTGATTTGTGCTTAAAATAGACCTTTTTTGGCCAATGTAATGAAGAGCTTCCTGTTTAAACAGGGCTGCGACACATGAACTCAGCTCTTTGGCACACCTCATTTGATTTTTTCCGGCAAACTAATTTTCAAAACAAACCATATTTTACAACTCTAATCAGAGTCGGAGTAATAATTATGTTGGCGTGGTCATTTTAGATCTGAGATCGGCTAAAATTTAAACAATGACCGTTGTTAATACCCAGCCGTCATTACTCAATAGATGTCAGAAGGACGGATGCCAAAACCGAACTGCCCAAAGATAGATTTTGACATACCAAGCAAATGGCGATACATTCTAAATTACTTACCCATTGCATGGTTCTAACTTGTATTGAGTCGAGACATTGATGCAAACGCCATACATACGGGGTATTGACGCGAACACCACACATATGGATAGTATCAAATTATATATAAGGATAAGAACAGCTCACTGCTCAAAATGGTAAATTTCCATGGCAGCTGGTTTTGAACTCGTGACCTCTGGATTACAAGTCAGCAGTCTTTACTGCTGCACCACGTAAGCTGTTGTATTGTTCTTGCACCTTTTGTGAAAGTGTTTATTTGATATTTGGACTTCATACATTATACAGTCTTCATACATTATACAGTTCATGTCGTCATTTATTACTAAAAGATGAAAAACATTTCTGTTTTAACAATGTTTAAACATAGATTACTGTAGGAATGTAACACAAATGAAATGCATGTGTTCCAAATAACGATCTATTATTTCCCCTACAAAACTCCAGCACTTCACTCCCAGATAATCAAACAAGGCATGAGCTGGGAGAAGTTTGAGAATGTTCTGCGACGGTGGGAGGATGGAATAGCAGGCTGCTTGCTGCTTGTCTTAATCGGCACATTAAGGTGTGAACGGATTTAAGGTGGGCCGGATTAACAAGTTTTCTCGTAGGCTCTGGTAATTCTAGTGTTAAAGGATAAATTTGGTTATTTTTCAAGTCAAAGTTATTTCTTCAGAAACAACAAAAACAACATTTATATAGCACATTTTCATACAAACAATGTAGCTCAAAATGCTTCACATGATGAAGAAAGAGAAAAAAGACAAAATAAATAATTAAAATTAGGGAACACTAATTAACATAGAATAAAAGTTACGTCCGATGGCCAGGGAGGACAGAAAAAAACAAAATAAAACTCCAGACGGCTGGAGAAAAAAATAAAATCTGCAGGGGTTCCAGACCATGAGACCACCCAGCCCCCTCTAGGCATTCTACCTAACATAAATGACCTTAATCAGTCCTCATTGTATTCAGGGTTCTCATGGATGAATTTGATGATGACGGTCATGTGGACTTCTGGCCTTTAATCCATCAATGTAGGGACATAACGGTGCTTTGATTAGGTGGTGGTGGTGCAGATCCACCCTTGAAAACGGAAAAAGAACAGAAGAAAAAGTAGGGGTTAGTATGGATTTTGGATTCACCATGTTTAATCATGATAATTAATTGAATATACAGAGCATCAGGATTAAACTAAGATGAAGCTATGAGTAAGCCATTTTAAAGTAATGTGTTTTCAACAGTGTTTTAAAGTGCTCCACTGTATTAGCCTGTCGAATTCCTATTGGCAAATTAAAAACATGGTAGAGATGCATTTGCCATGCAAAACTGTGTTCTAAAGTTAAGTCCTTTCTATAAATTAAAAAAAATATCTTGCCAGTTCTTGCACTTTACAATAGAGGGTATAGGCCATGGAGGAAAAGCTTAAAAATATGTTAGTTTTTTCAAGCCAAGTCAGCTGCTGAATACTGATCTGTGCCTTCTGTGTGCTTGTGACAACAAAAGGAAATCATCATTTTAATAGTCTGGATATAATCATTTTATCTCATATTCCTATACTATTTTTCGTGTGGTAAGGATACATTTTCTATTCACTTGTGTGAGTTCTCATATAAATATAGAAGTAAATCAAAATAAAACTAATCACATTACATGAAAAGTTTTACATGATTACATGATACAATGAGGCTATTAGAAATAAACTGAAATAAACTGGATACATTAGGATTAAAAGTCAAGACGGAGGTAAAAAGCTTAACATTTTTTCACTTAAGAAACATAGCTAAAGTTAGACCTCTTATATCACTGAAAGATGCTGAGAAATTAGTTCATGCGTTTGTTTTCAGTCAACTAGATTACTGTAACGCACTCCTCTCAGGACTACCCAAAAAACACATAAATTGTTTGCAACTAGTGCAGAATGCAGCTGCTAGAATCCTAACTAGGAAAAGAAAATCCGAGCACATTTCTCCAGTTTTGATGTCTCTACACTGGTTACCTGTGTCATTCAGGATTGACTTTAAAATTCTGCTTATGGTTTATAATGCCTTAAATAATCTTGTCCCATCTTATATATCGGAATGTCTGACACCTTATATTCCAAATCGTAACCTCAGATCCTCAAATGAGTATCTCCTTAGAATTCCAAGAACAAAACTTAAAAGTGGTGAGGCGGCCTTCTGCTGTTATGCACCTAAAATCTGGAATAGCCTGCCAATAGGAATTCGCTGGGCTGATATGGTGGAGCAATTTAAAAAACTGCTGAAAACACATTATTTTAACATGGCTTTCTCATAATTTCACTGTAATCAAAATCCTGATACTCTATATCTCTAACTCATTAGAATAACTATTCATGGTGGCTCTAAAATCTGTACTAACCCCTACTCTCTCTTCTGTTTTCTTTTCCAGTATCCTTTTGGTGGTAGCTTGCGCCACCACCATCTACTCAAAGCACCGTGATGTTCCAACAATGAATAGATGAAAAGCCAGAAGTCTGTATGACCATCAACATCAAGTGACTCCGTGAGAAACCTAACTACAAAGAGGACTATTTCATTTATGTTAGGTAGAATGCCCAGAGGGGACTGGGTGGTCCCGTGGCCTGGAACCCCTGCAGATTTTATTTTTTTTTCTCCAGCCGTCTGGAGTTTTTTTTCTGTTTTTTCTGTCCACCCTGGCCATCAGACCTTACTCCTTTTCTATGTTAACTAATGTTGTCTTATTTCAATTTCTTATTTTGTCTTTTATTTTTCTTTTCTTCAGTATGTAAAGCACTTTGAGCTACTTTTTGTATGAAAGTGTGCTATATAAATAAATGTTGTTGTTGTTGATGAAAAGTTTACTGTGATTTGGTCTTTTGAGAGGAAACCACAACCCTGGGGGGTGAAAAGTTGTTGCACTGGAAGAGTAAGTGTTGAGCTGTTGCACATAGTTGCTCTTCCTTCAAAATGGCTGATTCTTGTTATATTGGTGTTGTTTTGTTCAAAAATTATTTGTATAAACTATATTACAATGTGTGTGTAATCACAAGACATTGGTCAATATTCAACAATTGTCTTGGCTAGAAAAACAGATGTATTTGGTAAGTTTTTGAGCTTTTCCTCCATGCCCCATAGCATCCAATATAAAGTGCCAATGCGGGAAAGATATTTTTTTTAATTTACAGAGAGTGTTTTACTTTAGAACACAATTTTGTATGGTAAATGCATATATACCATGTTTGTGAAGAAATAACTTCAACCTGAAAAATACAGAACTTATGCTTTAAGACACTGTCTTCACCCTGATCCACCTGAGTAGTGTATTAAAATGTACCTAAACAGGCCATGCTAGCTTTCACATTTTGTCAAAAGATTATTATTTAGTATTATCCAGAAAAACAATAAATATCTATCCATCATCCAACCTGCTATATCCTAACTACAGGATCATGGGGGTCTGCTGGAGCCAATTTCAACCAACACAGGATGTAAGGCAGGAAACAAACCCCAGGCAGGGTGCCAGCCCACCACAGGATGCGTGCACACACACACACCAAGCACACACTAGGGACAATTTAGAATCGCCAGTGCACCTAACCTGCATGTCTTTGGACTGTGGGAGGAAACCAGAGTACTTGGAGGAAACCCACACAGACACGGGGATAACATGCAAACTCCACACAGGAAGGACCCAGGAAGTGAACCCGGGTCTCCTAACTGCAAGGCAGCAGCGCTAAGACTGCGTCACCGTGCTGCCCAACTATAAATATACTGTACTATATTAATACTAAGTATACGTTCATGCAATATATAAGATTTATGTCAGCAAAAGAATGCTACTAAATACATTTAACATTGTATGTGCTGTAAATTATGTTAATTATTAAATATGCTGTTAATTATAACTGTGATAAAAAAAGAAAACCTTTTGACAGCTTGGTGAAGAACACATGACAATGTCTTTACCATCTTTGATGCCTCATTTTAGGCTGCTCCCCCCAGATATTAAAGAACATCTATATATCCACCATCAAAAACGCATTCTGACAGGAAGTGTAACTACCTGGTATAGAAATAGCACATAGCAGGACCACAAGGCTTTGCAGTGATTGGTGTGGTCAGTTGAATTCTTCACTAGGCGTCCACTCTGTAACTTCCAGGACATCTCCATTAAGTGGTGTTGAACCAGGGCAATGAAAATTATCAGAGATACCAGCCTTTCCAACACTGGCCTCTTTTCTGCGTTGAGGTCAAGGAAAAACTGTCATTGCCTGAAGTCCATTTCAGAGAGTCGGAGGAGAAACTCCTTTCCACAGTCCATCAGCATCCATAATGAGCACAGTGCCTGGAGCTATATGATGCTCTATTGATGATTCTCTTATATTAAGTTATGCATTATTTAAGCGGGCATTGCACATATTGATTTTTACTGTTTATTGTATCTTTTCAATTCTTCTTCTAATGCTCAGTCTTGGAGTTAAGCAACTAACTGTTTCACTACACATTGAACTGTGTGTAAAACTGTATATGACAAATACAATTCTGATTTAACTTTATTTGAAATATATTTTAACAGATTTAGAAAAGTGCTGAGATCACATGTGAGTGCAAAACAGAAAAATAAGTGAAATATAACTCCATACTGAAAAAAAGAATGATTTAGATGTAAGCCACTATGATGTGGAATGCAAGTAAAAAACACTCATGTTGTATCAATAAATAAAAATGTGTCTGCTAATATTTTTCAAGTCAGGAATGAACAAGAACATGAATCATCCATCCATCCATTATCCAACCCGCTATATCCTAACTAGAGGGTCACAGGGGTCTGCTGGAGCCAATCCCAGCCAACACAGGGCACAAGGCAGGAAATAAACCCCGGGCAGGGTGCCAGCCCACCGCAGGAACATGAACCATTATTTATTTATTTATTTATTTAATCTCTAATTTAGGGGAATCACAGTGGACCGATTTCCCTACTGGAGTACTTAATAACAAGTCATGACCTGATATGATTGTTTTTCTGTCATAATCAATTATAATGATTACCATCTTTATAAGGTTTGTGATAGCAATTAATCTATGAATTGTTGTAACCCACAGGGGTGCATGACACTTAAGAATGTGTTTTTTTGGAATTGCACCCACATTACATATCCCTCCATAACATTCACGGTGGAGAACTTGAGACAAGGAAATATGGTGCTTAATAAAGGAACTATATTTATCTTGTTTTTAAATACAGTATGTCTTTTGCTGTCATGCAAATAGCTGACGGAAACCAATGACACTACAGTCGTTTTATAATTCTTCAGTGGGGTCTTTGACAATTGTAGGTTCATCTTCAGAGAAGTTAGGGACAACTTCCTTGGCACCTCCAGAAAGGGATATCTTCAGTTTGTTCATTAAGTAAACTAACTCCTCTTCCTTTAAGTCCCAGACTGTCAGTATTTTCAACAATGTAACCAATCACATTCTTTACAGTATGCTGACCAAATCAGAGAAAGGGGCGGTATGTAAAATGCAAATTAAACAAACAAAAAAAAAAACTGTGAAAATAACACCTGAAATGCTTCACTGCTTGATATCTTCAGTGCCAAAACGTCTCTAAAGTGGTATGAGAAGGAATGGCAACATTACAAAATGGTAAATGCTTTACTGTCCTAATATTTTTGGAATGTGTTGCAGGCCTGGAATGCAGAAATGGATGTATATTAACAAATGAAATCAAGCTGATCAGACAAAACATGAAATATCTTCAATTCATACTGTCTGCAATGAAGTAAAAGTCAATTTACGAATCACAGTGTTTGTTTTTTTTTTTTTTACATTTTAGACAGCAAATCTCTGCCTTATCTCTAGCATTACACGCACTCACCACACATAAAAGTGAAAATACAATACACCTAAGTTTGTAATAAAGCCACAATGAACTGATGTTAATGTTTTCAAAATCACAATTCAGACACAAATATTATCTAAACTTGGATGAATCAGGAATGTATTTGCAAACCTTATATCATGTGTCACATACTCTCAGACATTTGTGAGACTGATTGCCATAGCAATGGATGACACAACCGCTACAAAACAGAGGCACCTGTGAACAAAATGGTGTTGTGGGATAATGTTAAAAATTTACAAATCTCAAGACAACATGCAGCGCAGAAATAAACCTCAGACTTGAATTCCTTGTGGTAAAAAACAGCTCTATATAAGTCCCTAAAACTCCTCAGAAACGGCACCAGTTACAACATTTCTTCCTCTTCCACTCACAGAAAAGAAGAAAAAAAAAAACTCAGATGAACAGTTATAACCAGAACTTTGCCCTGCCTCTGACCATGCTATTTCCAGTACTTAGCTATAAAAGATCCAGACAGTCAGGAAGTCATCATTCATTTTCATATCAAGTCTTGTCAGAGCATTGTCAAAAAAGATGCTATTTTGAATTCTATCACTGTTTCGACTCCAATAGCCTTACCAAATGGCTGCTAATGTGAGGATAACAAATGACCTATTAAACAGGCAAAAACAGAACCAATCTAAATCACAATTATCAAAATAATCCCTTTAAATGTAGTAGAGCAAAACATGTGAGAGACACATACACTGTGGAGAATGCT
>JANRMT010062796.1:24462074-24532558 GCA_026402145.1 Polypterus bichir lapradei
ATGGATATTAAATACTGTACATTCCAAGAGAGAAGCAGAATAAAAATTCTAAGAAATAAAAGAATCAATACAGGATTGATTACACTGTGATAGAAATTACATGAAGACACAAAGATTATATAAGATTATATAAAAAATTACATAAATTACAACAATACAAGAGAACAAACAACTGTAACAGACATAAACCAATGTAGGAATGAAAATACACTGCTGTCTGTTTCTCCATTACATGATACATTTACATTCAAGCTCTCCCTCAAACTATATAGTATTTATGTTTTGTAAGACACAGGGGATCTCAACCTTCAGAGACCTTTACATTGATAATATTTTGAGCAGCATTTTTGTAAATATGGAATTTCTTCAACATGCTTATTTTTCTATTTACAGGTTTTAAATTAGGAACTTTGTTAAAAAAGAATCTACTTGACTTCCCTAATCCACCTCCAATGCTCATACTTAAAAACTTATTAATGAGTAAGGAGAAACATGTTGGCATTATTTCCAAACTTTTATCAAATATTGTCACATAACTCACTTTTGAATCCTATCCGTCAATGCTGGAAAAGCGACTGTGTAGTGGTGCCACATAGGGGGGTTTCATTTGGTTATTTGTATGCCCTGTTTGCTGGTTGTTGAATTTTAAAAACTCTGGTTGTGCAGATTCCTGTCTTTAACTATGGGGTTGGCATCTTTGATTAGGTATGTGTGGATGCAGAAGGGATTGTGTAATTTATAGTTTGGGGTGTGTAGGCACTGTACACATAAAACTGGAATAGAAGGATGTGCCAGGACATTTAGATTTGTTCATTTTTTGATTGACTTTATCCTCATTAGCAGCTAAACCCCTTTATTAACTGGATGCTCGTAGTGGAGGAGGATTGCACACGGCCACCAGATTTAGGGTTGGCAGTGCTTTTTTTTCCCCCTATCCAGTCCACTGATGCTTTTTGATAAGAGGTGTACCTCAGAAAACCAGTTATCTTCTGGGCTCTAGTGGCAGGATTGTTTTCTCTATCCATATTCCGGGAAACAGTTTACTAAATGGGAGTATTCAGCCATATCTTTATACCTAGTGATTACACCTCAAGATCCACCTTATTCACCTACTATGAAGACTTCTTCCTGGACTGTACGCATCATCGGGTGGTTTGCGTAGAGTGTGGTCTATTACTACATTTTTAATTGCTTCAGTAATATACAGACACGGGATTGTCCATAGTTCTGACTAAACAGACTTTTAATCTTGTAATTTTGTTTTATTGAAACTTATATTTGAATGTCATATTATTTAACTTCTTCTGTAATGTATTTATCTGCAACAAATAAAGATTAATGTTAAAAAACAGAAACAAGCAAATAAGACAGATAATTATAAAAATAGTTATAAGAAAAATGAATTTGAATAAACAATAAAAACAAGAAAAAACAAATACAACAGAAATAACTGAAGAGAATACATAAAATAAGAATGTAAAATGAGTAGGAACATACAAACAAAATTTAGGACAAAAAATAATTGAAAAACTGGATACACTTAGAAAAATAAATAAATTGAGAAAATATCAGAAAGCACAAATAAACAAAATGCACGGAGAGCAAATGACAAAAGTTAAAGGGTTAGACGAACCAAAAATTATATTAATATTAAAATGGATTTTCTAGTCATGTATCCAACATTTCATAGATAACTCAATCGAAATGTTTCAGGCAAGAAATTCCCCTTTGTCAGTGTCCAAGTCCCAGGGCACCAACAACATAAATTAACAGGCTAGCCAACATACCCCAAATAAGATGAGTGATAGTCACAATTTTAGAAATATTGCTTATGTAATCTAAAATTTATTTATAAGGTGAATTACTACTTAATCATGTTGAAATTCCAGTTAAAACTTCTTTTAAGGATGGATTACAAAATATTAATGTGATAACTGTAGGTATCCACTTCAATTTTGTTATAATGTAATTGCTCATCTACTGATTATTTTATTGCTTGATCATTTTTCTTTTTGTTCTCTTTGAGCCTATAAAATTGTGATCTATATACTAGAAATACATTTTGCATATGTTTTCAAGTGATTTTTGGCTTCCTAACACTTTTTATGTATTCTGTTGTCTTGTTTCTTCACATCATGGAAGATGCAATATATTTCTCAGAGCCCTGCCTGATTGCACAAAATATCCCAGCCCAACTGGATTCATCACATGTCACTTAGACTTTGATTGACACCACTCAAAAATCAGGAAGTGGGTAGTAATGAAAGAGTACCACCACCACTTGACTCCCATTCCCTGTCATGACCACACACATTGTCTTGTGCAATTTACTGATTGTCAAAAAATACTCCAGGCTTCCATGATTTTTCAAACCTTAAATTTCAGAAGACACTCTTTGCCTTTTTCACCTAATACCAATAAGTTTGTAAGGTAGCAAAGAATCAAGCACTTATTTTATATACAGAGTTGCTGATTTTAAACAGCAAATAAATACTTCAAGTTTATCACAATGCAAGATTCTCTTCTTGGGTGTGCTTCCACTTCCATGCCATATAATTAAATAAACAGATGTACTGCTGAGGACTAAATTGACTTGCGTCATCTAGTATATTTTGTGTTGCTTTTATTCACTATAATTATACTTATTTTTCTGGTATCTATATTTAGTTTCTGACTTGCTGCTGAAGTTGTCAGTACAGATTTCAATTTCCCGCAATCGTATAATAGAACACATGTCAGGAAACTGGTAATAGTATGGATATTGATTTCAGCATGATGAATGCTTCTGCCTCACCCAGTTGAACCCTGGTTATATTCTTAGTCCCATCAGTACACTCAAAAAAATGAACTTTGTGATTTGTTTGAATTACTAAACTAATATCTCAAAATTTAAATAACTGAGCTGTGTTTTAAGCAAAAACAAAAGGCACTTTAGTAACATGAACATGACTAAAAATATTATTGTAAACACTAAAGCCACCTTTGTTGTATTTACAAAACTGCATTTAGTAAATCACACAAGGCAAGTATTATGGCTAGTTTTTGTCCATTAAGGGTTTCCGTAGCTCAGAAGTTTACACATGCTCATAAGCAGAAAATCATAGAGTTATCCACTCTCAGTTCCTTACGGAAGTGCCTATTGGAACAACTGAGAAGAGCTTGCATACTAAAAGCACTTATTGTTTACCAGAATGAGGATCCTGAAGACATCATAAAAGAGTGCCTTGTAAGTATGCAAACACGTTTATTGTAAAAGGCATGCTTTACAGAGCACAGTTTTCTGTTCTCCTTGTAAGTACTTCATTTATTTTAACAACATCTTTTCTAGTTACTAAACACAAATGTTTTTCAGAATGTATTGTGTGTGTGATTAAAAGTAAAAATGCGAGAATATGTCAGTTTAACCTCGTGGCCAACAACAACATTAGGTAGTAAATTAAAGTTTGGGTTCATTAACAAATTTCTTTAGCCACGAAAAGTATTGGGGATCATTTGAAAAATACTTCTTTTTATTGAAATGTTTTCTTGCACTAAATATTGATTTCTTGGATGAAATATTGTTTTCTCTGACTTTGTTTCTTAGCTTGTAGCACAGTTTATCAAATTTTAACTGCACCTGCATAAAACATAAAGGGCATTGATATCTTTGTCAGCATAGTGTAATATACTAAATTATTTAATTGCTTTGCTTCTGCTATACATAAATACATTTTTTGTGTTTGGTGTGACCAGTCATTTGTTTCCTTAATTGCTTAAACACTTTAACACAACGTACGTGATTTAAAGAGATAATACTACAAAATATTATTCTTAGTTTACACAAATCAGTTGTATGGAAATTGTTGATATAACTCAGTTAAAAACGGTACATAGTGACTTCTGCTGTTTTTTTTCTTCCTATATATCAAATACTTCCCATTAGATCACTATCTTTAAAGTGCTGTTGCATTAGTTTGTAAAGTTACCCTATCACTGACTGACTTCCCATCCATTCTGATCTCTGTTTACCCTTTGGTTCACTGAAATAGAAAATATGGGTTCACAAAATAGATTAAAATAAATTTAGGTATCATCAGAGGAATTCTATTTTTAAAAAGGTTGTTTTCATAGAGACTTAAGTGTCTCCACTTTTTGCGTGAGTCCCTTTGAGAACCTCCTTTAAATTGTTGAAAGCAGGAAGGTTTCACTTCAGTTATATAAATACTAAGCAGTGCTTTTTGATTTTTGTAAAACTATTTTTCTAAAGATGATTGCTTATGAATCTTATGGTAATATGAATTTAATCTTGGCTTCAAATATAAAGTGATGATAACTAGACAGTAGAACCAGATAAAGGTTTAATGATATAGGAATCAGGTTAAACAAAATTAAAATGATATGATGTTGCTGGAAACTGAAATGAGTAGTATATGTTTCCCTTTATGTAGGTCCTGTTGCTTTTGACCAGGGTATTACAAATGCTGAGCTAACATGCAAGTGAAACTTTTTCAGAATAAACATATGTAGTTAACTTTGTCATTTCAGCAGGGGAGGAATGCATCTTATCCCCTGAAAGATACTGTATGCAGGAAATGACTATCTTCCATTTTCTGCACAGTGGCAAACTGCTTTATCATTTAGTCTAGTGGCATTAAAAACTGGTCCTGCAGCTTTTGGACTATGCTTCTTTACGCAGGGGAGCTTTCTCCAAAGCTTTTATGGTAAAGTGTAATTTTCATCAATTTTTATTTTTGAAAAGAAAAACGCATCTGTTAATATTATAGCAGAGGAATACAATGACTGAATTTTATACTCTAATTTTTACTATCCTTTTTCTCTTGTTAAGGCAAAAATAATGTGTCCAATGATTTTTGAAGCTGGAAAAAAATCTACTTTCACTGCATTCCACTGATTTTAGAAAAGCTGCTGGCAAATTGTGAAACTGGTATCACCTCTGAGACTGAAGAATGAAATTGGAAAATACAACTTTGAAACTGTGTCAACAGATTGTAGAAGTTAAAAAGAAGTAAAAAGAAATCTAAACAAATGTTTTTTCAAATAATAGAAAAAAATGAATATTCTTTCTAGAACACAAAACCAGATTTTTTTTCTCATTTTAAAATAAACATTTTACAGTTTTTATGGTTTTCTTTTTGACTGATTAAGTTTTTCAACTGTATACTTTTCAGGTTACTTTAAAACTTAATTCTCTGTTATTTTCAAGTTCTCTGCTGAAATTCATAAGCATTGTTTTGGGATTTAAACATCTACCAGTACCAAATATACTTAATTTTACAAGTAATGTTAACAATATAAGTACTATATTTATATATATTTCCTATTCATGCATACATGTCTTTGTTAAAAATGGTATGAATGTTCTTTGATTGTACCATTTTAAAAACTGTATCCTGTATTGAGGCTTTATATGTACACATCATATACTGTATGTTGAAAGTCTATATTCTTAGAACAAAAAGAGTAATTGTGATTCAGCACAAAGGCAACCTTAAATCTTCAACCATATGATATAACTGCTTGTTTTCTACTAAGGTTAAGTCTTAATTTCAGCCTTGTTTATTCAGCATCACTAGATGATAAAAAAATATTATGCTGCTAACTAATAAAAAATATTTTTTAAAAAGGTAATATTTATGGATGCCCCTATTAGGCTTTTTAAGGCTGATCACTGATTTCATGTTGCTTGACTGGCCAATTTCAATACCATTTTTTTTCCTTCATCCCTTTAAAAACTTTTTCCACTAAGCTGCTGCATAACCAGACACATAGAAGCCTTATGTCCTATATGAAAGTGCATTTTTACAATTAACCTATAGAACACAGGTGATAAATATTGATTTGTTGTTAAAATGAAATTATGTAGGTTTGTTGCACAGTTACCATAAAAATACTAAAATAAATACAATCTCCTTAAAATACACACTTTAACTAATAAAATATGCACACAAATATGCATCCATAATACATATGGCATGAAAGCAAATAACTGTTAAAAAAAAATCTGTTACAAGCTTTCAATATTGTTTAATTTTTTCCATAATGTACTCATCTAAAACAAGGCTTAATTTAAAAAAAGTACTTTTCATCATTTCTCTAACAACATGCTCTTATAGGATTTTAATCATTTTAAATCATTAATTGCACTACAGCTTTTTTGCTGTTAAAATATGCATTTACTATATTTATACAGGTGTGCTTTTTCTTCACTGTATTAGCTAGACATTTGTAATTCTTGATGTGCAATTATAAAAATGGATTGCCATTTGAATTATGCAATACTTGTTTCTTACTAAAACTTATGCTGTATGAAACACAGCAACAAATAATAAACACAACAGAAATCTTTAAAAAATGGCTATTGTTTACTAATCAGCAATTTCAAATTTGTTTTTATCTTTTTCCAATTAAAAATGTAAGATGCTGCACTTAAAACAAGCTTGCTGTATAAACTAAAACAGTGTCCATTTTAATTAAAGGACAAAATAAGAAAATCTGAATTTCATAAAAGTAGCTTTACTTACCATTTGTCTAATTGCACAGAATGACTTCTACGGCTCCCTTATCTCAGTTTGTTGCTCTACTTTCTTTAACATAAAGGTTAATATTCCAATCGCCTCTCACCCTCTGCTAAAGCAATCCTCAACTTGCTGATCTTTGCAGGAAGTTTGCTTCAAAAAAAAAATACACACACTAGTTCAAGTACTCTATTACCTTGTGTAAAGGAGCACTGCAACTAAATTATTGTAAAGTCTAGAAAAGCATGGGCTGAAAAGATATGTTTTTGTGCCAATTTACCAATCACTGATCAAGTCTTTTTTAGTGAAAATTGGCATAATTAGATTGGCAGCCTATTGATTGGCACATCCCTATTAATATTTTATTGTAATATATTTTAACTTTTGACTCATCCCATCTGTTTTTTAGACATGTGATTATAGTTCAGGGCTGTTCGAAGGAAGCTGGAGCAAAAAATACAAAAGCTGAAAACAACTTTGTACTGGATGGTTAGTTCATGACAATGAAAACTGACTCTCATGGGATCCATTCATTTTTATTAAAATACATTATTTATAATTAATATTCTATAAAATGAGTTCTGCAATATCTACCTAATTGACACATTTTGCGAATTGTTTTCAAAAGCAATGAATTTAAGATAGAAAGTACTGATTAATGTTAAAAAAACAAGTAGAACAGAAATGGCTGCCCACCAAAAGCTTATTTTACTGTAGCTACACCTTTTGTTAAATTAAAAGGAGTCTAACTACCTATTACAATGGTACAGTTTTCTCAGTATTTAAAACTTTCAAGTAATTTTGATCTAGACATAAGTTCATGACATTGTCCTATACAGTACTGAGATAAATAATCAAGATGTACATTACAAGCTACCAAGGGAATGCACACACAATTGTCTGTATTTGGAGCAGTGGTCACAATGTTATCTTTGACCTCCACTGTACACTTATATCTTATTGTTACAGCTCTTCTGCTGGCAACTGACACAATCTGTTGCCACAGGTATTCTCACAGATATAAATACATTCAGTTGATATGCCCTTTCCAAAGATGTGGAACTAATACTTTATACAACCTTTGTCATACAAATAATACTGTTTGCACAAATAATATGAGGGATCTTACCCTAATATAAGCAATTCATAGTTATTGTCAAAATGCCTGTTATTTGGCTTTGATTTATTTAAAACAAACAAAAACTGATTTGTTTTTCTCTACTATAATTTTGCAATCATCATCCTTGTGTCCCACCTTTATTTTGTATTAATGTCGACAGTGTAGCACGAGAGGCAGAAATACTGTATCTCTTACTAAAGTTGGCTAATATTGTTGAAATTGGGATATATTGCAGGAGTCTGAAAACTTAGAAGTACACTTAATATTAGTAATGGGATTCTTCTTAGAAAGATTTTTAATTGTACATCATAGTCTTTGTTAACAGACTTCAATGACACTTTCATGGCTGTACTTGAGTGTCTGTAGGATCTTAGAATGCATCACCACATGCTCTTTTATGAGTGGAGATTCAGAGCCATAATATTGTTCCATATTTGCATGTTGTTTTCCATCTTCTCAGGCAGCTACTAATTCTATAAGGTTTTGGATTGATTACTAGATACCCTAACTTATTTTCAAAATCTTTATTTTTTTAAATTTACTACCTTCCTTGTTCTTTTGTTTACAAAAAGCAGCAGAGTCTCAGTGAGCTCATACAAGGATTTGATGAGCAAACTCTGCTTGCAGTGTGCTTTATTTAAGAATATCTCGTCACATCATGCAGCAGTGTGGATTTGAATACCAATGATTACATTATCTGTAGCAATGTAATGCTTGTGTATTAAGTAATGACACTAAAACTGGTAGAATCAAATCACAGTACTGTACAGTACTTTGAGTTTACCTTTTTCAAATTAATATTAAATGCCAAAGTATATCAATTTCAGCTATTTTTTTTTTTTCAAATTCCAATTCCTAAATTGTAACATTTTTTCCACATCAGATATTTTCAGAGCTGTAACATAAAAACATAATTTCCAAACAAAGATGTTTTGAGAAAACGCAATGGACAAAACTGACAAGTAAGCTTTTTTAAGAGCAAATTATAAACTGCAAGTGAAGTTTGTTTTTGTAAAGTTTATAGGATCACCTAGCACAAATTTCCTTGAATGATTCATATGATGTATAAGTAATATTATAACAGGTTTTCTCACTTCCACATAGGTAAACTGTTATTTTCAAAATACAGCCTTAAAATAATAATTGCTAGGTTGTACAGGGAACACACTTCCAGGTCTGCTGCAATGGCCCCAAAGGCTAGCAGAAGATGAGAATTATTTTTAACAGTGAAGTGAAGGATGTTGCTTCAAACAACTTCGATTATCTGAAGCAGTCCTTCATTGACGCCATGATGCAACAACTCTGAAGAGCCTGATTATACATTTGAAGTATGCAGAATCCTATATGGGGTTCACCTTTAGTGCTTGTTTGATTAGTTTGATCAGTCCTCAGTCTTCATTTAATAAACCACAACATATGCAATGTATTTATGTCTAATTCAACTTGTGTACTTTTGTTCATTTTGGCAAAAATTATTTTGTGTAAAGGGGTCAGAATTTGAATAGCAGGGTAATGTTATACTTCTAGAAACTTGACTTGGTTACTTAAGTGGGTTGTATATTTTGGCTATGTGAAATGTTTTCTCATTTTACTTGGATTTCCATGAATTCCCCAAAGACATAGAGACACAATGTACTGACATTTAATCCAACATCGAAGACACAACATACAATAAATCCATGCAAAAAAACAAACCATTTTAGTAATATTCTCATTAGGGTCTGCTAATGTAGCCCTCAATTGAAAATACTATATTTTTTAATGCATGCAAACTGCAAATCTGTTTGGTGTACGGATCAGATAGTAACATCACATATTCTTATAAGTTATAACTCATGCTGCAGTTCTGCACAAAGTGTGCCATGTGACAGATATGGAATCTGTCAGTATACAAAGTGAACAGCAAACATCAGTTTTACGTGGGTAAAGGAGAACACGCTAGATAGCACATCGTGGGCAAAGCAATCCACAAGTGAATGCAGCTCCCTTTCAGTGTTTTCGCAGACGTAACCGGCATGACAAATGTGTAAAAAAAGGACAAACAGTCAGTGTTTTGTGTGTTTATGTAATGGTCACCAAATTATGTATGGGATTCAATATGTGTGATTTGGTTGTGTATGTAATTCAATACATGAACTAGCATTTCAGTAGAACAATACTCAAATGATCTTTTTTCTCTCCTAAAAGGTTTCTAATTTATCGTCAAGTACCATGTAGCATTGTCTTTTCAATTTTTACAAACAAAGAACACCATTTAGGCTTAAATTTGCATTCAGTGTTGTGTCTGCCCTGTCTTTGAAAACTTTGAGAGTGAGCCACCATTCACCACTGCACTCTCCACTCGTGGCTTGATTGTTCCATCCATTAATGTATGTGCCACTTTGCATGTTCTCCCTTCACCACATCAAATTCATGTTGGCTGTGTAGTTTGTATTCTAAGGTGTTTGAAAAAATATTGCAATGTCATTTCAAGTGAGTTTATTTACCTAATAGAAATAACTTGAATCCCAACAGTTTTCAGATTTGTTTTTTTCTTTATATATGTTAGAGAAACAATGTGAGTGATTACAAGTGTGACATTTTTAATTTGCTTGTTATATACCGTATATACTCACGTATAAGTCGGGTCTTGAAACCTAAAAAAACTGATCATAAAATCAGAGACCAACTTATATACCCGTTCAAAATATGACTTTTACATTTTCTTGCTTCCACTAATCTTGCACCAGCTTCTCAGACACATCAAATTTTGTTGCAGCAACACAGTTACCAATTTCTTTCGACTTCAACAACTTGTAATTTGAAACCAGCTTCATATTTTCTTCTGATCGAACACTCTATCATAGATAAGGGATGCTCCTACAATAAAGGTATATGAGGGTGTGGGATACAAAAAACACAAAAAAGTGCAAACGGCGCTTCGGAATAGTTTAAGTATTACCGTGTGGTCACATAGTCACAATACATAGAAAAAAAGGCATTGTGCTTTGTGGTTACTCTCTCGGGTGGGTGTTAGCATATTATAATCTCTTGGACCAATAGCATGAGTTTTCTGCATTCATCTTATGTGATGGACATTATAAAATACTGAAAATTATTCACAGGAGAACTTAAATGCTGAAAACAGACGGAAATTCACATCCGGGAAAAAAAGTTCAGCAATGTTGATAACAGTGACAGGAGAGGATTTCTCAAGGTAGAAAGTATTTCCAAATGTAGTCAAGTGCGAAACAGAAGAAAGAGACAGGTATTTACACAAATGGAATTTCAGAGTTGTAACAACATGATTATTTGAAGAGCAGCAATTTGGGAAAGTCAAGGACAGAAGTGTGACGTGACATGTGCACTGATAAAATGAGTAAAGATTTTAAAACATATTGCCAATTGGTGTTGGCTCTGGTGCTTCTAATTTTCAATGAATTTATCTCTCTACTTCTTGTTGTTTCCCTTCAAGGTGAAGCACGGCAGTGGACAGTCAGAGAACTGCTGGGTAATGACATCCCTATCCAAAATTGGTTGCTGTAACTGTGATGTCACACAGGCCTTGCAAAACATCATGGGGTGCTGGAAAAAAAGTTTGCCTAAAATGGCTGCATTACAAATTTTCAGGGAAAAAGTGGGTGAGCAAGGTCACTGGCAAACCCAGTAAAATTTGCTGCAAAAAAAGAACTTTGATGAAATTCATCAACCAACACTAATATAAAGTAATACTGCATAATGATATAAATCATACTGTAATTACAAAAAGGAAAACAAAAACACTAATGTCTGTTTAAAGGGTATCAAATTACATAATCCAAGCCAGCTAAAATGCTTCTGCTGAGCACTTTGTAATAAAGGTACATCAGTACAATACATTTTCATTTAAAGACATCTTTACATATTAATAAATGAAGGACACTTTAATATATTTAAAATTCTAAGGGCTGCACAATGGTGTTGTGGTTAGATTTGCTGCCTCATAGATTTAGCGTCGAGGTTTTGAATCATCATTTTATCTGTGTTTAGTTTTCGTGCTCTGTTTGCATGGGTTTTCTCCATGTACCCCACTTCTTCTCCAATAATGCAAAAAAAATGTATTTGTTAGGTTAATAGGCAGTTTTAAACTGCCCCAGTGTAAATGAACCTGATTTTCTCAGGATAGGCATTGGTACAGTGCAAACCAAGGTAAGGATTAACCAACGTTGGTATATTATTAGCAATATTTATCTTTGTATTGTTAATTTTCCATTCTTTATTTAGACTGTATCAGTGTTTCAATCCAAAAATCCCTCATATTTTTTCTCGTGCTGTTGTATTAATTTGTCAATCATGTGCATCAGATATCACTAGGCACACTTAGGACTCGCTGATCCAAAAAGCCTTGTTCCCACCCAGATGTCAATTGAAAAGATATGCAGAGTTTTAACATCTGCTCCAATTTGTATTGTAAAGAGAGGGAATTGCCTTTAGGCAAAAACTGACACCATTGTTTCAAAGTAAACTTAAGGCAGTGAAATATTAATCTATGTTTGGATTATTAACAAATGGTTAGGTTGAGGGGATTGTTATTATTAAGAATGTTCCTTTTAATACTATACATTTGCTTTTATATACATCAGCATTGTTTCCATATCTCAGGGATGAATGTCAATGCGGCATTTTTATATAAAATTAAAAGTTTACATAAATAAACAGGATAGTCAGAGCAACCAAATAAGTACGTAAAGATTCAAAAGTCACTGACAAAATTTTGGATATAAATTATAGTAACCTATAATTGCTTGTTTTTTTGCCAATTAAGAGTCAACTTAGATCTCAGCAAACACAATTTATGTCTTTTGCATAAAATACAAATATGATAAAACAGACTTCCAAAATCTGCATTAAGTACATTACAGTTTACTTTTGTATTGCTTTTTAATTGTTTTTATATTGAACCTTGATTGCATCATTGCGATCCTAAATCTACATACGGTTGTAAATGGATTGGATAATTGCTATCAATTTTAATTGATAATATGATTTGATCATTTTCTATTTGTTCTTATGGAATTCACTCCCTATGTACAAGACACTGTTAAAAATAAATTATTGCGCAAAACAACATCTAACAACTAAGGACCAATGTAATATAAAACTCTATATGTGCAGTTTTTATAATTTACGTCTATGTTTCAGTACATACTGGACATATACTTTCATTTTAAATTATAAACTTGTTCTAAACTCATTTGAAAAAAGTCTGGTTTAAACTGCTTTTGAATTGCTAACCATTTCAAATTTCACTTTCTCATTTGCATGCAGCAAATCCTTAATTTACCAAATTTTACCCCACAATTTTTTTTCTGAGCAGTTTCCAATAATGTTAATACACTAGAGACTCATGCAATGTTCACAATCTATTACATTTTGATAGACTGAAGAAGTATTTTTTCTGTCCCCACTAATATCCTAAAATTTGGTTGCATATGAACATGCAGGATGGCACATAAAATCATTTTATGCGTGCATCAGGTCTAAATAGTTTACAATGTAAAACACTGGACAAGTACTTCAATACATTATACAGTATTTGCTCATATTTTCTCAATGCACAGTTATATGTATTTTTTGCAGATTTTTCTGCAAAAAAAGGCTCTAAATATTTTTTTTTTTCAGTTGGAATTATATATTCTGCTAACACTGAAACTCTGGCGTACATATACACATTTATTAGCATTAGAAGAAAAATGAGCACAACGTGACATATAGGGATTTTTGTCTCAAAGAAGAATTTAACCTTTTTTTACCAAGAATGCAGCTCTTAAATGATACCATCTGAAACAGGAAAAAAAAATGCATCACTAAGCTCTGACATGTATATACTACTCGTGATTTCTTCTTTTGCCAATGGTCTTAAATACTTTTGTTAGGCAGTAAAATTGTTCATTGAAAAGATAGTTGTGAGAATAGTGAAATTGATTAATTTTTAATGGCAAGGTTAGATATATGTATTTTGATATACCATATAAAGCTCAGTTGCTTACATTGCAGAAAATTTAAATTTTCTGTAAAAGTTATTGAAAGCAAAGAATATACTGTACAATGGTACAACTACAAAAAAGGCTCTAAATAAAAATTTTCAGTTGGAATCATTGACTCTGCTAACACTGAAATCACTGGAGCACAAACACACATTTATCAGCATTAGAGAAAAAAATGAGCACAACGTGACATATAGTCACGAACATGAAACGTAACATCAAATACATATATTTACATATATATATATTTACTTATATAATATTTGTTAATTTAGATTCCAAATCCTTTAGGCCCAAGATTCATTTCTGACATGCTTGCCCTCAGTAAAGCAGATTCTTAAAGGATATGTTTGGTATTTTTTATTTTTGCAGGTCATAAATATTTTTTTCATAATTATGGTAAACATTAATTTACCATGGGAAATTGTGTTCTCAAGGATTCTTTTTTACAAACAATAAAAAAGTATGATCTTGGCAGTAAAAACTGTGTCTGTAGGGTATTGGTTCAAACGTTAAAACAAACGCCTTGGAACTTACATCCATTTTCCAGCCAAGAATGTAGAAATATATAGTTGCGGGCCATTTTAAATTTGTTCTGGGTGAGCTTAGACCAAATCAATTTATTTAAATTTATGCTGCCATTTCCATTGTACTCATCACTTCTAAACATATTATTATCCTTTCTGCTTATCAGTGTTGCTATGGCATTGACAAGAATGCCATTTTAGATTCTCTTTTGGATTGCTCCAGAGTTTAGCATTCTCTCATGAGTGACTTCACTTTGAGAGCTTTGCTGAGATTCTTCTCAAATCTTTCACTTTGTGATTGCTTTTATTTGTTCTACCTTATGTCTAGTTATTTTTGTAACTTCAATAAATTGCTAGATCAAAATAGCTAGATTTTTCTTTCTTAATCTATAACACCAATTCTGTCTGATGCTAACATAGTTCTCTGGCCATTTTTGATCATAACCCTACGATACAATCCTTACTGATGAACTAACATTTCTTAACTGTGTTGAAGCTTGGCCTTCAGAAATTTATCACAATTAATTTATCTTGGTTGCAGATACCCCTAATGTAATAATTCTGACATGATTAAAGAGAACGGTGGAACCGAGAGACTTCACATGCCTGTGATATATATATTGTCACACACGTGCGCATGGGAGGCAGCTAAAGGGTCTGAATAGTGACAACTCCATGCTTGCCGAGGTGCACTGACTTTTTCTCTCAATCCTCTGCAGACCATTCACGGGAAATCCCACAGGGTTCTGACAACCGTGATGACATCACTTCCGGTCCAGGCCTTTAAAGCCGCCATCTTTGCCACATGTCTTCATTTCTATTTTGGACTTTGAACCAGACACAATTCATCAGAATTTAACCCTTTTGCAGCCACGGAATAATACACGGGTGGCTGCCCCAAACCTTTTTATGTCTCCTGTCCATTCGTCTGACAATATATGAAAGCCAGCCAAAATCTTTTATGATCATCTATACACATTAAACGTTCTCATTAATTTAGTGTCACCATCTCACTGGTATGTAGGTTTTTATGCCTTGGGTTTAGAACACATGAAATCACTGTCCATCCCTCATTTATATAAACCAAGGCAATATGAATCTCTTTCTTCTTCTTTTTCTTCTTCTACTTCTTTCGGTCACTCCCATTAGGAGTTGCCAGAGGATAATCTATTTCCATATCTTCCTGTCTTCTGCATCTTGATCTGTCACACAAACCACCTGCATGTGCTCTCACACCACATCAATAAACCTCATCTTTCTTCTTTTCCTTTTTGTTCCTGGCAGATCCATCCCTAGCAACCTTCTTCCAATATACCCAGCATTTCTCCTCTGCACAAGTCCAAACCAGTGCTATCTCTCCTCTCTGGCTTTGTCTCCAAATGGTCCAACATGAGCTGACCCTCTAATGTACTATTTTGTAATCCTCTCTATCTTGTCACACCCAAAGCAGATCTTAACATCTTTAACTTCCCCATCTCCAGCTATGTCTCCTTAGTGCGGCCGTCTCCAAACCATATAACATTGCCAGGGCCGGATTAAGACGAAATTGGGCCTGATGCTGCAGCACAAAAAAGACCTATTTTTTCTCGCCATTGGTGCATGTGCATTTGACACTCACCATACATGCGCACTCAGACCGACCAAGGAGCCTTAGTTGCTTGCGACGCCACCAGCCAGCCTTTATTGAACTTGAATAATAATAACGACGTAGTATCGTAACAACTCGAGATTAACATCAAACTATGTAACATCAACATTCAATAGCAATTGTCTGAAAAGTGCACTTAATGCAGAAAAGGCTAAACCAAATCAACTTAACCAAGGCATGTTGTCACCCTAACTACTGCGCTAGTGCTGCTTACTAATATTGCTGTTTTTCGAGCCTTAGCAAGCGCAAATTCTTCGATCGTGTCAGTGAAGTCAAGGCTTCACAGCAGCTCATGCTCAATGCTCATAAGCGCCAGCATGCTTAGCCTTTCCTGCCCCATTGAGGACCGCAGCTCTCCTTTGACTATTTCCAACTTTGAGAAGCTCCGCTCGCCGGAGGCATTAGACACCATCATGCACAGATAGATGCGCAACCCAATCTCGACGTTTGAAAATGTCTGAGAAAGATTCAACGATGACAAAAGCCTGTACATGGTATGCTCTGCTGATTCGTTCACAGTCACTGGTTTCTGAGTGCACATAAATGCAGCAAACTGTATCAGCTCAGCCACCAGTGTGTCTTCCAAGTCATCTGGATACAAGGAAACGAGATTCTTAGCTTTGTCCTCGATCTGCTCAATGCTCAATGACGTTAGCTCCGAGAGAAATCTGAATGTTCTACAAACATTGTCATACTCCTTCATCCACTTTTCCAGTTCATCTAACAGACTGTTGATTATGGCCAGATATGTCTGAGTTTTGAACGTTTCCCTTGGGCTGAGGTCTGCTTCATTTGCAGCTCCTTCATCAGGCATTAGCTTTCGCTTATGGCCTCGATGCTGCTCAGCTTTGAATTCGCCGTTTTGAACCTTTTCGGCCGCCATCTGCTCATACACGTCAAATCTGTCCCGTGCAAATTAAACCGTGTCGACCAATGATGCCATCAAGCCAGTTGCCGTACTCAGGCTGACTGTAGGATCTTGGAGGCTAATGCTCGTACTGTTGAGACGGCCAAGGGTATTGTTCCAGGCAGTCGCCATGGTCTCAAGTTCGTCCATCCTGTGCAAAAATCCCTTGGCCTGGTTTCTTATATATGCCTTCTGCTCCTTATCTGCCACAAGCTCATCCAGCACTTCCTGATTGCTCTTCCACCCTTCTACCAGCACTCTGACAACATCTGCACATTCACACCATCGCATTCCAGGCAAACCCTTGAGCGTCAGCGTGCAGCGATTCTTTAGCTGATGTCAGCGATATGTTGAAACGTGACCTTTCCCGCGGTTCGCATAGTTTCTAATATGGCTAGCCAGCAGAGTATCATATTCCGCCAACAGCTCAATGATGCCAAGGTAGTTACCATTATGAGCGGAACCTATAATCTCATCCGCGCCCCTTATAGCAAGACCACTCTCAGCTAGGAATATCAGAACGTCGATGAGTCGCTTCACAATCTGGCACCAGTAACACTGCTCTTCCTCGACTTGTTTAGCGGCTAGGTAGTCAACACGACCGGCCTCCCTCTGTCGGCTCATAAAGGACAACATATCCTCGCGATGACCATCGCTACTTTCATGCATTTTTATTCTGGATTCACCAGCCCTCCAGTTGTCAAAACTGCCAGAAACAAACTTGGTTGCTTGAACAGCACTGCCACCGAACAACTTGCATGCAAAGCAGAACACCTTCCCTGTTGAAGGCGAGTAGCACAACCATTGTCTATAGGATTTTTCACCATTGAGCGAATGCGTACGCATGAAGGAGGTCTTCACCTGGGTATCGTCTGGCACTCTCTTCAAACTTCAATTCAGTGTGTTGGCAGTCTTTTGGACCTTTCTTGGCCCAATATTCTCGAGGGTCAGTGTTGATTTCAGCCCACTGTCCTAAATCATTGGTGAAATCCTCCAGCGTCGGCTCTAGTGCTTCAGCGATAACGTCTCCTTTCACCTCTTCTCTCTCCGCTGAACTTTCCCGCTCTTTATTCTCTCTTGCCTCAACAGGTTCATCTTGCTTGGCCTGGTCTTCAGGAGCACTCGAACTCGCAATCACATTGAGATGAAGAACGTAATCCGAAGTATGAACTAAATTTTGGAATTTTTGTCAAAATCTTTTCTTGTTTTGCTGCTTCTTTCCTTTTTTTTTTTTTGCTTTATCCCATCTACTGAGTTGAGACGCCATAGCAAGCATACGCGAAATAGTACGAAAGATATGACAGAATGACGTCACGTGAAAACCTAACAATGAAAAATTTCGCAATTCTCTTACAAAAACCAAGTAAAAAAAATGAATTTGTTGAGACATTGGGTAAAGTGACTCAGTTCAGGATCTTGAAGGTAAAAATTTGTCCACGATTTAAATTTCATAATAATTCTATAATTATTCCAGAATCCTGTCGAGGATTTTAAAAATTCTAAACATCTACTGTACAACTAACTTTCAAGGTGAAAAATTTACTACGTGGCACTTACCAAACAATAATAAAGTGGCAAGAATCCCCAAAATATTGCAAAAAAACACAGCTAAATTACTAAGTAAACTGTTTAACATAAAATTGATGGCATTAACTTGAAATCTTCGGTTAACAATAAAGACAACGATGTTATAGTTATGTCACAGCGCAAAGAACTGTAACTGTATAATAAGTAACACTGTGTCTAGGCGTCTGAAAGTCAGACTCCAAGTTTCATTCTAAAAATTATTTTGAGGTTAATATGGCAAAGGAAAACTGTTCACCTTCCGGAAAATTCTCGTCTGTTTTCATCTGGGCCTATTTCAGGAATGGGCCTAATGCTGCAGCATCAATAACACCCACCTTAATCCGGGCATGAACATTGCTGGTTTCACTACCGTCTCACAGACCTTCCGTTTCACTCTTGCTGGTACCTGTCTGTCACAAACTACTCTGAACACTCTTCTCCACCTGTTCCACTCTCTTCTTCACCTGTCTTCCATACTCCCTGTTACTCTGTACTGTTGATCCAATGTATTTAAACTACTCCACCTTTTCCAACTCTACTCCTTTAACCTCCATCTCATTCACGCATGTATTCTGTCTTGTTCCTACTGACCTTCATTCCTCTTCTCTCTAGAGCATATCTCCACTTCTCCAGGGTCTCCTCAACCTGCTCCCTACTATCGCTACAGATCACAATGTCATCAGCAAACATCATAGTCCACTCAGACTCCTGTCTAATCTTCTTTGTCAACCTGTCCATCGCCATTGCATATAAAAAAAAGGCTCAGAGCTGAATACTGATGTAATCCCATCTACACCTTAAACGCATTTGTCACTCATACCGTACAACTCATCACTATCACATTTCTCTCATACAAGTCCTGTACCATTCTTGCATACCTCTCTGCCATTCCTGACTTCCTCATACAATACCACAACTCCCCTCTAGGGGAGCTCTGCTCAATAATCATCTCCTCCCTTATTTACCTAGCTTCCACTACTTTTTCCCATAACTTCATGCTGTGGCTGATCAATTTAATACTTCTGTAGTTACTTCAGTTCGGGTCATCACCCTTATTCTGAACAATCACTATCAGTACACTTCTTCTCCACTCCTCAGGCATCCTCTCACTTTACAAGATTGCATTAAACAATCTGGTTAAAAACTCTACTGCCATTTCCCCTAAACACTGCATCCACAGGTGTATCATCTGGACGAAGTGACCTCCCATTCTTCATCTTTTTCATAGCTGTCCTTAATTCCTCCTTGCTAATCCATTGCACTTCCAGGTTCAGTATCTCCACATTATCCAACCTACTCTCTCATTCTCTTCATTCATTAAATTTTCAAACTACTTTTTCTGTCTGCTCAACACATTCTCCTTGCATGTGAGTATGTTTCCATAATTGTCCTTTATCACCCTAACCTGCTTCTCATCTTTCCTAGCTCGATCCCTCTGTCTAGCCATTCAGTACAGGCCCTTTCCTTCCTCATTAGTGTCCAGCCCTACATACAACTTACAGTATCTTCATGTACTCCTGTCAACTTTCTTAATTTCTCTAACTATCCCACTTCTTCTTCACCATCTTCTTCCTCTGTATATTCTCGTGTACTTACCCATTTCAACACCAGATTTCTTTGTCATTCTTCCTCTGTCCAGATGTTACACCAAGCACCCTTCTAGCTGTCTCCCTTACTACTTATGCTGTAGTTGCCTAGCTATCTGGTAACTCTTCACTGCCACCTAGTGCCAGTCTTACTTCTTCTATGAACCCCTCCTTACAGGGCACTTCAGCTCTCATCATTTGATCCTTGGCTCTGCCCTCACTCTCCTCCTTTTCTTGATCTTCAGTGTCATTCTACAAACCACCACTCTATGCTGTCTAACTACGCTTTCCCCTTCCACCTCTTTGCAGTCTCCAATCTCCTTAACATTGGCCCTCCATCCTGCATAGGGTATATTACATCTGTGTGCATCTTCCTCCACTTTTTTACATGGCTCTGTGTTCCTCCCTATTTTTAAAATACATACATACACCAAGGCCATGTACATCCTTTTCAAAAAACCCACTACCATCTGACCTTCTTTATTCCTTTCCTTGACTTCATACCTACACATCAACTCCTCATTCTCACTGTTCCCTTTACCAACATGTCAATTGAAATCTGCTCCAATCACCAGTCTCTCCAGAAATCTTCTTTCTTATCCATTGCACCCCAAACTTGTGGGGCATATGCACTAATAACATTCGTCATCACAACTTCAATTTCAGTTTTCATGGTCAACACTCTGTCCAACATTCTTTTCACTTGCAAAACACTCTTTACATACTATTCCTTGAAGATAACCCCTACCCAATTTCTCCTTCCATCCACACTATGGGAGAACAATTTGAACTCACCTCCAATACACCTATCCTCACTCCCCTTCCATCTGGTCTCTGGAACTCACAAAATATCAACCTTCCTTTTCTCCATTGTATCGGCTAACTCTCTTCCTTCGCCAGTCATACTGCCATCATTCAAAGTTCCTACCCTCACTTTCAGTCTCCTAACCTTCCTCCTCTCCTGCCTCCAGACACCTCTCTTCTTCTCCTTTCGCCAACAGCAGCCTAATTTCCCCCAGGACCCTGCTGGCTAACAATAGTGGTGGTGGGAGTTGTTAACCTGGGCCATTTATCTGGGCTTGGGACCGGCACAAAGAAACACTGGTTTGTGCATCCCCCATGCCTGAGTTACACTGTGAATCTCTTTCACAAATAAAATATTTGAATGTACTAACATTTCCTTAAAGGATTAGGATGTGGAGAATTGCACAAATGGACTTTTAAGTTTTTACTCCTCATTATTTTGTTTTTATTTAGCAGGTGCTTTTATTCACAACAATTAAAAAACATTGCTACTAAGTTAACAAATGACACACAGCAAAATTAAAAAAAAAAATCAAATGTAGTCCTATGGGTGGGTTTCAGCAGTCAAAGAATAACATAGAGGATTAAACGAAATTGGATTATTTTCCTAATTTACAGATACAGCAAAAATATAGGTAAGATTAACACTTATTTCTCATTACATCTTTGTTTTAGGAAATATGTGTCATTATGTGTCAAGTCAGCAGCCTCCTAAAGATGTGTGTTAGTTGATGTACAGTAGCTATATTTGTTGACACTTACAATGCTCTTTAAAATGGCAATTTTAATGCCATTATAATAATAAAAGGGAAATTAGAAATAAGGCAGTTATTTTCCATTGTGATTAACATGAAAAGAAACCAGCCATTGTTTGCTACTATGAATGCTTAATGATTTTACTATAAAACTATAACAAGTCAGCCACCTCGGGTTCAAGAGTGTTCACCTGGTTTTATATAACCTAACCTGTGGAATCATGTCAAGCACTTATCATTTAAAAAATAAGATTTTAATTTGTGTAAAGAAATTGATTTAGTACACCAAGGAAAAGGACAGATATGTAAACACGAATATTTTTTCTGTGACATAACCTCTTCTTCATAAAAGTACTTCCCATTATTGTGACTCTCTTTCATATGTATTTATACAAGTATTATGTGTGTCATATTTCTTCTTGCATTTGTATAAGTTGTGTATGTTGTTGGGATATTAATATAATTTTATAATGATTGCTTCAAGTATAAAATACTGAGTATATTAATATGTGCCTTTCTCTACTCATTTTTCACATAGGCAACCATAAATGCTCTCTTTGAGATTTTGTGCAACTGAAAACTATTTATTAAAGTTGATCAGCACGAGAGTTAAAGAAAACATACATATCTACATCAAATAGAATATGTAATTTTTTTTAATATTTGTTGCAAATTCATTTCTATCTTTATTCCATCTATTGTATGAGTTTCTAAATGCCACAACAAGTACATTCTATATTCATATTTTTAACATAGAAAACTCAGCTGCAGGTATTCTGATACTAAAAAGATTGTTGTGGTGAGACACTCTCACTGGGTTCACTTTAGTTTTCTTATATTCCTCTCTTTTGTCTAAGTATCAATCTACAGTACGTCCTAGCCAAGCCCTTTCCACAGGTTTGTTCATATACTTTACTAACCTTGCTTTTTCTTTCTTTAGTTCTTTTGTAGCTTAGTCAGTAAATGTTGCCCATTAAGCCTACCAATTGTCCTTCAGGCATTTTTACACTCTATTGAAGTGTTTGATTTCTTTTTTCCAAGAAATCTTTTAGACCTGGGGGTCACTTTCTCTACTAGTCTCCAATGTTTTGCAAACAAATTTTAAAAATGTTTTCTTCTGTAACTGTGTATAATCAAATGGTTGTGTTAAAGGTAGACAGTTGATGTATTTTCAAAGTAATGTATATCTCAGAGCTTCCTCAGACTTTGTAGTTTTTATGTACAGAAAAAAAAGCTTTTGACAGATTAGAATAGAGTTACTTATTCAGCACATTATGCAAAATGGTTTGGGCCCAATATATGTGCATTGTTCAGTCTATTTCATCCTAGCCCAGAAGCCTCAGTTGTATAAATAATGTAATTCTGGGGGATTTTATTATAGAACATTGAACCAGACACAGATTTTATTTTTTATCGTCATGAAGGTTGACACCAATCTATATAAGCAAAAACAGACTCCAAGAATTGTAAGTGAAGATCTGATTAAATATTTCTTTATGCAGATCATTTTTTTTTCTATAAATGATATGGTGCTTGAAATTACTGATCCATATTCAACACTTCCATTAATGCTAGATGTATTGTAAGATTTTTCCAAAATTCTGTGGTTTCAGGCTACTTTGAATAAGAGCTTATTATTCCCTTTAAATAGCTTTGTGTATTCATCAAAAAGCTTATGGTAATGAAAGTATTTCTTGAACACAAATGAAGTTATGGATTTGATAAATTTAAAAACTTTATATATGTATGTTACTCAGAAAGCACTGTTTGTCAGTAATTACACTGCATGTTCTGAGACAGTGTTTTCTTTCTGTAATCCATTAACAGACAATGTTCATACTATATGATATACGCTGACAGATATTTTTAATAAACAGGTGTATACCATTCACACTGCTATCTTTAGAATGCAGCAGAAAAATATGATTTGTTTTAAAGTGTATCTCAAATATAGTATACTAGATATGCAGCCTCATAACCAATGTGTTCTGGAAAGTCCACCAAGATCCTGTGAAATGGTTACAGTTGTCCTAAGAATGTCACCAGCAATGAAGAAAGATGACAAATATTACTTGATAAGGATTCAGAAGATTGTAAGTTGCTGGCAAAAATAAAGTATTTTTTACTTTAATATAATGCATTATTTCTTGTGCTTAATTAAAAGTATTGTTTTGGCAACATTTCATTGACAATTACTAATGTTTAATAGGAGATGCTATACTTTAGTACATTTAGACTTCTTCTTGGTTTTTCTCTGTACTCAAAAACATTATGCATGACTATTTATTTGAACCTTCACCAAAATTACACTCTCTTTCTCAAAATGTGGTCTTAATTCTTGCCAGTACCATTTAAAATATGCTTTTATGTATTTTTGTGTCAAATATGTTCCAGTTTAACATTAGCAGCTGTAGAGTGTAGAGTTTAAAATATCATTTGACAGAGTTTGCAAAGATTTCTTCAGCTTTTCACAAGTCAAAGCTAATAGCGGGTAGCTTAACAACTTACAAATTTTGTTTTAGAGTGTTTCTCTTGCCAGGTAAAATTTCAGTTTAATTCTGCAACCAAAGCCACAGTTTGATTTTCTCTTGTATCATTTTAGCAATTTAGGGTGAATCCAGAGCAGTGAAAAATATCTGTGTGTTACATCTACAGTATTCAAATATTTTTTTTCAATCTAGCAAAAGCTTGGCACATATAAAATATATAAAATAAGTTATATTATACGTTAACTAGGTTGATCTCCAGACATTTCAATCATTCTAACACTGATGTGAAACTACAATATATATGTAACATATAACAAGCAGAGCATATGTAACTTATTTGTTGGTTAAAGAAAGTCTGTGAATTGCTGTGATGTCTCTGTAAGCTAATAAAATAACTGATTTTTCATAGCCATTTAAATAGAAAAAAACTGGTGCTAATTTTTCTTAATTGCATTTTTCTCTTTAACACACTATTGGTCCAAATGGAATGAAATTATTACAAGTGAAAATACATACACAAAATATAAAGAGTTACCAGATCAAGAGAATGATTTCCAAGAATTAGTATCTGACTCATAAAAAATCACTTTGGTAAGACTATCAGCAACAATCACATAGTCTAAGAAGAAAATATAACAGTAATACTAGAAACAATAACAATAGTGCATATGAAAAATGTTGTTTATAACAATATAGCATAGTAATAAATTTGTCTTCAGAAAGAAACATTCATTGATTGTCTGTTAGATGGCAGTTGCAACAGAGAACCTGTATAATTATGATGAGCACAAATCAAATAAGCAGCAACACTAGCACATAAAAAACTGACTTCCAAAAACAGGTTTAAGTCATTTATAAAATGGCAAAATGAGTCAAACAGTCAATCAATGAAATGGTCTAGGAGCAAATGCTAAAAAGTGTACTGTAGACCACGGCTCCAGAACTGCGCAGGCGCCCCCTGGAGTTGGCTTCAGTACCATGGCCCCGATGTAAACCAGGGGGACTGCCCTCTCATGTCCCGGGGGAGGTACTGCTGGTGATATGTCCACTTCCCCAGTCCTCTCCTCAAAAGGGGGTGTCCTGGCCCGGGCAAAGTCCCAGGCCGTCTATCACAATATATAGAGAAACAGCAATAATTTTTCATATAGAATTATTTATAAGCATTAACTAGACAAGCATATAGTATAGACGCACTGATGAGCCATGTTCTAATTATTAGTTTAATATAATTACACTGCGAAAAAAAGAACCAGAGTAGTGTACAAGTGATTGGTGGAGATGTTTTCTGCACCGAGCAAGAACACATTCAGATAGATAACGAAACAAAATTATAAATTGTAAATTAGTTGCTTAATTTCCTAGAAATTATCGGTGTAATGTTTATTTTTGTTGTTGCCTCACAAATTTCAACTGCTGTGTTTAATGCCGTCACAGAAGGACAGTCTGAAAATTATTTTTGAAGTATTTGTGGATAAAAGTCAGAGAATTTTACTTTTTTCATTCATCAGACAAGGTTACATCTTGCCTGATGAAGGGGCCTTAGCTGCCTCGAAAGCTTGCATTTGTAATCTATTTATTTAGCCAATAAAAAGTGTAATTTCACCCTACTTTCTCCTGTATCAATCTATGGCTAACACGGTACAACATTCTGCTTTTTTCATTTATGAGTGATATTTTTCCAAACCCTGCTGGTTACACATAAATTGTACTGAGCCTTTTGGCCAATGATGCCGCCCCCAAAAATGTGCCGCCCAGGGTGGACCGCCTCCCCTAGCTATGCCACTGGGTTATATATCTCTGGATATTTACAATGCTGACTTTAATCTCATTAGCAGCCTTTTATGTAATGGTGATGGATTTACTATACCGTTGGCTTTGTTAATACAGTATATGCTGCCAAGCATATTGTGTGCTGAAGCTGTACAAAGTAGACCACCGGAGCTAAGTTGACCACCTCTTCCCCCAAAGAAGTTTGGCAGCATTTGTACCCAAAGCAAAAACTGATCACCTGCAGTTGTTATAAGGTAAAAATTATCCGTGTAAGCCACCTGAAACAGCATTGTCAGGACAGCAGCCCCTTCCTGAACATTAGCAAACTCAAAGAACTTTCAGGAAACAGGAGGCAAACATTAATACTTGTAATGGAGTTGTTATAGCGTTGTGGTTGTGGTGGTGGTGGTGGTGGGGGTCGGGGGGGGTGGGGGTTTTGTCTCAGCTTCGAAAAGTTTGGGAACCTCTGCAATAAACTATTTTTATTTAGACAAATGATATTTGTATCAATACACATTTATCCATATGCCAGAATATTTTCAGAGCAGTTTTTATTTGTTGCTGAAATTCTAGCAAGATTCCAAATCTTCAGTTGTGACTTCTGTTAAATTACTTTCAAAATATCACAGATCCTGTAAAGCTAACCAAATTGCTTTCACTGTTAAGTCTCAAATGGGCTTGAAATGAAAGGGTCACTGAAACTGCTGAGTCATAAATGAGTTGGCAATACTACACCATAAAACCTTCTGCTAGTCTCAAATTTAGAGTTGGTTTTCTGGGAGACATAAAGCCATTCTCAAATTAAGATAAAGAAATCTCTGAATAAAGCCTATATCTTACAGGGACACTTGAGTGGCATAAAGGTGGAAAAGTTAAGGGAGAATATGTTCCCATAGAAACACACAGATTTGCAGGTTAGGAAGCAGAAAACAAATTTAAGCCGTTCAGTTCATGTTAATAAAGCACTGGCAAATTAGCAGCACTATTTTGGGAGCATTATCACAGTAGGATAATACCGATTAAAATTCAGAACTGTTGCCATTCCTAAAAGATCACTATTTAATGTAAGGAAAAATATTTACTATTTTATTATTTCATGTGCTGAAGAAATTCAACTTGTTGTCTGATTTTTGCCAAATTGAAACAACGAAACAACATTGGTACTGTTCAAAATACAAGTTTAATTAGTGATCCATATTTAGTAATAAGCAGGTGACAGTATGGGAAAGAATTACATTAAATTAAATTTTGAAAAGGTGATAAATGCATAACTCAGAAAAACAAAAGTTATAATAAAAAAGGTATAAATTTGCTCCTGATAAAGTGCAATTATGTATATTGGCCAAACAAATTGTTTACACTGATTCAATCTATCCAGTTATTTTAGAGTTATGGGAAGACAATGACTCAGCTGGTACCAGCTTAGAAAAGGCTCAAGTCCATAATGGAGCATACTCCTGCACAGAAGACCAATTTAGAGTTGTCTGCTTGTTTGGATGTGGCATTAAAACTGGAGTGTATGGCAGCAAAAAAATTCACAGGGATTTAAAAATGCAAAGGCATTAACAATTAACATTTAACAGATGTTAAAACTAATTAAGAATAATGCTTTCAAAGTCCAAAGGGAGCTAGTCTGGTAAGTTCACATGAGTCCACATTCTTTTCTCTATGGAGAAAAATTAATTTTATGGGGCCATACCAAGGATCATGGTAAAGCCCATCTTGTAATGCCACTACGCCCTGGCTATTATTGTTCTTGGCGTACAGTATGAGTTAGCTAGCAAGATAAAACCTCATAGTAAATAAAGAAACCACACAATGGTCTAAAAACATTATTAGTTTACAGCTGTTCTCTGCTGAAGGTGTTGTTGTTTTTACAAGTACACTTAAGGAACTAACAGAAAGTTATTTGCTTTGGCACGATGTGTCAACAGTAATTGTATTTTATTTATTTTTTCCCTATACTAAAGAAGTGTTGTATGCTTAAGTGTGCTATGGAACTAATGCAGAGACTTGCTGCCAAAATAGGCTCAGGCTTTGTATATCACTAATTACATGTTTTTATGTACTTTAGATTTATTTTAGATTTTAAAATGTACCAACTGTGGGTTACAATATATGTCAAAAATTCTGTCCTAAATATTTCATGTCAAACTCATTGCGTAATCAGATATCAAAGTAGGCAGTGCTATGTATCTGAATATGCAAAGGTGTAAGTTACTGTGTATAGAAACAGCTAGAGTTGGCATAAAAACTGTTGACAAAATATATTAAATTAGTGAGTAGTTTTCTCTTCTATTTTTAATTTTCCATTTTTTTATTTATTTTAGTCTGTACTTGTTAAATCTTTCAATGTCTGTAGTACTAGGGTGTTTTACCGTGTTAGCCATTATGAATGTAATCTTTTTAGTTAGCCAATAAAAGGTATCATTTTGCTTGACTTCTCACTTAAATCTTTCAATAAATTTACTCGAACTTACCATTGCATGAATATTTGTTAAGAACTGATCACATCTACCCTCTAATACTGTAGGTAGTAAGATCAGTGCAGCTGAGAAGGTAAAACAAGGACCAGAACCTATTAGGCATATGAACAAATACTCTGTGTGAGTGGATCCTTTGATGGTTCCTGCTTTGAACATAATCTTGCCAGGATGGGATGGCCCCCAAGAATTAGATAAGCAAGTTAGAAGAAACAAAATTTTACATAATTACTGGAAAGCTAGGCAAGTCTAGTAATAATAATAATAATAATAATACACTGCGGTGGGCTGGCGCCCTGCCTGGGGTTTTTTTCCTGCCTTGCGCCCTGTGTTGGCTGGGATTGGCTCCAGCAGATCCCCGTGACCCTGTAGTTAGGATATAGCGGGTTGGATAATGGATGGATGGATAATAATACATTATTAGTAGTAGTATGGATTCTCTTAAAGATTCAGTAACTTTTACAGCTAGACACAGACACTTTCTCACTATTCATTTCCTGTATACTTTAGTGGAAAGTCATTTAATTTTACTGTATCTGCAAATGATTAAAAAAGAGAAAGATGCAAAAGAGATCATTTAAAGTTTCATTCCTGGTAATGATTTTTCATTTGAAATGAAGCTGGATTTTATTTGGAATTCATATGAAGAAGCTAATAGAGCCTCACTTATTGTCATATAAATCTCTTCATTCATCACAAATAACAAACTCCATATATTATTGCAATAAGGCTGAACGATTCAGTATGACATCTTATCCTCAGCAAAGCTTTTTTATATTACTTTCTATTCCAGGCATCATACTGAAAACAGCTTGCTTGTCATACCAGACAGCATTGCAAAAAATATTTATTTGGGTTGAAATATGTAATATATAGTAATTCCAGCCATTTTTCATCTGCAGAGTTTTAATAAGAGTTGGATTACTAAAGTACTGCTAGGCAGTTGAGTCATTAACATATTGAAAATGTATTTGAAGAAAGATGACTGTGTCTTCAGGATAAATTGAGATTTAGTGCACAACTGGAGAAAACCAAATATAAAAAATCCTACCTTATTCTGTCATGCCTTCAAACCATCTCAATATTTATATTATTTCACAAACTTCCACTAGCATTATGTAGACAAGAAAAAAATAATTCTATGTATTTCACCATTGGGCTCAGCCCTAGATGGGGAACCAGCCTATTTCATGGCACACTCATATACACATTAGTGCTGACTCATTTGGCAGCTGGTGAACATTAATACTGTTACAAAGTGATGTAAGGGCTGGGCTCATCCTGTTTACAGGCCCTCAAGTTACAAAGAAGTACTGATTTGTTCTGTTTCCGTCAAAATTTACACTAAAATGTCTATTAGTGGACATACCTAGTTTTGTTTCACTTAAGCAAAAAAGCAAAAAGCTTCCCTCAGTAATTTAATTTAATGTTAAAATATTTATAATAACCCTCAGTTTTGTCTTAGGCATTTTATTTTCAATTTTCTATACTATGCCTAAGGTATTTACTTAACTAGAATAGTATTGTCTTTTATAGCATGTGAGATTGACTTTTTGCCAAGAGTTGCAAGCCTGCTTCTGGTTGATGGGCTGGACCAGTTGGCCCTGCAGTGTTCTATATATCGTTGGTCATGGGCATACATGTGCAATCCAGTTTACCAAGTTAATCGCCTGTATTAAAATAATGACTGCCTGCTATTCATTACACATTTGCACTTACGGTTCGAGTTTCTCCCAGTCAAACCCATGCACAAGTGAAGAGATATGAATGCTCCAGTACCAGTTGCTCCCTTAATGTTAGCAGTAGTAATTGGAAAAAAGAAGGCTATCAGTATGGGAGTGCATTGTTCACAAGACATTGGGCTGCATCTTGCTTTTCAACCTCTGCCAAGTACAGTAATGCTTGCTCATTCCACTTTCACTATGATGGTGTGGAAAGAAAACACTCTTTGAACATGTTTCAAACGTTTTAATAAAATGACAGTTAAGCAATATAATTGTGATTTATATCATAAAACACAAATAACCAAAACTAAAGTGAATCATGGATATGTACAGTATGCTGTCTTAATGCTTAAACATCCTACAGTTTTTGATTATGTACCTAGTGGATTTGGAAAAGGTATTGTGATGGAAAGAAAACCCTACAACTAGCTGCCTTTGCCTAGGGATTGTTAAGAGTGTTACTAACCCATAGCAGCTGCTATACATCCTGAGGTAGCACGGCTGACATGCATACTTTGGATGATGGAAATTACAAGCAGTGATTACTCGTGTTCAGGTAAACGGTCAAGACGGATCAAGCTGCTCACCTGTGACAGAGTTTACTGCACCACTATGTGTGTTGACGGTTGCATACAGCAACACATCCATCAACACATGCACATGAAAGCACGAAGTGCCTGAAAATAGTGATGTAGTGTGCAGTACCTTTCCTTACCATTAATTAACAGCAGCTACATACTTTGTTTGTAAGTAAAAAATGAAAGTTGCCAGATGAAAATGATCTGAAATTCAATTGAAAAGAACAATTTTGGGGTTTTATCTGCTTGATTGTATCTGTGAAACTGCCATCACCCTAGACCCGCCTGTATTTGGTATTGTGCTCTGCACTTATCATATAACTTTTCAAAAATCACAGAGAAATAATTAGAATTCATAAAATCATTAGGAAATTAGAAAACAAATTTAAATACATCCAGTGATTAATTTAATGCATTCTTGGGGTCTTAGATATTTCACTCTGAAATGTATAATCTAATCATTTATTATCTCATCCATCATGTTTTATTATCTGGTCACTGGTAGCCAAAGCCAAAACTGGCCATGTGGTACATAAGGCTCAAACCAGTTTACAGTAACTAGTTAACTGAAGATTTGTGTTTTTGAAATGAGATAGGAAAGAATAATCCTCAGAGAAAACCCACATACATATCACCATCATCTATTTGGAACACATTAAAGTTCACTTACATGATGAATGCACTGAAATAAGAACCCAAGTCCCTGGAGCTGTGAGGCAATATATAATGCTTTTTAAAATGTGTTTTCTCACAAATAACTTGCTGTATGCTAATGGTCTAAAATGCACACTTGCCTAACTCAATGACGAAGATCAAAGTGTCGTATGATAAAGTTGAGAGCCTCATAATATGGCAGCCAAGAAGTATTCAATCAGCAGCTGCATTTTCTATAGTCAAGCATGAGTCATCTAATCTCTTGACATTTATATGGAAATAATTGGTATTCTGTCCCTGAAGTGCTGTATCACTTAAGCCTCACAGATGGACTGTCATGTTGAAAATTATTCTACACTTAGTGCTAGGTTTCATTCATCTTGTAATATGTTATGAATTGCAGTGCAAAGTGCTTAACAACTCTATAAAGGTTGATGACAAGAACAAGAAATCTAGCACTGCGTAGTATCTTTGGCAATTAGTGCGCTCTTTTATCACATTTATGGAATTTTCGTCTTTTATTCTTCCTCACATGTGTAGTGTATACAATAGTATTTTAACTTCTTATATAACATGAAAAATTGGTGGACCCTACAGCATGAGATAACAATATGTAACAAAGAAATGTCATAGCACACTGAAAATATTTGATGATTATAATAGAAATTCTTAAATGAGTACAATGCCTGCAACCAAATGCAGAACAGGAGCCTCTGTCTATCTGTATATATTTTTTGGGGTTTACTACTGAAAATTCTCAAAATACTAATGAGTGTGTAACAAATACACAAAACAATTCTCATAATTATATGCCACTTGTTAGTGTACAATATATAACAGGATGCATTCTTTGCATGCAGATTGATTATAATGTTTTCCTTACACTCAATAAGCAACATTCATTCATCCATTTATTGCAGTCACGATTAAGTGACAATAATGGCATGAAGCCATAGTTTATCACAGAAACATTGATGCACAGCAGGAATAAACTTGATGAAGTGCCAGCTCATCACAGACCCACAATAACACAGAAAGAACACACAGAGCATGAGTCAAACACAAGTCTCTGCGGCTCTCCGATAGCAACAGTTGTTTGCTAGACAGTGCAGTGCTGGCAAACAGTTGAGGAAGTGATTTTCCAAATACCTGCTTCTTACACACAAGAAATGTAATTCTTTGAAACAGAGGTATCACCCTGCCAGTTTTCTTTTCCATAAAGGAGCTCATGTAAGACTTCCTTAGCTGTCATCCCATTGACTAGGAAAGCCTTGAACAGAAAACATGAATGGGCAATTAAAAAAAAGGGCATCCCTTATTTTAATATTGACAATAAGCCCCCATCCCCAACCCGAAAATTCAGGTTGCAATATGCACACACATCCAACGGTAAAGAGGACACTGCAGGGCCAATTTGTCTAGCCCCTTCAGCTTGAAACAGGCTTACAACATCTGGCACAAAAAGCAATATTTTTCTAAATAAAATCTTGCATTGAACATATGATGGAAAGTTGGAAAAAATCCATCAGAAGATAAAGTTGAGGGAAGTTACAAGCATTTTAATAATAAGTTAAATAACTGAGGGAATCTTATTATTATGTATATTGCACAACAGTCTCCCAGAGCTGTGAGATAACAATACTAACTGCTATGTAAATATATAGCCCAAAATAAACAAGCTATATACACAAAATAAACAAGTAAGGAGCTTTAGAATGATTTAATAAATTGAACTAAGTATGTATAAAGAACTTTAAAAATATTGAGGAAATGTAGATCAATGTGGCACAGGAAGTGGGCATCATAAAGTTTAAAAGGTTGTTTGGTAAAAAAAAATGTGTTAATCTTGTATTTAATTTGGAAGAACCAATTGGTGATATGAACAAAAATAAAATCTTTTATGCCTACCAAGTTTAATCAGAAAGGGCCGATATCTAAATAGTTGTCCTGAATTTAACTTTCAGGATAAAACATGCTGATGAATAACATGAGCAGAGGTGTATTGCCTGTGGGTTTGTTTTTGCTTAGAATCTGGCCAATTTCATTGCTCGGTGAATATTGGAAATGCTGTTGCTATGTGACACACAACACCAACTTTCTTGGTGCAAAAATAACTGTCTTCAACTAAACATCATCAAAACCAAGGAAATTGTTATTGACTTTGGGTGCATCAAAGAGACTCTATGTCTTGTCTCTATTCAGGGATTGGATCTGAAGGTGGTGAACTTGGGGGTCTACATCAATGACAGTTTGGACTGGTCTTGTAACAAAGATGAACTATATAAGAAAGGGCAGAGCAGGTTTTTTTTCTTAGGAAACTGTATTCCTTTAATGTGAGTAGCGACATCCTTCACATATTTTACACCTCTCAGATGGTCAGTGCAATTTTCTAATCTGTGATGTGCTGCTGTGGTAAGTTCAATTCAGGAGAGGCCCATTGAATTAACAGGCTAATTAAAAGGGCAAGCTCAGTTATGGGATGCACTCTGAACCACCTGAAGGAAGTAGCAAAGGAGATAATAAAAAAACCAGTTATATTATAAACAATGCTATACACCCTCTCTCTGACACACCAACACTGAGGATTTTCAGCCAGTCAATTATTCACCATTTATTCCAATGGCATACATAATGCCTTACTATGACAGTGACTGTAATTGAGAAGTCAGAAGTTTTTTCTGTCTTTTTAGTTTTCTTCCTTTGTTAGTTATTCTGGTGTGTGTTCAGACTATTTTGTGTGTATATATTTATTTATCTACCTATTTATTTATTTAAGGAACTTCTGTAAAAAGCCAGATTTCTCCATGGGGACAAATAAAGTTCTATCTATCTGTCTATCTATCCATCAAATAAGTACCAAAAACCTTTATTAATGAGTTCGAGTAAAGTAAGTGGTACTGTATATGTAGAATAAAGTTTTGTATTGATCTTCTGGTTTTCTGATTTTTGATTCTTAATTTTGGAAGTCTGTATTGTTTGTTCTTTGGTTTAAGTAATAGAACTTAAGTAATAGGCCTGTGTGACCCCAGTTATTGAAAAAAGAAAACTGTCATATCTATCACCATAATTTATAATGTAAACACATTTTTGGAGATATAATATCTATAACTTATTAAATATTTAAAATGATTCATATGTTCGACTGCCAGAAAAACTGCTGCTGTATCCAAAACATCAGATGAGAAAGCCAGTGAATCCAAATTATCCCTTTACTTCCTAATATTACTACTCACATTTCTTTTATTCCACACACTTCAAGAACTCACCAAGACATGTACAAATGTCAGCATAAAATACTGATGGCCACACTGTATTCTATAAAAATAGAATGTAGGACATCCGGAAAGAAGTTCAGAATAGCAGAAAAGAATAACTCCTATATTGTGGATCGTCAAGAGAAATTAATAGAGGAGATGGAAGTGTAATGGTTAGAGGCAAGGCAATTGGCTTAATTTCCTTAAAATATGTGAGTTTGCAACACAAAGGGTAAGAAATGGAAATTATGTAAAGCTACTGCATTTATTTGCGTAACTCACATTCATCCACACATCATTGCACCTTTAAATTATTTGTTTATTTTTGGTGAACTCAATTCACAGCCAAATTGCAGTTCAAATGAGACTCGTCAGAGTAACTGTGTCCTTTCATTCTTAATTGTATTTTACAGCGTCAAACTAAAAAGTGTATTGCCTAGAAAAAAATAACTAGCTCTTAAGATCTCACACTACTGTATTTCTGAATTTTCAGAAATCATGCACTAGTTCATCAAGTCTGTTAAGATGTAGAGGTGTCAAGTAGACTAGGCTTAGGAAAACTAATGAATGTCTGTATATTTATTTTAGTGCTGTTTTTGTGTTTGTGCAATCACAATGTCATCATGTGCATCGTGTGCACAGTGGATATTGTTATGGTGCAATACAACATCATTAGTTAAAATACTGAAGTACTCTCTTATGCTTTTATCATCTCCTTGTTGGAATAATGAAACAACCACAATCGCAAATAAGAAGAAAAATGTCTGGATGTCTTCAAATTAACCCTTGATCCGTCTACTCTGGCTACAAGCCAGATATCGATTCATTATTTTAAATCAGCCTTTTTTAACACTCAGAATATCTGCTTGCTTGCAGCTTTTGAACCTATACCTGTATATAGGTTCAAATATATATAGGGAGTGCAGAATTATTAGGCAAATGAGTATTTTGTCCACATCATCCTCTTTATGCATGTTGTCTTACTCCAAGCTGTATAGGCTCGAAAGCCTACTACCAATTAAGCATATTAGGTGATGTGCATCTCTGTAATGAGAAGGGGTGTGGTCTAATGACATCAACACCCTATATCAGGTGTGCATAATTATTAGGCAACTTCCTTTCCTTTGGCAAAATGGGTCAAAAGAAGGACTTGACAGGCTCAGAAAAGTCAAAAATAGTAAGATATCTTGCAGAGGGATGCAGCACTCTTAAAATTGCAAAGCTTCTGAAGCGTGATCATCGAACAATCAAGCGTTTCATTCAAAATAGTCAACAGGGTCGCAAGAAGCGTGTGGAAAAACCAAGGCGCAAAATAACTGCCCATGAACTGAGAAAAGTCAAGCGTGCAGCTGCCAAGATGCCACTTGCCACCAGTTTGGCCATATTTCAGAGCTGCAACATCACTGGAGTGCCCAAAAGCACAAGGTGTGCAATACTCAGAGACATGGCCAAGGTAAGAAAGGCTGAAAGACGACCACCACTGAACAAGACACACAAGCTGAAACATCAAGACTGGGCCAAGAAATATCTCAAGACTGATTTTTCTAAGGTTTTATGGACTGATGAAATGAGAGTGAGTCTTGATGGGCCAGATGGATGGGCCCGTGGCTGGATTGGTAAAGGGCAGAGAGCTCCAGTCCGACTCAGACGCCAGCAAGGTGGAGGTGGAGTACTGGTTTGGGCTGGTATCATCAAAGATGAGCTTGTGGGGCCTTTTCGGGTTGAGGATGGAGTCAAGCTCAACTCCCAGTCCTACTGCCAGTTTCTGGAAGACACCTTCTTCAAGCAGTGGTACAGGAAGAAGTCTGCATCCTTCAAGAAAAACATGATTTTCATGCAGGACAATGCTCCATCACACGCGTCCAAGTACTCCACAGCGTGGCTGGCAAGAAAGGGTATAAAAGAAGAAAAACTAATGACATGGCCTCCTTGTTCACCTGATCTGAACCCCATTGAGAACCTGTGGTCCATCATCAAATGTGAGATTTACAAGGAGGGAAAACAGTACACCTCTCTGAACAGTGTCTGGGAGGCTGTGGTTGCTGCTGCACGCAATGTTGATGGTGAACAGATCAAAACACTGACAGAATCCATGGATGGCAGGCTTTTGAGTGTCCTTGCAAAGAAAGGTGGCTATATTGGTCACTGATTTGTTTTTGTTTTGTTTTTGAATGTCAGAAATGTATATTTGTGAATGTGGAGATGTTATATTGGTTTCACTGGTAAAAATAAATAATTGAAATGGGTATATATTTGTTTTTTGTTAAGTTGCCTAATAATTATGCACAGTAATAGTCACCTGCACACACAGATATCCCCCTAAAATAGCTAAAACTAAAAACAAACTAAAAACTACTTCCAAAACTATTCAGCTTTGATATTAATGAGTTTTTTGGGTTCATTGAGAACATGGTTGTTGTTCAATAATAAAATTATTCCTCAAAAATACAACTTGCCTAATATATATATATATATATCTCCATCCATTATCCAACCCGCTATATCCTAACCACAGGGTCACGGGGGTCCGCTGGAGCCAATCCCAGCCAACACAGGGCGCAAGCCAGAAAACAAACCCCGGGCAGGGCTATATATATATATATATATATATATACAGTGCATCCGGAAAGTATTCACAGCGCATCACTTTTTCCACATTTTGTTATGTTCCAGCCTGTGGTATAGCGGGTCCACAGCCCTTTCAGCAAGGGCCAGCAGTTTTAAATTGAATAAATAATCACCGCGCTCGCATCTTAGTGAGGGGACGTGGTGGCCATAGCAAGCCACGGGGCGATCTGCAGTGTGGGCGTTTCTCACGTAGTGCACAGGTGAGGGACTGCCCACATCTGTAATTGTTCCTGTGGCTAATGTGCTGCAGCTGCTATGGCCCCTCAATATAAAAGAAGCGCGAGTCGGTTAGGATTTAGAGATCAGGAAAAAACGAAAAGAGAAGGAACCGCAGGAAGCAGTGAGGAGGCAGAGCAAGTCGGTGTAAGAGAGAGAGACACAGAGTGTGTGGGCGAGCGAACGATATATATATACGATATATATATACATTGTCACAAAAAGACTCCAGACAGTCAGAAAGGTTTGGGGCAGCCACCCGTATATTATGATCCTGGCTGCAAAAGGGTTGAAATTTTATTGAGTTGTTTACAAGACAGAGTCCAAAACAGAACTGAATACTTGGAGGTAAGATGACAGTTTTAAGGGCTGATAGAGAAAATGATGTCATCTATGCTGGAGCCGAAAGTGACATCATCAGAGGTGCCAGAGCCAGAAGTGACATCATCGGAGGTGCTGGAGCCAGAAGTGATGTCATCAGAGGTGCTGGGACCTGGCGGGATTTCCCAGGAATGGTCTGTAAGGAACTGAGACAGACAGTCAGCACACTCTGCCACCTCCTGGTCTGATGTAGTATTGCACTTATTCAAGCCCTTTAGCTGTCTTCTAATCACACGTGTGTGACAATATATATATGTATAGAGGCGGACAGCCTGGGCCCTTGCTCTGCCAGGATGCCCCTTTAATGGAAGGACCGGCAGAGAGGACATTGTAAGGGCAATACCTCCCCCAAAACATGATAAGGCAACCCCGCTGGCTCACAGCAGGGCCACAGGTTTGGAGCTTAGAAGCTTAGAAGATTAACCCTGCTGGGGTCTGTGGCCACTGCCTGGGGTCACCTGGTCAGTTTCTGAGCCCTGGGTTGCAGCACTTCACACCCGGAAGTGCTGTCGGAAGATGATTTGGGAGCACCTGGAGCACTTCCGGGTGACCTATAAAAGGGGCCGCCTCACTCCATTCAACAACATCACCTGCACATCTTTGGAATGTGGGAGCACGTTGGATTACATGGGGTTTCTACACAAATAAAACTTGCAGAATTAATGGTGAATCTAATACCATTAGGATGGTGGCACTGTGGAGTGGCTAAGGATCTGTGCTGGTATCTGGAATGTTGCAAGTTAAAATCCCATTACTTCCAGAAAGAATCCTATTCTGTTGGGCACTTGAGCAGGGCCATTAACCTTAAAACTTCTCCAGGGGCTCTGTATAATGGCTGACCCTGAGTTCTCACCTCCAAAGGTCATGTGAGAAGAAAATTTCCCTCAGGGATTAACAAAGCATATCAAATCAAAAAAATCTAAATTAGGCTTATATTGTTAATGCCATTAACTTTCAGTCAATCAACTTTGAAAAATTACCCCTAATATAAGCCAGAATGTCCATGAAAAAGAAAGCAAAATCCTCCAGTTGTAGAAAAAGCTCCGTAATTTGTACATTTACAGAAAAAGTACTAAATCATCTGTCAGTCAGTCATTATCTACATCCTAACACAAGGTCATGGGGGTCTGCTGGAGCCAATCCCAGCTAACACAGGGCGCAAGGCAAGAACAAATCCTGGGCAGGGTGCCAGCCCACCGCAGTAAATCATCTGAGAATGGAAAAGAAAATCTCACCATTTAAACTTCTAAGGCAACCATTTTTATCTGTTATTATGAAACATGAAATTGTGTGCCTTTGAGCATTAAGTCCCTAATATGATGTCAAACAGTAAATTTAAAGGTGATTGGATGAAGGGACAATGACAGTCCTGAAATAAAAATGCCAATGCTTTTCCTAGGAACACAACAGGTTACCCACGACATGAAGATTGACTCACGTGACACTGACAATGATTTAAATGCAGTCTCCTGGACTTGTGAAGCAGCAGCATTAACAAGTGTGTGTCACCATGATATACTAAATAAGATAAATATGGAATAAAAAGATTTAAATACTGCATTAAAGAAATGAAAAGTAAAATGAAAAAGATTAAAGCAGCATTTGTTACCTGCAGTGCAAGTTTATTGTGTGCATAGTACAATGAAATTTTTACTTCTATACCTCACATGGACTAGTAATGTTAGTACAATATCAACAACAGATACAAAGATAGTTAATGGATCATCACAAATTTATTGTGCACGATATTAACAACAACAAAAAGACAATAAAAACTACATCACAAATAAATGCAACATGCATATATTATATGCAAGAAACAATTTTGCATTTTCAGTATGAGTGGCTGCTGAGTAATTAAAGATGTGTGGATAAAAGCTGTCCCTAAATCTTGTGGTGTAAGTGCTAATGGTCCCAGAAAGGACAAGAGAGGAAAGGGACTGCATAGGGTAACATAGGTTTTTAATAATTGATAAAATGAACCGTCCACTATTTTAATGATCCTATAGTAGTAATAAGAGTAGTACAGTCACATGTATATAATTGCAGTCACATTTTGTATTCAACTACATCCACAAAACTAATTATGGGAAGATAAAAATGTTTCTGTGAAGAATGTTCAACAATTTTATGGGGTAGCACATCACATCACTAAGTTCAAATATAAGTCAGACAGATCTAACTGCAATAGAGCTAAATGAACAGTGGCACAGAAAGCAAAATAAATCAAACACAAAAGAGCAATATAAACTGATGTTATGCTAAAAAACTTATGAGACAATCATAGTGATCAGTGTAGGGTAATGGGGTTGTACATTTGCTTTGTATTTTTTTAACCTATCGTGTTTGTGTAATACATTTGCAACAGTTATTCCTCAGTACTTTTGTTAAATGAAGAAGTCATTAATTGAAAACATTGTAAATAATTTACAATGGACTTTTTGTAATAACTTATGTAGGAGTAGGCATGCTCTTTTATGTACTGCACTAAAGAGTTGAATGTTCTCCTGTAGGAGAAGACTTGGGGCCAAAATGAGATTCAGTATTGAATTAGCAAGCTCTTGTCATATTATGTTTGTCTGTTTTATTTTCTAGAAACAAAAACAACTAAATAAAAATGTTATGCTTTTTTTTCTTTTCTTGTAAGCTACTTTTTAAAGAGCTTTTGATTCAGCAACCAAATTACATAAATTGATTTTTTTTTTAGATATATTGACTGACAAAATGTCATTTTATCAGTATTATGATTTATAGGGTATTATAACATGCTGCCACAACCACTTGAGCAGTGGGGAGAGAGACAGGCAGACAAAATTATAAGAACATTACCAAATTGTTATATGATACCAGTGCAATCTTTTTAACTGCTGCATCCTTTCACTAAATTGACAGTATTTCCCTGTGAAAACATTGCTTAGATGTAATAAATTTAACAAATAATACGAAATATATGCAAATAGTTATTTAAAAAATGTGTGTGTAAAATATATTTATTATTTTTCAATATTATATAATATTTTGCAAAGTAAAAGTATGGATCCTTATAGATTCGTTTGACATTCTTGAGACTTTTTCAAAAAATACACAGTATTTTGAGAATTTTAGATTAGGCAAAAACCCAGAACTGAACAGGTTTCTTACTTTGTATGAACCATATCTTGTTGTCTGAAAGATTTCTATCAATCTTTTGAATATTCTTTTGAAAATTCTGTTATGTGCAGATGTGTAATTTAAACATACATATTCATATAAGCATCAGCCAACATAAATTAGAGCTTGATTTTTTTTTTTTTTTTGATTCTTTAGGATTTTTCTTCATTATGAGGAATAGAAAGTTTGGTTCCTTCTTCAACTGTTTTTGAGATTTTAATGACTGTGTGGACAAACTCACAAATGTAATATTGTTTTATAAAAGGAATTTTGATTCTAATTGCAGTCTGTCATCATAGAAGAAACTAAGCACATTATGAACAGGTTATTTTTGCAAAACTGAGGAACCAGATAAAGGCTGACTAATTTGAAAATTCTAAAACAGTGACCACTGACTTTTGACAGATCAACCATCTGTGCAGCCACAGCACAAAAAAAAGCCACCTAGGATAGAGATGGGCCAGTTAGACAGATTTGTAGGGAAGCAATATGCAGGTAAAGGTAAAGGTGAAGTCAGGGTGAGCTATACTACTGTATACAGACAAGCTTGGTGGTCACTTATTGCAGCAAAGTTTAGGAGGGGGCTGTGGCATTTTATCAACTATCATAAATGTTGCTATAAAAAAATCTATGCGTCAACAACCCACTGTTCATCTGAATATCTGTGTAATGTAGTGCTCAAAAAGGTGGCAGCTCTTACATACAATACATGTAAAACAACTGTCTTCAGTACTCTGTGGTTTAGATGCTACATTTTCACCATCACCTTCAGTGGCTACTCTGACAAACAGGCACATGGGAGATATAACTACTTTGAGAATGATTGAAGAGGAATAAAAAAGTAACCTGAAAGCTACTCAACCAGCTTTGCAGGAGTAGACCCCCATCTTTAAGAATCACATTCAGCACCAAGCAAATAGGATCAGCACAACTGTATATGAAACAGCATTTGACCAGAAAGCAAAAAACACAAGAATGCAAACCTTATTTCCAAGAATAAAACTTGAGTGGCAAAAGTGAGGCCTAACCCTTGTAAATGAAACCCCATGTTTTACTACCTGGAGGCTCCCAAGACAAAATACTAAAAAGAAGCCTTGCTTCCTAATTCTAGCCCCTGCAGTATTTTAAGGCCTAACCAACAAAATAGTCCTTTCCCTAAACCAGAAGACACATGAACAGGAAAGTCCAGACAGAATAATCCTAAAAATCTTCAAGAAATATTTAACAGGAACACAGGAAAATCAAAATATATGATTTAATAAAAATAAAAAAAATGACTTTCATATTTTTAAAAGATTATTATAGAGAAAAATATTTTCGACAGTAAAACAATACAGAAGAAATGAGAAAACAAGGGTGTGCTTAAAAGGCAACCCTGAAAAAGAAAAAAAGTCCATATCCCAAATTCATAAACTACAAGACAATAGCAAAAGATCAAGACAAACAAAACAATGCATTTTTTACAAATGCAGACTTCAAAAACAAATATTACCATCCCAAAGTACAAAAAACACAAGTTCTGTTCCAAATACGATTAGTACGAAGGTTTTTGGTGCATGTTCATGACAAGAACCAAGTAGAAATCCAATGCTTTTAGACCAATTAATTTTAGGTGAAGAAATGCTTTCAAAAATTTTCATTCATGAAACTAACACTCTAACATCATGTTCTGATTTAACAAGAAGGGAAATCTTCACCCTGCAGTTTATTATTTGATAAAGGAATGGCTTGACTAACAAAGAATATGGCATCCCTATTAAGACACACTCCCCTGTAATCCCCATCTTGACCAGGACAGGGACACTCAAAGTGCCATTAATCTTTAAAGTTTCAAAAACTTTACTATACAGTAATTTGATTGTTTTGATAAAATTATCCCTAAGTCCAAAGCATTTGAAAGTATTAAACAAACTTTTTTGATTTACTTCGTCAAATGCTTTTTTCCTGATCAATAGATAAAATCCCCAGAGCAATGCTATAAATTCTTGACGCTGAAATCACATTTCGCATGAAGATGTTGTCATAAACTAACTGGTTAGGTATACCAAAGCCCTGGAGAAAATCCATACAGAAAAGACTCATGAGATGCTAGTTCTTTATTTGACCTAGATCTCCTTTTTTTGGAAGTAGAGTTATCACTGCTCTTATGTAGTTCAAAGCTAATTCACTATCTTTCAAGCCTTCTAAAAACACCACACCAGCACCCAGTGAAAGCTAAAGCTGTCTATAGAACTCAGTGGAAAGGCCGCCAATCCAAGGAGCCTTTCCTTTGTTTAAATCAAAAAGCAAATCTGACATTTCCTGAAAGGTTAGCTCAGAGTCTAATTGTAGCTTAAAGTCATTTGGAATTCTAGGAAGACCATCAAGAAAATCAACTATTGCCAATTTATCAATAGAATCGTCCTAAAGTAGATTTGTACAAAAAGAAATAGCAAAGTCCCTGATGTCTTCAGTAGTGCACAATTCTGTATCATCAGCATCATTTAGCATGTGGATTAATTTGCTTTGTGCTTCTCTGTTCTCCAAACTAAAAAAAAAAAATTTTTAGGTGCATTCAAGTTATTTGTATTCTGAAAACATGACCTTATTAGGACACCTTGTGCACACAAATCTAAAAATTCAGCATGGGAACGGTTTTTGGATGTTAAAAATGAACATATCTTATCATCAAATCCATTTTGCAAAGAATCCTATAGTTTAAAAATGTCTTCTTCCAGGCTTTCATGTTTAGTAAGAACTTTCTAGTGGCTTCCTGTGTACATTGTTGGCATAAAGCCATTATCTGAGCTTTATAAATGTCCCACCACTGTTTAAGTGGACTAAATTTAGGTTTGGTAACAGTCCACTGCTACCAAAAATATTCAAAACAATTAATAAAATGAGTGTCTTCTAATAGTGAAATGTTGAACTGCCAGATAGACTTAAAAGAAAGTTTTTGAGGGATGCTGACTTTCAACAACACTAAAGAATGGACAGGAAAACAAAATAGAGATATAAGCTGCCATAATTGTGTTTAGATTGTGACTAGGACAATAAAACCAAACTAATTGATCAATAGAAATATCTCCACGCTATCCCTTCACCCAGGTGTACTGTCCAACTGATGGGAACTTATTATGATAAACATCCACAAAATTGGCCTGTTGAAACACTTGAACAGAGGCACACCATTATGATCTAAAACATAAAGTAATTGTATGCACAATTACATTAAAATCACCAGCAAAACCAACCGTTAACAAAAGAATCCACCATCCTTCATAATGACTCAAAAAAAAACAAATCCTTCCCTTTCTGTTTGCAGGAGCATAGATGTTTATAAACACCAGATCCTGATCTCCATCTTTGACCTGAACCACTAGCTAGCACCCAGCCACCAACTCACTAAGGTTAGTGACCTGTAATTGCACAGACTTTGAAAATAATATGCCACCCCCCTAGCCCAAGACTTGAGTCATGGCTAAGAAATGTCAGAACCCCATTCTCGTAACCAGTCCTTTTGATTCTGAAGATTGGAATTGGTCTCCTGAAGCAGGCTGACATTCAAAGCTTTCTGTTCTAAAAATGTAAACACCTTAGCGAGTTTTGCTCCCCTTTTACATCCACTCCTGATGTGTAAAGACTTCATGGAAAAGATGGCAGTGGGAGTATACAGTAAAATAAACCACATCAACCAGATGAGCCAACTAAAGAAATGATCCATTATTTTGGGATAAGTGACTTGTGTACTTTGCTGATGACATTTTTTAATCTAGTAGTCTCTTCATACACTATACCTAACTGACTAAAACTAGCTGCAGTTATAGTATGCTTTTTGGAATTGGAGATGTGGAACAAAGTTGAATACTAACTTTGACCACTTTGTGAGCAGGTTTAATGGACTTAGTATGGTAGGTAATGTTACAAAATAAATTCCAAATGCATCAGACACACTATTATGGTAAAGTTGCCATTAAAAATATTGAAACCATATTTTATATTTAAATTTGGATTGATGCACATTGAGATACTGAATCAAATGTCACAGGAAAAGAGAAGCAATGTATGGAAAGATTTATACTGCATAATATAAGAAAGAGAAAAATATGGATCAGCATACAATTATCCATTATTAATCTTCAGTAAAAAGATGCAGATTCAGTTTCTCTAAATAAGAAAAATGATTCAGATTCAGTTTCCCTAAGTAAGAAAGCGGAGGGCAACCATTTCAGACAGCATGCATAAAAAGATGCTGCTAGTTTCCTCCATACTGTATTCCTTTGGAATATCGTGGAAGTATCCTTGCAATTGAAGAGATGAGTCCCAAAACCTGCTAAGTACATTTTTTGGCGAACTTTAGGTGAAGCATGGTTGTGACTCATCAAAGGGTCGGCTATGTGCTTGGTATTGAAGTGGGCTTCAAAACCTGCTAAGCACCAAAATATAGTGCTATAAATTTTGATGTGAGTTCCAAAACCTGTTAAATACATAACCAGCTTAGTTCCAAAAGCTGCTAAGTACACCAGCCAATCATCTCAGCCAGGAGGTGAAAACAATGACTGTTGCTTTTGATATTCAGCAAAATCTGCCATTGCCAAACACATCAATTTCAGAAGCGTTCTATGCCCGACAAGTATGGGCAAATAATATGGTTTTTGTTATTCATTCTATGGATGGAAGGCGACTTGCACAAGACAAGGAACACGTTTTTATTTACACCTGGTGTGAAAACCAGGCAGGGAAAAGCTCAAATAAATGCACCAGTACTATCTTGGACTTCTTATCAAAAGAAGTCCCAGAGGATGTGTAGCTGTTATGGTTATTTTCAGATAACTGTGCTGCACAGAACAAAAATATCAACTTGCTGGCAGCACTGCAGCATTTTGTTTGTAGTCGCCCAAACATTATCATTCAGCAGTACTATCCTGTACAAGGACATTTGTACATGCCTCCGGACAGAGTTTTTGGGCGTATTGAACAAAGGCTTCTCCAATACGAAACTATTCTTCTTCCTGATGAATACCATAACGTGGTATCGGAATATGCCACACTCAGAGTTTTAGGAAGAGACTGTCAGGTGCTTAACTACAAGTCTGCAACTGCAAAAGTCTGCAAAAAAAAGCTCCCATTTCACTTGGCAAAAGTTCGAGTGGCGGAAATAACAAGAAGCAACATAAACATAAAGACCACGTATTCGGGCAACTTTTGCAGTCACACTATTGTGAAACATGGCAGCAAAATAAAAAACTTGTCAGCTGACCCACTTCCACTGAATTGTTGCGTTAATCCAGCAAAAGCAAAGGATGTCGAAATGTTGCTTAGCAAAATGGGAGTCAATATGGACAATCCGCAATCAGAAAAAATGAAAGAATTCTAGCTCCCAATCATTGGAACAGCCAACAAAAACACTAAACCAATGGCAGACAGTGATACTAAAATATATGATGAAGACGATGTAGAATATTGACATTCTAGAGATTGCTTATAACTTTTTTAATTTACTACTTAAACAATGCTTAACAGGAATTCATGAATTTTAGCATTACTTTTTAGCTAAATAGTTTAGAGACTAAAAGCTCTGTATTTCATTTGTTATATAATAAAAATATTTCAAGATCCAGAGCACTTTTGATGAAAGTTTCTACTTATAGGTTTATGGAATAGCATTGATTTAGCGTCAAAACCTGCTAAGTACGTTTTTTTCCTAATTTTTACAAAAATGTAAAATATTCAGATTTCTGAGATGTCCAGCAATTGACCTTCAGTAATGTAACAACCAACATTCAGACAAAATATAATTTCAAATACTTAAAAAATTATATTTCTCCTTTGCACAAAAAGTTGTCTCCTGTACTTAGCTGATTTTGCAACTCAGCTCTTCAATTGCTCTCCAGATCTGATATGTGATCTCTCACACTTTGTTTGTGCTCTACTGTGAAGTTTGTGCTGTGATGAGGAATTCTTTTTGAATATTGTTAAGACTTTGACTATGTTTTACACACTTTGGTGATTGCTGGATTAATTTTATTGTTAGAAAAAGCTGGGAGCATAATGAATGACAAGAATTAACTCTTCTGTATTATCTATGTAATTCTGTGTAACTGAGAAGATGCATTATAGTGTGCAGATTAAGACCCCCACAGGCTCCAGGGTTTAACATGCATATAGTTACACTCTATGAACATTACATATACAAATAAAATGATCTTCTTTCAAGACGTAAGTCAGTGGTCACTCATACATTAGATCAAGGGGCAGCAGTATAATGTGTTAGTATTATGAGAAAAAGCATGAAGTCAGAATCAGAATCAGTTTTATTCGCCAGTACTTAATGTACAGGAATTTGATTTGGTAGATTTGGAGCTGCTTATAACAGAACACATTATCACGTACAAATAACATAAATAGCATATGTTAAAAAGGAAACCTTCATACAAGTTTGCAAAATAGTACAACTATAACGGAGATGTGCAAATGATGATCTGCAAGTGAAAGTCAGAGTGTGTAGTGTGTAGGCACATGCACAAGCATACATTGTAAAATGAATAGACATTGACACCAAAAAGAGTTTTGGGGCAACCACCTGTATACCTGAGTAAGGTTGCAATAATGCAGAAGTGTACAGGTTGAGTCCAACAACAGAACTGAATATAAGTAGAGGATGATTGGCTTTTAAAACAGGTGTGATGTCATCGGCAGCCAGAACAGAAAGTGGCGTTCTTGGGGCCAGAACCAGAAGTGATCATCTTGGGGCCAGAACCAGAAGTGAGAACATCGGCCAAGAACCGGACATGATGCTGTCAGAATCAGGCAGAATTTCTTGTGTCTGGTCTGCACAGGTAAAAGAAAGAGGTTTACTGCACCCTGCCACCCCCTGGTCTAGTGTGGAATTACTTTCTTTTGGTCCTTCTAGCTGCTTCCCATGTGCACATGTGTGACAACATGTACACATACTATATATACACACACACACACACATACATTCATACAATATTTGACAGAATGCATGAATATACAAAGAAGTCAGGCTAGGTTACTGGTCTGAGAGGGCTATGGCCCTGGGAAAGAAACTATTGAGGTGTCTGTTAGTTTTAGCTTTAATTTACCTGAAGCATTTACCAGAGCGGAGTTTATGGAATAAGTGATGAGCAGGGTGAGATGAATAAGTGGTGATCCTTTTGACATGGTTAATGACATGAGATGTATACAGGTCTGCAACAGATGGAAGGGTAGTGCCAATTATGTTCTCAGCAGACCTCACAACACACTGTAATTTATTTTTGGAGTGTGCCATTGGCCGTTGCTGAACCAAACCAGACAACAATGGAGAATGTAATTACACTCTCAATTATTGCTTTGTAAAACTGAACTATGATTGGCTGGGAAATATTTAATTTGTTTAGTTTGCATATGAAGTACAATCACTGCTGTGCCCTTTAAGTGATGTAGGTGGTGTTAAGGTCCCAGCCGAGAGTGTTTGAAATAGTTGTGCCCAAAAGTTTGAAGTATTCCACGATATTGAGTGCAGAATCATTAATTTCTAGTGGGAGAGGTTGTAACTGTTGTTTGTGAAAGTCAATGACCATTTCCACTGTCTTGGTGGTATTGAGCACTAGGTTGTTGGAAGCACACCAAGACAAAAGACAAGACACCATAGATTTATTTGCTCAACATGAAAACTGAAGAGGGTCAAGAACAGTAGCAGTGACAGACTTCAGATGAGTTAGAACAAGTCGTTGATATATTTTCATTAGAACTGAAGTAAAACCAATGTCTGTAATCACTGAGACAATTTATTTTATCATTTTTGGGAACAGGAACAATAATAGAAGATTTAAAGCAATTATGTACAGTATACTGTGCTTGAGACTGGTTAAAGATGTCTGTGAAGAGGGAAGTGAGCTGCCTAGCAGAGTGTTTGACTGTTGCAGGTGAGACAGAATCAGGACCAGCTAACTTTCTGCAGTTCTGTGTTGAAAGCAGCTTCCAGACATCATATTCTTTAATAGAAAGAAAAGTGGCTGGTGCTAAAACCAATTCAGAGCTAGAAGAGCAGAGCAATTGCAGATATTCAGCACCTTGTTGTTCATATCTGCCATAGAACTTGTTAATTTTGTCAGGGAGGGATGAATCTGAGTAAGCGTTGGGAGATGTGTTTTTGTAACTAGTAATAGACTGAAGGCTTCTCCATACAGATAAGCTACTATTTATTGAGAACTAAAGCTTCAGTTTATTTTTGTGTTTCCATTTAGCATATCTGATTGCACTGCTTGACCTATTTCTGACCAGTCTGTATGCATCCTTAGCATCAGTTTTATGTGCTTTTTCTTTCACCTGACGGAGATTCCTTAATTCTTGGGTGAATCACGGCTTTCAATTGTTACTAAACACAATTGATTTGCTGGGAATGCAAACCTCTTCACAGAAGCTAATATAAGAAGTAACAGTGTCAGTCAACTAGTGAATGTTTTCACAAGCATTTTTGAAAACGTCCCAATCTGTATAGGCTAGACCAGTTGTAGCGCACTCCAGGCCTCGAGTGCTGCAGTGGCTACAGGTTTTCATTCTTACCATGTTCTTAAATAGTGACCAGTTTTTGCTGCTGATTACTTCTTTTAATTAACTTGACTCAAGCACCATAGTTGTTTCTTTTTCTTTAATTAGCAGCCAAGCAATAATCCATCCATCCATACAGTAATGAGAAACAAAACAAGCCACCACATGACCAGCTCCCCTGTGCCCATTACACGATATCTGAAATTGAAGAGAGGTGATGGTCTTGGTAAGATTGATCTCTCAGGTCACCAAAACATTTTGACGGTGCTCTTAGAAAGAACAGAAAAGCAACAGTTTTCGAAATGTGTGCTGTGGCAGAATGAGAGCAGCAACAAGCCACGGAATTAAATAATGGGTTTAATTAACAGCAAGAATCGGCTTCTCATTAAGAAAGTGATTGAAGTAAAATTGGTTGGAGTTTGAAGCCCCAGTTTACCTGGTCATCTGTTAGCTCGTTTCACATCTCATTTCTGCTTGGCTGTCATTTAATGAAGAAAGAAATCAATTCAGTGGGCTGAACTCTTCTAACAGGGCTATTAAAGTAATGGGGAAAAAGTTAATTAGCAGTGAAAACTGGTCACTGATTAGGAAAAGGGTTAGAATGAAAACCTGTAGCCACTGCGGCACTTCAGGCCTGGAGTTCACCACCACTGGGCTACACAATCTTGTAATGATTCAACTGACTCATCATTCCATGAACGAATAAATCTCTTTACTGGTTTAGTTAAAATTCTGTTGTACCTACAGTTCAATAATATTGCCTAACACTCAATGCAGTAGCACACAAAATATAAATAAATGTGATATTATAATTGCTATAGGCTCTCTTAATAGTATGACAAAGAAAATCAATAACACATATTTACCTTCAGTAAGATAAAATAATACCTCTTGGCTTTGGTGATGAGTGATGATTTGGTGGGGTCTTTATTTGGTACAACACGTGCATTACATTTTTCTTCACACCCAGGTCACACAATTAGTAGATCATCATCCATACATGAGTTGCAGGAAAACAATTATGCTTCCTGTACGTTTCTACTAATATTTACCTCTTACTTATATACTTTCTATAGACCTCATGGCTTTGTCAGATGTACAACATGAATAACATTAACAGTAAAAACAGTCACACTCATTCTGATCTAATTTAGCTTAATTAAATGCAATTATATTTATTAAGTTTACATGAGGATGAACTTTTACTCTGTGCTCTGTCCATTTAAATTGAGAAATGTGCAGCCGTAAGTCGTTAATTAAGAGTGGGTGAGAAGTTAATTGCCGGCTAGTGATTGCTGGCTAATTGCTGTTAACAGGCAATCAGATGGTCAAATGAGCAAACCAAGGCGTAACTTGGTATTGATCTCGTTTTGCTGTTCACTGCAACAGCACTTAGATTTGAACATCGTCTCCTCTTAGTACTGTAGTATGCAGCGTGGTCTTTTTCTGCAGCTAGTGTGGTACTATCTCACATACACTGTAACAGATCTCAGAAGACCTTTGAACATAAAAGAAATTATTTTAAAGGAGTCAAAATTGATATACTAATACCACTGCAAAGAAGCTGCGGCAGCAGGAGGTCTAACTAGCCCGAGCCCTCAGAAAACTGCAGTCTAACTGAAACAAAATTTTAGCACCAGAGGGTTGCATTCTAATTAGATGTTCTGTGCTTTTACTAGCAATAGGTACAACAGCATAAATAACACAGGATGGGGGTAACTAACTAAACTAAAAAAAGAAAACTAATTAACAAATAAAAAACAATAGTAATTGGATCATTTTCAGAGGCAGTAATAACTGTCACTGCATCACTTGCACCCATTAAAATTCTTTATGCCTTAAAGCAGTACTTTTCAAGTTCAGTGATGGCAGCCCCCTGTGACAGCAGGTTTATATCCCAGCCAATTTCATCTCTTAATGTACTCCTACCTTAATTAAGCACGCCATTATTCCTATTTTTATGTTTTTTTGTGTCTATAGATATTACAAACTGGTTACACTGTATTTTACTGAATGAAACAAGAATTCTCATCTGTGTTAAATGGGTATAAATGCATTGTTGTTCCTTTTAATTTTGTACATTTTCCTGTTATTTAGGCAATTATCCTCAAATAAGCACACAAGTGGCTGTTGCTGTAGTAGCTGCTCCTTTCAGAGTTATTGAATTGTTTTCACTGTTGTCTGCTCTGCTCATCATTATTTTGAAAGTAAACTCCACAGATAAAGTGGACAAAATCGAAAATAATGACAAAATAAACATTTAAAGATCCAGAAAAAAAGTAAGTCTTAAATCACTATAAATGTAAATATGACATGACTGCACTTTTCTAAATGCAAAGTAAAATTATAAACTAGGTAGCTAATTAAAGATTAATTAAAGGAAAAATAAATCTCACTGATTGAGAAACTGGTTGAATCAAAAACCTGTAGCCACAGGGGGCCCCAGGGCCAAACTTGAGAAACCACTGTCTTAAAGGGTTGGTTATCCAACAAAGTTCTTCAGTTTCCTGCATTATCAGGCAGACAGCACATTTCCATTCCCTGTGTACACTCTAGCAGCCTGGAAGTTTAACCATTTCTAGTATTTTCTTCCAGTTATGGTGGTGTCCTTTCCTGTAGTTCTACTGTAGCATGCTGATGATGATATAAAATATAGTACTCCCTGGCAGTGCCCTTGTTGTTGCACAATGACCCCTAACAATATCTTGTAATATCTTTGGGCAATTCTGATACTGAACAGGCTCTTCTTTTCCTTCCTCTAAAAAAATTGCCATGATGAATGACCTCTTTCCCAGCTCAGCAGGCCCAAAGATTAGATGTGTGATGTTTGGTATTATGTTTATATAACATGGTATGCATGATTTCACTTGACAAAGCTGCATGCTTTCCTTGGTAAGCTCATAAAACATAATAAAAAGGACAAACAACATAAGAAGTAAAAATGGGGAAAAGCGATTTTCAAAAATCAAAATGCAGAGACATACATCTAACTGCAGCAGCCTTTACTGAACATGTTGCTGAACAGTTTAGAGATCCCTGGGTTTCTTACAAACAAAAACATACAGGTTTCTTGCAGTGACTTAAAGAAGATTTCCCCAGAGAGCAACAATGTCAGTGCACCAGATATACAACCTGACCCCGTTTTCTACTAGTTTTAGAAATATTGGAGTTCAGTTTCAAAGTCTCCATCTATTTCCAGAGTTTGCCTTTGGGTTCACATGTTCTAGGCCCTTCAGGCAGCAGCATTGTGTCAGGAACTTGATAATTGGGTGGCAAGAGTTTTTTTAGCAATAACTTTAAAGAGGGAACTTTCTCTCCAATTTTGCAACACCACGGGGCATCTAAAGCTGGCATCACACTACAAGAATTTTCACATTACATGATCTTAAGAAATGCACAGTGAGTTGCATCAAATATCTGTTATCGTTAGTTGTGTTTTGTGGCACATTCAGTAATTAGGTTATAATGCTGTTTATAGCTCCTAGAACTCTCTGCAGCTGTCTATGACAAATTGATTTTACAAGTGGACTTGAAGGTAACTAAAAGTAGAAAAAGAGAGAGTTTTAAACTGTACAAACAGAGGATAGGCTCATTAAACATTGGACTCAGCAAAATGTCGGAGTCATGTTTTACATAGTGCTCATCCTCTTAGTCTGGTATTCTCCACTTTGAATGACTACCAAAGTGTGATCCTGCAGTGTAGTATGAGTTTTAAAATCAAGATGAAATGATCAGTCATCACAGAGCAGCGCTTTAGATTCTGGGTGCAAATCTGCTCATCCCCACAAGCTTTTGGACAATTCAGGAGGTCACAATGATGTCATCAATACACAGCACTGATCGACACTGACACAAGGAGAGGGATCAAACAAAACTATCAAAATAATAATCATTCCTACTTTCAGACAAATAAAAAGGTAATTTATACTGAATATGTTAATGCAAATGATGAATGGAATTCTGAAAGTAATTTGCCAACAAGAAAAAATGACATTATATTGGTAAATTATTACTCTAAAGAAATATTAACAAGAAATTCTGCTTTTTATTTTTTAGTAAAGATCAATAACATACAGACAGCTCACTGAATTCTATGCAATTGCCCCAAGTTTCTATATGACTGGAGGGCTTTTTGAAGTTATTATACTTTTCATTACAGACATTATTTGATTTTGTGGTCCATTACCCCTTTATTCATATTCAATATTTTCATTATAAAGTGCCTTGCAAAATTACTTGAGATTCAATTTTCATATTTTGTTTTCTTTTAAAACATTTTCAATTAAGAAGTCTTACATTTCAAATACAGCTAATGGAATATATTAACAAGTGAAAAAGTGTTTGTTTTAATTAAATAATAAAAATGCATAAACAGTAAATAAGCGGAACAAGCCTAGTCATATGACCATTATTACTTGGTATAAGTATACACTATAAATATAATTTAATGAAAAAACTAGACTTTGTTAAGATCACTAGTCATTCAAGCAAGGAAATGAATAAAAGGAACAAAATGAAGACTATGGGGCTTTTCATAAGAATTCTAGGGCTTTTCATAAGAATTCTTGGATCGAGCCACATATAGGAAGCATATATTTTTATATTTTTGCTTTCCCTACTCCATTAGCATAAATGATAACATTGAGTAGTAAAAAGTAAATGAAACCAATTATATATTAAAGAAAAAAAAATTCAGCTAGGCATCAGCAAGGTGAGCCATAATGCAACTCTTCACTTCTACAGTTGACCAAAGTGGTGGATGGAGTTTACTACATCTGTGTTATCTGTAATCACAGATGATCAGCAGCAATGACTTTAATTTGCTAAACCCCTTGCAGTTTCCTTCCTTTAAAAATATAAAATCATAATACAGCAGAAATAGCTTAATTGTGTAACACAAAAATACTTTAGAAAATGGTTGTTCTATTTTTTTTAACAAAAAAAGGTGTTTAAAATAAATACATATAATTCTCTCTATATATTTTTTTCTGTATATTTTTACCAACTACTACATTAAGTAGGATCTAGTCTTTGTATGGGATCTATATGTAAAAGTTTAACAATCTTGTGTTTCCTCAAATAGCATTTATATTCTGTATGTTGTATTATTCAAGCCATTGGTAAATGAAAAGTGTTTTTCTTCCCTATATTGATACTGTGCTCACGGATACTTGATTCATTGTTACATTTTACCTGGCACAAAACAATTTTTGATACTGAATAATAGGCAATGGGAATATGCTTGCTATTCATTTGATTAATAAGGAGATCATCTTTCTTGGAAGTTTTTTTTATATTAAGTTTTATTTTAAGTATAGTACTTTCTTTTTAGAAGAGCAGAGTGTGAACTGCTAGATTAACTGCTTTATCATGTGGTACATGATGGCTTGCTCAAATTCAATTTGTCATGCTGTGCTTAAAATCTTTCTCTTTAAATGAGCTTTCATTGAGTTTGTTTAAGTTATATAATTCTGTCTAGTGTACTGCTAGACTAGTGAAACATATAAAAATAACCCAGACTGTCCTAATCTATTATATGAATATGCTAACGTCTTGAGATTTTACATAATAAAGCCAATATCAACATGGCCCATGTAACGGTAAAATATTTTAAACAGATATAATGCATAACTTAATAGGTCCCCACACATGAAAAGCTGGGTATTTGAAGTAGAATTGTAAAATATAGTATTGCACAAGGTCATGCACAAGCAGCAAGGGCTTCTTTCAGGTCTTATAAAATGTAATCTTACTGTGAATAATTATTGAATTTATTAAGAAATTTACAAACGAGAAACCTGCAGTAGGGTTTCATTTAAACTATTTCTTTGAAAAGATGAAGCAATCGTTTTAGATTTCATCTTGGTATAATGCCATTTTTACCAACTGTTGTTTGAAGTTTATATGATTTTTTTTTAATTGGTTAGGTTTATCTCCCTATAGCTGTTTAGACACACCGACATATTTTTTCTGTTTTGTAAGAACTGTATAATATGCATGTCTGGTGTAATAAAACATAATTTTGAAAGGAGGGATGTAAATAAATGAAAACCAGAAATTGCAAATTAGAAAGAAAACAAATCATTTTTGCTGCATTGAAAATCAAAGTTTACTAGGCATTGGTCAATTTTGAAACTGCTTTCAGGAATGTATTATTTCTTTTCTTTCTTCACTGAATTTTGTTTCAAAATGCTGCTTGAACAGATCTCTGGTAACTGATTTTAAGGCCAGTAACAAACAGTATGCGTAACCTGCTACTACTGGGCCTGTAAATCTCGGTGCAATTGCATAATTAAATTTACTTGTTTTTTGGTATGAAGATAGTTTGGCCCACACTACAAGTTGATTGAAATCTAAGATTTCCTTATCTTTCTTTAACATGCCAGTTAAGAACTATCAAATATAATGTGTTTCTAGTTTTTACCATCTGTGGTTTAAATTAACATGAAACACTTCTTGTGTTTATTTTGTAATCTAATTAACAATCTATTGTGCATAAACACTGCAATCAGCCAGACAGAATCAAGAGGAATTCAATCAAGATTCTGTACTTCTTTGATAAAGTCATGCTGCTTCAAAATGTACCTCTTTAAATAGGTCAATTTGCAGGTTAGTTACAAAGATATATACAATATGGACATTGAAATAATCATTAGGGAAAAATACTTGTGATAAAGGTCCAAAAAGCTCTAAACAAAAGTTTTGTTTCCAAAGTTAACAGCAATTCTTATACCCTCTAGGGTTAGGTGCACAGCTAAGCCACTTCACCTATCTCTTTACCTTGATCACTACAAAACAGAGATTCATTTTTTAATGCCCCTGCTAGTGTAAGTGTAAAGAAAATACCACAAGTGCAGTGATAAAAGTCATACTGTCAGCCTTTTGTTTAGACATAATAAAGACAACCATTAGAAGTAGTTTTTTTTTGGTCAATCGTGTTTTTGCACACCTCTGAAAATTTCACATGCCCCATTTTGAGAATTTGTATTTAACATATTACTTTCAGATAGAAACAAAAAAAAACAAATCCTATTTTGTTTTGAAAATGTAGTAGTACTATTGCAGTAGTAGTGTCTCAGTTCATACTTACAGGTCTAGCCAATGTGCAATACACTGCACATTGCACTGCAATGCACTGCAATACACTGACATTTTGATAATCAATAATGTATACATATTATTTGATTAACTTTTATTAAATTGTTATTTATAAATTATTATTTACTTATTTTTTTTTGCAATAAGTGACACAATTCCGTACATGCCCTTCTTCTCTTACAAACAATGCCCAGAATAACAATTACAATTTTACTGCTCATCTGATTTTGACAATTCTCACCTTGGAACATTGTTTCTTTAATTACTTCAGGTGAGTGTTGTCGGAATTTCACTAATAACCATCTCACAAAAGCCTTGAGATGTGTTCCAAGCGCAGGACACATCACCTTTGTGGCTCCTGAGAATTCTCTTAAGATGATTGTATTCTCCCTTGCTAAGGTTGCACAGCAGACTTAGGTGACCAGTAATCACTCACATTTGTCTAAGTGACTGCACGCTGTTGTCTTCTTTGTGAGTTGATACCATATTCATGAAACTATGAGACGGAGTAAGAAACCTTCTGAACTACGAGAAACAGTTATGTCTGCCTCATATCACCTTGGATAATACTATCTTGGTTATACCAGATATGTGATAAATTGTTTGACTTGACTGTAAACTGTTTTCAAAATCACTATTTTGCAGTTAGTGCCTCCGGAATTAGAGTTATATGAGTCTTTCCTGACGACACAGCAAAAAAAAATATATATATGTATCTGACTTAATACTCATTATGTGTTAAAAATAGATTTGACAGCAATTCAACTCTAAGACCATCAGATGACGTTATACTTTCCAACACATTTACAGGTAGGTGTGTTGCTTAACTTAATCTCTACTTTGCATTAAGAATCTATTTTCCGGAAACTCCTGAGCAAAATGCTTGTTTTTTTTCTCCCGAGCTAAATAATTTTCCTATTTAATCTCAACATTCATCAGCGCCTTCATATATTTCTACGTGATTTTCTTGATACAATTACTATTAATCATGTAGGCTACCCCCATTATGTTATTTTTGTTATTTTCAGTCCTGAACATATTCATGTTTCCTTCTTTATTCGGCTGCCCTTTAATTCTTGATGCTGTTCTGTCTTTTTGCCTTTCCTCCTTCAACAACACTTTGACATTTTCATTTTTACCACTTCCTCAGTAACCTCAAATGCCTTTGCTGTGTCAGCATTGTACTTCATTTCCTTATGCCTCAGGTCTCATTTTCTCTTAAACTCAAATTACTTCTTTTTTCTAAAAGACATTGCTATGATTTATATGATTGTGTGACCCTTTTATCATTCACACTGCATGTTTATGAAACTTCACTTCCTTGCTTGCTCTTCCTACAGGTATTTGCAAGATAAATTAATGAGTATATTTGAACAATTCTATAATAAATTACTACCAATAAAATTGTTGCAATATCTTTCTTAGCAACACATTTATATAAACCAAAAATAATATGTGTATACTTTTCTTTAATTTTGATAACCAAAATCCAAAACAAATACACATTCTGTATTATAAACACTGCCATCATACAATAGCATCATTGTCATCATTTTCCCCTTCCCTTTTTCAAGTGAAGGTTGTGGTTGCAACATGTTAAGCTGGGCTGGCCCATCCTCCTATCCCCAGCATCTCTCTCCAGACCTTCCTGCTCCTAGGACAGTTAAAGAAATAAACATTCAAGAGTGTGCTGGGTCTACGTCTGTTAGCACACATTATTTTGTGTGCTTTCCTTAGGAGGTGTCCAAGGAGTATTCTTACAACATGCCTAAACCACCTCAATTAACTCCCCTTAATAATGAAAATCAGTGGTTTTGCCCTGAGGTCCTCCTGTATTGCCAAACGTCTTACACTTCATGACAGGCTTAAATGAATAATTTTGCACAGGAACCTTATTTTGGCTGTTAGGACATACACTAACAACCATTTGGCCACAGCTCCTTGCTTCTGTTTCCACTGCCAAGGTCTTAAAAAGGAACTGTTTGATGTGTATATCCCTAACCTCTCCTGAAATGTAGGGGAACTAATTCTGAAAGAGGCATCACTTATTATTTCCAGATCACCCCTACTACCTGTCAGGGTCTTCCAGATCTATGCAGTGGGTAATCCATTTGTCTGACCTTGCTTGCCACCAAGCGGTAAACAGTCAACAGCTCACCACTTATCTTTGTCTGAGTTTCCATAACATATGGCCTCAGATTAGATCACATGACTATAAAGTTGATCACTGACCTTTGGCCTAAGATATGCAGTAGCCTGGTACACTTATGAGCAACCTTATTTTCGACCATGATGTCCACATAAAACCAGGAACAATTAACCACTCAGATTCAGAAAATGCAGGATGTTCCTTCATATCACCTCCCAACATTTATCCTCTTCTCATAAGCTTTTAACTTTCCTAATAATACTACAGAGTCAGCAGATGGTATACCTTTGATCACTGTATTGAATGTCTTTGAAACAGCAGAAAACTCTGAAAGTTGTGAATACACTCAAACAACAGTGAAAGCTTTCACTTAGATGTGTTAAGTATCATTCAGGTAATCCACTCATGAACCAGAGCATACTCCAATTTTATGGCATCCATCTGTAATCTTCTGAATAATTTTATAGTCTGTACATAAAAAGTTAATTGGGACACCAGTTCTCAAGTTCAGACATGTCTCCTTTTTTGGAAAGCAAAGCAAGCATGGCCCTTCAGCATGATTACGACAGTTCATTATTTTGTGTGCTTTCCTTAAATATTGCCAATATGTTAGCACCTAATAAAGTCCAAAATGTTTAAAAAAAAACTCATCTGTCAGGCTGTCTATTCCAGGTGACTTTCCCAAGTTCTTTTTCTGTTGTTTGAATTTGTGTCATGTTGTCAAAGAGGCTCCTGGTTCCAGAAGAACCTTACAAAATAGCTTTCTTTAAAAATTCAGTGCTAGATCCCTGACGACCACAGGCTCCTCAGTGGTGCACCCATCCTCATTTTCAGACAGTGAATCACTTTACTACATGAATTTTTTTTTCTCTAGTCCAAAAAAATTATTGAATCCTTGCACGCACAAGAGCACCATGCATCCATCTGTAAAATAAGTTCATAAGATCTTGCTTCTTTGCTTTTAAATTCTCAAAAACACCTGAGCTGTTACAGAGGCAAAAAGGAGTTACTCATCGATCTGTACCTCTTCCAGAAGAACTCAAAAACTTTGAGGAAACGGGCATCCTTTAGCAAACTGTTATTGAAGTGCCATAATGAACGAAAAGACGGTTGAAACAGAAGGGAAACTTTCAGAAGAACAAATTTTGATTAGAGAAACCAGAGGATTGAATGGAGCAGTTTGCTATAAGGTTTCTGTGGTGAATGAGACAATAGATCCTATCCAATCTTGCCATTGAGACTGAACCCGCAGAACATTTTACCCATGTGTACTGTTGAATGCTCGGATGTAATACCTTCCAGATATTGAATAGGCAGGCCTTACTGAAAACTGACTTCAGGTAAGCTGCTGAACTGGGATGAGGCTCCAGGCCGTTTCTATCTAGTATCACATTGTAAGTGCAATTGAAATCTCCCCACACAAAGACAAGATCTTCATCCTTGTACTGCAACAGCAAGTCATTCAGCAAAAAAAGAAAACTGCAATCGCTCCCCACCTTCAATAGTAGCATAAAAGTTTATAAAGACCCACATTTTCCCCATAGGCAGGCTTCAACCTTTAGCAATCTTCTTTTGACCACCTCTGTCATGCTGAGTTGATTGAAAAACCAGCAGAAAAGAGGATGGAGACCCTTGTGCTAATACTTGACCTGTGACTTGAAAACACCTGCCCCTCCCAGCCTTTATGCTAGTCTGCCTGGTTAGCAGGATCTGTGTAGTTTTCCTGAAAAAGTATAACACTAATTTTGGTTTTCTTTTCAGATAATTTAAAATAGCTGTCTGTTTATTTGCATCTTGACATCCATTGATGTCAAGTGTACCAAAGTTACACAAAGGCATCAAAAAGTAAAAAAAATAATGGAAATAATCAAAAGAAAATTCAATAAAGACATGGAAAGACATTTACAGCAGTGCATCATTGTGGTTTGGGGTTGAGGGAGCACTTAACTCTACTCATGACATTTTTCATATGCACAGCTTCTGTCCTTTTTAACCCTAAAGCTGTAGCCTGACGTAGGATCCCCTTAGCTGAACACAAAAACGGCTGAATATCAAGGAAACGGTGACTAACTTTTAAACCCCTTTAGCCCTCAATATACTTCTAGAAACGGATTATGTTCTCATTACTGTAGCTGCTGTGGAAGTTCAGCTGAGATGACAGACTACACCTCACAGATGTCCCTTAGTTGCTGCTTTCTAAATGGGTTGCTTAGACTGAGTATGAGCTTTGTTTTGCTTTATGGCTACTCCACTATTAGCAGTCCTGTGTTTTCTTATTCTTGTTGTAGGCGTTACCCACTCTGTTTCTTCCTCCATTTCCTGGACTGCGCTCTTGCTGTTTTGTGCTGGAGTGCTATCTCCTCGATTTCACTCTCAGCACTTCACTCAGGAGTTGAGAGAGGCAAAACAGAAGTTAAGGTAACATGAATAACCACACCATTCTTAACAAGAGTGTGTACCAAGGTGTCATCATATAGAAAAGCAACAACAGGTTTATTCATCCAAGAGGCAGATTGAATATTCTTTCAGCCAACTAACTTGCCGACCCCCACTAGACATGTCTCAACTGAAACCATTGGATCAACAAGTTACTGCAAGCCATGCTTTAAGTTTATGAAGTTGCGTGGCAGCAAAATAGGCAGAGTTTCACTCAAGAGCAGCCATTGTGACCTCACCCCATTACAGTACTAGAATCAGTGAAAAAAAATAACCTCTAGCCAAACAATGAACCCCTACACATTAAATAACAATAAATTAATAAATGGAAATAAGATAAAGATAAGAAATACTCACAATGTGACTCTACGCACTGCCACCTCCCAGTAACCCACAGACATTCCCAAGACAGACCTACGTAAATTGAACCAGAGACAAAGAGGCAGACAGAGAGATACTGTAGACAGGGTGCTGGAGACATGTTTAAAATCTATTGTTACTACACCCATTAAACAAAAAGCAGAACAGTGTAGAAAAAAGTCGGTCTTTAATAAATGACTATACAAATTATTAATTAGAAATTGTAAAAATGCTGACTGTGGAAATGATGTGCAAAAAATGTTCAAAATACAGATGTAGTGCAGCATAGCATCTCTTGAATGTCAGCGTTTGCCTTCAAATATTAAATATTTCATATAGGTTCAAATTATATTTGAATAGCAGTGTTTTTTCTATCAGCCCTAATACTTATTGAAAAACCACCTAGGAAAAGCTACAAAAAATAAATAAAGATTGCTGATCTTAACAATAATGCTGGTCCTTTACGGGCTTTTAGTGACAGGAGCTTGGGAGAAAAAAAGAGCACAGAGAGAGAGAGATAAAGAACTTTAGTCAATCGGTCATTTTCTAACCTGCTTTGCCCTGAACAGGGTCACAGAGGTCTGCTGGAGTCTATCCCAGCTAGCATAAGGGTGCAAGGCAGGAACAAACTCTTGACACAGTTCCAGTCCACTGCCAAACGAACACACACACATCCCAACCACACACAAGGGCCAAATTAGAAAGACTGATTCGCCTAACCTGCATGTCTTTGTATTGTGGGAGGAAACCAGAACACCCAGAGGAAACCCAGGCAGACACAGGGTGAACATTCAAACTCCACACAGGGAGGACCTGGGACGCAAACCTGGTCTCCGCACTACGAGGCAGTAGTGCTACCACTGCCCCTCTCTGCTGCCGATAAAGGACTTGTGCTGTGCTATTGTGATTTTGTTTTTCATATCTTTGTGTGTGTATATATTCACATACACTATGTAATTAAGTGTATATGTATGCAGGATATATATATTGATTTGTTAGTTTTCACTTATTGCTAGTTTGTGAATATTTGCTGCGGATATTGTTCTGTATGTGTCTTTTGTTGTTTGAGGCATGATAGATCCCATATTGTCCAGTTCAAAGAATTCATAAGCACTAAAGGCATTTCACCCGCTCCAGAATTTTTAGTGTTTTAGAGAAAAAAAGAAAAAAAAAAACTTGCAGGACATTTTCTCAATTGTAGATGTTGCTTTCATGATTTACCTGACATTTCTTGTCACTATTGAAGGTGGTGAGCAATCATTCTCAGGCTAGTGAAGAACAGACTAAGATTCACAATGGGACATGAAAGACTGAATCGTCTGATTGAGAACTTTGAAAACCAGAAAAGTACAACTTGTGTTCACATACAGAAAAACCTTTGCAATATTTGATATTCCTGCTTTTGTAAGCATTTGCAATAGGGTTCTGTACTTGACTTCAAACCTTGGTTTGTGATGGTTACTTGCTAAACTTGTCATCTGTCTGTTTAAAGATACAAGCTTTGATACAGCATACTTTGTCTCTCATAATTTCAGAGAGTAAACCCATATCTTTTCTGTTCTTAAGATTTTTGCCATTGATGTTAAAGCTATGGGTCTGTGACAGTCATTTACTTTACTTCGTGTGACTTTGAGATCCTGAAGTGGATATATATATATAGCACTCATTGTATTTTGTGTCAGTAGAGCACCCAAAAATGTCTCTAGCTCAGGAGCTCCAACCCACCTTAATCTGACCCTGGCTCTGTGGGTCACCCAGCTCCAAACACTTGCCAGTGAACAGCAGTCCCAACCTTGTACCAGGCAAAGTTTTCTTAGACGGAATTAGAACATCCATGTGGGGTTAAATTATAGATTGTTCAGGGTCTGGCCTCTCCCCTTAGACCAATTTGAGCTTATGCAACCCTATCAGAAACCTCTGTCTCCAGAGAATATAACGGTTAAGGATCACTAAGGTAGACAGGCTCCACACCATGCCAAGATCAATAATGTGAATAAATTAATAAAACTGCTAAATAAATAATTTAGTTTTTGCAGAAGTGTAGGATAAAATGTTAGTTAACAGTTATCACTATTGCTTGCAAAAGGGAAAAATCATGCAGCTTAAATGATGATAGTGTAATTAACATTTTGTTTTCACTCCAAAACTCCTTGAACACAAATGTGTTAAATGTTCATAATTTCTAGTCTTAACCATGTCTTAACATGTATATGTAAAATTTGTTAAGATTAAAGAGAAATTCTATAACGCTGTTTACTTTAAAAATGTTCATGTAAATAGGCACACTTCATTCACAACACAAACTGCTATATCAGTAGAAAACCAGCTGTGCAAGCATGCCAGATCAGTGAGCATAGATGCGGGCTTAATTCCACATGTCATTTGTTTGTGTGCCAGGAATAATGTAGGCAGTTACTGAAATAGCTGAATATGTAGTTTGGCAAAAATAAATAAATAAATAAACAAAAAAAGCAAATTAGTGGCCAGATTTAATAAATCACAGGGTCTTAAAATCAACATATTATATGATACATACAACATACACTTTACTAAGCATGCACAATAATTCAAATATATGAGGAACACTTCTATAATGGACCCTTTGCACACATTGCTCTCTGAAATATATGGGTGGTGATGTTGATTATCATTTTTTTGTGAATAATATTTAAATATTTTTGTAATGTTTTTATTTTTTGATGGTTGATGGCTGTTTTTTACATTTAATATGGTTTGATCTTTGAGATTAATAAAGCCCCAAAATCCAGGGCTGGCATTAAAAATAAAATGAATTCATTAGGCAGTTGTGTGACTATTGTATAGTGAATGTTTTAAGAGTTGGCACTGCCATTTTTTATTTAAATACATACAGTATCACACATTTCAATAACCTACATGATTTTGAATGGATTGAACATATTTGTTCATAAATAAAACAAAAAGAAAATTATAAAAATACCCAGATTACGAAAACATTTGCAAACAAGGCACAAACAGTAAAAACAAATGACCAAAATCCTGCCATCCTTGCTTGTGACTGATTGTGAAAAACATTGACATATTTTAAAGGGGTATCATGGCCTACTTTAAAAGAAAACATTCTGTAGTTTTCAGTTGAACTGTCAAGGTGTTGTACAAGAAAGAATACAAAAAAAAAAGGGACCAGGAGATTTCTCAATTAACCAAGCCAAAGTTTGAAACTTAAGAGTAAAATGTATCTATGTCAAGCCCCAAAACAGCACTCTTAAATCGCAGTCAAAATTTTGAAACTGCAATAAAAAGATACACAGCAAGGTTTTATGGTATAATCAGGAATCTCAGATAACCAGGATGTACACTGTGTCAACCTTAATACCGTCTCAGAGATTTCATGTGCCACACACTTCCTGTCATCCATGCTGTGAATATAACTGCGAACAGACACCATTCACTGGTGTTTATTAATGGTATGACTTCTGGTAGGAGTTGCAGGATGATTTCTGAAGTGTACAGGGCTATACTACCCGCTTGGATTCAGCCAAATGCTGCAAAACTGTTAGGACAATGTTTCACAGTACAGATGGGCAATGATCCAAAGCATACTGTGACAGCAAACCAAGTGCTTTTCAAGGCAAAGTAATTGAATATTCTTCAAAGGCCAAGTCAGTCAAACTGATCTCAACCCAATTGGACATGCATATCATTTGCTGAAGACAAAACTAATGGCAGAAAACCCAATGAACGAGCAGTACTTGAAGACAGCTGTAGTAAAGGCCTGCCAAAGCATCAGTAGGGTGGAATCCCAGCACTAGGAGATGGTCATGGTTTCCAGACTTCAAGCAGTCATTGACTGCAAAGGATTTCCAATGAAGTATTGAAAATGATTATTATATTCATGATTGTTTGTTCAAATACTTATGAGCCTCTGAGAAGGGGAGGAGTATGTGTAGAAAGGTCTTTCTTTTCTAAATGGCTTCACACTATGTTTTTGTTAAATGCTTTAAATTAAACTGCTTCATTTCAAAGCCAAAATTATGAAAATTGTATCACTAACCAAATACCAACCACTGCACCATCATGCCTATGTGAGATCAAAGAAGAAAGAACACAATCAGAAATGTGCAATCATATATTCATCAAAACAAAGCAGAAATGCTGCTGTAGTCAAAAATCACAAAAAATGCATAGATCTTTTAAAGGCAGAAAATGGAATGTCATGATTGAGGCCTCACACTGGCTCATATTTTTTGAAGTTGTGCTGAAGGCTCTCCAAACTGTCTCAGCTGATGCTTTGCACTTTTTCTTCTTTCAAAAAGATAGAAATATCTTATAAATTGTAATAAATCTTTTGTTATTATTATTAATTCATAGAGTCTCCTGTGTTTGGGGCTGGGGGGCATCAGGATCCTTCAAGGATTGTTTTTTATCTCCATGTCGCTAATTATACAATACAATACAATACAATTTATTTTTCTATAGCCAAAAATCACACAAGGAGTGCTGCAATGGGCTTTAACAGGCCCTCGGCCTTGACTCTCTAAGAAGACAAGGAACAACTCCCAAAAAAAACCCCAGTAGGGAAAAAATGGAAGAATCCTCGGGAAAAGCAGTTCAAAGAGAGTCCCCTTTCTAGGTAGGCTGGGCGTGCAGTGGCTGTCAAAAAGAAGGGGGTCAATACAATACAATACAATACAATACACAGAACAGAACAAATCCTCAATTCAGTATAAAAATAAAAATTTTAGAAGTATGTAGCAGAATTTAACAGTGGAAGACATCACATAATATGATTTGGATTTGTTTAGAGTCCTGGAGACCTCATCCATCAAGCTGCCTCCCCCATTTGGCCATTCCACAGCTGAAACAGTGCTGGGCCAGCCAATCCGATGAAAGGACCTCTCTTTCCCATGATTCCAGTGATCCTCCATCAGGGATGACTTTACCATAGGCAGGCACAACAACTTGGCAGGTGGGCCATGGCCCCAAGTGCCACATTTGAGTACCGAGAATTGAAACAGAATAGGTGAGGGTTAGTATCAAATTATAACTATCATGTTACTTATGTTTTAGTGCTAATGACTGACAACAGAGATGCAGTCTGTACAGTTAATCGGCAGCTCTAGTCAGGATATGCTAAACTGAAGTAGTAAGTCTTCAGCCGGGATTTAAAAGCTGAGACTGAAGGGGCATCTCTTATAGTTGCAGGCAGACCATTCCACAGTTTAGGGGCCCTGTAACTAAAACCTCAACCTCCCACTGTTATTTTATTAATCCTTGGAATCATAAGCAGACCGGCATCTTGAGATCTTAATGTGCGCTCTGGTTTGTAAGTCATGATAAGTTCAGAAAAGTAAGCCGGACCTTGGCCATTTAATGGTTTATATGTTAAATGGAGGATTTTGAAATCTGCCCTAAACTTAACCGGGGGCCCGTGTAAGGATTTAAGAACTGGAGTTATGTGTTCATATTTTCTTGTTCTTGTGATAATTCTTGCAGCAGCATTTTGGATTAACTGGAGGCTGTATAAAGAACAGTTTGAACATCCAGTGAACACCGCATTGCAGTAGTCAATCCTACTAAAAATAAATGCATGAATTAATTTCTCAGAATCCTGTTTATTTAGAAAGCGCCTTAATTTCCCAACATTTTTAAGATGGAAAAAACATGATTTGGACAACTTTGTACTATGTGCTTTAAATGGCATGCTAGAGTCAAAGAGAACTCCGAGACTTCGGGCTGATTCAGTAAAATTAATGGTGATCCCAACTGAGTTAAATGATGACAGAATATTGTTGTGATCAACGTCATTCCCTCCAACAATTAATATCTCTGTTTTATTTGTATTTAAAGACAAGTAGTTCTCATCCATCCACTCCTTTAATTCACTAACACAACTAATTAAAGACAACATTGGAGAAACTTCATTTGATCTAAATGAAAGGTATAACTGGGTGTTATCTGCATACGAGTGAAAATTAACATTATGTTTCTTAATGAGAGATCCCAGTGGAAGCATGTAAAGTGAAAACAGTATAGGTCCCAGTACTAAGCCCTGTGGGACACCAAATTGAACTTCTGTGTATAATGATGGAGTACTGTCAGCACATTTCTGTACATATTGGAATCGATTTGATAAATAAGAACTAAACCAAGTGAGCACGGTGCCTGTAAGCCCAACATAATTTTCTAGCCTGTGCAGTAAAATAGAATGGTCAATGGTGTCAAACACTGCACTTAAGTCTAACAACATAATTATGCATGCATAGGGCACATGCCTCCTTTTTTATATTGACGTGGAACTCGAAGATCAACGTACACATTTGGCAAGAGAACCTACATTATTTATCTGTATCTGTTAAGTCCCACAGAGTCTGTAATGCAAATGATCAGCGTTATATACCCGGGGGAGCGGTCCCACCCAACGTTAGCTGTTACAGCTCCTGGGGATGTTGCATTGCCCTTGCAAAGCATTATGGGATGCTGGGGAAAACAGTTCTTCTAAACCGGCCGAATTATCAGTAATAATTTTTCAAACAAGGATGAAATTTATGGCATACTGGAACACTGACTATAGTTATTTGCAACTTTATAGTTGCTATTTCTATTTCAAATTAACTGAAATTACTTAATAGGTTTTGCTTACTTTTTGTTACATTATATCCATGAGAAAATAGCAGTTTATTTTTATAAAGTAATTCTTTGTAACTTGTCTTCTTATGAAATACATACAGTATTTTAAGCATACTAGTCAATTACTAATAAATAGACTACTATAATTATAGTATTTTATAATCAAACATAGTATCAATTTAATTGTAAAAGAATTTTGTTTCATTTCAAAAGCAAGTATACTGTTCTGTCTAATCACAATTACCTTGTTTCTTAATCAAAATACAGTAGAGTCTCGCTTATCCGACATAAATGGGCCGGCCGAACGTCGAAAAAGCGAAAATGTTGGATAATGTTGGATAATAGTGTTAAGAAAAAGCCTATTTAATGTCAAACCATGCTATAATTTTACACATTACGAACCTAATCATCATGTTTTACAACAAAACAACAGAATGAATTAATTGAAAAAATGAACTTACACTTACAGAATTGTCTAACGTTAAATACAGTATGTACTGTACTTAAAACTGTAAGTTCAGTCCTGTGATGATTTAAAGACATTTTTGATTGTAGTCTGCTTTCCTGACGAGTGTCGTTTCATCTCTTTGAAGTCTCGCCATCTTTGCAGCATCATTATATCGATTCTTGTAGGTTCTTCTTGTTGCTCAATGTAATTAATTGCAGTTTCTAGCCTTAACTCCGTCACTAATATAGTCAACATCTACAGCATTGTGACTGCGTGTGGGTGTTTGTGCTGTGACTTGCGAGTCCCCGTCTTGCACACGAAAACTCGAAGCTGAATCTCAGTACTTTTAGCAACACCAGCTTTATTAAGCTTGAAACAGCAACAGCGTGGTTATCTATCGTAGCGGCATCTGCCACTCTCCTATACACAGACACAGCAGTCAGGCAGGGTCGGGGGGAAAGTAATACTGAGCCCTGCGCATTTATAATGTTCCTTGTTCCTTGTATCACCCATCAACGGCAGGCGCTTATAGCATGTCCGCGATCTTTTCGGATTGGCTTTTACGTTGAACTGCTACAGCACTGGGAGACTGCGATTGCTTTGGGACGCTCTTCTGCGTGTGGTCCCGTTAGGTGGAAGCCCACAAGAGTATAGAAACTCACTCACACCGGCCATGATTCTTTTCAAAGGTAAAGTGCAGGTTAATTTGCTTTTTTATATGAATAGTTTTGGGTTGTGGAACAAATCATCTGAGTTTCCATTATTTCTTATGGGGAAATTCGCTTTGATATACTGTACGAGTGCTTTGGACTGTGAGCACATTTCCAAAACGAATTATGCTCGCAAACCGAGGTTCCACTGTAATTAGCTGCGTCAGAGTCGGGAGCAACAAAGAATAGACTACGCCCACACTCGCAACTTGCAGTTCTTGTTGCCGATTGATGCATATTTTTTTTGCGGAGGGACGTCTGATAATACGGAATGTTGGATAAGCGAAGGTAGGATAAGTGAGACTCAACTGTATAATATTTTTTACTTACATGTCAGAAGCAAAATATATTTTTATTTTTATTCATGTGGGTATTGTGTTTTAAAGTATACATGATATAAATAAGAAAGAGAGCTCTAAAGGTCTTCCTTCTTCTAATTGTTACATATTGGAAACATTTTTGCAAAGCTTTTGATTTTACACAGCAGCTGGTGGTCTTACAAAATAGGGAGGCATAAAATATTGGCAGTAGATCCAAACATTTCTGGCATTGTATAAATGAAGTACCTCAGAACCCAACAAAGCTAAATATTAATAAAGAAAAAGAATACAATGAACAAATGATCAGCAGAGAAGCCAGACAAATATATTAGTTTTATATTTACAATTTTTAAAATGTGCATTATTTTACTCTGGAGACAACTGTGTGTGTGCCAGAAGTATATGGGGCTATCTTCTTAAAAACCACATACTCCTGGAACACTTTACTTTAAAGGAGTTACACACATAACTGTCAAAAATGATTTGCAAGATGGTTCACATTAACCAAGCTAAATCTTTCTAGATATTGTGTCCCATTGTTTGAATCAGTCCTAAGACTGAGGTTGAGTGACATTCATCATCTCTCCAAATCTGGTTGGACATTGGCAATGAAAACTGTCTCATGACACAATGATTTTCATTTCACGTACAAGGAAGGAGTGTGTCTTTCTTCAAGAGATAAAAAAAACATTTGCCATAATATGGTAGACCTCAGTCCAACACATAGGATAGACTATGAAATTAAACTTCATGACCATGCTTTATCTTCTTCTCCTACTGTGGATCATTGCTACATGATAGGCCTTGTACAAAAATCAAAAGATAAGTTGAAAAGGTTAGTCTGTCACTGCTAATCCCTTGAAAATTTATCGGATAACCTACTGAGACATGGTGTAAAAGCAAAAACCTTTAAGAAATACCTGGATGAGATACTGGGACAACTTACCTACTGGTTAAACAAAGGAGCCTAATTGACTGAATGTTCCTCTCTCATTTGTCAGCTTCCTTAAGTTCTTATGTACAAGTCCCCAGCTGAATGCAGTAGACTTCAAGTTTTTA
>JANRMT010062796.1:24537558-24561198 GCA_026402145.1 Polypterus bichir lapradei
TATATGGATCATCTCTCGGTAGTAGATCCCTTTTGAAAGGCTGTGGTATAGAAATTACATTTTCTATGTGAACGTCCAAATTTCTGCCTCTGGTAATGTGCCTTACCGGCATTACCAGCAATTAAAGAAAATTAGTTTTGTGTCCTCTGCAGTGTTAAGAGAGAAAGGCTTTGTTTTGGGATAAAAGGAAAACAGGTGTAAAGACAGGAAAGTTGCCTTTTTCTTTTATATAGTGTAAAGAGATGTTTTTGCTGACGATATAAGCGCCTTTTGGGGACAGTTGCGGTGGGACTTGTGTAGACTGGTGAGACATCCCAGTTATTAATCGGCTGTGATGGCACTGTCAGTCCTCCACTCCTGTGCGTGTCTTGATAATCCGAGCTGACTACCTCATAATCGTATACGTGCAAAAGAAACTGCGAAGCGCCTTAATATTATTTTGCTGCGGTGTAGAAAAGGGGTCCCGTGTTTGCACTTGTCTGGGCTATAGCTCGGGGGAGGATGAAAAAAATTAAAAGTGCTCACTTTGACTTAAGGCAGAAGCGCAGTCAGCGTCTCAAAGGCCGGCACAGCTATGTGCGCGCGCCGGCTGCTCGACTTTTGCAGGAGACGCCAGTTTTTACAGACACGTTCACATGATCAAAAGTCTCCGCGCTCTTTGGAGGTCATTCATATATATATCTATCTATCTATGTATATATCTGTCTATCTATCTATATATCTATCTATCTATATATGTATATCTATATCTATCTATCTATATATATATATCTCCTTTGGGGTGCGAGGAGCTGTTGCTGGGGGTGCCAGAATCCATTGAGGAAGAAAAATTAAAAACATTATTTGTACAAAATCTTAATTTATCTATCCATTCCTAAATAATTAAATGGGCAGGCTATTTTGTATCAGTGCAATACACTGCTTGTTAAAACGAATGACTCCTAATCTTACGTGCACTTAGTGCTGCGTGGGTATTATGAACCGTATTTGTTCAAGTTCTATTTAAATTTTAAATATAAGTAATTTTTATTTGGTCGACAGAAATATGTTTAGTAGGAATGAAAGTTAAATTTAATCATCATTGCATAAATTTTTCTTCACCATAGATATTTAAAGACTAAATCCAACTTCCATTCCTACCAAAGATATTTCTGGCGACTAAATAGAACCTACTTATATCTAAATTCGAGCTATTGAGCTGTCGCCTGCCTGCCTGAATAAGTCACCCTCGCTTCGCTCTTACTTTTTTACCGTTTATTTAATCATGGCTAGTCGCGGAAAAATTATAACATGGAAGGAGGATTACACTGAGTATGGCTTTACCAAAACAATTATTGATTGCGAATAAAGTATCTATTATTCATAAAGCTTCAATTGGTGATCTGTTTTTCTGCGTTAACCTCATATTTTTTCATACTTCTTCCCAAACCAAGGGGGTGTGAGGGTAAAATGAATCAGTAAGCGCTGATATATATATATTGAATATATTGAAATAGTTTTACTATCAAATAATGCAAACAGTACGCGGCATGTGCTTCGCCCTAATTCTGGGCTCATCAGGCAGTACACACTCACTGCACCCACTCTCGGGAATCGAACCTCAGACGTCAGTGCTAAAGGGTTATATATATAACTTTTGAGAATGCCACGTATAGTTTTGTCCAGGAGGAAAGCAATGTTGCCTCAAATCAATGGCAACCTTTTGTAGGGTGTGTCCCTGAGACTTATTAATTGTCATCGCGAAGCAGAGCCTTACTGGAAATTTGAGGCATTTCAATTGAAATGGGAGATCAGAGGGTATAACGGTGATGCCAGGATGTTGCGATGTCCTCGGCTTAATTTAATGTTAGCTAAGACCCGGCGCTTAAAAGTTTCTGGCTGCACTCCGGTTGTAATATGACGAAGTTGCGCAAGCTCACTTTTGAGAATGCAAGTATAGTTGTCCAGGAGAAAAGCAATCTTGCCTGAAATCAATGGCATCGTTTTGTAGGGTCTGTCCCTGAGACTTATTACTTGTCATCGCGCAGCAGAGGCTTACTGGAAATTGGAGGCATCTGAATTGAAATGGCGGTGCGAGGGTAAAATGAATCGGGAAGCGCTGATCAATGTAATCGGTGTACCAGGAAATCATGCATTGACAGAAGTTCCCCTTTGCTTGTAATGCAAAGTGTGATTAAATGTGTGATTTTTTAACGCGTTATGGAGCACATGCATCGAAGCTTCTCAGTTGTGCTTGTGCTAAGAAAAGGAAAGATTTTAAAAATAACTTAACACGATTGTCGATATAACCTTTTGTAAGTAGTGCCTGGAGGATTCAGTGTGGAGAAACTCTAGAGACAGCGTGTGTATTAACTTGTGGATTTTACTGTGAATATTTGGTGGCAGCGTCACAAAGTTGGTTCCTCAAGACGGCGTTAGCTGCAGAGCTCAGCTCACAGCGAAATGAGGTGAATGGAAGGGGAGATGATGACGTCACTCCCCCACCCGCCTTAACTGTCAATCCCCCACAAACACAGTCTCTCGGAATTTGCATAAGCACAGCCCTTGACCTGCAATTTTAACTTAGTTACAAAGTGATGAAAACTCTCGTTTATATCCTGCGTCCTCTCATTAAACTTGTATCCAGCATTACCCGTGGGCATGACAAACGCCAGCGGCAGCCTGTCTATGAACTTAATTTAAACTTTAGGTTTACACCGTGCTTTGTTTCCGAAGTAGCAGCACTCATGAATATGGTTGTATATGTCAATCGTGCGGTTCTTATTGTTTCGCTGCCTTCTCAATTATATAATGCATGTTTTCTTCAGCGCTTTTTCGAGCTGTTCCTGGTTTTCTATGTACTGCGTTGATAGTCAGTTCACGTGATTACGTGGGAGGCGTGATGATGTCACACGAAACTCCGCTCCCCCACGGCTTTTGCACTGAACTCCATTATAGTATATGGAGAAAAATAGCTTCCAGTTAACTGCCCAGCTTTTGTAAGGAAGCTGTAAGGAATGAGCCTGCCAAATTTCAGCCTTCTACCTACACGGGAAGTTGGAGAATTAGTGATGAGTGAGTGAGTGAGTGAGTCAGTGAGTGAGTGAGTGAGTGAGTGAGTGAGTCAGTCAGTCAGTGAGGGCTTTGCCTTTTATTAGTATAGATCACTTTTAAACCACTCGTGCATGCAAATGATGACATTCCATGTGTATCTCTGTTGAACTCTCTGAAGGTACACCCAAGTGCTCAAATAACATCCTACTATTCATTTAAGATGGTAATACTAAAAAACCCATCTCAAAAGTTAAAGAAGAATTTGCATTAAAGTCCATCTCTGAAGAAGCAGTTTGTACTTCAGGCTGACTTTTAGAACAAACAAATGTTACATAAATCATGTTATCCACATTTTAAAAATGGGAAAAAGGAAAATATTTTAAAACTAAAAAGATATTAAGGAAATTTGTAGTCTCAATACTGTAGTAGAATGCCGCTAACAGAACAAAAACTAATTAAAATTAAATAAGGTATTTAAAGGTTATTATGCAATAATACTGTAAACATAAGCTATGAATAAACATACCTTTAAGAACTTTTATGGAAAAACTCTGACACTTCAGCATTGCACAATTGCATTGCTTCGGGTGGTGGTATCAAATCTATACAAAGCAATTATTTTCTTGTCCAGCTGTATACTCAAGCCAATTTTATTAATAACTTTGAAATCAAAACTATTGTCACTAGTGTGTCCATAAGCAACATGCTACTAAAAATAACTGCAATACACTTGTACATCTACTTTTTCCAAGCAAAATAAAACAATCCCAAAGGGTACAAATCTTACAGACAAACCTCTAGAAAACCACCAACTCAATATTCAAACAAATGCACCTGAAAAGTACCTAGAGAAAATGTTGCTTTCCATTATTTCACAGGGCAGGACAGATCTAAGGTCAGACAGTCCTTATTTAACATTAAGGAAACAATTAATGTAATAAACACCTCTTCAATGCCAGTGCACGGATATACAGTATTATCTCCTGATACAGAAAAGGCTGCAGATGAAGCTGAATGGAACTAGTTATTTTTCACGCTAAGTATGTTTGTGTATGAGTTTGATTTAAAAATCACTGCCCTGAAAATACTTTTGTATTTAAATTCCAAAATGTATTGCTTTTGCTCCAAATTGTGCCAAAAGATGTCCTTTTCACTTTATCGTCATCATTAATGAAAACCTACATACAGTAGATTCAAAAAGTGATCAACTCCCTTCACTTTCTGCACACTTTCTCTGTCACAGTTTAGATTTATTTTTACATGGCTACATTTGTCATTTTTGCCCATCAATTTACACCCAATAACCCATAATGAGAATGTGAAAACATGTTTTAGAAAGGTGTGCAAATGTATTAAAAATCAAAACCTGAAATGTAACCATTTCAATATAACTATATTTCTCAAACTACATGGTGACTTAAGAATAGAAAAAGAGTCCAGTATTTCTGCTTCTCTGCATTCTCTGCTGTGCTTCATATTATTCAGAAACTATCATAGCTGCAGTAGTTTCAAGATTACTGAGAATGAAGTACCAATATAAGTAGAATTTTTACTCAGAGTCATTGCTGCCATTTGTGCTGTTAAACATACATGATGTGTTTTGTTGTTCCTGAAATATCTTGCATATCCAGGCATGAGCATGTAATCTAAACTATTAGCTGTGAGGTACAAGCTAATTTAGATTCATTTTCTACATTATTTTACAGTTAAAAAAACAAATTTAATCTGAAATCGGTTCAGGATAAGACCCCATTGTTACAGATGATACCTCCAAACTAAATTCTCTTCAGGATAAGACATCATTGTTAAATGTGATATCCAGCATCAGCCTTCCTAAACTACAGCTTCTGTCTTAGCCTTGAGCAAACACTACTGAACAAATATTTTTGAAATTCTCACAGAAACCTTTGGAATAGCAATAGGCCCACATTGTTCTATCACTCCCTTTATGGTTATGGTTTTCTTTTCTAATTCTTCTGTGGTGGCATTCTGCTCCACCACTGCCTGGTCAAAGCCCTGTTCAGCTACGTGTGGTGTTTGAATGTTGGAATGAAAGTGGATACCCCAAACCGCCACAAGACCCATCCATTATCCAACCCGCTGTATCCTAACTACAGGGTCACGGGGGTCTGCTGGAGCCAATCCCAGCCAACACAGAGCGCAAGGCAGGAAACAAACCCCGGATAAGGCGTCACAAGACCCACTGTGTCCAATCATCTAAGAACATGTTAGGCAGAATACACAGTGGAGGCTAGATCATCTTTTGACCTGGACCCCATATTTAGCTGTCCAAAATATGTCCCAAATCATTTGTCTCAGTCAAGACAAGAAACAGACCAAGCATGTAAAGAATAGGGTTTAGGGCTATTGCCAGAAGTTGGAAGGTAATCCCCCTACATAAGACAGTCCTGGAAGAACCTTCAATTGTGTAGATCCTATGTTGTGCTAAAAGCGTTAAGCCAAAGTGTCACTTGGGCAACGATATAGATGCGTCTCACTTAAGACCCAAGGTTTACTTGGGCCACAGTATAGGCATGTCTTATATAAGCATCAGGCACGAGCATTATCCAGGCAACAGTGTAGATGCATCTTCTTCTAACCTCATAATAGCATCTTGTAAGAAACTCCTTTCATCTTCAGTGATGACGAAGTCTTCAGGCAGTAAAACTGAAACAGTCAATGAAACCGAAACTGATTCTGGGAATCCAAAAGTGACACTCATGTCAATCGAACATATGCAGTGTGCTCTTCATATTATTATTATTGTAGTTGTTATTATTATTTATTATTATTCATATTTGCATCATTATACTTTCTAAACTTCTGACTTTATACTTCTAGTGTTTTGCACACTTTACAGTAGAAAGATGAGACGTAAAGATAAAAACGTAATTTTTCAAGCCAAAAAATTATTTTCTGAGAAAAATGTAACGCTAAGGAGGTTACGAGGGGGCATGAGTTATTGCTTAGGCATTAAAGTAATTTTGTGGACCTGGAGAACAGGTCATGAATGCAGAGTTCTAGAACTTGATGTTCCATACCATTCAATTCCATACTTTAGGAGGAAAAGTTGATGTTTTATAATCAATTTAATGTGGATGCGGAACTTTACTTAAGGTGGATCACACTTGCTTTAGGACAGTGCTTCAAGGCACAGCCAATGGTTGCATCTCTGTTGTCACCTAAAGATGGCCTGCTTTAAATGGTATGGTCAGGTCAAAAATAAGCATAACATCCAATTTGCTAACTCACAAAACACTCAGTAATGTTCACCTTTCATACCTGCTTGCTTATTTGCAAAACCAAAGCATGAGTTAGCACCTTGGTTAATTCACAAATTCACATACAACAGCTCCTTGGCCAGGTGTTAGGCCTGGGCAGTTTATCACCTTTTCGTGTACTGCAATGTGCAAAATTTCTTCTGATGAGGATTACTGTATTTGTTTTAGAATTTTTTAGAACAGCTGGAAAACATTTTAGTACCTGATCACATTTAAGGCAGTTTTTGTTAGCAAGCAGACTTAGATTGTTTAACAACATGAAAAAAAATCTAATGAGAAAATTCAACAGGACTACTCCAAAATCCCTAATCAAAGTTTTTCTTACATATGTAAACTTAAGCTAACACCTCTATTAAACATGTATGATTTTTTATAAAAAGAAGGAGTTCAATTTTCACCTCATTTAATTTTATTTTTTACAAAGAGTATGAGAAGATTTGCTGACAATATGATTGTTAGGGATGCACCAAGTGCATGTTTGTGGAGACTTCTGCACATAATAATAATAGTAATAATTAAAAAAAACACTGATGATTTTCAAATTCACTTACAGCAGACCAGGCAACACTGAAAAAATACAATTTCACAATGTTAATTTTTATACCGGTAAGTATGTCTTAAATTATTTTATTAACTATTCTTCCCAGCATAGCATAGCCTCGGTTTTATTTGAAAATATTGCTGAAAATTTTAATGCATAATCTGAAAAAGTAACTTACAGTTGCTTATGAAAGAAGCAGCTTTGTTTGGCTGCAAAACCAATGGAAGTGGTATTATGAAACAATCTTATAAATACTAATTCTTTTTTATTATATTCCTTTAAGATCACGACCACTTGATACCAATTCATTATGAGGTCTGACTTACCTGTGGAGTTACATCGACTGGATGGCAGAAACAGTATCGTGCAGGTAGGTGGTTTAATTGGTTGGTCGTTTAAAAGATTGTACTCATGGCTCTATTTTGGGCAGGTAGAGGCCATAACAAAAATAGTGAGGTTTAATGGTTGATTAAAAAAGTTCACCATAATAGGTGTTAATAAAACCTAGCCTCCTTGCTTGAAAGGCAAGGCAACCTTAACACTACACATACTCTAGATGAGATATTGGGCCAGCTTACCTATTAGTTAAACGAATGTGCTTGATATACTGAATGGTCGCCTCTTGTTTGCCAAATTTCATATATTCTTATGATCTACCATCACAATCAGATGGGCAGATTTTCTCTTTTAATAGATAACACTGTGAAATTTCATGGCCCTTGTTTCACTCCTGAGTATCAAAGTCAAAAATTGACTTATTCTGAGAAGTACCTGTGTGCCACAGTTCAAGTTTGTGGCTTTAGAAAACTAAGCTGTGCATAAGGAACAAATAATTGTGTTCTTTACAGAGATAGAGATTTAAAATTTAGACAATTATTTTTATTTTCATTTGAATGTCTGAAGAATGTATATTGGTTTATTTTAGAAGCTTTCATGGTCACAGTTGTTTGTGTAAATTTTACATCTAATTTGTGCTTTTATTCAAACCCAATTGTGTGCCTTTGCTCCCTTGTATTTCAAATTATATGTAAATTTATATCCCTATGATCAGCTGCTATACCTTTGACTCAACTTGCCTTTCTTTATGTGATATCTTACCTTACAGTAATTTTTCAAAAAACACAATTTCCTATTTAAATTTTGCTTTGTTATGTGTTTTCATGATTTGTGTCAGTTCTCCAAAAAAAAAGATGCTGTTAAATATACCACAGTTGGCAGTAGGCAAGCCTGTTTCAATCAGTGGGGAACGTGTTCCTGCTCTTGTTATTCTGTTTAGATGATTATGACAGAATATTATACTGAATATATATTGAAATTAAAATAAATAACAGCAAACTGTGCTAATATTATGCAAATGACTTCCTCATGAGAATTTGGGGAAATGATGAGGATGTTTAATTACAGAATTAACAGGCACTTTATATACAGTAAGTTTCCACTTGTGAATTACAGACATAGGGTTGCCTTGTTGCTGTCTTTTAATGCCATTTCTTTCATTTGACTGTCTAAACTCAGAATCAAACCAAATACAGTATATTTTCATAGTAATAAACAAAGAGCGTCATTTATAAACAATATACAGTGTAGTAAGTAAACATACACAACCAGTAATTGAAGATCTCAGCAACATTACAAGAGATACATTTTTTGCTGTGCTACATTAGATATAACCAGGAGGCAAAGAGAGATGCTGGACTGGATTCCAGTCCATCAGAAAGAACATTAACACATAGTCACAGCCATGCTACTAGCAATATTATACTATCAATAAAAGTAATAAATGTTAGTATGGTCCTAGGCAATTAGTGATATTTTTCTTAGTGACAGAGATAAGTATATCCATAACAATACTCTTGTAATAATAAACAGGAAAATTGAGGAGAGGTGAGCTGACAATTAGAAGCACAACACTTCTGGAACCAAGAGGTAAAAGAGAACAGACTCTGATCTAGCAAACAAAAGATGCTCCTTTACCAAATGAAGCAGAAACCATCTACAGGATCTGACATTTGCCACAAGACAAAATAGAGAGTAGTTAACAATTTAAAGAAATTGAAAGCCACAACAAGAAATGGTAGTGCCAGCCTCCCGTTAGTCAGAGCTTGGAAAGAGTGAAAAAAAGACATTAACATTATCTTTTGGCCTTAATTACATTTAGAAAGCATGAGTAAACTGGTTATTCATCTATACAATATGGCCTACTAAAATAACTTCACTTTGGAAAAGTCCAAAGTAACTTAAGTGAGTCATATGTCTCATGATATTGCATATTTCATTATAAGACCTGTGATTCCTTTATATTCACTTTTACCAGCATATCAAATGTTACAATGCACAGAAATGAATGACCACTTTACTGATGTTTTATACCATAATTAAGAGAAAAAGAACCCTTTGTTAAGGTATTGTTGCATAAGAGTAGATGAGTAATAGATGCATTATTTTGGGATCTAAACTAAGTGTTACAAAAATACTGTCAAAGATAAGAGAAAACAAACAAAAAAGGGGGAGGGGTCCTTAAAGTAAAGTTCTTTCTTAATTTGCATAATATTACTGAAGTTATTTTTGAGTGAAAAAGTTTAAGATCATAAGAACTAGGTAAAACGGAAGAGGAACAGGAGATTCAGGATTCTATGAAAAGAAAAGCAGAGGTCTAAAACAGAAATTTCAAGCATTTGACACAACATAGCTGGCATTAAAAACAATAAACAAAAATTCTAATAACTACTAAAGAGACCACTTATTTGCCTACGTTTTGCACAATGCTACAGAGAAAACAGTATATGGTGCTACTAATCCAAATGAGAACAAACTTGATAATCAATGCTAATAATCTTACTATTGTTCCATGCCGGCTTTTATGGTGAGGGAAAACGGCTACCGTCATGTTACATGATGACTCCTGACCACAAAGAAACTTAATTATAAAAAGCACAAAAAATCTAAGAAATGTACTTAACCAGTAGGACCTGAAAAACGTGGGCTCATTGTTTATAAATACCCAGGTGGTCAAAGTAAACAAACTGCTATTAAATTGAACGAAAAATGAATTAAGAGGAACTGTCTCTTTTGTCTGTGAGATGTAACCATAGAAAAACCTTAATAGGATCAGATGGCATCTCCATTAAATAAAAATGACAGGTGGCTTCATTTTAGGATGCAAAATTTTAATAACCAGTATATTATCATTATTTAAGCAAATGTTCTGGCACAGTTTTAACATTTGATTAGCAGCTGCAGTACTTCTAACAGGAGCATTAAGCATTAATACTTAAGAATTATTTTAATGAGTCGATACAGAGGTGACACTTATCCAACAATGGCATTGGCGGTTCCAAGATTTACCTAAAATAGAGATACAACTAAACCATTGTCTCTTCAGAAGGATGAGCTGAATTAGCTGTAAATCAAAAACTAACATTTGCCGAATCAGAAAGCTCTAATGACCACCTAGATCACTGTTACAATGAGATGGTTATGTTGTACTTATTTTTTATGTTGTGCTATTTGCTATAAAATATCAAAATATTAACCACCCCTTATAAACTGGTTTCTCAACCTGAACGTATTGAAGGTGCTTAACAGGATGTTGAGTCTTTGGAGGAGCTTTTTTTGTGGTAACTTAACAAGTACAAATGTTAGAAGCACAAGATAAGTCACCATTGGTGAAACAGAGATGAAACAGAGATAAGGAGTCTTATAATAAATAGAAACATGTCCTACCTCTAGCCAGAAATAAACTACTAATAAATAAAAGCCTTATAGTCGAGCCCTCAAAGGTTTGCTTCATTCAACTGACCTTGTGGTATAACAGTGAATATGTGTTAACTTAAACGTGTTCCTAATGATCTTAAAACAACGCAGTGCTCACTGTTGTAACTCATGCCATTTAAAAAAAAAATGTGTCTAATTTTTTTTCTCCAACTTGTAATGGTGGTTTTTGGGTTTTACAAATTTGGGGTGGAAAAGAATGAATTAATGCTAAACATAGTTAGTAATAGGCCAAGGTGACAGTCAAAAGATAAACTGATCTGTCGACAAACTAAAATTGTTTACCAGAACTTGAAAATCTAAAGCACAAGCTAATATTCAATATACCAAGAAAAGAATAACTAGAGGTTGACATTTGGACATAAATCAGTTTATCCATCAGTCTTGGACACTGTGGAAATTCATGTTTCTAACTTAAATATGGACATTCTGACAGGAAATTGTGGAAGAAATCTTCAAGGAATCACCTAATGCTTAGCTTTGAAATGGTGGTGTACATAATAAAACATAAATATATTTCACATTTTCATATCGCCATGAAATAAACAACTAATTTTATATTTGATATCCAAAACCCCTAAGCAGATGTATACTTTTATTTTATATGTTCAAGAGAACCCACAAAACATTAACACAAACTACTAATCATAATCATGACACTGCAGAATTAATATTCTTTATTACTTTCATTCTTTAAGTTGTAGTTACTAAAGGTAACTTTTATTTTCATTTTGTCAAATGTTTGCCATGTCACCATTTTGTTTTCTACTGGATGGCACTATTTTGTGATGCCATTGCTTAATCGCAACAGTCCATTGGAAGGAGTTTTGCTCCAGAAGGTGAGTGACTATACATCACAAGTGCGATGGTATAAATACTCTTGACTTAAGAGTTTAGCATCATCTAAAATTGTTGGTGAAACAAACAACTTTAATGCATCTTATTTTCTTGAATTCCATTTTTATCACTATTCTTTTTGGCTTTAATTTCTGGTTAGTGCTTGGGCTTTGAAAATGGCTATTCCTGCTTTCTGGTTACTATCTTTGTTGCATTTAGACTTAAGATTCTACGTCTGGTCTTTTCTATGCAGGTTTTCCTGACGGAAAAGGCACTCGCTGTATTAATCTTTAGAACATTAAAACTAAGGAAGGATTAGGTAACCAAATAATAATATGAAATGGCTGTTCAGTATGACAGGAGAAGATCATAAAATCTGATAATTGATAGATCTACTAGCTCCACAAATGACGATTGACGAATGTAGCCTGCTGTTATTCTGAAAATTATACATAATCAGAAACAAACGGAAGAACAAAAAACAATAAAGAAAACAAACATCACCAAGATCAATCGGACAATGTATTGTTGAGTCTAAGTAAAATTACTCAAGTTATTACAGGCTTTTTGGTGCACATATGTATTGAATGATACACCTGAAATACTTCAGGTGATTTCAGTCCATACATATGAGATCCAGCTTCACGGCCAGCCTTACAGATCTGTTTCCACCATTCCTAGTTAGTGAATTAAACCTTTTGATCAAATCAATAGAGTGGATATTTCCAAATTATTTTGATTGTCAGATCCCTTAAAGAGTATGTTGGTTTTGTCCTTCAGATACTTTTATAGATTGAAACAGACACGAGATGTGAAATGACACTAAGATTGTGTGCATTTGATCAATATTCTTAGCAAATCAGAGGTCTGTTCTTGGAATACTGAATTAGTCAGATTAGTGTACTGTTTGTTTGTGTGTAGGTGGTTAATTTTAATAAGCAACCATTTAATAAATGTAACAACACATATTTCCTACAAAAAGTGCAACAGGTATTATGAAACCATAAAAAATGAGAAGGGAAAAGAATATTTCTGTAGGGGATTACAAATTTGAACATAGCAAGATAAAAGTTTCAGACATTTTTATTTCATCACAATTTGAAGAAGAAAATATAGTCTGACTACTATAATGCGTTTCCTAGATAAAAAAACAAACAAAAAAAACTAAGTTTAAGCACATGTCTGTCAAAATGTTGAGAACAAAGTGGTAGACTGCACTCTGAACATGTGTACTGTATCTATAATGAGGCAAACTAAACATATATTGTGATCTACTCCTGCCCCATATAATAAGTATATACACATTTAAAGCAGCAAGCTGTTTTGAGCATACTATCCTATTTTATTTTTTTTCCTTGTTTTCACTCAAAGATATGAAAGTATCAAAGAAAAGCAGCAAACATTCTAAAATGCACTGTCCCCTATTTTCATTTTTTTCTCTTTATTATTTTCTAGACTACTTAAGGGTGAGGCAGATCTAAAAAACCCTTTAAAGTTAATATAACAAAGGCAATTAAAGCACAATAATTTATTATATCATATCATATTTGCAGCCTATGGGTATTATTTTGTGTATACTCAAAAATTACTTCTCTTTTTGCCTACCAAGTATGTATTCATATAGGGATGGCCTGTAATAAGGAGTGGGCTTAAAAAAGAGGGGACATCTTTGCTTGAACTATTGTTCGGGCCCCACCTAGGTGTTCATAGAGAAGCACAGAAAACTAGTATGTGATGTCAAAGCTTATGAGTTGCCTGAAAAAACAGTGAAAAGTTCAAGAGTATGCATGGATATCAGCTAAAACCACAGAGACCACATCTAAGACTATAAAGGACATTGAATGAGAGGGACAAAGTATGCAAAGCCAAAGGTTAGACTTACACTTGATATCCATTTAAACACAGTATGTCATGATAAAAATTAAAAACAAAGGGAACCTGATTCATTTCAGCTATTCAGCTTGAGAGGGAGAGCATGGGAAAATACTTAAAAAACATTATTCTGGCACTTAGTTTCACAATATTGGTTATTTTTATCCGGTAAGGTAAAACTAAGAGAGATCAAACACAAAAATAAAAAGAGATGAAAGGTAATGTAAAAAAATAATAAAAGTAAAAACACATCAGTGCGTTTAGTTTTTCACCAGACTCTAGCCAATTGTCAAGCCACCAGTAAACTTTACCTGTTGTTAGGCAGAAATACAGTCAGTGGATTAATTGTGGGTGGTACAATTTTTATCACTTCATTATCAAATGACATTTCCAAACCATGAGGTTTGTCAACAACAACATTCTGCTCAGTATGTAAAATATACAGAATGATTTTATTTTCAAACAGATTTCTCACTACCCTGTGAAGTGACAGATATGCTGTGGTCAACAAAAGGCAAACACCTCAAACGTACACAGAAAGCTTTTTCACTTATCATCCATATCTATGATGAACCATAAGGCTATTTAAGTAAATGTATTTTTTGATCAGTACATTTCAAAGTCGGGCTTATGACTTATATATAGTACAATAAGAGCAAATGTTTAACCAGTATTTAATATTTAGATGGATAGATAGGGGCAGCACGATGGCGCAGTAGGTAGCGCTACTGCCTCGCAGTTAGGAGACCCGGGTTTGCTTCCCGGGTCCTCCCTGCGTGGAGTTTGCATGTTCTCCCCGTGTCTGCGTGGGTTTCCTCCGTGTACTCTGGTTTCCTCCCACAGTCTAAAGACAAGCAGGTTAGGTGGATTGGCGATTTTAAATTGTCCCTAGTGTGTGCTTGGTGTGAGGATGTGTGTGTGCGCCCTGCCCAGGGTTTGTTCCCTGCCTTGCGCCCTGTGTTGGCTGGGATTGGCTCCAGCAGACCCCCGTGACCCTGTAGTTAGAATATAGCGGGTTGGATAATGGATGGATGGATGGATAGATAGATAGATACTTTATTAATCCCAAGGGGAAATATACATACTCCAGCAGCAGCATACTGATAAAAAACAGTATTAAATTAAAGAGTGATAAAATGCAGGTAAAACAGACAATAACTTTTTATAATGTTAACGTTTAGCACCCCGGGTGGAATTGAAGAGTCGCTTAGTGTGGGGGAGGAACGATCTCCTCAGTCTGTCAGTGGAGCAGGACAGTGACAGCGGTCTGTCGCTGAAGCTGCTCCTCTGTCTGGAGATGATACTGTTCAGTGAATGCAATCGATTCTCCATGATTGACAGGAGCCTGCTCAGCGCCCGTCGTTCTACCACAGATGTCAAACTGTCCAGCTCCATGCCTACAATAGAGCCTGCCTTCCTCACCAGTTTGTCAAGGCATGAGGCGTCCTTTTTCTTTATGCTGCCTCCCCAGCACACCACCACGTAGAAGAGGGCACTCGCCACAACTGTCTGATAGAACATCTGCAGCATCTTATTGCAGATGTTGATTGACGCTATCCTTCTAAGGAAGTATAGTTGGCTCTGTCCTCTCTTACACAGAGCATCAGTATTGGCAGTCCAGTCCAATTTATCATCCAGATGCACTCCCAGGTATTTATAGGTCTGCACCCTCTGCACACACGGGTTCCGGGGGGGCCTGGTCCTCCTAAAATCCACCACCAGCTCCTTGAATTTGCTGGTGTTCAGGTGTAAGTGATCAACACTTACCATTTATGTAAAATCATCACCCGTTTATGCTTCACTATCATTAGAACTTCCAGTGTTCATTACTGAAGAACTATTGCTATTATCACACTTCAAATCACTTTCTTCTTCACACACTTTATGCTCTGACATCATGTATTCAGCTTTCCTGCTGCTGCAAGTGCTGTTCAACGGCTGCCCTACTTCACTACCAGCAGTTCACAGGAGACTCGTAATGTCTGGGATGGTGGAGTGTGGGTAACTAGCAGTGGATGAGTTATCTTAGAGATAATGGTAAAGTGGTAAAGAACTGGATTGGCCTGTTTAGTGACAAAAAAACTAAGAACATATATTTTTTCATAAATCTTGATTAATATTTGGGGATCCTCTATCCCAAGGTTAGCCCATACAGGAGTCTGGCCATGCCAGTAGTGATTGAATGCAACAGACAATCACATACAAAGCAACATCTTCTCACTATGCAAAGTTTCAATTGACAGGAGAACTCAGTTGGCAATTGATGGACTCTCCTCAATTACTTAGATGTGAATGAGTTTTCAACCTAAATAAAACCTAAAGTTTCCAACTACCTAAATAATAAGTGGAAGCCTAAAAAGTTACTTACATATTAAAAGCTTTGACAGCAATGTGAACTATTAGGTAATTAATGTCTAATGATAAAACTAATTAGCCAAACTTCATTTAGCAATGATTAGTTGTTCTTTTATGTAGTTTTAGGCTTAGCCTTTAAACTAATTAACCACTCCACAATAAAGGCACAATTCATCCTTAAATCTCTTTTTTTTTTGTTTTACCACACTAATTAAAAATGTACCCTCAGAACTTGAACATCTCTCTTTTTTGGAGAAGGCCAAAGTAATATATTTTTTCCAGCTTTTCTGCTTTGTTGTTCTCTCAGATCTGAGTTCCCAGGAGCTAAGTCAGTTCGATTACCTCTTCTAAAGTCTTTGCAATGGCATTACTGTCTATTTCACACAGACGATGACCAGGTCAAGATTTGAACCCCTACTTCTGGAGTTGTGGGTCAGTAGCTCCAAACACTGCAACTCAGTGGCACTCGATATAAAATTTAAAAATGCACATTAAAAAAATTGTGTATGCATAGCTGAAAAAAGCTATTCGAGTTAAGATAGAAACTTAGATTTGGTTAAGAATTTTAAGAACAAAACAAACTCATCATAGTGCATATTCATGGCTAAGATTAAAAATCTTTGCAGCACATAATTTAAAGTAGGAACTATGAAAACACATCTAAATTTTAACTGACGGAATATACATTTTACAAAAGTAAAATCAAAATAATATATACTGTACTGCCAGGTTTGTCATTCTTATATTATGTCAAGGGCAAGTTTTTTATTATTATTTATTATTATGGTAACAGAGTAAATTTATGTTTATTTAATGTTTGTTTCATATGTGTGTTTTTAAGCAATTGTTTTCTGTCAGTGGTTGCCTTCGTAATTCAGAAATGTGGGCACAATTTTGAATTTCAAAGAGTTTTTTTCCCCTTCTTCTTTTTTCATCTTTGGACAACAAATGAACTAACTTAAGAAACCAACAAATGCTTTAGCTCGCCACATAAGCTGAATCTTGTTTTGCTGACTTTAGGTTTTAATATTAGATTTTCATCTCCTTATGAACAGAAAATGACAGTTAGTCTACCATCAAAAAGACATGAATTGGCCTAGAATTCAAGGGGAAAAAAATCAGCAGCTTTTCAAATAACATCATTCTAGTTGATCATTATTTTTCAGTGTCAGCACTGCTTTAAAAGTAGAGTTTCATATGTGACATGAATGCTGAGATCTGTGCAAGGCCAATGTACTAGATGGTTTACATTATTAAAATTAAACTCATTGATCAGCTTTTCCAGCATAATATAAAATAAATGCAATGGAGACATTATGCAATTTTCACACAGTGAGGCCAAATGCTAGGAACTGCTACAGTATACGACATTTTTTATATTCATTGTATGTAAGAAAGTGCATCATTATATATTTATGACAGATGCTAGTTTTTACATTGCTAGCTTATCAACAGAAATTTAAGGCAAGTTACATTATGATGGCCATATGAATAAAAAGACAGAAAAAATGGCATGTACCTTTCTAAAAAGTGACAATCCAATATCATCATCTAAGCAGCTAGCAGACATTTCTGCAGCAGCACTTCTCTATTTAAGCTTTCAGAATAATAGACAGAAATCTACAAGCATTGAAAATGCAAGAGTTCATCCTAGTTTCATTAAAATAACCAAGGACATAAGTTTTGTTTTTCTGCTGTTTTAAGTATTTTGAAATTTGTCATTTCAAAGGTGGGTGGCATGTTGGTTCGGTGCTGATGCCTCATGTACGTATGTAGAATTCTGGTCTTGAATGTCACACCTGAATGCTACGCATGTGGAGTTGGTATGTTCTCCCAGTGTCAATGTGGATTTCAAAGACATGTGTGCTGCATTTATTGTTAACCCAGAAATGGCAACTTGTGAGTGTAAGTGGTTGAGTAAGCTGCCCCGATGCACAATCCAGTGTTTGTTCCTGCCTTGTGTATGATATGGCCTGAATAATTACCAAAGTCCATGAATTGAAATTTTATGTTATCTGCGGTGGGTTGGCGCCCTGCCCGGGTTTTTTTCCTGCCTTGCACCCTGTGTTTTCTGGGATTGGCTCCAGCAGACCCTCGTGACCCTATGATTAGGATATAGCGGGTTGGATAATGGATGGATGGATGTTATGTTATGGTGTTTGAAATGTACTCCCCAAAGTTGTGTAGTAAAATAAGATGGCTTGAAAAGAGAAGGGCATTTAATATTTATTATACTCTCTGAGCAAAAGGTGAGTTTTCTTCAAAGGCAAACCCATTGATTCTGTAGGAATGTAAATATTGCGTGTGTAAATTTCAGGCAAATTCTAGCTCATTTTCCCACCAGATGTAGCGACAAGTTTCAATAATCTCTACTCCAGTGCTTTCCAGAGATAATGTTGAAGTATAGTGCACAACACAGTGATCCACACGGGACTCGGATCTTGCTTCAGTAAAATTGCTTTTTTCAGTTAACATTACAATATTGCTCACCCAGTTCTAAAACTTGAAAGATGAATGTGTACAGTTTAAAAGGACACAATGCAAGAAGACAAGGTTATATGGGAGTTTACATTTTCAATCTCTGATCACCACTGAATTCATAAAGATGATTCAAATAGTTAATGTTTAATACAAAAGGGATCAAAACAAGATATGTTTCACTTCTTTAGTTCTTTTTATAAGAAGCCATTAGAGTGGCATCACATATATTAAACTCAAGTGTAACCATAACTTTAAAAGTACACTCAGTTGCAGAAGAGACCAGAACAAAGAGGAAAAAACATAGTAATAAAGAAATAATGTGTGAAAATGTGGCTCACTTTCTCACATGAATGCATACTACAAAATACAATCTCACTGAACAGAATCCTTCATAAACTTATTTACAAATCAAACTGGCTTGATTCACTCCATGGACTGTCCAATAACATGTAGATCTTATTGTACTGTATATATAGAAATGTGACAGACCAAATACCTAGTGGAAATACACAATTTGGATTTTTCTTGGTTGATAAGGCTTTCTTGATCTGACCCAAAAATAATGTAATGGCACTGTACTTATTTTTGTAGTACCTTGACAAACAATTGCTTGGCAAAGAACGATTACATTTGTTCTTTGCAAATTAATTTGGTTCTTTTGGTTTTGAAAAGTTACTTAATAGGTGTATCTATTATAAAAAAAAATCTTGGAAGGAGACGAGACGTGATTTTCTCAGAGAGTCATTTTCACGTCCCGCGAGATATTGTCAGACACATTTCTTGTAGAGAGAAAGAAACGATATTCACTCACGGGCAGTTATATGTTGCATTGTCACAATGTAATTCCAAACACGGAAACAAAATTTAATGCGATATTGATAAAAAGGCAAAAGTGAAAAGAGATCAAATATATGGACATAGGTGATATGACAGAAGTGCGCTACGCAAAATGCCAATCACGTGGCACGGCAGCAGCAGCAGCAAGCCAGCAGCTGAACGAACAAAGAGGAGGTAAAAAAACAAAAAAACTGTATTTGTTTCCCATTGTATCACCGTTTAAGAGGGTGTTTTGGAGGATCGACCGCATCTCCTTGAGGTGTGTTCAGCCCCCCTCTTCACAACGCGAGTGGCACAGACGCGAAGTTGCTACGTGCAGGCCTGGGGGGGCGGGGTCGGGTTGGGTGTTTGGGGGGCAGCGTTGACTCATGAAGCGAGCAGGGGACAAAGCCCCCTAGTGGACAAAATGGAAAGTTCTACAGTAAAGTAGGCTAAATACCAGGATAGTAACATATAAAGAAAACCTGAACTTGGCCTGTGATACTGTATGCAGCAAAACAGTTTTAAAATTAGGAACCCACTGGTATTTCACAAATCTGTTATGGTGTATACAGGATTATGTGTGAAACCTGTTACAGAACTAAATATATAAAGAATTCTTTCCTCGAGCCACTATCCACTAATGTGGTTAGTTGTTTTGGGAACCAAAAATGGTTCCCCTGTGACACTGCTCTAAAAAACACTTTGACACCTTTGTCATTAAGAGTGCATTGGACTTGAGATATTAATGCTAAGCACAATTCTAAACATTTTTCAAATGACAAAACTTCATAGTCATTGGTCTCTTGCATATCTAAGAGGTTTTAAGAACCATTAAATCTTTGGTTAACTTTAACTTCTCCCTCACTCTTTCTCTGTCTGTCTGTCTTATTAAAATTCAAATTCTGATTAAATAACTCAGACATTTTTATTGGCATGAAAATATTTTACCAAAGCATTTACACAATATAGTTATAATAATAATAATAATTAGAGAAGGCATTGCTATTAAAATCTAATTTAAAAAATAAAAATAACAAGCACTGTATGTTCAAAACCATCAACCTCCTGTAAGCACCAGTGCTGGACAAAAATGGGACAACCCCTCTCAGTCAAAATGCTTACTGGACAAGTTTATAATTTTTCAGTCAAAGTTATTCATACATTATTAGAGTGAAGTGTTATTTGTAAATTTTAAAAATAAGTTGTCTGTCCAGAAATAATTGTTGTCTGTACAGAAGTAATTATTTTATTACAATTCTTGGAACTAATTTTCTTAAGGTAAGAATTCTTTTCCTGATCACTTGTCTGCTTACAGCCTCTATCGTAGGTAATGGTATGATAACCCAAAAGCCTCTAGGAAGCAAGCTCTATACTGCTTATAATCTTACTTTTGCTTCTGCAATTCTATTTCTGCAGAGGTTCTGCCATGTTTTGTAACACCAGACTGATGCATGCACAATTAATATAATAGCAAATTGGCACTGCTGTGTATGTGTTCACCATGAGGTGGACTGGCGACCTTTCCAGGGAATGTTTCTAGCTTGATGAATTGCTGGCATTGGCTCCAGCTTCCCTGTGATCCTGTCCTGGATAATTGGTTTAGAAAGATTAATGTATTATTATTATCATTATCATTGTGGCTATAGTGGAGGAAAACATCTGAATAGACTAAATTTATTCCCACTTTTTGGAATATCATTTTTCACTTGTTCTAATCCAATGCATCTTCTGGGACAGCGTTGACTTTGTGCATATCATCCCCCAACTAATCAAGTACCCACATGTCTGCTTTCACTGTGGGCTGAGGCACAAGGCTGTGTTTGCTACTGGCTGCTCTTTACTATATGGTTCCATTGGAGATGCGTTATTCTGTTTGAATTGTGCAATGGATGGAAGATATTGAGGACAGTGTATATTATTATCATTATTACTATTCTCCTGCTACTGTAGAACAAATGTCAAATTGCCCATTCTGTTAGGATTTAGTGGCACACCAGTCCTAGTAAGGCAGCAGATTTAGCAGACATCCAATTGTACCTTCTCCCACTTGCATTCCAAACTAAGTGTCTGAACTTCATCTTGTACCAGGATCTGCCTGCCCCTCTGTCAACTCTTTCAGGGCAGAAGCCATGAAGGGGACTCAAACAAGAACAAAGACCTATAAATCAAGGAATGACAACTGGAATGGAGAGAATAACTCGTCTATGAGCAGAAACACTTTGAAAACACATCAGATCTCAATGGGAAAAAATCATGCTGGATATCTATACTGATATGGACAGGGTGATATGTTAGGAACGAAAGGATGCCACATCGTTTGATGAAAATGAAAATTATCAACCAACAGAGGGCTGAATTCAAACATACCCCGAAAATCAAAGTGAAAATGATATGGCAGGCTAGTCCATTTTGCCGAAATTTCATTGCAGCAACTTAAAATCATACTCAGTAGTTTGTATGACCCCTATGTGCTTGTATGCATGCCTGACAACATCAGGACATATTCCTAATGAGACAACGGATGGTGTCCTGGGGAATCTCCTCCCAGATCTGAACCAGGGCATCACTGATCTCCTGGACAGTCTGATGTACAAAACAACAATTATCATAATTCTATTATACTTGTGTTTATCATTAAATTGTATTATTATATCTCTTAAAATGAGTATACTTTGGTTACCTTGACATATATCTAATGGCTGGAGACCCACCTCCTACAACAGAGAAACGTAAGGTAAATAAAGTAGGAGCTACCAAATCATTTAACTGATATTTTGTCAGAGGTCAGATTAAATTTTGAAAGAAGCAGGAGGGTGAATGAACTTTTGATGCAGAGAGCATAGAAGTATTGTTGGAGGAAAGATTCTGCTTTAAAAGTGTCAGGAGGGAAGATGGAGTTTTGAATGAGGAATTATGGAGTTTTGTTGGAGGTTGGAGGTGTTCTAAAATGTTCAGCGTACCAGAAGAAATAGTGGATGAATATTAGGAATTTTTTTTGTTTTGTTTTTTCATATGATCTTTAACTAGCATGTAATAGAAAAATATTTTAAAGGTAACAGTGATTTGTGTAGAACTTTCATTGTAAAGTGTCTCACAAGTGGAGAAGGGGTACTATACTGAGCAGGATTTGTTAAACAAATTAATGCCTACTTTTATTACTGTGTTTTTAATTTCACTTTATATTTGGATGTATTTTCAGGGGTGGTGTAATATTCTCAAAATAGAAAAAAATATTTGTCAATTATGTTACATTATCAGAAAGGACACTCCACCCACTTTACTGCATATCTGCTTAATTTTCCAAATACAACAAATCTTAATATGAAAGAGCACATAAAACAATTCTTATCCATTTGCATGACATTTCAAATTTACTTTAACAGCAAGAGCTCATAGCACATTGAATCAAAGATTTTTTTCCTCCATTAAGTGCCAGTTGTGAATCAGATATTCAGGAAACCACCAGAACTGATCATCTTATACCATATTATCATTTTCAGCAAGGAAAAATAAAATTATTATGATGCAGAATCCTGAAAAACAATGTCAAAGTATTTTATATATACTACAATGTACATATTAAGATATCTCAGTAATAAAAATAAAAGAAAAATAATAATATTGTTTTGCTTTCTAGGTGTTATATAGCAAAACCTGGATGCTATGTTTTCATAGCACTTCAAAGACTTTATCTTTATTATATTAATTTTGACATATTTCTCGACAGACTTAGAAGAGCCATTTTTGTCCACACAGGTTTTGGAATTTGGACTTAACTGAGCTGTGCTTGGAATGACCCCATTAATTAGTAGCTGTTGATACAGATAATATGGCATTGATTTTTAGTCATTGAAACAGCATTGGATATACTCAGCATTGCTTGCACACAATTCTTTGGACAGGTATTTGCAAAATAAATATTCTCGTGTTGGACAGTGCATCCATCCCAAAAGAGCTTGAACAGTACTGTCAAGATCTGTCTCTGTTATTTCCTTTCATAGTGAATGGTCCCACATTTAGATGTGATGGAGACTCATTCTCACGCTTTGCTTGGTGGAAATGAATTTGAGCAGAATATACTGTTGGCATCAGCCAGAATATACTGTGTACTGTGAAAAACAGTTATTTTATAAATCTCAGCTAATTTTTGAACGTAAGAAGTGTGCTGATATCCGTAATAAGACCAACTTGAAGAATCCTGGTATTATAAGCACAAGTAATATTATGAATACATATTACTTGTACACAAGCATTACAGGTAACTTTCATGTCGTAACATAATACAAGCAAACATGACATACAAATATTTATTATACATTTTTTGTATTAACGCCAATAATTATAATATGACTTATTTTTTTCTGTATGGGATATTAAATAGTAACTTAGCTAGCTTTAACAAGGTGTCACTGATTTTTCATTCCTTCTAGCAATGAAAAGGAAGAGCACAATTTTGTTCAGTAGCAATCAGTTAGGTACTAACAGGAGAAGAGTGCGCTTAGGCTGATGAGGGAGAGGATTGCAGGCTTGAGCCACCACAAACACCTCTTTTTGCAGGTCTCTGGATGAAAGGTTATATTTAAGGCAAAGATTGTCAAAGAATGCAAATATATTATCTGTATGCAAGTCTGTGAATGTCTTGATTCCAGA
>JANRMT010062796.1:24576198-24599707 GCA_026402145.1 Polypterus bichir lapradei
CACAAGTAGTCAAATGAATATAAAATAGCCAACATAATACAACAGAAATAAAAGCAAAGATGATATTTTAACATAGCATCCAAACTAATATCAGACATTTATAAATATTTGAAAGTCAAAGTTATGATATAAATTAAGAAACAAGCAGGATAAAAAAGAAGAAAGCCATGGATAAATAACATGATTTCTGTACTATTACATGTAGGATCATAAATATAGATGTTATAATCACCCACAGTGTTGGATCAATGAATAAAATAAGAGCGGATTTCGCTATCAGTTTCAGAGCCAAACACTGCTAGAAGGACATTGACCTTTTTAATGGCTATTTATTTGCTGGTCAGTTCAGACCCATCTCCGTGCTACTTCAAAGTAAACAAACTAGAAAGAATTGCCTCACTTTAATCCATACTAAAAACCTGATTAAAACAAAATGTTTACGTGTAACGCACATTTGATAACATTGACTGCCTACTACGCATGTACTTAATTTTTCGCTGGTAAGGTACTGTCAGCTAACAAATAATATATGTGCAAAGTAATGTTAAATTGTTGAAATTCCTACTATCTTCTTTGGCATATATGTATGAGATAATCAAATCTTGATAAAGGAAGTACATTATATTCATTGCATGCAAAGTTGTGTTTATGTGAATATTTCTGGGTAACGGGGTCCATAACTTTCATCAGTTTCTTAAAGGGGTCCATGACTCAAAAAAGGTTAAAAATTGCTGCATTATATTATGCCATAGTGTAGACATAAGGCATAATACACCATCTCATAGTAACTACAGTATATTATAAATAGAATTAAAACACCCATATTAGTAACAGCAGCCTTAAAGTATTTAAATTAGCATCAAATAGGTTTATATAGTAATATACACATCACATGACCAAGGCTGAAATCTCTTCTGCTTGAATGTTTTAAATTCTAATATTTCTTTATTATTGTTTATTACTTATATGTATGGCAAACACTGTTATGTTCTTGCCAGTCTTGCCATATTTCTATTTATATTCTTATCAGAATTACTATCAGTCCTCTTCCATAGGAATGGGATTAATGCCATGGAGTTTCAAAGTTGAAATTTAGCCCTTCTATCTGTCCTCTCTCCAGAGAACTGTAAGCCGTTCTTATCCTAGAAATGGAATAACACACTTTGATCTAAGCAGTGCTTGAAGTTAATATAAAAAAGGCACCCCAACTAAATGAGATCCTGTCTGAAGATTCAGGATGTGGTTGGGTCAGGTCCTAACAAAGGAGTAAAAATAAAGAAAAAGATAGTCACATGGTTAAAAGGGTGGCGAAGGAAGGGCAATAATGTAATTTTCTTTTTCCTATATACAGTCATTTAAAACTTGCTTGGTCTTCATAGTCTTTCCTATTGCCTTTTCTACAATATCTTTGAAAACATGTTTTATGTAATAGGGCAAAGGATTGTATTAATTTTATAATTTCATATGTTGAATAATTGGAGTTCTTGCTGACAACTTTGTACATTTTAAACCTGCTGTAATTATGTGTTGAATTATAAAAGGAAATAAAACAAAACACCTAAATTGTGCAAGAAGGATTTATAAATATTAATGTGATTGCTCCAGTTGAGTATGTATAATAGAAACAAATCTAAGAATTAAACTGAGATTGTACAGTGAGAAGTTCCTGTTGTTACCTGAAGAAAAAAAAATGCACTTTGACTTTTAGGGGCTTGCCTGAAGTGGCATAATTTAATTAATGCTGTTTTGCTTTACTTAGAATTGTACAATATTTGATCCTTAAGTAAGAGAAGTAGACTATAAGGTTGCTACATGAGATTTAACAATAATTATGATTGTGATTGCTTTTACTGTATAACAGCTTGTATAAGTACTGTATATGTGTCAGTAAGAAACCCACTGACACTATGCAATTTAAAAGATGAAAGCAATGAATGTTGAAAACAAAAAGTTTACTATTTCAAAACACCACAAAACAACAACAAGAAACAAATAAATGAGCAAAAAAAATGTAAAAACCTAGAACAGACACAAATTAAAGAAAATTCTGGTCCTTAAAAATTAGTGGAAAGGTATTGCCAAAATGGAACAATAGCCTAGATGACAGTTACGAAATTATGAAAATCCAGAAAAGAACTACATTTTATATTGACTATTTAATTGTCAACCAGTTCAATTAAGATAAACTTAGGATGCTATATTCACAACATTTGGATCAATTTTAAAAACCTCTATGCATTATTATGGGTATAATTCAACCCATCATATGGGCTTATGTGTTCTCTACAGGAAACAATTATACACGGATGACAAAGTCATGCAGAGTCACTTTAATGCCTTCCTTAGTTCTAGCAAATGACACAGAACTATTAGTACTCACACCAGTAAATTCAAAGTGACTCTTTTATTCAGAGATAATATGGTTACTCAACAGGGACTCATACCACATTCCATGTATGTGATTCAATTCCATTCTTGTCTATAGTTTGAATTGTACTACTATAACTAGTCTGAAGAAGACAGGCAAATTAAGACTTTATTGCATGAAGTACATGGGATAATAAAGTTGAACTTCATTAGTATTTCATCATTTCTAAGTGCAGAAATAATTCTTCAAATACTGTATTCCAATGATGACCAGTAAAATATTTGGTAAAATTCTTTATGTGGGACTTATCAAAACAGGGACAGGTTTCTCAAAAACATTACAATGCTAAGGACATAGTGAACTCCTTTTTAAAATTCAATCACTAATTTACGAGTGTTTCCCAAAATCAATCATACCTGAGGTAACACTTTAAATACTCAATAATCCATGTGCTCCCTGACCCACTCATTAATTACTGAGTACTTTCTGAACTGGTTAACTCTTGCTTCAACCTTAGTGATAGACAGTGGTCACCAGACAGAGCACATTAAATCAAATCATGACAATTACAGCTACTACTACTAATAATAATAAAAGTAATACATTTTTCTCAAATAGCACCTTTCACTTTCGCATGGGCCTATACAGGTATTAAAAAAAAATAAAAATACAAGAGTAATAAAAGCACAGAAAAAGATCAAGTAACACTGGATACAAGCTGATATTAAATACTACAACCTAATATTAATAAAAATACATGAAACACATTGTTCCAAATTACAATTAACAATTAATAATAAACAATTATCTGAAAATGTAAAATACTAAGATTTATAATTGACTAGTTGATATAATGTTTATGATGAAACGCAGTAATTAATTTGTAGCCATTTTATATAGTTTAGCTGAGCCTATTTATGACGGGTAGCTTATTACTTCAAAACTGTTGATGAATATAAAGCATATGATTTTATTTCTTAAATAAGTACTTATTCCACTTTATAATGCATATCAGTATTATATGTATGTAAATATTACAATTGAACTGAAGTAATAAATATACTGTTGTTAATAAAAAGTCATCTGAGGTGAATAAACAGGAGATGTCAAGCGATTACTTCGTTATAAGCAATATTATTTGTTGTATTTCATTTAGTGTATTTAAGCAAAGACCTGTTTGACATCACTCATGTACAAGCAACATAAAGCTGCACATGAGAGGCACAATCTGTTAGTAAACCAATGCCTGCAATTTTCAGGGGCTGCTGCTGTGATTTGTTTATGGTCATAGCAAAGCAGACCATAAGAAATTGCAGATGTCTGAAAGTGAAAGTAAAATTATTGGGAATTGGAGGTATTCTTGGGATGAATATTATTTGACCTGTTCTGTAACCGTTGATATTTCAGCCTCTTCTATGTGGCTGTGAAGAGATAAACTATCAATGTGCAGTTTCAAACAGTTGTTTTACTGTTCTTGGCTTTCAGACTCCCACAAAAGACCCTCTTCTGGCATCAGCAGATCTTAAATTGAAATTGTTTCTCTCTCTAGAATGCATATTATTTGAAAATGAATAAAAAAAGGAAATAAAACTAGCATACTGACTTTATTCCACAGAACACGAAAGGCTAGATCCAACCGGGTATTCACACAATGATAATTTGAAACTGTCAAGGTTCGTAAGTTTGTCTCTAGGGGCAGTGCCAATGTAATGCGTACACTGCTTTATCAGCGGGTCTGCCTTTAATTTATCCCTAAACTTTCATGACAATCTCATTGTATGCTTCCTTGATTTGGGATTGAAAATGTAAGCAGATTATGTGTTCCATAGCAAGATTTCTCAGAGAAGCCTGCACTGTGAGAGGGACCAAGGTGACTTTATTTATATAGATAAATTGTAGATGATTTGCTATTTTACATAATTTCTGCTGTTAATGATTACAAATGTATTTGTGGTTATATCTAAAGATCTTTGGAAGTTGTGAAGAATTTGTATTCTAAGGTTACCACTATATTAACTTTGACAAAGATATTTTCATTATTGATGTTGGTTGTGGTGAGAAGCAGAAAGAAGGAAACGGAAGAACAGGGAATGGGGTTTGGGATGCTTTACTTCTGCTGCAGTAAAGAAAAGCTTCCCAGAAGAATACCTTTTGAATTCTATGTGTGCTTCTCAGACCACCAGAAAGAACCCAGCCCTTGCACATTATTCAAGCTAAGTCACTAGATTGTAGCTAATGCCCATTCATATTTCCAGAGTAGTTACTTCTACTGCAAAGGTTTTCAAATTTGGCTATGCCAAAGGTTTTTATGACAAACTGGCCTGGTACTACTCCTGATGCTTTAATCTGAACCAATTCTGAAATCTGTGAGAAGGCAAGATATGGTAAGTTTGTTTTTGGAAGGATACTTGGTAATAGCAGATTTGTGCACATCTGTTTACACATGCAATTAATCTCCTGATGACCAGAGAACATCAGCAGAAATGCAGTGTGGTAGAACATGAAATAGGTATGTTCTGGGTTAAGGATTTTCTCTTTATTAAATATTCAAATGTTCCTTATTTATACCAAGGCACCAAGGGAGCCTTGCACAGTTAACCTTAAAGTTTCAGGCTGAACTGAGACAGTACTGAATGCATGAGTATTGATAATTCTTGGGCATCCTACAACACTTGGGTTAATCAATATAGAATTGTCAGTCAATGGCGCTTCTTTGTTATATTAGTCTGTCCTGGGTAAATAATTCACCTAATCTTGCAAAATTCGAGAGTTTGCCCTGTGTACTGAAGAGTCTAAGTTAAAATTAATGTTAATGTAAACACTTCTCTTTCATCTGTTCTTCATGAGTTATTGGGTGTCATATATTTCACCAGTACTGCACAGTCACGTTTACGTTTGCAATGGTGCAGTACGTTGCTTTTTGATCAGGTGTACCCCTGGAAAATTGAGAAGAGAGCGAAGTGAGGCATTTGGGAAATGTCAAAATTGTAGAGATTAGAGCAGACCATCATCACTCTTATTTACATATGATTATTTTGCATTGTTCATCAGCTTGCATTTCATTGTACTTGAGATACTCTGTGTTTTTAAGAAATACATGCACAGTCCAGAGGAGTGTGGGAGTTTTTAATGCATATTGGATTTTGCTTACTCATCTACATTTAAGAATTGTGGAAAAATAGCAGATTATATAAAACAGAAACAATTTACTAATAATCTCCAAGATGTCCATGTAGTGTCTGTGCATCTGAAAGGAGGGTAAAGCTAGGTTGGGATGTACTGCCACTTCTTTTCTTTGCCATCTTATCCAACTTGTGCTTCCTCTCTCTGTTGTAAATATTACCATGTGCTTTAGAAAACAACAACAATGTTGTAAATCTCATCTAAAAGAAGAACAGGCCATTCTTTAGAAATGTGTACTTTTTACTTTACAGTCTATGCCTGTCATTTTATTTTGTCTTAGAAACAATAGGTGACCAACAGGTTTTGTGGTTATTTATATATTTTGACTTACCTGTATATTAAATGGTTATTTCACACAAATTTATTTCATCCTACTTGAGGACCAAATACATCATCCTACAGTATAACAAACTTATTGTAGCCACTTATGTCTGAGGTGTCCTGCCAGCAGGGCTTCACCGTATTTCAAAAGTGTATATGTTGCAGTAAACCCACAAGTCAATCAAAACCTATAATGGTATTTTATGTACAGTACCCAATGTCTTCTTTCCAGGTAATCATAATTTTCCATGTTATCTTCTCTATTACATTAGTAAAATATGCAATTTGTAAGAAGTGCTTCTCAGCTGAGTGAATCTGATTTATTCAAAGAACTCACCTACATCAGGCCTCATATAGTGAAAGGCTCATTACCATTGGATAGCTGAAGTCCACCGCATTGCAATGATATATAGTTGTATATGAGTCATGGCTGTCACAACTGTGCATAAAAGGCAGGAAAATATATTGCATGTGCAACAGCTCATCTTTACACATTTTTACATACAAAGCTTGAGTCAAATTCTGATTACAGTTTTAATTCCATGGAGAATGACACATTTGCTGAAGAATTTGATGCTACGTTTGATTTTTAAGTATTGCTCATAGTATAACTTTGAATTGTCCCAGGATTCAATTACCATACCCAGACTCTGTGTGCTGCATGTTCTTCCTATGTTATTATTCTGAGCAGTGCTCTTTCAATTTCAAATTAGAATACCTGCAAAGTCTCTTAGTGTACCAGTGAGTACTATAATGCTGTAACTGCGCCTCCCAGAGGTTTCACATGAGGTCCCCCGTTCGTTCAAATACCACTGTATCATGCTGCTTCTGTTGCAGTGTTGTAAGCACATGAGGAAAAAAAATGTTTCTGCTTGTGAATTGTTCATGGTATTATTCCCAAAGGCCCCGCTTCCCGAAGCTGCCACACCCACTGAAGGAGATAGAAAAGGAGGTAGAAAAAGGTTTGGGGAAGATCACCCCATGTACTGAGAGATATGTAAAAAGAATAAAAACATCTTTACTGACAGGAGTCCACTACTGAACTAACAAACATTGTGATGGCTACTCTATTTAAATGGAGGTGGGATATCATGGATCGGAACCGAAAGTGAGGTCATCAAGAGGAGGGTTCAGGGAGGCGGATTTGTAGCCCAGAAGCAACCATACTGGGTGGGTTCTTCAGCTAGTCTGCAGAGGGACAAAGGGAGAAACATCAGATGACAGCGTCAACTCCTGGTTCGGCTAAGAAATGATATTATTTGAGCCTGTAAACCATCTCCCATGCGCATGTGTGTGACAGTGCAATATTTTTCTTCCTGTTTCTAATCACACTCATTTTTGCATTGGCGGGGGTGGGAGGGAGCATTTGCTTAGTGAAGCTAGCATGATTAGACATAGGATAAAAAGTCTAACACAGCTCTGTTTATCTCTTTGGTGTTGCTGGTGAGAGGGACGATTGTACTGTGAACAAGTCTTATGTGTTCATGATACAGTGACAGCCACCCGTGACCCAAAAGTGGCTGAGAAACACTGGTTAAGGTGTATGTGTGGTGTGTGTGACTAGCTCTGGGGGGGATCTGTCCATGGCTGTTTCCTGTAGCCCAGGGCTACCCGGAAAGAAATTGACCCCACCCCTGTAACCCAGCACTGGGAGAAGCTGGTATAAAAATGTATGTGTGTGTGTAGTTTATTTTAGATGTGAAATGAAATGCAAAAACAAGGAAAAATTAATAAAAAAAAAAACTTTGTGGGGCAGGAGAAGATACACAACACCAAAAGCCCAATCTAGTGTAAAAAATGTAAGATTTCTCTGTGCCTAGTGGTAAACAGAAATTGTTTGATAGATTGGCATAAAAAATAGTTTTGAAAGTAAAGATTTAATTGAGTACATAATTATATATATTGTTACAAATTGTTTACTTGCTGATTCAGAGTGATACAGTATATACTGTAGGTTATGTGTGTATAAATGTATAAATATGTATAATTTTTGTTTCCTAAAAAATATATAACTGCAACAGCTTATTTGTTGTGAGAGATTGTTTAAGTGCAAAAGACTAAATGTCTCCATACAGGGATGCTATGTTTCCAAAGAGGGGACACCTTGTGCCAAAACGGTATAAGTTTACAGTGGTATGGGATGTGACATCTAAATTTGGCACAATGAGAGCTGGCAGACTGGGGCACAAAAGAAAATTGAATGCGGGGTTGTGCATCACAAAATGTCTTGGTTATGCACTGTAAAATCCAGTTTTTTGAAGGAAGTCCCTAAAGAATTTATTTTTTTTTTGTTTTACTTATTTGCTAATTGTGTAAATAATATAAATACTTTCTTTTAAAATTTGGGAGTGTTGTACTCGCTATTGTTCAACCATTTGCATCTTCTTTATTTCATAAGCAGAATAATAGCCGTTTATTTTTGGGTATGTTATTTAGGCTCATTAATGCCAAAACCCCTTAGGGCATTATGGATTAAATGGCTTGTGTTTGACTTGTGATGATTTATTAATGACTTCATTTGTGGGTTTAACAAAGAAGTACTTTATAATGAATCATAAAGTGCTGAAAAAGAAGTATGTATGTTATATACGTAATAGAGTTTCTTGTTAATCTATGTTTTTGAAAAACTCAGCCCAATACTATAACTTCAACATTACAAATTTCTATGAAGGTTAAACTATAATCAAAAATTAGCTTTATTTAAGAATCTACAACTAATTAGTTTGAGCTCTTTTTTAACAAATATGTTGTAAAATTACATGATATCTATAATAGGGCCGAGACATAGTCATAATAAAAAGTAACATAAAAAATCTTAGCATTGCATGCCTTCAAGATGGGACAGTGTTGGGGTGTGATGTTCATTACAGTTACCCGTGCTCACACATTATTGTGTATTAAACACTGAAAATCTTAACCAGGCCAGTAAGGTATCAGCAACTATCAGTATACTGAACAATTGATAGGGTACTTGAAATGACACAGCTCATCAAAGGCAGCAGAGAGTTCAAATTGAATAAATATGTTGATATTCTACTCATCAGCAGTTGTGAGGTCATTAACAACCTTGAATCAAGTAGTTTTTGTGCTGTGATGCCAGACTGACAGGCCCCGAAAGATCATAAGTGATCATTCTTCAATGAACTGAAACTAGGTAATTTAGCAAAGCAGGGGAGATTGCAAATGTGTCTGTAATTATTTCAATTTGTTTAGGTTCAAAACCAGGCTTAGTCAGATAAGAAGTAATGACATTGCTTTTTTAAAAAAGACAGAACATTAAAAGGTTGAAGGAAAAATACTCATAACTTTCATCATGAGAGAGTATATAAAATTAATATTAAATAGGGCCATATTACATATTTCAAATGCACAAATGCAGACTTTGCATGTGAAAAAAAGTGTAATTTTTAACTTTTTTGTTAGTGCAAATATATTTGTATGGTGTAACTGGCAGAGTAAAGTAACTAGCTAGATTAGATGAATATTGTAGAACCATCATCAGTCAAAGTAAATCAAAATCCTCAGGGAGGCACATAATAACTCAGGCTAAAACAAAAGTCTACATGTTAAAGACATCTGCAGTTGGAGCCCAAAACTGCATTAGCACATAGCTTGAGTAGAATCACTTTTAGACAGAGTTACTTAATATACCCTAAATTGAGAATCAGTTACTGCTAAACTATTCTTAGTAAAATAAAAAATAAAATATGCAGAAACATAAACACAATAGTTGCCATAGATAATACCAAAAGAACTCACAAGTTAGGTATGTAACTGCCAATACAAATAAGCCTGATTAAGAAGTTAATGGCTGTAACAGTCCAAGAATATTTAAGACAGTTACTTTTTATCTTTAACCACTTACCTGACAGCAACTGCAATAGCTACAACTATGAATATGGTACTCTATATGGCAAAATGTACATGAACACCCATTTAAATTACTGAGTTCAAACGTTAACAGGTACATACAATCAAGCACATAGCCATGCAATCTCCATTAACAAACATTAGAAGAATGGAACATACTGAAGAGCTCAGTGACTATAAACATGACATTGTCATATGATGCCTGCCACCTTTGCCAGAAGTCAGGATGTGAAATTTGTGCTCTGCTAGATCTTTCCCAATCAACTGTAAGTGTTATTATTGTGAAAGTGTAAGTGTTTTTATTATTATTTATTATTAAAACATCTAGGACAGCGTTTCTCAGCTTTTAAGTATTTGCAACCTGAGTTTTCATAACAGTTTAATCGAGTCCACTAATACTAATTTGTTCTTTTTTTATTAATGATATATCATAGATGCATATTTTATTATACCTACTTAACTTTTATCGACATTTATCTAACTCTATATTTATTTTTCTAGTATCAGAATGTAGTTTAAGTTAATTTGTTTTGGTTTCAATTGATGTATTTTTCATATTTTTGATTCTTGTTTTCTTTTTTTCACATCTTCGCGCCCCCCTTTTTGTTACTTCATGCCCCCCTAGAGGCGCCCGCCCCACAGTTTGAGAACCACTGATCTAGGACAACAGCAGCTCTGCCATGAAGTGACAGACCAATCAAACTCACAGAGCAGGTCTATTAGTGCCGAAGCACATAGCACATAAAAAACGCCTATTCTCTTTTGTATCACTTGCAACAGAGTTCCAAACGGCCTCTGGAAGCAACATCAGTGCATGAAATGGACTTCTGTCACTGGGCAGCTGCATGCCTCAGAGCACTATGTACAAAGCTGAGCATTGGCTGGAGTGGTGCAGCACACACTGCTTTTAGACTCTAGAATAGTGGAAATGTATTCCCTGGAATGATAAGTCACACTATACTGTCTGGCAGTCTGATGGATGAATCTGTCTTTTTTTTTAAGATGCCAGGAGAATGCTAACTTCTGAACTGCATAGTTCATACTATAAAGTTTGATGGGGAAGGGATCGTCTCTTCCAACATCAGAACCTGACTGCACAAATGCCATTTTAGAGAAATGGGCACTAACTCTAGCAAACACACTCCAAAATCTTGTGGAAGAGTCGAGGCTGATATAGCCATTAAGAGAGTAAGGACCACAAGCCCACAAACATTTGGCCATATAGTATATTTAAAAAGATACACTCTAGTTTCCAATCTGTTTGTTTGATAAAATTGTTTAAGCATATTTACCTGTTGGAATTTTTTTATCCATGAAAGTGTTTCATTCATACTGTATTATTCCTGCCACAAATGTTCAAACCCAAAGAACAATAAATACATCTCAGTATAAAGGATGTAGAAAAATGTCACAGTGTCAAGATTCATATTACAAAAAATACTGAGACAAAAGTGGTGCTGTTTTCTTTCTTGCATGCTACATGTTAGTTTCTTATTCTGACTTCATGATTTTTTTAGTGTATTTACTACATTAAACATTCTTTGCATACTTGCTTGATTATCTCTTGTGCATAAATTCTAATTCTTCTGAAATCAATAATAATTTCTTTCAGCTGTAGACAAACTTTATCACATCAATTAATAAAATGGTGATTTAATAAATGCATTAACAACTGGACCATGATGCATTTATTCTTAGTAAATAGGTTCAAAATCACATAACATTTTGAAATATACATGATCAGGTTTATTTTGTAATTGAAATATTAAATTAGACAAATTAAAGGGTACAAGTCTATTATTGGGCCTCTTTAAAACCATCTGGAGGCCAACTTAGCAATGGCAGTTAACCTAACATGCAACATTTTCAAATGAGGAGAAACCTGAGTTTATTCCAGAAAAACCTGAATTAAGCCAAACCTGTGTTTCTAGAACAGATTAAAGGTTTCTGGAAAGGAAGATGTGATGAAATCTGGATGAGTTACTTGAGTAACTAATGCTCTGAAACTAACCTGCAAAAGAGTGAATTTAAAGTGAAGGATTAACGTTTTCATAGCTTTGAGTTGACATCAATGCAAATCATGGCAGTTCCTGTTGCTTTTATTTTTGGGTAAAGGGTTGTTTTCTTCACAACGCTAAAGATGGCACACATATTGATAAAGCAATCGCAAAAGTGTGCCTAAATTTGAATCAACACACCAAGACACACTCAGGCAGTCTTCCCCAGTGAGAAATTAATAACCACCACCAAAAAGTAATTACAAAGTGGCACAGGTAGGACAATAAAATTTAAATAATGGGGGCATTTTTGACCAATAATAACTGATAATAAACTAGCTGCTTAAACAAGGCATCCACCATCATCATTTCTGCAGAGTCCTTCGCCCTTTTAAGGAAAATCTCTGGAGACTCACCTCTTTAGCAGATGCCTATACCCAACATGCTTATTAGTGCAGTTTCAATTCTGTAATAAAAAAGGCAATTATATTAATTCTGAATTGTACTGTAGTTCATCCATGAGTGTGGCAGAAGTATGCACATAAGATACTCAGTACAATAATCAATGTGAAATGCCATGCAAATAATTACTGCAGAAATGATGAGGCCAAATATCTGGGGTCTCAGGTTTGAACAGGGTAAGTTACCATTCAAAGAGTGTGAGTCTTCAGTTGCAGATTTATACATGACAGTAATTAACTGGACAATACAGGGTTAAGTGCATGCAGGTTAATGTTTCACATATCTCACATTAATAACCAGAACAACTACATATATGTTAAGAACTTAATTTTATTGGTCTTATACTTTTTTGATATCATTAATAATGCATAAATTCAATACAATGCTTACTTGTGACCATATAACTTTTGAAGTAAATTAATACTGGCATGGTGCATTTTGGCCCAACGCAACAACTTACCACATAAAGTTTACACAGATTTTACTGATTAACTCTTTTACACATTCATACTTTTAGTGATATTCCTCCACATCATCTCCTCCTTTGTTAAACATGCTGATAATCTTCATCTACAGTCATCAGTACTCTTTGCTCTGCTGCAATGAAGATTGTTGCCTCTGTTTCTCACACCTGTAGTCCATGGTCGATTGGCTGTTCAAAGGTTGGCTCATAATGGCTTGTAAATTTTGCATTGAATGAACATTTACCTGGACAAGACCATCCAGGATTGCCTAAGCTGTTTGAAATCTGCCATTCTGGAACTAGTGTAAAATCATGCTATAGAAAACCGGAATTCATACTGAAGTCCAGAATTATGTAATCTCTCTTTCTGGAGTTGGACTCCTGGAGTAAAACCTACACTGGCACATAGGGAAACTGTGAATTCCGCATGGACAATAACTGGAGTGGCATTCACATCTAGGCTACTGGATATGTCTCGAAGCACTCTTAACCACGGTTCCTCTATGCTAACAAAAGGACACAAACTTGTCTGCACATGTGCCTTTTATTTTTAATTTTGGCTATAACATCCACTTGTATACGTAATGTATAATGTATAAAAAATATGAGGACATATAAGGACAGCATTGCAGACAGGAAATCATTAACTTACAATGATGTCTTCCATCCTGTTTACAAGTTAATTAGCCACAAAAACAACTTAAAATAAAAATAAAATTCTTGCATAAGCTGTTGTGCAAGAAAATGTCATTGTATCTTTTTAAAAACAGAAAAACATTTGTAAACAGTAAGAGTTTAATTTTCTTGAGTGAATGGAGACAAAGATACTGGTGAGAGACTCGGCATCAAATCCTCATTTGATTCTGCCAAGATCACGCATGATACCCTGCAATATAATGTATTACCAACTTAACAGGCATGTTCTGGCTAGCTAATTGGTTGGACAGATGTTGATTTTTGCCTTTCTTCAAGGGGTGTTGAAGTTTATAAGGAGCTGAGTCACTTAAAATAAACAGAAATCTGTCGATGGTCACAGCTTTGCACTAATTATTTTGAAAATGTAATCACAGCCAACTATTTTGTGTTTGCATCTGGGAGATTTTCTGTTCCATTCAATTAACTTTTCATGTGCATTATTGGCAGAATCAAACATGTATTTGTATTGTTTTGGCAAGGCAAGCATTTTTCAGGTATTTTCTTTTCATAAATGACAGACGGTAAATACCTTGTTTAATAGCAGTTGCACAAAAGCACTGACTACAACAAAAGAAAATGGGTTAATATAAAAGAAAAAATATTTTTATGGAGTTTATTTAGAACATACTATTGTAGTTGTTATTTTGTGTTCACTTGGCTGAGTGCTTTGTAATTATGTTTTGTTTCTTAGGTAAAAAAGAGTCAGACGGATTTGCATTTAGTGCAGTTTTATTGTCTTTTGGTCAAACAACAACACAAGGCCAAAATACAAAAATAAAAATGTTCTATGTCCGTTTGCCTGGGTCTCCTTGATGTACGGAAGCTCAGACATATGTGAAAAATCAAAGGAAAAAACAATGTGTTTGTTGCTTCACCTCCTATATATTTCCTTGCTCATCTTGCTCATCGTGACTTCTTCTTGTTCCCAAAATGATAAACAAGATTAAAGGAAAAAAGATTATATATCATGTAAGAAATCCAGAAAAAAGCATAGGAGGCTCTAGACATGGTAACAAAAGATGAATACAAGAAGCACTGGGTCTATTGCATTTCAATGAGAGCATTTTGAAGGTGGCTAAAAGGGAATTGCTGTAAGTTTTAAAATAAAGTTGTTTTTTTTTCAACAATTCCATGAATTTTTGTAACCCCCCCCCCCATATATAAATATACAAAGTGTTTTGCAATTATACAAAAGATGTTGCAAAGTCACAAAAACAGTTCATGCTATCCCATGGTAGTGATAGTGAAACCACAAACAATTCACTAACCTGTACATTCTATGCATTGTATGTTTTCAGACATCTCATTCCTGATATTGTGGACCACCGGGGTGTGTACAGCCACCCTAACCTGACACAGACAGGCAGACACAATTTCCAGTCCAGCACACGTTTATTTACAGCTGGAGAGCGCTATTCTCTGCTCCCCACAGCACAGTACACAACGCACACCAAAGCCCAATCCTTTTCTTCTCTTTCTTTCTCTCTCTTTTCACCACCTCCACTTCTCCCCCAGCAAGCTTCGTCCACTTCCTCCTGAATCCTGCTCCCCGAATGCAGTGAGGCGGCACTTTTTATGATGGTCCTTGGAGTGTTCCAAGTGGCTCATTAATCGGACCTGGAATCACTCCCAGGTGTGGTGAGAGCCCATTGACGAGCTTCCCAGTACCGTCTCGAGAAAGGTATTGCCTTGCCGATGCTCTCTCCCCAAGTCCTTCTATACAGTTAACATCTCAGCTTGGTAATGGCCGTGTCTGCCCGTCACAATATTTAAAGGACCAGTGAAGTCTGCAGTTTCTTCACATATATAAATATGATGCTATTACAGAGACAACCTAAAATTAGCGAAATACAATATTTGAAATCGACACAAGGGTGATGTGGTAGCACAATTTGAGCTGCTACCTCACAATTCCAGCAACCTGGGTTCAGAACATGGCCTAGTAAGTATCTGTGTGAAGATGACAATCTTGTAATGTATATTTTAGTTTCCTGGGGATTCTAGTTCCTCCTGCAACCCACAAAACATTCAGATTCTACCAGTAAAACACATTTTCTGAAGCTCTCAATTTGCTAATTAATATATGCCCAAATTGTCATCTACGCTTAAGAATCTTAAGTGACTGAAAGAATGAGACTGCAGGTACATACAGTTGAACCAGAGTTCCTCAGTAGGTTTGCAGAGTAAACTTTTCATGGCAGAGCAAGTAGCTCACAAATCTTGGATGACATGTGATATTTCAGATTGACAGGAACCATTCAAGGAGATTTTGGATATCTAAATAGGATACTTCCTAGGCATGAGACACAGTCCAGTCTGAAGGCAAGTCTTGGCACGCTAAATTGATCATACCTTTCACTGTGTATAGGAGGGTCTACTGCTTCAATAGACAGATCTACCCTGCTCTATGTAGCTTGTTAGTACTGTAGCCCATAATAGAGAAAATTTTGTTTGCTCCGCACATCTAATGCAAATAGTTTAAAGTATGTCAGTATGTCATTTAAAATATGTAGAAAAATGAACTATATCTTAAACGTCTATCCGGAAAACATTCTTTGTTATTGACTGTAAAGTATTTATGTATTAAGTGTTTTAACTGATGTTTAATTGTTAAAATAATTGAAAAATTCATTAAATGGTACAATATAAAATGTATTATTATTATTAATTATAAAATGATACAGTCATATGTCAGTCATTAGATTTGTGTGTTTTTGATTATTTACTAAAATCTAGACTTATTATACACCCCTTTTCTGTTCAGTTTAATTCAAGTTTTAGTTTTTGTTGGCAATTTCTCAGACAGTCTCTTAGTTACAGTGTTGTCCAGAATATGTGGCATTCACTGGTATATGTTATAACTACAGTCACAGATGCTGCCTGGCCATTTTATGCAACAGCAATTACCTCCACATACAAGTCATTTAATACAAGGGCAGAGGTTTGCATAAACATACTAATATGCTTGCAGTGTATTTGTATAGAGATCATCACCCGTCTGGTGATTCCACAAGTATGTGATATTCAACAAAAACAAGAAATATTCAGTGTAGAAAACAGTACAATAAGCAACCAGGATTAATCAGCATAAACACATTGTTCTTAAAGGAATTTGCTTCATCTTAGAATTCAATGAGGTGGATTTCTGTTCCTAAAGAACAAGCGTCTTCCTATAGCAGTGCGCTTTTAATTGTTTTGTTATAACAAAATGAAAAAGAATAAATGTCAAAAATATCTTTTCTGACAAGAAATTTAAAATATGATTAAGCTCAGAATTAATTTATGATCATTAAATCATTTGGAACAAGCACCATCATTCTGCAGGAAACCCACTCCATATTAAACTTTAATAATGCATTAAAAAGGTTATAAAGGCAATTACAATGAATTGTTTATACAGTGTTTAGATTCATTAAAGTGTTTCAGTATTATTCTGGGATAATAAGACAAACATCTCAGTAACACATCTGTTGTAGACTATATTTCAGAATAGAAAATATATGTAAATGGGGAATTATTTTGCTAGAGTAGATCTTGCCTCTCTTTTGGATTGTCCTCTTTGGTATCCTGGAAGTACTTTTGAGCTTAATACAATTTTACTTATACATGATTGGGGGCCACTTCACCTATCCTAACTCAGAACAAGGACCATCATGTTGGCTTATTTAATCAAAACATGTGTAATTAAAGGAAGCAGATGTGGCAAAAACAGGAATATCTTTCCCACAGGCTTTCCATATTAGTCCTTGTTAATTAGATGGGATTAGTTGCCTACTGCTCATAGTTTTTCCCGCTGACTTCCCAGTTTCTTCCCTCGACACTCTACCAGTAGAGCTTTAACTCACTTCCTCAATTCTTGCCTTTGGCAGGGGGCTGCCTTTACATTATACCCTGGGTTTACATTAAGGGCAAGACTTGGAGGAAGAAACTTCTGACAGTCCTGTACTGTTATGGCAGTGCCCACAGAGTAATTACTTCTTGTGCACTTTTTAAGCTACCTTTCACCCATTTATTAGATTGAAACTTGGAGGGACTCTGCAGTTGCCAATCTGGACTTCTGTTTTGAAATAACAACCCAAACTAGTGAGTTGAGTACCTCCCCAGCTTAGAGAAATTAGGCAAAAATTGACAGAAGCCCACATTTTGATAAATGACAGTAATTATTCCAAAGGTAACAAAGTAAGATAGAGAGAGAGAAAGAGACATGATTGGGGAATAGTAATGTCCCAGTAGAATTCCAGCTGGAGTTTTAGTTATAAATTAAAAGTTTAAGGAAGCATGAATACTTGCAGCCAGTAGAAGGAGCTCTGGTGAGATAGCCCCAGGACATTCAATGAACATTTCTGACCTTGATAATAATTTCAGTGATTAAAACAGAAATAGCCTTTGGGTGGATTTTACGTGCTGCACTGTTTTACATGTGTATTGAGCTTGGAACCAGGAGGTGGTCCTCCCAAACATACACAGGGCTCCACCTGCTCTTACAGGAGCTCAGACTGTGTATTCAGAGTTTGTGAGTGGATTTGTACCATGGTTACTGATATCAGAGAAACTTTGGTTTAAATCTGGGGATAACCACTATGTCAACAAAAAGCAAGAATTATGCAGTCTTCAAATATGAAAATCCTGTGAAAATTCAGCAGTGGGTTGCATTGCCATGCAGTACTGGCAGTAATGAGTATGCCTAAGGGTGTTCATACCACTATATCAGGATACATTAATAAAAGATGTATACACCAGATACATTGCATACTTCTTCTTTCAAGCAGAGCTGCATTGAATTTTCTAGTTTATATTTATTATTACTTATATATCATCACCAAAAAAAAAACTTGAAGTAAAAGGTGATGATGGAAGGCAAAATCTTTACAGTAAGTGGTTAACAGACATACCCTTGCAGCACATACAGAGGTTATCATAAAGAAATACAAAATTATTATGAAATATCTAGGTGAAATTAATAACTGGTTTCTAATTTTCACATTTCAAAAGACTATAGAAGTATTACAAAGCTAAGGCTTTAATTAAATATAAGATATGAAAGAGTCAAGCAAATAGTAAGAGCTTATCAAAAACTGTCAAAAGGCAGCTACCTATTTTAATAGTTCCCAGAATCCACCTTGCATTAGTCACTTTTGTTTTGGTTTTATATATGTGAAATTACTTTTATTCCACTGATGTTTGAGAATTCATTAGTGTAATAAATGCTAATTACTCTTAAAACACTCTTTTTAATCATCATACTGCTGTCATTGGAGACTCTGTTTTCTGTGTTTTAACCTTCTGTTGGGTTTGCCACTTGTATATCCATAATGTGGGCATTGCATTCTGTGCAAATGCTCACAGCACTTCTTTGTGATGAGAAGCTACATTTTTTACTTTCATGGAACTGGGGTTCTCAGCCTTTATTTCTTGGTGTACCAACTCCAGGAACTGAAATATTTCATATCACCAATGTTTTTTTTCTGTCCTAAATTGTTAAGAACTGTTTTTAGGCAATGCTCAGAGTGATATTTGTGATAGTTTCTGAGTGTGTGCATGTGTGTATGGTTGTCAGTTCATTTTAATAATGTACATCTAATGTATGAATAATTTTTCAATGTAAGAATTGTAGGATGGTTGAAAATTTGAAAGAAAGAGAGCGAGATATATAGAATTGGCAGCTGACACCACCCAGAGCGGATGGGCTGCGCACGTGCAGGCAATTGAGGTTAGTTGCCACAGTTTTGTATTTAGATCAGTAACATCTTTTATTTCAGCCAGTCAGCTTATGCAAGTGGTAAAAAAGCTGATGAGCGTGGCAGAGGAAGCAAGCCGTTGGATACAGCTAAGGTGGAAGAATATAGAGTGTGTTTTGTTTAAATCTGAGGTGCATTTTTACTTTATTCTTAGTGTTTTAATGGTATTTTAATATAATGACAGATGGTTGTGGTTTTACGGGGTATGTATCGAATGTGTAGATTATGACATATGTATTTATATTGTAGCATTATAAGGCTTATTTATTTTAGGTTTTTAGCGGTGGTGAATGGTAGCTAGGTGGATGTAGGCATTTTGGGTGGTTTTAGATAAGATGGTACGAGCATGTCCGGCATAGCACCAATCTGAGTTTACCTCAGAGGTTGCCAAGATAAGCTCACAGTACGAGTCTGTTTTGTGTGGCTCAGATTGGAGTTTACCAGAATAGGATCATATAGGGAAAAAGTGGGCTAGCTTTATATTATTAATGGTTTTATTAATACTAATGAGGGGTGCTTAGAATTGACTTAACCTGTGTCATCAGGAACAGAAGAGGGGGTATGTGTAAGACAACACATGGACGGTTGATACCTTCCTGGTGTCGGGGTTAGCCTTAAATCCAACAAAACACTATTTGAGACAGACATGTGATGACGTCTGTGATGACTGTTTAAATGAAACCCTAAAGTTTAAATAATTTAAGTTAGAAAAAAATATACAGTTACATGTGAAATCAGATTAAAAATAAAGAAGAAAGAAAATAAATCACAAGCTATATGCAACAGGTCAGAAAAAAGGAAAATAAGTCAATGTAAAGGCTGAGTCTGCTTCCTGAAGCCTTTATATGAGGTTCCTGTTTTGATAACATTTAACATAAATTTGTGTAAGAGGAAATGTTTAGAATATGAAACTGCCTACCTATCAAAATAGGAAATGTTGACATCATTTGCACCAGCATGTTTAAATTAGAAAATAAGGTCATATATAATATTAAAATTTTTATTTTGTTCTCTGATAACAGTTTACACATAAGAAGCCTTATTTCTATGAACCACTTTATTCTTCTAGTATGTTTTACTAATTTGAGATTTTACATAATACCTAAAGACATAGGACAGTATGGTGGCACAGTGATAGTGCTATCGCCTTGCAGTTTATAGACACAGGATTGCATCCTGGGTTCTCCCTGTGTGGAGTTTGCACGTTCTCCTCATGTCACATTTTTCTCCATGTGCTCTGGTTTCCACCCACCATCAAAAAATATGCAGATTAGGTGAACTGATGACTTTAAATTGGCCCTTATACATGTGTGTGTGTCTCTGCAAAGAAGAAGAATATAAAAGAGAGAAGAATTTACCATTTATCTGAGTGCCATTTGGTGCAAATTAAAATACATTTAAATGTTATGTAAAGCAGCCAAGGTGATAAAAGGGACTGTTCTCTAAAGACTAGCTAGTCTTCTTGTTGTGGAGTACCATGCTGTTTACATAGCTAGGCTTCACTTATTGGTGTAATAAAAGGACATCAGTTTTGGAGTTCATTTGTAATGATTTGTAAGAGTCAAGACTCTTATTTATTTATTGAATATTTTCTGCAACAATATGCAATTACATTTAGTATATTCTTTTATGTATTTTTAAGGGTGGATGAAGGTAACCAAACATTAGCTACTCTGTCCGAAACAGTAACTTTCCCGCTAGTTTAATATTATTGAAAAGGTAGATATGTTTATTTACTTTTTTATAATTGCTATGATTTGTCTTTGTTCCAAATTTTATTATATAGTCAAATTAGGAAGACAGAAGTTTCAAAGTAAGGCAATTATTTTAGGTAATGATGATGCAAGTTTTGAGGTAAGGTAGTTACAGTATAATCTACAGTATATCTATATCAGTAAATTTATACAGTATGACTATATCAGTGTTTAATGTACAGTACATCTATATAATCTACAGTAGAATCACTAATCATGGTGTAAAAGTGGTCATGTGTTAGTGCATACAATTTTAAATTTCACTGTACCCTGTACATGTGACAATAATTGCTCTATAAATCTAGAAATCTATTCTTCAGCATTAGTCTGGTAAATTTAAAAACTGTTCTAAAAATAATGGCAGCCCAAATAAGTTTACAGAAACTAAAAATATGTTGGATGTCAAATTGGGAATGCATAATCAACATCCCTCAATGAACCTTCAATGCTGAGTTTCTTTGATTGTTACTTTTCTCTCTCCCCTCCTTGCAATGAATCGTACTTGTTCATTTTTTCCAAATTTACATTTTAATTTTTTGTTTTCTCCTGTATAACTTGGTAGGTGCTTGTATACCACAATTGGTACTTGCACTATAGACTGAGAACCTTGTAATCTTTAGTCATCTTTATACTACTTCTTTGCCATTTCTGCTTGGCTTTTGAAACATACAAATGTTGAACACTATAAATGTTAATGATTATGTTTAGACTACAAAAGAATAAAGAAGGTCTGATAATATCATGGCAGCTTGAGCTTAGAGTATTATATATTTACTCTGCTCATAAGGTGGGCTTTAAGTGATGGTTTTGCTGGTAATCTGACATATAGAATATACTGTAATCTACACTGCTAAAATCACTGTTTCTCTGTCTGTTTACTTGAGAAATTATTTCTTTGTATATTTTGTTAATTTAACTCCTACTCATAAAACTTTAATTTGCTTACTGTTAAGGGATGCTTCTAAGATTTTTACAGAGTTTTGTCCCAGAGTAGTTTTTTTTCTCTTCACAAGCAGTGTGCATGTGCTTTGGCTGCAAAAATGACTGAGATTAAGGAAAATGATTATCTAATTTGTAATAGAAAGAAACTTTGTATACACAAAAAATAGTCAATTTATAATTTGGTAAATGGCCTCCAAATAAGGTATTTTCAGGCAAGGACTAGACAGCTGTGATAGTTTAATGTTCTATAGAAAGACTCATATTCAGGAAGGTTTCAGACCCCTTCAAATTCTGCATACTTTTTTGTGTTGTAGATTTAATTTTAAATGGAAGAGTTTAGAACTTGATTGCAGTCCACCTGTGGCAAACTGAATTGATTGGACATAATTTATAAAGGAACACACCTGTGTGTATAATGTCCCACAATGCATACAGCGTGTCAAAAAACCAAGCCATGTGCTCAAAGGAACTTTCTGAAGACCTCCTACATCATTTCTAAAGTCATGAGTGGTCCCAGGAACACAATGACCTCAATAATTGTTAAATGGAATAAGTGTGGAACCACCAGAAATATTACTAGAATTTGCTGAGCAGGAAGGGCATTGATCAGAACCCAATGGTCTCTCTAAGAAAGCTTCAGAAGTCCTCTGCTGAAATGGGAGAACCTGCAGAATTATGATCATCTCAGTAGCATTTCATCAATCAGGTATTTATGGCACAATAGTTAGATGGCAAGCACCCTTGGGTAAAACACATAAGACAGAAAAAAAAATTCTTTGGTCTGATGAGGCAAAAATTGAAATCTTTGGGCAGATCTCCAAGCACTGTCTAGCAAAGACCAGGCACTGATCATCACCTGTGTAACACCATCCCTACAGTGAAGCATGGTGGTGGCAACATCATGCTATGAGGGTGCATCTCAGTGGCACAGGGAGACTGGTCAGAATTGAGGGAAGGATGAAGCCAAACAGGTCCTTGAGAAAAAAAAAACTTGCTCCAGAATGCACACAATCTTAGACTGGGGTGATAATATACCTTTCAGCACAACTGTGACCTGAAGCATACAGTTGTGACAACACTGAAGTGGCATCAGGCCAAGTCTCTGATGATTCTTGAGTGGCCCTGCCAAAGCCCTAACATAAACCTTCACATTTGTGAAAACTGCAGATCATGGCAGTTTACAGAAAAGAACTTGAGAGGATCTTCCAGGAAGAACAGGATAAACATTTTAAATTCACATGTGCAAAGTTGGTAGAGATTTACCCAAGAAGACTCAAAGCCGTAATTACTGCCAAAAGAGCTTCTTGAGAAACTTCAATTTGTAATTTTTAATACATTTTTTACATTTTTGAACATGTGTTCATTTTGTCATTATGGGTTATTAAGTGTAAATTGATGGGGAAAAATTGCAGTCTTATCCATTTATATTAAACTAGCAGAATACTCGCGCTTCGCAGCGGAGAAGTAGTGTGTTAAAGAAGTTATGAAAAAGAAAAGGAAATATTTTAAAAATAACGTAACATGATTGTTAATGTAATTGTTTTGTCATTGATATGAGTGTTGTTGTCATATCTATATATATATATATATATCTATATATATATATATATATATTGTAAAAGACGGAGAAGGACACAACATAAAGGTTTGGGGTTTTCCGGCCCCGTTTATTGTAGACGATCCACAATCAAAGGAAAAGAAAACTGGTCAAAACA
>JANRMT010062796.1:24599717-24611274 GCA_026402145.1 Polypterus bichir lapradei
GGGATCGATGACGTCAGGAAAAGATGGAGGAGGAAGGGCGGAAGTAATGTACTGCGGGCAAACCTGGCTTATGGTGGCGGAGCGTCTTTTTTCCTAAAAGAAAGCAGAGGGAGAAAGTTAGTACCCCGCCATTCCCTGCCGGTGAATGTCTCTCCAGCTGTGTTAAAATCCGTCCGCGGTCTCCTACTCGCGCGTGTGTGACACGATCCCCCCCTTAGCCCAAGACCGTCAGGTCGGGCGGACCTAACCGAGAGGTCGTGGATACGAGAGAGGGCATCGGCATTGGCCTGAAGGGTGCCCCGACGATAAGTGACGGTGAACTTATAGGGTTGTAAATCCAGAAACCACCTGGTGACCCGCGGATTCGACTCTTTATGTAGGGACATCCACTGAAGTGCAGCGTGATCAGTCACCAGAGTGAATTCGCGACCCAGCAGGTAGTAACGGAGATGGGTCACTGCCCACTTAATGGCCAAGGCCTACCTCTCCACTGCCGCGTACCGGGTCTCCCGGTCCATCAGTTTCCGGCTTAGGTAACGGCGCCCAGGCCTGTGTCTGAAGCGTCGGTCTGGAGAATAAAAGGGAGCCCAAAATCGGGCGTCCTTAATACAGGTGCCGATGTAAGGGCCTTTTTCAGGTCACTGAATGCGTGTTCCACCTTGTCATTCCACACCACGTATAAGGGAGCGCCCTTCTTTGTTAAATTGGTCAAGGGTGCGGCCCTTTCGGAGAAACGGGGCACGAACCGGTGGTAGTACCCCGCTAACCCCAAGAAAGCTTGCACCTGCCTCTTGGTATTCGGACGGGGCCATTCCAAGATGTCTTTAATTTTTGAACACTGTGGTCTCACCTGTCCCCGTCCCACGAGGTAGCCTAAATACTTGGCCTCCTTCAAGCCAAAAAAACACTTTCGAGGGTTTATGCGGAGGCCGGCTTTAGCTAGTGTCGTGAGGACAGCAGAGACCTGCAATAGATGTTCCTCCCAGGTGCATAGATGACGACGTCATCCAGGTAGGCGGCACTATAGGACTGGTGGGGTTTCAGCACTCTATCCACCAGACATTGAAAGGTTGCGGGGGCCCCGTGCAGCCCGAATGGGAGGACCTTGTATTGCCAGTGTCCACTAGGGGTGCTAAAGGCCGTTTTTTCTTTTGCGGATGCCGTTAAGGGAATTTGCCAATACCCTTTCGTCATGTCAAGAGTAGTCAAGTATCGAGCCGTACCCAGCCGCTCAAGGAGGTCATCAATGCGGGGCATCGGGTAGGCATCGAATTTGGAGACCTGGTTCAGACGTCTGAAGTCGTTACAAAATCTCCTGGAGCCATCTGGCTTGGAAACGAGGACGATAGGGCTGGACCAGGGGCTATGGCTCTCCTCAATAACGCCCATATCCAACATTCGTTGCACCTCTAATTCCACTTCAGCGCGTTTTGCCTCCGGGAGTCTATAGGGTCTCTCCCGGACGATTACGCCGGGGTTTGTGACTATGTCATGTGCAATCAGCGAGGTCCGGCCAGGCGACTCGCTCACTACTTCGGGGATGGCTCGGATCACATGCGTTAACTCCTGCCGCTGTTTGGGGTTTAGCTCATCACCGAGGTTAAGGGCAGTCGTGCATGAGAAGAGGGACAGGGACCTATGGGAGTCGGGAAGCTCCTCCCGATCTTTCCAGGGTTTCAATAAGTTTACATGGTAGATCCTCTCAGTTGGTCGACGATTGGGCTGTTTCACCAAATAGTCGACCAGTTTTTTTCTCTCCTTAACCTCGTATGGCCCTTGCCAGTGAGCGAGCAACTTGGAGTGGGAGGTAGGAACGAGCACCATAACTCGGTCCCCCGGGCGGACCTCCCGAAGGATGGAGTTGCGGTTGTAACACCGGGCCTGCGCACGAGTCACGTGGTCTTTTAGGAGGGGCCTGATTTTTGTGAGCCTGTCACGCAGTTGCACCACATACTCCAATATGTTAGAGGAGGGAAGGGCCTCAGCTTCCCAGCCCTCTTTTAGTATATCCAAAATGCCTCGGGGTTGTCGCCCATACAACAACTCGAAAGGGGAGAAGCCCGTAGAGGCCTGAGGTACCTCCCGGTAGGCAAAAAGCACGAGCGGGAGGAGCTGATCCCAGTTCCTACCGTCCGCGCTGACTACTTTGCGGAGCATCTGCTTAAGCGTCTGGTTAAACCTTTCCACCAACCCGTCTGTCTGAGGGTGATAGACAGACGCTTTCAGGTGCTTTATTCTGAGTAATTTGGCCACCTCCTTGAACGTATCCGAGGTAAAGGGTGTACCCTGGTCCGTGAGGACTTCTTTGGGTATACCCACTCTGGAAAACAAATTAACTAATTCCCGTGCAATGTTTTTTGTGTTAGTGGAGCGCAGGGGAACCGCCTCTGGGTATCGGGTGGCGTAATCCACCATAACCAATATGTATTTATAGCCACGGGTTGAGGGCTCCAAGGGTCCTACTAAGTCGACCCCTATTCTGTCGAAGGGGATGTCGATCAGGGGTATAGGGACGAGAGGAGCACGGTCCTTTCTGGGAATCTGGGGGGTTTGACACTCCGCACAGGATTGACAGAAGCGCCGGACCTCCTCGTTAATCCCAGGCCAGTAAAAACGGAGCTTAATCCTCTCCAAGGTCTTTTCGGCCCCGAGATGGGCGCCAAGGAGGTGAGCGTGAGCTAATTCGCATACCTCCCGCCGGAAAGGTACGCGGAACTAGCAGCAACTTCTGCACCTCGCCCTCGTGGGTCGCCACCCGATACAGCAGATCATTTTCCAGCACAAAAAAGGGCTCGCGTGGTGTGGAACCGTCGGCTTGTGAGCTGTTAGGCCAAACCACCGCATTCTGGGCAAACCGCAGGGAATCATCGTTCCACTGCTCCCTCTTAAATGAGGCCTGCGTGTACCGAAATTGGTGATCCAAGCTATCTAGAGGGTCTTGTGACCTGGACACCGGGAGAGTTCCCTGGCTTGTCCCTTCCCCAGCGGATTCTTCCGGGTCAGGATCCGTCGCCGAGGAAGTGTTCCCCGAGGCGCCAGCACCACACGGGCCTGCCCCAGAGCACGGCATGGAGACCACAGGAGGGGCGCCTTGCCCCCTCATAACCAGATCCAACGAGGCCCCGGGAGCGGTGTGTGTCTTACCGCAATTTGTTTTCGACCAGTCCTGTCCCAAAATCACCGGATAGGGGGGTTCGGGCAACACAGCGACCATCAACTTAGTTAACTCCCCCTTCCAGGTGATATAGCATTGTGCGGAACGATACGACTTGGTCCCTCCATGCACACAAGTGACTTGTAGGTGTTGTTTCAGCCACTGTCGCGGTAACACATAACGGCGAGCCACAATGGTTATGTTGCTGCCGGAATCAAACAAAGCCACCACCGCGTGCCCATTTAATAACACCACTCCCGTGTTTGGACTTGCCAAGGGATGCGACGGGGTACAGTACCTCTCTGTAGATGCCCGGGTGCAGTCCATTGGCTCCGCGGTGAAGTTAAGGGGACAGGTTGGCAGCAGATGGCCGGTCTCACCGCACTTGTAACAGCGCAGAGAGGCCGGCTTTTCTTTAGGCTTCTGCAGCGCTTCCGCAGCGCGTCGAGGGGGCTCGGGGGTGGCCGCCCGTCCCTGTCGGTTCCCACGAGCTGGCCTTTCTGACCCCCCGACTCGGAGGACCGCGAGCTGACGCTCGAGGACTTCCAGGAGACCTGGCATGTCCTTATATGGATGTCGCCGGACCTGCTGGGCGAGGGAACTGGGCATTGCGTTGACTAGGCCTTCACAGGCCACCTGCTCCACTACTCTCCGGGCCTGGGTTCCCTCTGGCCGTAGCCAGCACCCCATCTTGCCCCAGAACTTGAAGGCCTGTGCACGGGCAGGTTTTTCAGGGTCGAACTGCCAGTTCCGCCACTCTGCCGCCTGCTGGCCCGGCCTGATGCCGTAGTGGGCCAGGATCTCCAGTTTGAGGAGGTCGTAGTTCGCGGCCTCCTCCTCAGGGAGGTCATAATAGGCCCACTGTGCGGGTCCCTTCAGGTAGGGCGCCAGAATGGACGCCCACTCGGACCACTGCCACTCGTTCCAGGTGGCCGTTTGTTCGAATATGCCCAAATACGACTCGACGTCATCCGCGTCGGTCATAGGTACCAGAGGGGGAGGCGTCGGTTTAGGCGGATTGGGTTTTGCTCGCTGGGCCTCTGCCAACCTCGCCTTCGTAGCCTCCAGCTCCCGGGTGGTAGTGGCTTGCGCTTGCTGCAGGGCTTGGAGTTGGGCATTCATCCCCTGCAGCACGGTGTTTAGGTCCTGTCCTTCGCTCATCTTTAAGGATCTTCTATCCTGACGGCTACGCCACTGTAAAAGACAGAGAAGGACATAACATAAAGGTTTGGGGTTTTCTGGCCCCGTATATTGTAGACGATCCACAATCAAAGGAAAAGAAAACTGGTCAAAACATAAACTAAACAGTTCATATGCGCGACGCCGAAACATGGCGTCGGCGGCCATTTTATGAGGGAGGAGCCGGAAGTGGAGGAATGCTGGGAAGGAACCGTGAGGGAGGATGGGATCGATGACGTCAGGAAAAGATGGAGGAGGAAGGGCGGAAGTAACGTACTGCGGGCAAACCCGGCTTATGGTGGCGGAGCGTCTTTTTTCCTAAAAGAAAGCAGAGGGAGAAAGTTAGTATCCCGCCATTCCCTGCCGGCGAATGTCTCTCCAGGTGTGTTAAAATCTGTCCGCGGTCTCCTACTCGCGCGTGCGTGACAAAATATATATATATATATATATATATATAGATAGATAGATAGATAGCAAAATACCCGTGTTTGGCAGCGGAGAAGTAAAAAGAAAAGGAAACATTTTAATAATAACGTAACATGATTGACAATGTAATTGTTTTGTCATTGTCATGAGTGTTGCTGGCATATATATATATATATATATATATATATACACATATATACATATATATATACATATATATATATATACACACATACATATATATATACCTATACATATAAATATATATACATATATACATATATATATATATATATACACATACACACATATATATACATATATACACATATACATATCTACATATATACTGTATATACACATATATATACAAATCTACATATATATATTAGGGGTGGGACTTGATTAAAAAAATTAATCCAATTAATTAGAGGCTGTGTAATAATTAATCTTGATTAATCGTATGTAATCGCAAATTAAATTTTCCTCCGATCAGTCGTAGGAACGCGCTTCATTCCGACTCTAACATTTTTGTAGCTGTGATGTGTGCATCAGTGTAATCGATGTACCAGGAAATCATGCATTGACAAAAGTTCCCCTTTGCTTGGAATTGAAAGTGTGATTAAATGCGTTATTTTTTGTTATGGAGTACATGCATCGAAGCTTCTCAGCTGTGCTTGTGCTAAGAAAAGGAAAGATTTTAAAAATAACGTAACATGATTCTGTGTTAACCGCATATTTTTTCATACGTCCCAAACCAAGGAGATGCGAGGTTAAAATGAATCGAGAAGCGCGCGTACATACTCAGTACATTCCCTTTCGGGAATCGAACTTCGGATGTCGGCGCTAGAGGCGAAGCCTCTACAATTGCGCCATGGTGTGTGGCTTGTCTATTTGAGAGTATGTAGATCGGGGTATATATATATATATTCGCAGCGGAGAAGTAGTGTGTTAAAGATGTTATGAAAAAGAAAAGGGAACATTTTAAAAATAACGTAACATGATTGTCAATATACAGTAATTGCTTTGTGAGTGTTATTGAGTGTTGCTGTCATCAAGGATTTGATTATCATTATTTGTTTCAATCAGGGTCGTATTTGTACAATGTGTTGTGTTCAAGTTACATTCTGTGTTTGTTACAATCGTTGTAAAGATAAGAGGTTTCATTCATCGATTCGTTTCTTACTGCATCAATAAACAGCTCGTCTTCCTCTTTATTTGAGACATCACACACTGCATGCACGGGTTTTTTTTTTACACTGTCTTCCTTTAGCGGGACATTCACTTTTTGCACCGTGTGCTTTGTTTCCGCAGTAGCTGCACTTATGAATATGCTTGTATGTATCAGACGCTTCATATTTTTTTGCTGCCTTCTCAATTGTGTAATACGGTTTTTGTTCAGCACTCTTTGGAACTGTTGCTTTTTGTCTGTGCACTGCGTCAGTTCACGTGAGCCGCTTGGTGTTCTTGCATCGAAGGTTCCCAGCTGTGCTGGTGCCATCTCGTGTGATGTTCACGGCTGTATGTAATGTCAGCTAAGACCCGGCACTTAAAAGTTTCTCTCGCAGTTTCGCTGAGTTTGTGCCAAACACCACCCTGACCATCTTATCTTCCTCTGCATAAGCACAGTCCTTCACCTGTGAATATTTAGCGGCAGTGTTTCTATTGGATTGCCGCTGACGGACGGCCTTATATGGGCAGGCACTAAATTACAAACAGCAGCGGCAGCCTGTCTATGAACTTAATTTAAACTTTAGGTTTCCACCGTGCTTTGTTTCCGAAGTAGCAGCACTCATGAATATGGTTGTATAGGTCAGTCGCTCGCTTCTTATTGTTTCGCTGCCTTCTCAATTATATAATGCATGTTTTCTTCAGCGCTTTTTGGAGGTCTTCCTGGTTTTCTACACACTGCGTTGACAGTCAGTTCACGTGATTACGTGGGAGGCGTGATGATGTCACACGAAACTCCGCCCCCACGGCTTTCGAGCTCAACTCCATTACAGTATATGCAGAAAAATAGCTTCCAGTTATGACCATTACGCGTAGAATTTCAAAATGAAACCTGCCCAACTTTTGTAAGTAAGCTGTAAGGAATGAGCCTGCCAAATTTTAGCCTTCTACCTACACGGGAACTTGGAGAATTAGTGATGAGTGAGTGAGTGAGTGAGTCAGTCAGTGAGGGCTTTGCCTTTTATTAGTATAGATGAACAATAACATCTGAACACTTCTGAATCCCAGAAGCCTAGAAGTTTATGAAACATTCACTCAAGGAAAATACAAGTTGAAAAGTATGTTCAGGGAGAAAAATTCAGTTAACAATGATAACTTCATCTACAGTAGATACAGTACATCTACAGTAGATTTAGAGAGGCTTTTTTTAAACAAATATAATCACTTCTCGTTTATTCTCATTAAATAATAAAAATATCAAGTCCAAGTAGATATTTACAAGCAAAGCTTCAACATTATTAGACTTCTTGACTTAAGAAGCCTCCCTATAAGATTACAGGTTTTGTAAACAGTGTCAGCCTTTCTGTCATTTCAAGATCAAAGTCATTGAGATAGGTGATAAGACTGCTGGCCTATACTGCACTGTACATTAAAGGATTTTGCCTATATGCCATTAAAATAGATATGTTTCGGTGTATTTGATAGAGCCCGTGTCATGGATGTGAATCTAAACAAGAAAGTGAAACCACACAAAAACAGTAGCACTTCTTTGACGCTGGGTGGTGCCAGTTTTAATAACTAAGTGAAAATTTGCGTACGCACTGAGTAAGGCTGATGTCAGAATGTGCGTGGCTTTATGTCAAGTTTAATTTTTATACATCTCGAAGTGAGTGTGGAAATGGGCGTATGCAAAATTTTTGTTCATACGCACCGTTTATATGTGAGGACCCTGATCCTCACAAAGTCTTACAATTAGATAAATCTAACCTTAGGAGTCATACATTATCACCAATATTTTATTTAGAGCCAGGTTCAGCTAATCCTTTGCCCTTGATTAGGTGAATATCAGAAAATGAAAACAACAAAAGACATCCTTAGCTGTATCTGAGAAACAGTCATTGCTTTTTAGTCAGAGAAATGTTATGGGGCCATTTTCCAACAATTACCTATAATATGTCCTATATTATATACTGATTATTTTTTACTAATGATCAACAATCAAAATATGATCATATAATACCCCAAGAAATCACAAAGAAACCATAAACTAAAATAAGGAATCTGAAAGCCTCTGACAACACGATGAATGGTACAATTAATGACTGTACCATAAGTGAGCATATCACACCCATCCTGCTCCGTCTTCACTGGCTCCCTGTGTCTTACAGAATCGAATATAAAATCCTACTAATAACCTATAAAGCCTTAAATAATCTCGCGCCAAACTACATCAGTGACCTTCTCCATCACTATGTGCCTGCCCGCCCACTAAGGTCCTCCGATTCTGGCAATCTTGTTGTGCCCCACACTAATCTACATTCCATGGGTGACAGGGCCTTCAGTTGTATAGCGCCCAGACTCTGGAATGGCCTACCGAAATTAATCAGGTCAGCTGACTCCATGAATTCTTTCAAAAAACAACTCAAAACTCATCTGTTCAGGAAGGCTTTTAGCTCTACTTGACTTTATTACCCTTTTCTCAGTTTACCTCTCTGTCAAGATGCTTATATAACCTGTATGTGTGTGTGCTAGACCATCAATTGTGTTGTCTGTTAGGCTTTTCTCTGAATTTACTGTCTTAATTTTCTTTATTTATTTATTTTGTTTGTACAATGCTATATACTGTATACCCTGCCGTTCTCTCTTAAACTCTGTGAAGTGCCTTGAGCATGGGAAAGGCGGTTTATAAATAAAATGTATTATTATTATTAAGAAAAGTGCAGGAAAAACTATTGAAGTGTATTCAGGAGAGACCTCAAAATTCTTTCCCAAACATAAGAATTGCAACTTTAATATTTGTCTTAAAGACATTTATTAATAATGCTGAAAATTAACAATCAACTGTTCAGAAAGACAAAAGCTTCAATAGAAAATTTTAAATTAGTAAGCAAAGAGAATAACATAAAAATTCACTAAATAAATGAATAAAGAAACAGACCAGAATTACAAGAACAATTACCAACAATTCAAAGCATCAAAAACCTTAGTGCAGACCAAAGTTCAAAAAGCAAAATAACCAAATAGTTCCTTAATGTGTGTTAGAAGAGAAGAGAATAAAACTGCAAAATTGTAAATAAATTATTTGATTTCTTTCTAGGATATATCAGATATATTCTAGGATATATATAAGATTGATACAAAATTTAAGAAATTTCTCTAATTTGGTAGTATTTTTCAACACAGGGTGAGTTCAGGAAATGTTTCAATTGCAAAATAAGACACTTTTAATCAGAAATGTGGGAGGAGACAAAAGATAATCTAATGAATGAGATTGATGAACATCAACAATGTTGTAATTAGGGGACATAAACATCGTGAAATGGGTGTGAGGACTCTGAAAATGACCATGAAAGCAGGTCAGAGGCTTCACTAGCCAGCCAAGAAGGGGCTCACTCACTCAGAACTGTGACCTGTAGACTTCCAGTCTAAAACAAGAAGAGCTGGCAAAATAACAAAAACATCCTAAAATAAAGACAAAACCCCAAAAAGAGATGGAATACCATAAAACTTTAGCTTGTGCACAAAATTGCAAACAACACATCATCGTAAAATTTGAAAATTAAAAGAAAATTCTTAAAGAGAAGGGATTGCCAATGAGGCAATCATAAACAAACAACTTCCAAATCCAGATTCTTAATGCTTAAAGAGAAGCAACACAAGAAAATCTCAAGAAAATAGCAATACCCATAATAACTCCAAAGAGCTACAGTGTTCTCCTAATTTGTGTTCATTCAACTCTAGTCTATATAACCAAAAAGAGGGATGAGGAGTTCTGATGTCAGGGTAACTCTGCCTTCAGAAGCTCCAACCACAAAACCCATGGAATGCAGACCCATTTAAAAAAGTACATAATTATACACATCAGAGAAAATACATAAAAACATTAAAAACACATAATCACATGCTAAACCATAACAAATATATAACATTGTAGATAATGTAGGTTATAAGGTGCAATGCACTAAGGGAAAAGGCAATATATCTAACACAGTGTCACCATGGCATTTGGCATCTATGTCAACAATTGTGAAATTTAAGATGTGGGTTAATTAGGTCTGGGAAGTAAGAGGAATAATATGGGAAGCAGGCATTTGCAGAGTTAGAACTTTTAATTTATGTTCTCCATCATTCACTAATAGATCATGCAGTTCTTTCTAGCCAGAATCAATAATGTTAATTTGTAGTTTCCTCCAAATAAGAATAAGCACCTCACATTTTTTTACTTTATATAAGAGTAGGCTGACACTTTATGGAGATTCTTGTGTAAAAATTAAAATATGTAGTGGTAGGAGTGAAGGAAACCTAACAAATTTTTTGCCATAGACTGTAATTCAGAGTACTAACACTTCAAAAAAATATCTTTAGATTATTCATAGTCATAAGTGAGATAAATAACTATATAAACATTATAAAAAACAAATATATTTACATATAAGAACAGTGAGCATCCTGTTATGGTTCTAATTGCTAATTGCTCATTTTCATCTGGCTTAGGACCCCTCCCATAACCATTCCCAAACCACACTATATTCATCCCTTCAAACTCACCCCACAAAATTCATCATCCAGTAAACAATGCTAAACACTCAGAGGTTGTTAGCATTATAAGATGGCAATGATGGTAGACATAACCTGGCAGGTTCGAGTGTCTGCCACCATCCGAACCTAAGGATGTATACAGTAGGTTAAGTTGCTTGAGTGTATGTGTGTGTGTGTGTATGTGAGTGTAACCTGTGATGACTGACAAACCCGTCTGGGTTATTTCTTGACTTGCCTAAGGTGAAGGCGATGAATTGATGTATATAATACTTGAATCACCAAGGTGGCAGCATTAAATGAAACAAAACACACAAAATGCTGTAATTTTCGGATAACCAAGTATACATATGTGAATGTGTGTAAAAAAGTATGTATATTTAAGTGAATGAGTACAATCTGTGATTTAAAGAACCTTCTGATTTTCATGCCCATGAGATTTACTCTCTCAAGAACTATCAGTTTCACAGTTAAATGCAGGGTTGCTTTTTTATGTGTCTGCAATTTTTCTGCATGCATAAGTTTAATAGTTTTTTGACCAAAATGCGCATTCCTTAGTTGGTCCTATAAAAATAAATGTATCTCATTTGAGTTTTTATTTTACTCAGAAATAGCAGGATCTTTAGTGAGTAAGGTTTGCTTCCCATGAGCTTTATATAAAATAGTTTCTATGATGTCATGCATTTGCATGCAAGCACATTCATAAAGAAATGGAAATTACAACATGATCAAAACTTACAAATGGCAAATAGAAAACACTGAAAAATCTTTAAATACTATCTATGATTTGGTACAAAACATATTCTGAATACCCACAAAGCAAGTTATTGCAAGTAAATAACAAAATGTTGATCAATGGAACATGATGAGAATTACATCCAACATTATTTCAAAATACTTTTGGAAAATTGTCTGCCATTAGTTCATCAAGTAGAAAGTAAATAAACATTAATTTGACCAACACCTTATAAAACAATGTTATATTGTCAATTAAATAGTAGATTTTTATATAAGGTATGAACATTCAAAACCACTGGTCTATATATATTGTCACGCACGCGCGAGTAGGAGATCGCGGACGGATCTACACAC
>JANRMT010062796.1:24611284-24661171 GCA_026402145.1 Polypterus bichir lapradei
CCGGAAAACCCCAAACCTTTATGTTGTGAACTCCTGAGTCTTTTACAATATATATATACACATAGATAGATAGATAGATAGATAGATAGATAGATAGATAGATAGATAGATAGATAGATAGTGAGAAAATAAATTCAACTCCAAGTCGTAAGAAAGGTTTGGGGTATCAGCCCTTATAATGTCCAATGGACACGTCAAAAATAAATGCTGAAACAAAAAAGATTCAACCAACATTTGACAACCAAACAATAAACAAGGATGGTATTTATACAAAAAGAAACAAAGATGGGAGAGACGTTAGTATCCTTCCATAACCCTTCGTCACGTGATCGTTTACTCACCGTTAGGTTTGTTGACTGCCTCCAAAGAGCTCATGCGTGACATGTAGACCAGACCCATCGGGTTGGGTGATCTGCACCGAGAGGTTGTGTACAGCATTGGCCTGTAAGGAACCTCGACAATAAACGGTGGTGAATCGGTAAGGTTGAAGGTGCAAAAACCACCAGGTGACACGAGGGTTGGACTTCTGGTGCACTGCCATCCACTGAAAGGCGGTATGATCTGTGACCAGGGTAAACTCCCGTCCCAACAGGTCGTACCTTAAGTGAGTCACCACCCATTTGATTGCCAAAGCCTCACATTCTACCACTGCATACCTCCTCTCGTAGTGCAGCAGTTTCCAGCTCAGATACATTACGGGGTGTTCTGTACTGTCTATGCATTGGCTCAACACGGCTCCCAGTCCTGTGTCTGATGCTTCAGTCTGGAGGAGAAAAGGGACAGCAAGGTTAGGTGTCCTTAACTCTTTTAGGGCGGATGTCGAGCGGACCCCTCTGACCTTCCTGTTTTACAGACCGCCCAATGACGTTCCACCACTTCGATCAGGGTGTCTAGGGTGGTGTAACTTTGTCTGCGGACCTGCTGGGCGAGATTCTCTGGGAGGGCATTCACGAAGGTCTCGCAGGCGAGCTGCTCGACCACTTTCTGGATGGTGTTAACATCTGGCCGTATCAGACCTCGAAGGCCCAAGTTCTTATAGCCCTCTCGGGGTCAAACTGCCACTTGTGCCAATTCCTTGCCTACTGCACCACAGATATGCTGTGGCGCTTGAACACCTCTGATTTTAGGGTGGAGTACTCAGCTGCCTGCTCTTCAGTCAGGCCATAATAGGCTCTCTGCGCTTCCCCTTTCAAGTATGACACCAGTAGGTACACCCACTCTGACCTCGGCCATGAGTTGCGCTTTGCTGTCTGCTCAAATATAAGAAAGAATGACTCGCCATCGTACCCCTCAGTGAGATACGTTATTTGAGGGGGTACAGACCGAGCAGTCTCCGACCTTACTGCGGCTGCTGCTTGTGCCTCTGCCTCAGCTAGCTGGGTCTGGGTTCATCCCAGCTGTACTTTGACCATCCCGTGCTCGGCCAAAATAGTGTTCAGGACGGTACTCAGGTCTTGTTCCTCTGACATGGCTCTGGAACAATAATCCTAACAATAAATTCGACTCCAACGGACAGGTCAAAAATAAACGCTGAAACAAAAAAGGTTCAACCAACATTCGACAACCAAACAATAAACAGGGGATGTATTCATACAAAAAGAAACAAAGATAGCTGCAGGAAGTGACGTCATCATGGAAGGGATGGAAGCTGCGAGTCAGCCATTTTGGCTCCTGGACTGCGATACGTGGGTTTTATTTCTCATGTTTGCTTCTGAGAAAAAAGAGAAAGAGACATTAGGACCCTTCCGTAAGCCTTCGTCATGCGATCTTTTACTCACTGTAGGGTTTGTTGACTGCCTCCGAAGCACTTGTGTGTGACAATATATACAGGTACTAATAAAACTGAAACTTAGTGGCCAGGAAGCATTATTCTTGGACTATTCAATGTGCTCTAATATGTAATGTTAATGCATTTAATTAACTGATATTTTGCAAATTGCTCAACACAAAAACATTAATATCAATTAGGTTGTACAATCATATTGGTGTGTATAACTGATTCTACTGTAGATTGTACTGTGAAAAGATTTTTTCATGAACTGACCCAGCTCCCTCTTGTGGAATACCAGCATAAACTGTCATGCAATCAGTGAGTTTAAATATCACATTATAATTAATAGAATGCACATCTTAGCATACCAGCATCTTGGAAGATCTAAAATTGTTTAGTTAGTACAGCACCTAAGAAAAAGTATTTAATGGAAAAAGAACTAATATGATGAAAGTTAAAATTTTAAAATAAAAATTTTGACAAAAATTGATTTATTAAGAACAAGGTATTCTGTGCTAATGTGTGATCATGCTATTTGCCAATTGTAATAAATAGGTCTGTGACAATGTAACAAAAGAATAAGATGCAACATTTAAATAAGTTACTCAATGATGACACAAATTAATGCAGTTTTGTAAGTTTATATCTTCACACCAAGAACTGCTGAGCCACACAAGTTTAAGTTTTTTAAATAAACCCAGCACCATGGTCACCTTCAATTCAAATTAAAATAATAATTTGGAACTGCTAAGTGAATAGGAATTATTCAGCTATTTTGGGCTGAAAGGTGTGTTTTTCTAAACATTGTTGTTATATTCTTATATGTTATTACTAAAGATCAATCTATTTAATGACATTCTGGCCTTCCCATATCTATGTCATAATGTTTAAAGTGAATATTTATTTTTACTTTTCAGTTAAATTATTTACTTTATGATTATTAATACAGATAGATAAACACTTTATTAATCTAGAAGGAAATTACAGGGTTAGAGTAGCTTATGTAAAATGCACAAATATACATATAACATGAATTATAATAATCTTTAGAATGCTAACAAGGTATAAATACACACATAACAAGATTATCTATAAGTAGATTAACAAAGTGTAATATCTAATAAGAGTAAAGTGAATAGAATTGTCCATATTTCACAGAACAGGATGTCAGTCATTGACATGTATAAAGTATATAGTATAGTATAGTACAAGGGTCTGCAACCTACAGCACACATGCCAAATGTGGCACCCGGAATGATTTTCAATGGCACTCTGATTTAATTGAAATATAGTAAAAAAAATACATTTTAATTACAACGCACGTATTCGCACCCTCACCTACGTTTTACATATGCGACTCACATGTAAATGGAAACCATGTGTTCAGTGCAGGCAGTGGAACGTTAAAACCAACCTTTTGTTATTATAATTTAATTACAGTGCATGTGTTCACGCACCACGTCCCCATCTACGTTTTGCGCATGCAAAGCATGTAAAGGGAAAGCATGTGTTCGGTGCAGGCCGTGATACGTTAAAACAAACCTTGTTATTAGTAAGTAATATACTGCCCTAAAATGACTCATAAAAGACAAAACTTTGTTGTTCACTCTTTTCAAGACTCTTGGACAAATGAATATGAATTTGTACAACAAAAGGATCATGCTGTGTGTGTTTGTCGTACGTCAAGTGTATAAAGACATTATCAAACTAAACATTAGTCCACGTTTAAAAACTCTGATGAGAGAAGTGAAGCTATAAAAAGGGCTGTTTCTGACTTTAAGAAACAAATCTACTTATTTTTGTCAAATAATTGTAACCAAAAATAAAGCCACCGAATGTAGTTATAAAAAAACTGACAAAACATTCTTTTCACATATGATCCTATGTATTTTAAAATATTGAATGAGCAATAATATAAGATCCTGTTACAATGGACTTCAAAAGTATATATTTTTGAAACCCATTATAACCTGACCAATTTTGATACTATACATAAGAAAACTGGTAGAATTATGTCGGCACACAATATAACATTGTAACATAGGTTTGGCACGACACCGCTGAAAGGTCGCCAACCCCTGGTATAGTATATTGGACCTGTATATTGCACATAGCCTCATTGTCTGTTAAGATATCTACTAGATTACCCTTAGCACAACACGAACAATATGTCCTTGGTAGAAGGGTGACTCATTATAGAGTTTAATTGCTAAGGGTAGAAATAATGTCATATAGCCCTCATTAGAGCAATACGGTTATATCATTCTATTACTAAATGTGCTGCTCTGTTTAGCCAAAACCTTTTACAGAGGATGAAAGTCATTGTCCAGGATAGTAAGCACCTTCCCAAGTGACCTCTGTTCTACCACTTCCTCCAGTGAGTCCAGCTTGACTCTCAAGACTGAACAAGCCTTTTGCTGTTGGCATCACCTGCATTAATACCATTTTCTTAACCCATTGCCTGCATAGAAAAATACACTGGTCACTACAGACATGTAAGAGTGGCCTTTATACACCAAACAATCTCACCCTTCTGAGGGAATAGAGGCAACCCTGGCCCTTCTTTTATACAACCTCCACATATAGGCTCCACTCAAGCCTGTCATTCAGATGCACCCCAAGGTACTTGTGTGTTCTCACCATCTCCACATCTTCAGCACCAATGAGAACAGGCTGTTGTACATGAGATATTCCTTATTCAGAATTACTGCATAATAAGTTTATATTAAATCGTTTGATTTTTTTTCTTCAGTGTTTGATAGTAAAATAACCTGAGGTACAGAGACTGTAAACATATTTATTTTTACATTCAGCATTTTCTTAGTAAGCACACATTAAACAAAAGAAGCATAGTTACAGTATCATAAGTTTTCTTCATCCAATGCATTTCTTCCTAAACAAACAATTGACCATTTGACTGCAGCAGCAGCAGTTGTTTATATATCATAGAAGAAGTCTCATAAATTGGTTCTTGTGTTTATAACATAGTTTAGAGTAGCCATAGTACCTACTTTTGACCAGGTTTAAACCCAAGCCTAATGGTGGTGCTGTGGATGTGCCACCTACCATATAATAACTGTGGAAAAACAGATGTTGACATACAACTTAAACCTGCAGTTCAGGGTTGTAGGAGGCTATGGCCAATCTCAGGAGCATTGACAGTGCTAGAGAAACATTCTTGATTCCAAATCCTTCTTGATTCCCAGTTTACTTTGTGTATAGACTACAAAGACTCTCAGGATTTTTATTTAACATATATTATTTAACAAAAATGCCTCTGGAGCACACCAAGCATGATGTGTTTTCTTGCCCAGTAATCACAGATGTTCAGACAAAACTTTTATAGATATGAACATACAAGAGCATCTTTAGTATACAGCGAATAGCATGCAAATTAAATGTAAATACATTTACTTCAAAAGGTAAAGGAGGATGAACTAAATATGAACAATTGAATATATATAGTTGTTGCTGAAACTCAAAGTCAGAGGCTGCTTCATAGAGAAGTGTCTGCATACTTTAAAGCAGACAGACTTTAGCAGATAGATAAAAGTCAGTATAAAGCGTCTTTGTTATATTAGTAATCTAATAGCATCCTTTCAAGGACAGGTTGAACAGAGCTGTATCTCTTAGAACACATATTAGCTTATTTGACATTGTTAGAAAAACCTTGTGGGTCTAAGAGTCTTAAATGAGGAACAGTTATTAAAAGATTTTTCTAAAACAGGAACAGGAATGAATTACTTTAATAAACAGAATTTCACAGTGTTTGACAAAAATAAAATAGCAACTGAGAGTAGTTAGTGTGAACATTTTCTGGGCCATTGTTTTCTACTATTATACTGAACTGAAAAAACAATGCATTTATACTTATTAACATACTGTATCCTTTCTAGCTAGAACTTTACATTTGCAAATTTTATTTATATGAAAAAGTCAAATTCATTTGTAGAGCATTGTTTTTAAAGTACTAGGTGAAATCACACTCATAAAAGTAGCAAAGGAAATGATTTCAATGAGTTTTACAATGTAATTAATGTGTCTATTCTTTATGCCTGAGAGTAAAACTTGATGTTTTTTTCCATTAAGCATCATTGCTATTCTTCTTTTGACTAGTACTACTTTGATTCAATGATGTTTGATTTGCTCAATACAATTAAATCCATTTCTTAAACCTAAGGATGAATATGTTTTTCAAGATGATAGCTATGACAGAGATTCCATCATGTATAAGAAAGGACATTAAAATTGTAATGGACAAAAGGAATATCCACTTAGAAGGAAACTTTGCCATGCATGAATTACTAAAAAGAGGTTTTTTGAATATATATACTTTGTTAATTAGTTAATCCCTGAGTACTAATTGATTTGTATCACAATTACTGATTTTAATGGGAGTATGTACACTAACTCTTTCTCTACGGCCTGTGATAAGCCCAGAGAAGGGACCATAAAAGTATCTGCCATCCTGTAGTTAGTGCTGTACTTTAGAAATCCTGTCTTTTCATTACAATTACAAAGTCAATAAAAGCAGAAAACATTAATTAAAAAACATCACTGGGCAATTTACTAAATAATAGAGAGAGAGCACTTTACACAGTAAATGCTCTGTTTGTATAATGTACAAGATTAGGAAGTCTAACAGTGATGTTTCCATGTGATATTATATGCTTTCCTTTGAAAACACCTCAAACCAAATGATTTTTTTCTCTCTCTAAAATCCAATAAGGTATTTACAGCGCTAGATTGTGCTTCAAGTTTGTATTTAAGATTTGCTTATAACTTTTTCATTCACACTGCATTTTTCTCTAACAGCATCACAAACCATCACCACAATTTGTCCTTTTTGTGGGTTAAAGGGTACACTCTTAATTTATCTACTGTATATATACATATATATTTTTGCTTGAGTGGTCAAATTATTTTTTTATAATTTTATTTTAATAAATTAACATTGTTTCAAATTACTTTAAACTAGAACGTGATACTTGACAAGGACGCCTCCTATCATCATTGCTCTTTGAAATTGCCATTGAGCCATTGGCTATTCACTTTCAAAATGTATCAGAGATAAATAATTACCAGAGAAGGACTGGAGCAGAAAATATCACTATATGAAGATGATATGTATATATCAGACCCTCAAACCTCTGTACCAGCAGTCCCTAAAACCAGCAGTCCGCAGAAAGTCACCTAGTGCAACATGGGTTGGACAGGCAATCTCTTTCCAGAGGAGGGAACGGTTCCTTACCCGGAAAGGAGGCTTCAAACAGGCAGATAGGCATCCTGACCAGGAGAAAAGAAGGAGCCAGACCCAGAAAAGTTATTCCCCCAAGATACAAGATGACAGCAGGTCTATATTTCAATGCTCATTTGGGAACCACAGCAGGAAATGCTGGGAGATGTAATCAGGCAACACAGTCCTTTTGGGGACCATGGGTGCTGCAATGAGGCGCTGCTAGGAGATGCACTACCCAATTTATGGGATTTCCATATGACCCGGAAGTACTTCCACCAAAAGTACTCCTGGGTCATTAATAAAAGAGGCCGCACTCCTTTATCCAGGTGAGTCGGAACTGGGAGTATGTGGAGCAATATTTGACTTGAGATGGATAGTGCGGTGGTGAGAGGAATTGTGGAGAGAGAGAGAGAGAGAAAGATTATTTGTACTTGTGCTTTGTGTTTGTCTTAACTTTTTTGAGGAATTGTGTGTAATAAACACACCATTATTTGAACAAGGGATTCTGTGTAATTGTGTTTGGAGTTTGGGGCTTGCCGACGCTCCGGTTTCCATCACGCTGGACTCAAAAGTAATTTGGATAAAAGTGTGATTTTTCCAGTGATCTCTCTAGCACACAATATCAGACTGGACACCTTACCATTTATTTTAGCAGACCATTTTAAATACCTAGGGGTAAATATTACAGATAAATATAAAGATCTTTTTTGACAAAATTTTAGTTTTCATGGAAAAGATTAAACAAGATGTGAACATTAGCAGGGAGAATCAATAGTGTCATGATGAACATCTTTCCCAAGCTTCTTATTTATTTCAGAGTATCCCTATATACATTAACAAATCATTCTTTAAGAATTTAAACTTGATTATAATCTCATTTATTAGGAATTCGGAGCATCCACACATACACAGGGTGACGCTATAATGACCTAAAGCAGAAGGGGGCATGGCACTACCTAAATTTCAATTTTATTACTGGGTGGTTAATATACAAGTCGTAAGGACCTGTCACCTCATGTATAAATGGTGCGTACGCACAAAAATGTTGTGCAAGCCTGTTTCCATGCTCAAATCACGATGTATAAAACCTAAACTTGGCGTAAAGCCACGCACATTTTCACACCAGCTAAATGCTTGGCATACGCAAGTTCTCCGCTCGGTTTTGCAAACTGGTGGCACCCACCGTCAAAGAAGTGGTTTTATTCCAGTGTGGTTTCCCTTTCTTTTTTAGATTCACATCCTTGATCCTGCTTTATCAAATAAATTAAAATAAATCATTTATTAGTGTAAGGCATCTGATTGTAATTAACCTATAACAATATAACGGTCCACGGAATGGCCAAACTATTCCAAATACCATAGCTGCTTTAGCGTTATTACTCTCAATGCACCGCTCAGAGTATTTATATCACTGTATCTGAGTGTGGAATCACAGCTCTACAGCAGCTGATCAGAAAGAGAATTATCGGTATACAGCATCAAGCACACGCTGCCTCAGCCATGCGCACTGTGCATTGAACTTCTCCCATTCGGCAAACGCTCCAGAGCCTTTCCAATACGGACCTTGCAGTTCAGAAACAGTTTCATCCCAAGAACTCTAAACACACTGAATCAATAAAAGTTTTGAAGAATCGGTGTTCTAAGCTTACAGATGGCTTAACATCTATTACAGAACTGATTGTGTGGCGATTGGTTACTTGGAGAAAGAAAAGGAAGGACAGGAATTGGAGGCTAGTATGTTTGAAAGGTCGCGCATGGCGCAGCAAGCATCTTGCGGGAGGCAAGAACAATCTCTGGTTAGGACGCCAGTTCGTCACTATCACTGCACCACCGTGTTCCCATGTTTAATAATATGCTTTAATTCCTATCATCATGAAAATGATATCAAGTATACATCTCAGTATTTCAATTATTCAGAGAGCTGTAATATCACGAATGTAATGGATTCTGTGTCCTGTCTGAGGAAGAGAAAACCCATTTAAGAAGCACGTAGTGATTCACACACATACTGTAGAGCACATAGAAGAACACATACAAAACAAAGCATTTAACGTGCTACTTTAGTTACAATGGTATTTGAGAAACAAATAAATTAAACGATTTAAAGGTGAAGTTTATGATATTCTACTTTTTTTTTTTTTATATTAATTTTATTACAATCCATACAAAGCAATCAAGTTTTTACAAAGAGAAAAATTAAGAACAGATCGATCCCCACCCCTGAGAGAGAGAGCAAGCCAAACGGCGTTAAATTTAAGGCTTGTAAACATACTGAAACATAATGAATTCTCTGTGCCTTATGAACTTATTTTAAAATATTACTGATTAGATCCTGCCATGTTTTGAAAAAAGTCTGTACGGATCCTCTAACTGAGTATTTGATTTTTTCCAACTTCAAATAATATAACACATCGGTTTCCCACTGACTTAAAAGAGGAGAGTTTGGGTTCTTCCAGTTTATGAGAATAAGTCTACGTGCCAAAAGTGTAGTGAATGCAATCACAATTTGTTTGTCTTTCTCCGCTTTAAACCCATCTGGAAGAACACCAAATACAGCTGTTAATGGGTTTGGAGGGATTGTGAGTCCAAGGCTATCTGAAAGGTAATGTTTGTCCAGAATAATGTTAATTTGGTGCAGGACCAGAACATGTGACCTAGTGAGGCCAGGACTTGGTTGCAACGTTCGCAGGTTGGATCATGCCCTGGAAACATTTTGGAGAGTTTTAGTCGAGACAGATGTGCTCGATATATAATTTTAAGTTGTATAATTGTATGCTTTGCGCATATGGAGCTCGAGTGAATTCTCTGCATTGCTACTTTCCACTCCTTTTCTGATATATTAATTGAAAGATCTTTTTCCCAGTGTCTTCTTGGATCTTTGAAAGGGAGGGATTGTAAAATGATTTCATATATTGTAGAGATGGAGTCTAAGTCCTTGAGATTGAGCAATATTTTTTCCAGCATGGATGAGGGTGCAAGATGAGGAAAATCTGGAAGGGTTTGTTTAACAAAGTTTCTGATTTGAAGATAGTGAAAGAAATGTGTAGCTGGAATGTTAAATTTGGAATGTAATTGTTCATAGGATGCAAAGACGTTGTCTATATAAAGATCTCTAAGCAAGTTAATTCCAAATTTTTTCCAAATATTAAAAACTGCATATGTTTGTGAAGGTTGAAAGAGGTGGTTCTCTTGCAGGGGTGCCACAGATAGAAACTTCTCCGTCTTAAAATGCTTTCTACATTGGTTCCAGATTCTAAGTGAGTGGAGCACAATTGGGTTATTAGTATATTGCCGATAACGTGTGTTTAATTGGAGCACAGAGCAAGGAATACAAAGAAGTACTGCAGGATTTTACTTCTATTGCGGACCAAGCCTGTGTATGTTCTTCTATTTGTGTCCAGGTTCTTATCGCCTGTATATTTGCTGCCCAGTAATAAAACTGGAAGTTAGGTAGAGCCATGCCACCTTCTGCCTTTTGTCTTTGTAAGGTCACTCTTTTGATGCGTGGATGTTTTGAATTCCAAATAAATGAGGTTATTGTCGAATCTAATTGCCTAAAAAATGATTTAATGTATATTGGGATGTTTTGAAATAAAAAAAGGAGTTTAGGAAGAATATTCATCTTAACAGTGTTAATTCTTCCAGCTAGTGTGAGATGAAGGGTTGACCATCTATGCAAGTCTTGTTTCATTTTTTCCATGCAAACGGCGAAATTTTGTTGATATAGAGCTTTATGTTTACTTGTGATGTTTACCCCTAGGTATTTAAACTGTTCTGCAATGATAAAAGGTAGGGTATCAAATCTAATATTATGTGCTTGAGAGTTCACTGGAAAGAGTACACTTTTATTCAGATTAATTCTGAGACCAGAGATCTTTTGAAATTCTGTGAGTGCTGCTAAGACTGCAGGCACAGAATTTTCTGGGTCTGATATATACAGTACCATGTCATCTGCATATAATGAGATTTTCTGTTCCAGTCCTTCTCTGCTAATCCCCTTTATCTGATCAGTATTTCGACAATGTATTGCCAGTGGTTCAATGGCAATCGCAAACAGCAGCGGTGACAAGGGGCATCCTTGTCTAGTGCCACGTTCTAGTTTAAAGTAGTCTGAGCAAATGTTGTTGATGCAAACTGAAGCTTCTGGGTTAGTATACAGTAATTTAATCCATGCACAAATGTTTGGGCCAAACCCAAACTTCTCCAATATAGTAAAAAGGTATTTCCATTCAATCATGTCAAATGCTTTTTCTGCATCCAATGATAATATTTCTGGGGTGTTTGATTTAGTTGGTGAGTATATTATATTAAACAGGCGTCGAAGATTTGAAGATAAGTGCCGGCCCCTAGTAAATCCAGTTTGGTCTTGTGATATTACCGAGGGAAGCACTTTCTCCATCCTTCTGGCTAAGACTTTAGAGAGTATTTTAACGTCGTTATTCAGAAGTGAAATTGGTCTGTATGATGCACATTGTAATAAGTCCTTATTTTGTTTTGGAAAGACAGTGATTAGTGCTTGGCGAAAGGTTTGTGGAAGAGATTGGTTATCTCTTGCTTCTGTGAATGTTGCTAATAGGAGGGGAGCTAGCTGAGCGGAGAATTTCTTGTAAAATTCTGCAGGGTAACCATCAGGGCCTGCTGCTTTCCCGCCTTGGAGTGACTTTATAGCATCTAGTAATTCTGATAACGCCAGAGGTTTATCAAGTTCCTCCGCACTAAAAGCGTCTATTTGTGGTATCTGTAATGTATCCAGAAATGCATTAGATTGTGTATTGTCTTCCTTAAACTCAGTAGTATATAGGGATTTATAGTAGTCTCTGAAAGTGTGCATTATATTTTGGTTTTCGACGATTTTATCTCCGTTCGTTCTAGTGATTACTGAGATTGCGTTGCGCACTTCTTGCTTGTGAATTTGTTGAGCTAAAAGCTTATTAGCTTTCTCCCCATGTTCATAGTAATGATGTCTGGATTTGTAAATTAGTTGTTCAGTTTCTTTAGTTGTCAAGAGGTTTAATTCCGAATGTAGAGCCTGCCTTCTCCTCTATGTAGAGTCTCGCTTGGTAGTCTGGCATATTCTTCATCTATTTTAGTAATTTTGCTTTTTATCTCTGCTACTTTCTTGGCCTCGGATTTATTTCTGTGGGAAAGATATGAGATAATCTGTCCTCTTAAGAAGGCCTTAAGAGTTTCCCAGAGTATTCCTGCAGAGATCTCGGGGGATGTATTTGTCTCTAGAAAGAATTTGATTTGTTTGGATATAAATTCAGTATAATTCTCATCAGCTAATAGAAGCGGGTTGAGGCACCATCTGTGGGGTGAGTGCATGGGGCTTAGTAATTTTAGCTCCAAGATCATAGGTGCATGGTCAGAAATAACAATAGCATCGTATTTGCAAGATTTAATCTCAGGCAAGAAGTTATTGTCTATAAAGAAGTAATCGATCCTTGAGTAACAATGATGTACTGGTGAGTAGAAAGAATATGTTCTTGAATTTGGGTTTAAAAACCTCCAGGGGTCTGATAAGTTGTGATCAGTTATAAACTTTGTAATTATTTTTGCAGTATTAGATGCCGTTCCCCCTGTGGAGGAAGTCCTATCTAAAAGTGGATTTAGAACACAATTAAAGTCCCCAGCCATTATAACTTTATGAGTGTTCAGATTGGGAATGGATGCAAATAAATTTTGTATAAATTCCTTATCATCAACATTAGGTGCATAAACATTTATCAAGATCATTTTACAGTTAGATAAGTCTCCCATAACCATTACATATCTCCCTTCAGGATCCAATACTACATCTGATGCTACAAATTGAGCAGTTCTATGTATGAGAATTCCCACACCTCTAGTTTTCTTCGTAAAGCTAGAATGGAACATTTGGCCAGTCCAGTCTTTTTGCAGCCGGAACTGATCCTTGCTTATTAAGTGAGTTTCCTGTAAAAATACTATTTTAGCATTTAGACCTGTTAGGTGAGAGAGTACTTTCTTTCTCTTAAATTCGTGATTCAGGCCTTTAACATTCCAGCTTACGAAGTTAAATGTCCCATCATGGAGACACTGATTCTGAGTTTTTGATGTCATTTTATAGTCTTATTATAATTATAAAGACTGAGAGGATAGATTAGGTATAGATCAGGCCTGCTCTCTTTCTCTCCCCCCCTTAACCCCCCACCCTCCCTTTTTGCCTCCCCAAGTGAGGCTAAAACCCACTTCACACAGTCCCAGTCCTCTGACATACCCAGAGACAGAGTACGTTCAAAGCAAAACAAGCTCCAATGCAGCGGCGCTTTAGGGTTAAAAGATAGAGATATCTCAACAAAAAAAAAGGAGTTTTGCATTTAAAAAATATATATAGTCTTCATCAATTTTAGTGCATTAAGATGATACACCCAGATAATAAACCCGGGGGATGGTATTAAAAATGTGTCCAGAAGAAGCATAACAAGTCTTAATGGAGTAATAGCAATAACAGTAAACCAAGGGTATGATATTGAACAGTCTCGTTTAGGGTAGAGATGAAATAATTAGAAAAGAAAAAAAAAAAAAAAGGAATAATTAAGCACAATAAAACATAAACAGATAGCGCCCTAGTAATACTAAGTAATAATGAGAATATATTAGAATATATGCTGATAAAAACCCGTATTTTAAAACAAATAGATCAGACAAAAGATTATTAATCTTTGCTTTATCATTTTAACCGCTATAACTCACTATTATGTATCAGAATAGTCCCGGGATCAGCTTTCTTAATTCCTTTTCTGCTTCTTCCTTGCTAGCGAAGACATAGAATTGACCCTGCCATTCCATTGTGTATTTGACACTGGTTTGCCGTAGCCGCTGTTTAATATTATAGAAGGCTGCGCGTTTAGTAGCTGTTGCTGGAGAGAAGTCAGGGAAGATACGAATGTGGTTATTTTCATATATAATATCTTCCTTGTTTCTGAGGAGTGCCATCACCTCTAGCTTAAATGATAATCGTTCAAAACGAACTATAAAAGATCTTGGTCGGGGTCTGACGGTGTTTGATTCGCGTACGCGGTAAGCCGCTGCTATCTCAGATTCTGCTTTAAAGTCGTCCCCGATTATTTTAGAAAAAAAGTTCAGCTGCGAATTTCACAGGGTTTGAACTTTCTCAATTCTCCGGCAGACCTTCAATTCTGACATTATACCTTCTACTCCCATCTTCTAAAGCAGCCAGTCTGTCTCCAAGTTTTTCTCCGAGTTTTTTGCATTCGGAACTGACATTTATTGCTCTTTCTTCGGCACTGGCAGCTGAATGTTCGACCATTTCAATCCGATTCGTGAATGTCTCCTTGAAATGCTCCAATTGATCAGTAAGCGTGCTCAGTTTAACCGAGTTTTCCTGAATGCGCTTTTCAATTTTACCCAGTACCTGTCGAAGCTCAAGTTGCACCTCTTGACGCAGCCTTTCATTTGCCTGTTGGAATTCCTGTTTCAATTCCTGTTTCAGTCTCTCATGTGCCTTTGCCCTTGCTTTCTCATTAGCCCTCTCGCTTTTCTTTATATCTTGCGTGAGCTCAGTGAGCAACACCTTCAGTTCAGATAGTTCAATTGTGCTTTCTTGTACCGTAGATGAAGCAACAGACTTTGCTGTAGCTGGTGTCCCCGCTGCTCCAGGCTCGCGCAATTGCGTAATTGAAGCCGCGGACTTCAAGGCCCTTTCCAATTTCATGTGATCTTCTCCAATCGGCGAGCTATCCAGATCTGCACTCACGATCGCACCTCCGCTCCCCTTTTCGCTCTCAGCCGGCGACGATGTAGCGGACCGTGGTCCCGAGGAGTCTGTGCTTTCGCCCATCTGATCCAGGTCTGTCTCTGAAAGGCCGTATCTAGAACTGTTGCTTGCTGAACTGCAGCTTAGGTGTAGCTTTAGTTTTCGATTCTTTCGAACCCCCCTTCTTGTTGGCCATGTTTATATGTGCTTACATATACTGTAGCAGTCCCTCTCTGGTTGAATAAATACAGGATATCTCAGAATAATAAGCAAATAATATGAAAAATAACACCACTGCTAGCGGAGCTTCACTTCAGACGTCCATCTCTCGCAACGGACGAGACCAAAGCCTATGATGTTCTACTTTAATGACAAAATAAACTACGTTCTTAATTTGGAAATTTCGAGATTAAAGTTGACATTTCTAGCTTTTTTCTCACTGTGTCCCCATTTTTTTTCTTTTTTCTATACCCTAATAAGCTTTCATATGACACTCAGATGTTGGGCTACGACTCGCCTTTTCACGGTGACTTTGATACCTGACAACTTCTTTTTTATTTCGGGCACTGTGTGACTTTGTGAACTTGAGCTTTCGAGTTTCTCCGACAATCTGTGTCACTCGATCAACTTCCTTTTGTTATTTATACCACTTTAAACCAACAAATAGTAAGTTTTCCCTTGCCTCAACTTGGTATTCTTTGAAATTCTTCTATTTTCCCCTGTGCTTTTGCCATTGCCTTTTCACAGAATGCTGACCTTAAGTACTATTTATATTGATTTACATATTCAAAGAGGCGTAATTCTGGGAGGAGTTGGGGTGAAGCAGCATGCACGTGCACGTGTGTTACTTTTCACGCTGACTGGGATTTATGGAGTGAAAGTTGGCATTCACATGGTTTTATGCATCTGGATTTTTTTGTGCGTACACACATTTCCGCTGTTGTCCGTATGCCATGTTTTAGTGTGAATTTTATGCACAGCGTTATGCATGAGGCCCCTGGAAAGCGACACTAAATGATGAACAAGCCTGGTCTGCAACAGAAATAAAATCTTGCTGTACTTCTTTATATGCCTTGCTTTGTGCCCCAGTAAATACAAATTATTGTAAATTTACTGATAATCCAATTGTCCATCACTTACTCAGAATATGGAACCAATGCAGGAAACACTTCAAGACAGAAAGTCATTTATCTCTTGCACCTTCACATGATAATCAACTTTTCTACCCCTTCACTTAGAGATTTGTATATAGATAATGTCTTTGCATCTTAAGAACAATTACACTTGCCATCAACACGTTTTTTCCACTACTTTTAAATCAGAAACTTCACTAAAAGGATCCTGCCCAATTTTCCTCACCTTCCACCCATTTCTGTTCCAGAGGTAATAATGATTAGTCTTGAAGACTCAGACAGCATCTCAACCATATATATAAAAACGTCTTAAAGTCTCTTCCTTTCAAAGATCCCAGGGTTTGATGAGGAAAGGATTTTTCACTTAACATCTCTGAAAAGGAGTGGAAGGCAGCTATGCACAGAATACACTCCAGCTCTACATGCGCAAAGTATTCAATCATCCAACTTAAAATCTTTTATCAAGTACATTTATCTATTTTAAAATTGTCCAAAATGTATCCAGGGTAAGATTCAATATGTGAACATTACAATTTAGCTCCAGCCTCACTGGGCCACATGTTTTGGGTGTGTACCAAATTAACATCATTCTTGACAAAAATCTTTGCATGCCTCTCAGACAGCTAATCACTCCTAACCTGTTAACATCTGTATTTGGTGTACTCCCATATGGGCTTAAAGTGGAGAAGGACAAACTGATTGTAATTGCCTTTACCACACTGCTAGCACTTGCTCATCTGGAAGAATCCCAGCCCACCTGAATAAGAAATGAATTGCAATTGCTTATACCACACTACTAGCATGAAGACTTATCTTGCTCAACTGGAAGAAACTCGGCCCATCTATAATAAGTCAGTGGGTAACTGATGTTCTATATCATTTGAAGTTGAAAAAAATTAAATTCTCACTTACATAATCTATTCAAAACTTTTACAAAATATGACAAGATCTATATAATTAAATCTTAAAATAAGCATGTATATCAGGGAAAAGGGCATTCTTCTGTGTTGTTTTTTATATACGTAGATTTGCTCTTGTTGGCTCTGCTCACTTTCTCTCGAGTGGGGATTAAATGTATTAAGTTTGAATACTGCATACAATCAAACCAAACTTATGCAAGAAAAAAGAAGTCAACCCCCACCTGAGAGAAAGAGAGGAGACCCATGAGCATGGGCAAAAAAATAAAAAAGAACCAAGGAAAAACATCCTTTTGGTCAAATTAATTTCTGCATGCAACCCACAATCTGATATGAGTGTGTAGAGACATTTATCCTGAATGTGGCCCACATATATGGAATTAATAAACTTTTGACCTCAGAAGAAGGTTCAACAGATTTGTGGTTGCACAGAAGAAAGCTGTCAAATGTTCCTGTGCTTCAGTTGTCACCCAGAATATGGTCTAGTTCATTATAAGATAGACAAGTGTTTTCATCCTTGACCACTGTATTGACTGGAGTATTTTTCCTCCTTAAAAGGCTCTGCATTTTATTTTTGCATTCCAGCCACATCCTCTTGTAGCCGCACTAGTCCATTTTGGCAGATATAATATATTTTGATTACTAAACTTTAACCTGATTAAACCTGAATTTATATCTATAACTTTTGATCACTTCTTGACACTCCCTCCTCAAAAGCTGTCCTTAGATGACTAGAGTATGTTTATGCATGCTACTATAAGCATCAACTAATAACACAATACAATAGTTAAATAACACAATTTGTTTTTTGAAATAATGCAAAACTTTTGTAAGATACAATATATTTTTTGAGTGTCAGGAATAAGCTTCCACATATTTGCATCTTTCTACACCAAACATCTAGCATTAAAATATGTCAGTAAGGATACCAGACTCTTTAAGATTTGTGGGATGGTCCATTTAAATTCAGCTTCACCTACTTGTTTATGCCTTCTTATTATGCTTCGATGTTGATTAGTGTTATTAAAGAGAGAAAAAGTATAGGTGGAAGTAAGATTAAATGTAGGGAAAGATGGATTTCAGGCGGCACAGTGGCGGAGTGGATAGCGCTGCTGCCTTACAGTTAGGAGACCCAGGTTCGCTTCCTGCGTCCTTCCTCATTGGAGTTTGCATGTTCTCTGCGTGGATTTCCTCCGGGTGCTCTGTTTTCCTCCCACAGTCCAAAGACATGCTGGTTAGGTGCATTAGCGATTCTAAATTGTCCCTAGTGTGTTTGTGTGTGCGCACCCTGTGGTGGGTTGGCACCCTGTCTGGGGTTTGTTTCCTGCCTTGTGCCCTGTGTTGGCTGGGATTGGTTCCAGCAGACCCCGTGACCCTGTAGTTAGGATATAGCGGGATGGAAGATGGATTTCTTTTAGCAGTTATGCAACTTTAAATATGTTTATATATTGCAATGATTTTCCATTTTTTATTAAATACACTTAACAAAATATCAACCTGTTGGTTTAACACATTTAAATAAAGTACTGGTAGGAATTCATATTTGGAATTTAATTGGGCAAAAATGCACTTTAAAAGGTGTAAATCCCAATCCTCCATTTAAATGTTATGAATAAAAGTAAAAAGGACTTCACATATAAAAACTGTAAACTTTTGTAGCAGCAGACAAACTGGAATGATCTTTTCTAGGAGTTTGGTGAATAACAGCAAAGTCTGAGAATAAATGATTAGCTTCAATTATAAACGTCACACAGAGAGCTAACATTTGTTATTTTAGAGGTATTCATGTAACAGTTTGGTGGTCGGGAACAACATCTAACCTCTGCAGTTAAACCTAATATATAAAATAAATAGTGCTGTTTATAATTGTGTAGTAGGATGCCTGAGTTACTTGAATTGTAATTTGTATTAAAAACTACTGGATGTACAGTTTCTCTTTTATTTAAAATCTGATCATCATTATCATTTTCAATCCATTTTTCTGTGTGAAGATCACAATAGGAAAATTCTAAGCTGGGCTTCTTTGTCCTCAGCTCAACTCCCTCTAGGTCAGGGGTTCAGAACATACGGCCTATGGGCCGCATATAGTCCATTGTGTGGTTTTGCCCGGCCCAGCTCAGCCCCTGATCAGTGAAATACAATAAATATTTTCAGCTGTTTATGTGTGTGTACTCATATACATATACATATTCATAGCTGCAACAGTGGTATGTGGAAACTGACTGACTCTCATAAGCTGCAGTTTCTAATTTATCCAGTAGATGGAGGATCTGGTGTGCACTTGTGCCATTTCTATTGCGTTGCCAGATTTGTTTATTTGTTTGTTTTGTTTTGTTTAACGAAATAGGGTCAATTAAGTTGGAAAGGGCTGTTAATAGTTGGGATTAAGAGTGTTTCAGCATGTAATTCACTTTAGTTTGGACTGTTTTTTATAAATCTGGTGGGTTTGACAAGTCCTTCTGTTGGAAACCATCTTATAAATCTGGCAACCCTGCAGTTTATTAGATGTGTAAACTAAACTTTTTTCATTTACAGTTTAAACAAGATAAGCCAAAATGTCTTTATCTGAAAAAACACAAGGTAGATGCTGAATGTCAAGTATTCCAGGAGAAATGGATGACAATTTTTTTTTTTTTTTTCTAAGATAACCCACAAATTGACTTGCTTAGTTTGTTCCCAACAAGTGTCAGTAGCCAAAGAGTTTAAAATTCAAAGACATTATGAAACCAACCATGGAAAAAAGTATGACCAATATACTGGAAATTTGTGAGAAGACAGGGCCAAATGTTTAATTGCTGCTCTTAAAAAACATCAGTCTTTCTTCAGACATAGTTGCGAGTCAAATGATGTGTTAAAACGTGCGTGGTGATGTGACAGTCGTCTCCATGCTCTCACTCTTGTTTGGGAGCCTCTTGAAACCAGCACCATCAATAGTCATGACTGGATCAGCTTGGCAGATGAGGACACACACACAAAGCAAGGGGAAGGTGTAAAGGTGTCCAAAAAGAGCAGTGCTCAAATTCAATAAATAAATAATCACATGGTAGGAGTGTGCATAGCAACCACAAAACAATACACTTCAAAATGGCAGTGCCCATTTGGTGGCATGTGAAGACTTTTAATATTTTTAATGGAAGGAAAAATTACTTAAAATGAAATCTATTTCACAATTACAGAAATGGATTCCATGTATTTAGAAATCCCTGAAAATAAGAAAATAATACTTAAATATGTGGAATAATGTCAGATAAATTTTTTGAAAGTTCATATTCATGACAGCCAGACACTCACAGTGGGGGGAGAGAGAAACATAATCCTTCCAGGTTTTCTTCTGTTGGGTTATGCTTTGTATGGGACATCCAGCGAACATCTGAAAGCGCCTACCCATCTTAATTAGGAAAAGCAGAGGTTCTAAAAGAATATCCTATATTGCTACGCTTCTCACCCATTCGAGTGCATTCAAGCAGATCACAGTCTGTAGAGATCAACAAGACAATATCATCTATAAACAGCAAAGATGCAACTCTAGGTTTTCAGAATGGATGTCCTCCATTGGAAAGTAACTCCTTGATTCCTGTCCAAGAAATAATAAACAGGAGAGGAAAGAAGAAGTGCCTTTGGTGTGGGCCACAGTAAATGGTCTTGACATAATATACTACATACTGTATTGCTTCTTCTGGAACAACTTTTACATTAAAGTCTGTTCTGACCAATTATCCAAAGCGTCTACAGCACAGGTGTTGAACTCCAGGCCTGGAGGGCCGCAGCGGCTACAGGTTTTCCTTCTAGCCCTTTTCCTAATCATTGACCTGTTTTCATTGCTAATTCACATTTTAATATCCCTGTTAGAAGGATTCAGTCCTCTGAATTGATTCGTTTCCTCATTAAAATGCAGCTGAACAGAAATAAGACGTGAAATGAGCCAACAGATGACCAGCTAAACTGGGGCTTCAAAATCCAACCAGTTTCTTAATGAGAAGCCAATTCATGCTGTTAATTAAACTTGTTATTCAATTCCATGGCTTAATATTTTTGTTGTTGCTCTCGTTCTGCCACAGCTGACATTTCCAAAACTTTTGATTTTCTGTTTTTCATAAGAACACCATCAAAGTGTTTTGGTGAGTTGAGAGATCAACCTTACTGAGACCTTCACCTTTCTTTATTTTCAGATATCGTGTGATGTGGCGGTTTGTTTTGTTTCTCATTATTATTTGGCTGCTAATTAAGGGAAAAGAAACAACTAAACGGCCTGAGTCAAGTTAATTAAAAGAAGTAATTAGCAGCAAAAACTGGTCACTAATTAAGAAGATGGTTAGAATGAAAACTTGCAGCCACTGCTGCCCTCCAGGACTGGAGTTTGACACCCCGATCTACAGGGCAGTAATGCTTGTTTGATATCTTCCCATGTCATTTCACTCAGGTAAGCTGACATCATTTGTGTTCCTAAACACCATCTACTGGTCAACGTATTTGAAGTACATCACAACAACTAGAAAATGTTTGTGTCTTGTACGCTCGTAGAACCTGTCTTACATCGGGATTTGCCATATTTTGTTCAGCTCCTGACATATGTGATGTCCCACATTGTTCTTCTCTCTTATTGAGGAAAAAATGGTGATTACTGTCAAAAAAAAGCGTATGTCAAAGTACTTGTCATGCCGATTGATATTTTCATAATAAACATTTGATTGCTAAACAGTCAGTTGGACTTGCAAAATAACAAACAAATTAAGCAGTTTGGGCAAGGCCCAGAAATCACACTCAATACAATTTAAACTATTTAGACGTATAGAAGGAAGTTTAAAAAATGTTTTATCAAAATCAATGTAAACTGGCCATGGCCCTCACCAGGAAAAGAAAAGGTTAGATGATGTGTAAACTTAAAACTGTATCATGTAACTTGTGGAAATAATGACAGAATACTACAGTTTGCTCTCTATTATACAAAATAAAACAAATAATTAATTTCTGCTAAGTTTTGTAGTTATAAAAAATATCTGTAATTTGACTTCTGACACAATTTTTTTCACTGTCCATATGGAATTTAACAAATATTTATTTAGGCGCAGTGAGCGTAAACTGGCTTGGTATGTGTGAGGATGAGCTAATTATTGTCACAATTGCCTACAACTCCCAAGGAACTGTATTCAGACAAGCATAGTTATTGAGCCTGTTAGTACAACAAAACGTCCTGGCACCATGTGTATTTTTCTACTTGAATGCAGGACACCGTAATAACTATTTGCTCATACTCCTTCATAAAATTCAACATTTTTTAATTTGCAAATGTAGGGTTTCTTGGAAAATGTTATTTATTTCCAAATATCACACAGGAGGCACTTCTTTTTATTTAACATACTGATCATTTGAAGCAAATGTACCAAAAATGGTGTTGAATAGATTGAAACAGTTAATGAAGGAGACAGTTATATTTACATTTCTTTGCTTTGCAGACACTTTTATCCAAAGTGACTTACAACAGAGGTAAACATAATCAAGTAATATTAGGCTAAGGCCTGTTTATTCAGCAAGTGTAATAGGACACTTAGCAAAAGGTGATTGCCACAAGTAGAAAAGAGGTGATAACCAATAATTTACAAACAAATTATAATCAATAGGGCAATTAACCAGCAATGTAAAAGATCACAGAGCATATTTTTTTTTCTTCAATGAATTAAACAGATATTCACAGAACAAATGGATCTTCAATTCTTTCTTAAATAAATTGAGGAAGTTAACAATATGGATGAAGGTGGGTAGCCCATTCCAACAGGGAACTACACAGGAAAAGAGTCTGGATTGAGACTTGATAGCATGCAGAAGCAACATGACCAGATGCTGTTCACTGGCAGACCTGAGTGGGCAAGAAGGAGCATAGCACTTCACCACTGTCTGCATATACAATCAGGGATTTGAACATTAATGTGGGCTGCAATAGGGTGTCAATGTAGCGACCTGAAGAGTGAGTGACATGTGCCTGCCTCAGCTGATTAAATAAAAGATGGGCCGTTGCATTCTGGAACATCTGCAGTGGGTTAATAGCACACGCTGGTACTCCTGCCAGAAGCAAGTTGCAGTAGTCCAGACACGCAAAAATCAGAGCCTGGACCAAAAGTTGTGCTGCATACTTTGTCAAATAAGGTCTGATCTTGTGGATGCTGTACAGCATGAAACCGCATGAATGAGAAACAGTAGAAATGTGGTCAGAAAAAGAGAGCTGCTCATCAGTCACTACCCCAAGGTTGTGTTCAGACTTGGCAGGTGTTAGTGACAGAAAACCAAGCTGTACAAAGATGGAGAGTTGAACAGACTGGCTGGCCTGGATCACAAGAAGGTCGGTTTTTGACTGGTTGAGCTGTAGATGGTAGTCACTCATCCAGGTTGAGATATCAGTATGACATGCAGAGACTCTAGCTGATATCGTATTGTCCTCCGGAGGGTACAACAGGTTGCTGTGTATCATTGGCATAGTCCTGATAAGAGAACCCATAGGATTAGATGATTGGGCCCATTGGGGTGATGTACAGAGAGAAAAGAAGAGGATCCAGCATCGATCCTTAGGGTACACCTTTGCAAGTCTGGTGTGCATTTGACAACCCTCCTCACCATGACACACTGAAGGATCTGCCTGAGATGTAGGACTCAAACCTTCTGAAAGCATTTCCAGTGATGCTAGTGTCAAAGAAGAATGCAAGAAGGATGTTGTGGTTGACTGTGACAAAGGCAGGATCAGGACCAATGACATGTTGGCAGCTCTAGCAAGTTGTTGCTGGGCGACCACCATTAGTTAGAGGTTCCTCTTGAAACCAGAATGGTTGGTATTTATGTTATTAGACTTAAGTGCAGCATTTGACACCATTGACCATTCTATTTTACTGCACAGGCTAGAAAATGATGTTGGGCTTACAGGCCCCGTGCTCGCTTGGTTTAGTTCTTATTTATCAAATCGATTCCAATATGTACAGAAATGTGCTGACAGTACTCCATCATTATACACAGAAGTTCAATATGGTGTCCCACAGGGCTCAGTACTGGGACCTTTACTGTTTTCACTTTACATGCTTCCACTGGGATCTCTCATTAGGAAACATAATGTTAATTTTCACTCGTATGCAGATGACACCCAGTTATACCTTTCATTTAAATCAAATGAAGTTTCTCCGATGTTGTCTTTAATTAGTTGTGTTAGTGAATTAAAGGAATGGATGAATGAGAACTACTTGTCTTTAAATACAGATAAAACAGAGATGTTAATTGTTGGAGGGAATGACGCTGATCACAGCAATATTTTGTCGACATTTAACTCAGTTGGAATCCCAATTAATTTTACTGAATCAGCCCGCAATCTAGGAGTTATCTTTGATTCTAGCATGTCATTTAAAGCACATATTACAAAGTTGTCCAAAACATGTTTCTTCCATCTTAAAAATGTTAGGAAATTAAGGCGCTTTCTAAATAAACAGGATTGTGAGAAATTAATTCATGCATTTATCTCTAGTAGGATTGACTACTGCAATGCGGTGTTCACTGGCTGTTCAAACTGTTCTTTATACAGCCTCCAGTTAATCCAAAATGCGGCTGCAAGAATTATTACAAGAACAAGAAAATATGAACACATAACTCCAGTTCTTAAATCCTTACACTGGCTCCCGGTTAAGTTTAGGGCAGATTTCAAAATCCTCCTTTTAACATATAAAGCATTAAATGGCCAAGGTCCGGCTTACTTGTCTGAACTTATCATGACTTACAAACCTGAGCGCACATTAAGATCTCAAGATGCCGGTCTGCTTATGATTCCAAGGATTAATAAAATAACAGTGGGAGGTCGAGCTTTTAGTTACAGGGCCCCTAAACTGTGGAATGGTCTTCCTGCTTCTATAAGAGATGCCCCTTCGGTCCCAGCCTTTAAATCCCGGCTGAAGACTTACTACTTCAGTTTAGCATATCCTGACTAGAGCTGCTGATTAACTGTACATACTGCATCTCTGTTGTTAGTCATTAGCACTAAAACATAAGTAACATGATAAGTATAATTGAATACTAACCCTCACCTATTCTGTTTCTGTTCTCGGTACTCAAATGTGGCAATTGGTGCCACGGCCCACCTGCCAAGTTGTTTGCCTGCCTATGGTAAAGTCATCCCTGGTGGAGGATCACAGGAATCATGGGAAAGAGGGGCCCTTTCATCGGATTGGCTGGCCGAGCAACGTTTCAGCCGTGGACTGGCCAAATGGGGAGGCAGCTTGACGGATGAGGTCTCCAGCACTCTAAAAATATCAAAATCTTATTATATGAAATCATCTACTGTTAAATTCTGCTCTGTACTTCTAAAATTTTTATTATTATGCTTTATTAAGGATTTGTTCTGTTCTGTGTATTGTATTGTATTGAACCCCTTCTTTTGACACCCACTGCACGCCCAACCTACCTGGAAAGGGGTCTCTCTTTGAACTGCCTTTCCCGAGGTTTCTTCCATTTTTTCCTACAAGGTTTTTTTTTGGGAGTTTTTCCTTGTCTTCTTAGAGAGTCAAGGCTGGGGGGTTGTCAAGAGGCAGGGCCTGTTAAAGCCCATTGTGGCACTTCCTGTGTGATTTTGGGCTATACAAAAATAAACTGTATTGTATTGTATTGTATTGTATTGAACAATCCATTCTGTACAAGGAATGAAAAGACCTGGTTAGAAATAGAGTAGCATGTAAAAGTGTTTTGGAAAGATAGGAAAGTAGAGAGACAGCCCAGTAATATTTGACATTTAATGTTTAATGTTTGTGGTGTTTTGTAAAATAAAAAAAAAATCAGACCAAATATTGGAAAATGATGAAAAAACAGTGCAAACATAATGGTAAATAGTGTGCAAACAAAATACAGTGATCCCTTGCTATATCACGCTTCGACTTTCGCGGCTTCACTCTATCGCGATTTTTTCCCATACACGCTTACGTCACTACGCATGCGCTTTCTGAGAACTTTTATCTAAGCCCCACGATAACTCCTAAACGTGCTGCTTTTTCTAAGCCTTCTGACAATAAAACTAAGCGCCAGAGGAAGATGCTTACTATCCAGGAGAAGGTGAAACTCTTGGATATGATCAAAGATGGCAATACCCCACAAAAGCCTCCTCACGCATATGAAAAGACAGCGCCAGCAACTGCCTATCAAGATGTTCTTCAGCCGCGCACCCAGACACCCACTGCCCACTCCTAGTACTCCTTCAGCGGAAGAAGACAATGACGCACCTGCTGAAGATACTGCACCACCTGAAGACTCTCCTACTGAGGTTGTGCCTTCATAGGTTAGTGGTTGCTTTTGTGCGCTGGAAAAATAGACAAAATTATGCCTCTGGAAATAATTAGTTGTTGATGGAGTACAAATGCCTCACTGCGTAGTAAATATCAGAGGAGATAGTGCTTGCTTATTCTCATCTATAGCTTATTTAGTGCATGAAACTCCTCTTTAGCGGTACAGATTTGGGCTGACATTGTACAACTTTGGACAGGCACTTGAGGGGATAAAAAAACTTAGGTTTTCGGGAGATGTTATGAATGGGCACTTTGATGTTCTCATTCCCTACACTTACATGCTTGATGTACACATGGAGCACACACAAATTGAGGATAAAAGTCGGTCGCCTTAAAAGGCGGGTGACTCTAGTAATAATATGATATTTGTAACGTCTAATATGTCTTATTTTCTCTTATTTTGTCTAATATATTGGGTAATACGAGTGTAATGGTGACTAAAGGGTGTTATTTCATGTCTAGAGGGCTCTAATAATGTTAAAAAACGTATTTAGAAGGTCGTAAACAGGTTTTCTATAGTCTAATTGTGAAAATATTCGATTTATAAATAAAGAATCCTACTTCGTGAAAATTCATTTATCACGGTAGAGTCTGGAATGGATTAACCGTGATAAACGAGGGTTCACTGTATATTGTATAAGTATCATGAGTAATTACAAACAATCTTAGCGACATTCTGTTCTCTAATATCTAACCAAAATATTATTTTAAGTGAAAGCCATGTGTAAATTGCTGAAAGCAATGCTGAGGCAGTTCATACAGTCATAAAGAAATTAAGCGTACTATACTTTACTGTACAATGATTGTTTCAAAGTTAATGTTTGCTTATTTAGAAACAAGAGATTCTAGTTAAAAGAAGTGAACAATTTCTTACCTGAGGGCTGATTATGTTTGGAACAGTGTACTTTGGAATGCTGTTTTTTTTTTTGGCTACAAACACTGAAATTTTACAGTAACTGCCATTTTTAACTCCTACGTAATGAGCTAAAGGCTTCTCATTTTCTTCTGTTCCCAAACTCATAGCACATACATTAAAACTTATGCTGTTATGCTTAATTAGGGCATATACAAAACAGACAAAATCAATGATACTGTTTGAATTTCATTTATTAAGACTGTAAGTTCTTACCCACTCCTTTTGCCTGCAAGTTGTTCTTGGGCAGTCTTTACCAGGTGCTAGTCACTTGATGAGTGTGGAAAGAAGAAATGCAAGGCAGGGTACTTTGTTTTTAGCATTCGCTTGCTTTTGTGCAAGCCTCTATTCTGTGTTTTGATGTATTATAGTTTGGTGTCTTCCTCCTTTTGCCTGCTTTTTGACAAATCAATGTTATATGAATTATCATAATGTAAACTATAATTAATTGCTTATATACACGCACATTCATACTGTATATACAAAATACTTTTTGAATAATTTAATGAATTACAAAAATTGTTTCACTTCAACGGGTCAATCGAAAAAATCGCTTCAATAAAGCACATCAAAATGTTCATTACTGCAGTTCACCATCTCAGTTTTTCAAACATTAACTTATTTTACACTCTGAACCCTTTTGGTAATCATCCATTATCTACTGTACAACGTATATATCATGTTGAAATGAATGTCTCAGGTTAGAGATAGTATATCACTTATGTATCATTAAACCTTTTGTTTTAAATCTTTCCTAACCTCATTATGACATTTATCCATTAAATATTATACTGGCATTGCTGCACATTCATCATGCACAAGTATTAAATTAAGCAATATTTTAATTTCACGTTATTTAAAATAAAAGTTCTTAGCCTATATTACTTACACTAGAATCCCTGAAGCCTACGAAAAAAGTCATAATTCTGTGCCACCTTAAATTCCTTCCCACCTCTCCATTAGTGTCTTTTGTTTTGCAAATGTGTCGATCAGCACAAGCAGATAAACAGACTTAAGCTGGGAGAACTTTTTGTCTGACCTGAGCTTCGGCGGTGGTGGGGTTGGGATAGCAGGCTGCTTACTGCTTGTGCTGATCAACACATTTGCAAAACAAAAGACACTAATGAAAAGACACTAATGGAGATGTATGAAGGAATTTAGTGGCCCGGGATTATGACTTTTTTCGTAGGTTTCAAGGATTTTATTTTTAATTTTGGTGTCATTAGAAATATATGTAATCTTGGAGGTAGGAGATATCCATAACTTATAAAAAAATATGTTTAACATGAACAAATTTACTTCTCTAAAAAATAACTAACTGACATGGCAGCAAGGCCAAAATGTGTGGGACAGACAAAACTACAACAAATGGTGACAAATGTTTTCATATTCAAGATACCACCTCAACTTTTCTGCTAGGTATTCACAATTCGTGCTTGCCAAAATGCATGGAAAACTATCTTCCAGGTGTTGTAGCTACTGGGTTTTTCGTCTTGGACATTCACCCTTGAAAAAGTACAGGAATTTAATTTAGTAGACACAAACAAATAACAAAAAAGTTTGCCTACATGTAAAAATGTGATTAACTTTAAGTCTTGTGCCTTGTGATGACTTGTCCACTGCATGTGACTATTTCCCCTTCAGAGCTAGAGGCATATAAATCATGATGTATCCAGCTTAATCACTGCCAGCTAATAACGACATATGAAGTCAACACTTTTGTATTTTTTGTGCAGGACTTGTGTACTGTTACCCTTTTATCTACATGGTTTTGTGTTTCTCTCCATTTGTGCACAGTGCTTGTCCTTGTGTTTTGTTTTGCATTATTTTATTTTTTCATTTTTAGTATTTTTATAAAAATTTCTTTCCAGTAAATAGTTATGTTTTCAATGGCAAAAACTTCAATTCAATGAAAGGCTTACATATTATTATTGAAAGAATATTTGTTTGTGTACTATATATGTAACGGAGAAAGTATTACCAAGGAGGGATTTACCTTACGTTAGATGTTTATTATTAATAGCAGGTTTACCTTAGATTAAATGTTTAATCATTACTGAGCCCATTTGTCACTGCAGGCATTTTTCCTGCACGCATATTTTTCTCTGTGTATTTTCCACAAATCATGACACCTTGGCTTGGAGCACCAAATGACATGTCATGTTATATATTACACTTTCCTTGACCCTGGTTATTTATTATTATATTAGTTTGATTAAATGTGTATTCAGATTTCTGATGTTTACTGTTATGAGGCAAAATACATGTCTCAAAAATTATGATATTACATATACAAAACATGTTTTAGCCAGGATAGGTAATGATCCATAATCAAAGGGCTCAGTCATTTCTTTATAAAGGTTTGAAAACTGAAGGATTCAAGAATCAGCCGATGGCATCCAGATGTTCATAGATGTAACAAAGGAAGATGTGACAAGAAAGGGTCATGGGTTTTTAGGGAAAATGCATCTGAACACATGTAAATATTTAATATCTTCCTTTGTTTCAGACATGACATGAACTCTCTAGGGAATGGGAATAGATATGGTTCAATGCAGTGGTTTTAAATCTAGAGTAGGCAAATCTCATTAGTGCTATTTTCTTTTTTGTTTTTCTCTGTATGTGATATAGTCAGAATATGCCTGGCTGCCAAGAGTTTGCCAGTCTGGTAGTGCCCTAGCTCTGACAAAGGGAAGGATATATTCCCACAGTAATCTTCCATGGGATATCTTGTGCATGGAGGGGGCTGCAATACCATACAATTCAGTAGCATCTGTATATGATCTGGCTTCTCCAGAAAGGAAACAGGCATGTGCACCAGAATACAATATACAGATCTGCAGCCTAGGCAGAACCATGTTCCCAGAATACTGGAGGGGAGGTGTTCGCAAAGGTAACAGAGAGAAACTGAGGACACAGAGAGCTGGTTAGAGGTCAGAATATGCTTTGGTAGAGAGCAGCACTTTGTCCCAGGAAACTAAAGTGAGCCCATGTCATCTTTTTAAATATTGGACCTGGCAAAAGGCTATTTAGAAACCTCCAGCCCAATAGATGGCAGCATGAAGTCCATCAGTGGAAGGATCTGTACCATTTTGCCCTTTTTATTTAGGGTAGAAGTCTAAAAGCTGCCTGAGAGACCCTGCAGTTGGAAAAAGGATATGCCAAAGACGTTCACCAAGAATACAAAGTTAACTTTCTATTTATCACTGGCTAGTATTGCTTATAATGCGCTGTACGTCTGTGAGTTATGCCATCCCTGCAACTATCTGGTCCAGATTACTTGCTGTTTAACTGTAACTGGCATTTTCTATTTGTGATGTGGAGATGATCAATCTGCAAGATCATTTTTACCTAATCAGACACAGACATATGCTGGTGTCATGATCAGTTAAGAGGAAGACCTGCCAAAAGCCTGGGCATGTGGTTCAAGTAACTGCCCTGCCTTGGTTGTAGGTACCGTAGTCAAAAGCTGGCTAGCACATTAATGTCGTCTAAAACAAGGTACATTTTTGCTAGACAAACCTGCTCCCCAATATAATCTTATTAGAATGAGATGATACACTTAATTCAAATACAATATGTATTATACCAGGATTTGAAATACAGTGCATTCTTTGAACATCAGATGGAAAAAATAATATGTTAATTTGGGAAAAAATCTGAAACAATGAAAAAGTTCAGCTTTAAAACAAAACACAAAATATGCATTGAAAAATTATACAAATGTATAATATGAAAATTAATTTGAAACCAAAGTTGGCTGTGTTGCCCCTCTGCACTCTGCTTCTGCAAATTACCTCAACTGCCTCAAAGTCAGTCTTTCAAGCTAAAAGGCCAAGTGTCCTTTTTAACTAAATGCATGTGGTGTAAACGTAAGAGAAATTTAACAGACATTGTGACTGATACCTTAAGGAGATTCTAGAAATCTACACAATTTTACAAAATTACATAATATGTTTACATATAATGTGATATACATTGGCAGCAACAATAATAATAATAACAATAAATACAGGAGGCAGATGTGGCAGAGTAAAATAAAATGATTTACATGGCAACAGGACTGCAACTATAGACTATATAATGTTTTTGTTGAAGGCTGATTTAAGCATCTCTCATATGGGCTTACATTAAAACTTGTGTTAAAACTCCATAAATACTGTCCTCTGTTGTTCATCACCATCAGTGACTTGATGGTTACTATATACTTTTCATAATCACTGCTGACCTGCATAAAAAAATTCTTACTTTATTTCTCACAGGAAACACTGTTGCTGTGCATTGATTGGATAGTGATATTACATTCTTTGGATACATATTGGTAAAGATAAATCATGGGTATATGTTTAAAGATGATCATTGTACTTTGATTTGGACACCTTCACCTATCAGTTCTAAGTCAGTCTCTGCCCAGCCGTATCTTGAACTTGAGGTCTGTTTAGACTTAGATGAAGCTTTAGCTGTCTTTTCCGTTTCTTTCTGAGCTTATATATACTTACATATGCTGTAATGAAGCCCCTCGGGTTGAGTAAATACAGTATAGGAAAGCTAGAAAACAATAAGTTCAATCATTAACAGAAAAGTTTAACTAAAGTAATTTGGAGGAAAATTTAATTAATACCCAAACTTTCAATTCAAGTTTGAATGTTTATAAACCCACAATCCAAAGGGAAAAAACATGTTGTTTTATTAAATAAATGTGACTGTTCACATAGTTTTTTAAAAAGTCCCAAAAACAAAGCTTGTTACACATGAAAGTGGCTGTGCCTGAAACTGAACTGCTAAATACTGGTGAAAGCTACTAAGCATAGAGATTGTTCCATGGCCAACACTAAAGGAAACTCAACTAGCCGATGAGAAGTGACAGACATAACAATCACAATGTTTCTACAGAAAAGAACACCAGTGGTCAATTATGAGCAGGTATAAATGAAGCAATGCTTTAGTCCTAGCTAAGGCTGCAGTGTTTTAGTTTATGACTGCACTACACCTGTAAGTGGGGGAGGCTTGGAGCCCGAGTGGAGTTCTGACCTAAATGTCTTAATTAGCCAAACAATAGGGTCATCAAGGGCAGAGCCAATGAAAAATTAGTAAGAAGAAAAGGTAGGGTGAAAGGCATGAAATGCTTTAAATCATGAACATGAGCAGATTAGTGTACAGTAGTTCTGGTAAAATATGAAATATATTACTTCTAAATCATGTGTGCTGTATATTTTCACATCAATGACTGCCCTTAAACTGTTTACTTTTATTTGGCAATGTTTTCATTATAACATATGAGACCTTGTTAATTATAACATTTGTCAGACATACATTTTAAATAATGTTAAAGAGAAGCACAGAGCATCACGTAGTTTGCACAAAGCTGGCAGAAGATATTTCAGTGGTATAATTTGTCTGTCAACCATTGTATCTGTAATTATTTTACCAACAAAGGTAAAGGACACTTTAATTGTAGAAACAGATTGCTATATTTTTCATTCTTGCATATTATTATGTGTTAAAATAATTACAGTAGCAGGTCACCCATGTGTTCACAACTATTCTCAGACCAGGGTCCAACGTTATAAATGCCTTCTCAATACAGTCAAGTGAAAAGCATTTTCTAGGCTTAAATGGTGAATTGTGAGGCATTCCTAAAAGAAAGAACAGACATTGTTGTTGTTTTGTGACACATACTGCAGTATAATTAAATAAAAGAGCAGAACAAAAGTGATTTACTTGTTTTGCTGACATTGCTAACAATATTAAATGACACACTTAGAGACATAAATGGAATGCAAAGAGCATACCAAGAGTTACTCAAAATTAACATTAGGGCTGGTGTTCCATTATAGTGCTGTGGTTGCTGTTTATTTTTATAAATTTGCAAACAATAATTTTGACAATTAAGGACACATTTATTACTTTTAAGGATTTAATATACTTTGAAGATGTGTACTGTAGTCTTCATTAATTAATTGTACATTGAATCAATTACCCTGTGTTTGTATTTCAAATATGGTGTTGGAAGCATCAACATTTGAGGATGCCTTGTGCAGGGACATGGACACATGAGTATTGCTTATAACAGAATTCTACAGGAAAAAGTCAGGTAATCTATTTATTACTTTAAATCCAATTAGGTCCTGCATCAAGGCATTGATCCCAAACATACAAGAAAATCTATACAGTAATCCCTCGCTATATCGCGCTTCGACTTTCGCGGATTCACTCTATCGCGGATTTTAAATGTAAGCATATCTAAATATATCACGGATTTTTCGCTGGTTCGCGGATTTCTGCGGACAATGGGTCTTTTAATTTATGGTACACACTTCCTCAGTTTGTTTGCCCAGTTGATTTCATACAAGGGACGCTATTGGCGGATGGCTTAGAAGCTACCCAGTCAGAGCATGTATTACATATTAACTAAAACTCCTCAATGATATAAGATATGCTTCCCGAGCGGTGCTTGATTGTTTGCTTTTCTATGTCTCTCTCACTCTCTCTGCCTGACGGAGGGGGTGTGAGCAGAGGGGCTGTTTGCACAGAGGATAGGGACGCTCCTCTTCGGCATACTTAAAAACCCAAAAGTACGTATCGATTTTCTGATTGTTTGCTTTAATCTCGCACTCTCTCTCTCTCTCTGACGTTCTCTGCGCCTGACGGAGGGGGTATGAGCAGAGGGGCTGTTTGCACAGAGGCTGTTTGCTTAGAAGATAAAGATACAGACGCTCCTCTAAAAAATGCCGCTTTATCGCGGTGCGGCATACTTAAAAGCACAGAAGCACGTATTGATTTTTTGATTGTTTGCTTTTCTTAGCGAGCGCTCTCTCTCTCTCTCTGAAATTCTCTGCTCCTGATGTGCGCACTCTTTGGAAGAGTAGATATGTTTGCATTCTTTTAATTGTGAGAAAGAACTGCCATCTCTGTCTTGTCATGGAGCACAGTTTAAACTTTTGACTAAAGGGTGTTATTTCATGTCTAGAGGGCTCTAATAATGTTAACAGTGTGGGAGAGTTTATAAGGGCTTAAAATATATAAAAATAACCATACAAACATATGGTTTCTACTTCGCGGATTTTCATCTGTCGCGGGGGGTTCTGGAACGCAACCCCCGCGATCGAGGAGGGATTACTGTAATACAATAACTGAAGATGGAATTCATTATTTTTTAATAGTCAAGACAAAGATAAAGGAGTTTGAAAAATTAGGCTGGAACCTTTTTGAATATGTGAGGGCTGTTCAGAAGTTAACTTGAAATATTTTAAATCTTCTTTCTCTTCAGCGTTTCTCACTTCTGTGTGGGGTTGATGTGCTTGGTCAACCTTCTCCATATAGTCTGGTCCTGCACCTTCTCACCAGTCAAGACCTTTTCCTTCAGATCTTCTTTTACTTTATCCATCCATCTCCACTTACTTGCATTCCCAGCACTCTTTTGCCCACATATTCATTGTCTATCTTCGTCATATGCCGATACCACTTCAGTCTTCTTTCCTGTACTTTATTAGCTATCTCTCTTACTTTTATTGTAAATCCAATTAACTCATTTCTTATTCTGACCTTTTTTAACTCCACACATGAATCTCAGCATTCTGATTTCTTTCACTACTAACCTCTTCACCTGCACTCCTTTTTAATTCCCATGTCTCATCTCCATACATTTTTGCTGGTCTTACCACCATAAAATATAATGTAAGAGAATGTTTTTAGTATATTCAGGAAAATATTATTCATTTCGCTTGTCAACAGGATGGTTCTAGCATGGCAAGCCCACCATAAAACACTTACACCTTAGACTTAAGAATTGATATGCAGAGTGATGGATCAGCTGAGTTAAACTTGATAGGTATCATTTACACTAGCACTAAGACCTATCTTATAATCCCTTGTAGTGTCAAAGGATTTAGCTTGGACAGAAAAAGGTCAACCCATATTAGAGTCAGCCAACTTTCCTACATGTATTGAGAGAGGTGAAGCAGTGAGTTTAATCAAACCTACTGATGTGCTTGAGCATGGGAGGTAGCATAAGGGTTCTGCTGATGGTAATTACTAACTGAACCAGGGGTTGGCAACTGTGTTCTAATGCCTCCTCTCTCCCTCTCTCTGCAGAACTGAACATTCACAGTTAGTCCACAGCTGATGTCACTTGTGTGCCCTTCTGGACCTGCCTCTTCCTGCCTGGACTCCATATGAGCAGAAGCTTTGACCGTTTAAATCAGTTCTGTATTGGAATCCATTCTAAAAAGACATGATTTTCACCTTTGTAAAAAGGATAATTTTGGTTTCATTTATTTCCATTATACAGGGTCACAGATATGCCCTTAAACCTTTTTCAGTGTTTGCTTCTTTTCTTACACTATATACGCTAGATATATTTTACAAGTACACCATAACAAGCAAACCTCAGCCAGAAGCTTCTTGTAGCTGCTGATTAGCCTTGCGTCTGTTCTTCCTTATAGGACTACTTTCCTACAAATAAAAGAAGCTTTAATTTTAAACATGCTAAACAAAATGAATGCACCTGTTTACTATATAAATGAGAGGTAACAAATGCAGCTCTAGCTAGATAACCAATACAGAGTAAATATACTGTAGTGTTAAATCCCCAGACTTAAAAACTCAGGTGACACAGTGAACAGTAAAGCCACCTCATGTCTCCAAGGAACGGAGTTCAGGTCATTGCCTGGTCCCTTTTTGTTCACAATTTACAAGTTCTCTTTTTTTCTCACATCTAAAAGAAATTTTATTGGGTTAAAAATCACAGGTTGGCATTCCATTTCCATGTACTTAGTATTGTTGGTATAGTTGCTGTCTCCTTGCTACCCTATAATGGGTATTGCAGGTTTAGATATTAGTATTTGGTTGACAGGATACCAGTAATGAAAAAGTATTGAATAACCCAATTTTTAAAATGGTATCAGCATTTCAGAAAGTTTGGTAATGGAAGTGAACCACTGCTTTGAAAGATCTTGCACTTAGTTCTTCATTCTTCCATTCTCTGATTAGTGGTAGAGTGGTAGAGTCCATGAGGGACAAACCTTCAACTGCTCCTTTAAATGCAGTACAGCAGCGTTTCTTAAACTGTGGATTGCAAATGTTTGTGATGGGTCACCACAAGATTGTGCAGTAAAATTACAAAAGTTCATCCAAGTGTGAATTCTATGCAGAGAGTGCCGCTATTTATGTACTTTTTATTATGCAGTATTTGAAACAACACCATTGATGCATCATAGACAGCTTTCATTTCTGTGGCATGAAAATATAAGTTTTCCTCAACTTCCATCTTACAACCTATTGAACAGTCAGTCAGAGAAGACTAATAGCAAAGATGCTGAATGCCTTGCGCTAACTCTTACAGTAAGCCTTTCTATTGGCAGTGATATATCTCAGAAATCTATTCCCTGTTTTGAAAATAATTGTTTTAGGTTGAGGTACTCCAGGGGTCTTCCCACAGTTCAAAGACATGCAAGACAGTTGGAGTGGCAATGCTAAACTGGTCCTAGTGTGCGGTTGTTTGTATGTGTGTGTATGTGTGTGTTCTCCCTGCAATGGACTGACTCCATGTTCTAGGGATGTTCCTGTCTTGAGCCCTATGCTTGCTGGGATACACACTACCTGCGCTGTGACCCTGCTCAGGATAAGCAAGTTTGAATGAATGGAATATTGTTTTAACAATACATTTGTTTCTCATTTTTCTCTTTTAGTAATATTTTTGAGAGAAACATGCTTAAAAAGAAACAGAAAATGTTTACTTTTTTATACAGGCATTATTATTTATTTGTCTGTTTATGATTCCATTTTCATTATGATAATAATCCTCTCCTTGGATGTAAGTATGGTACTGATATTTCTTATTCGGGTTCTCAAAATAAAAAAAATGAAGAAGCCCCGCACTAGACAATTTAAAGGGGAACTGCAGTGATGTACACTTTAGACTCATCATGGGACAATCACCTTAATTCCTAAATCATCCTATATCATTACCTTTCAACAAGCTTTAAACTGCATGGTGGACACACCACCATACCATATACTACTCCTTCTTCTCTGTTACACGTTGCTGACGCTGCAAGAGACAGTAAATTTCAACACCATGGAAAATTCAAAGGGAAACTGTAGCTTGTAGCAAAGCAGGGAGGCACATGGTTATGTGGTGCAACAAGTGCTACATGTGATTCTGTGGCCAGGGGAATGGGTTACAGAAGTTATAGGGAGTTATTCATTATTTGCTTCCACAACCTTTCGGTACCAGTACTGAAAGTCTGAAAGCTGGCATTGATACCAATGTCAAAATTTTAGTGCCAATTCAATACCAATGGATGGATAGATGAAATTAACATTTTAAGTAATTTGGACTCTAATTTTGAAAGCAGTTTTGCTAAGGAAAATGAAAAACTGGATACTAATATTTTCAATCTTTTACATTTTAGGCTGATTACTTATTTGAAACTTTAGGCCTTCATAAGAATGTTTTAATTTAAATAACAAAAGTGAAAATAACAACAGAATGGTGTGCTGCTTCTGAGAATTGTATGTATTTTTAATACTGTAAAAGGTTAAAAATGATGAGGCTGTAAGGGGGGGACTGCTTCTTGTTTTTGTAAGGTTAAAACTTTAGAAAACAGCACAAAGCTCTAATATAAATTAAAAACCTGTGGTAGTTGTTTTATGAATGCAAAAGTAGGAAGTGTTCTCATATACAGCAATGTACACAACAATGATTTATAAACTGATTGCTATAAAACACACATAAACTTCAGCATTTCTAAATGTTTTATGCTGTTTCCAATAAGCCAGTGTAAAGGCAATTTTTCTTGAATGAAAATAAGAAAACCTTATAATTCAATAAATCAATTTTTATTCTGTACAGCTCTTACAGATGTAGCTTACAAAACTGGATTTTAGGATGGTTAATCAGCCAGAGACAAGGAGTACAGATAACAGGGGAAGCTCATTAGTTCCTCAGGGATCCGTGCTTAGGTTGCTATTTTTTCCTCATTTTTAATAATAAAATAAATTCAGGTTTAACTAGTAAATGTCTGACATTTGAAGATAACAGTAAAATTGAGATAGCAGATGGTAAGACGACAAAAAAAAATATTCAAAATAACATGGACAACCGACAAACCTATGCAAACACTTGAAAAGTACAGTTCAAAGTGGAAAAGTACAAAGTATTACATGCACGTGAAAGGAGCATTATTGTTAAAATAAGATGTCTGACAAGAATGAACTTCTGAGAATGGTTTACGTTGACTTCAAGGCACAAAAGAAATTTGGTGGGAAGCCAAAGTAGGCACAACATCCAGGTAAAAGTGTAGTAGCGAGATGTCAGCTAGTAGCATCTTTTCTGCATGTTCATTATAGACGTTTCTTAAATTTGTGATTTCATTAATTCTCCCAATTATACTTAGCCATACACAGGTGCTAAAGATATAAAAATAGCTCATATATAAAAAACAGAAAAAGTTATATGAATCAACCAAAATAAGTGGGTCTACTCAGATTAGAGAGATATTTGCATGATAGACAACTACAGGAAAAAATGTTGTATTGCATTAAATGTGAAGAAACCTGTACTGTCCAGGATATTTTCAATAAACTTGATGAATTTTTGTATGTGTATAGGCTGTCCTGAGCAAACTGCTTGGCAACTGACAGGCGAGGCTCAATAATTTGAATAAAAAACATTTAAGAGGGTTCTTAAAATGACACCCCATATTTCTTATATCTCATGATATACAGGAATTCTGTGGCCTCTAAGTTCCTAAATGAAGAGTTGATGCTGTAATGCAGCTATAAAAATTGTTCAGGTTCAAAGTTGTGGTATAGCGGGCCCATGGCTCAGAAGAAAAGCCCACTTTTTAAATAGATAATCGCCGTACTCACGGCTTATAGAGGGGGCATGGTAGTGTGGCCGGAGCGGTTCCCGGATGCTATGTGAGGTGGGCATTTCCTCACATGTGCACAGGTGAGGAATCGTCCACATCCATAACTGAAGCCAGGAACTGCTAATCGCCACACCTTAGCCCCGTCCCCATTATTTATAGAAGGAGCTCAAGTGTGGGGGGGGGAAGAAGGAAAGTGAAAGGGGAAATGAACAGAGGTTAAGGGAGAAGAAGGCGGCAGGAAGCTGAAAGCCGGTGTGTGCATGCTTGAGCGAGTGAGCGGGTGAAGGCAGGCTCGCTAGAGAAAGCAGGCAGCTGGAATGAGAGCCCCTTGGGAGTGTTAGGCCGACACTCAGGGGTAGCTAGAAGTGGTCACTCCTGCTGAGTGCTTTGGAGGAGCAGTAGTGACCGGAAGGAGATTGGCTTGCCACAAAAGGCAGCGGGAGTCAGGAGGCTTGGGAGGTGGCAGCCCCAGCATGAGTGTCCTGGTCGCTGGGGAACCCAAGTCATAGTCTGGAGAGTTCTACGGAGCCAGGGACTGCAGGGCTGGGAGAAGCAGGGGAACTGCTAGTTGAAGAAAGCACCGAGTTTGTTTTTAAAGAAAGGACTGGTTCTAGCCAGTATTTTAACCTCATTTTAATGGATTTAATGGATTACTTTAACCCCCACCTCCACCTTTTAATGGATTATTTTTTAAATGACTTTTAGGACAACTGCACAATTTATTTTGAACACTGTTTTTGGTTTAGCTGTTTTTAAATAAAAGCACTTTTGCACATTTTTGCACAATCCCCTTGCTTCTTTGTGATGTCTTCACTGTCCAGCTCATCATATTACCTATGGTGTCGGGTTCAAGAGCTCCCAAAAGGAAGATGGCAGCATAGAGTAGAACCTGCATCGTCACAAGAGCATAAATCCTTATACAGTGGAACCTCGGTTCACGACCATAATTCGTTCCAAAACTCTGTTCATAAACCGATTTGGTCGTGAACCGAAGCAATTTCCACCATAGGATTGTATGTAAATACAATTAATCCGTTCCAGACCGTCCGAACTGTATGTAAATATATATTTTTTTAGTTTTTAAGCACAAATATAGTTAATTATACCATAGAATGCACAGCGTAATAGTAAACTAAATGTAAAAACATTGAATAACACTGAGAAAACCTTGATCAACAGAGAAAACTAACACTGAAATAGTTTGTGCTATAGTGCTAGGAACCGCTCGCTAAAAACACTTTTTTTTAATGAGTTTTAAGCACAGGGAAAAAAAATGAACATTTGAAAAATCCGTAATTTAATAAACCACCAAGAAAAGTAACATTGCCACAATGCACGCTATGAGCCGATCGCTGTAAACAGAACTGAAAACAAAAACAAGCCTTTTCTATCTTATGCGTCCAGCCCTCCCTCTCTCGCTCGCTCGCTCTCTCTTTCGTGTGTGCGTGTATCTCTCTTTCGCGAGCTTGGAGCGCCTGTGTGTGTGCCTCTCTCTAGTGCGCACCTGTGTGTGTGTGCCTCTCTCTCGTGCACCTGTGTGTGTGTGCGCCTCTCTCTCGCGCGCATGTGTGTGTGTGTGCCTATGTCTCGCGCGCCTGTGTGTGTGTGCCTCTCTCTCGCGCGCCTGTGTGTGTGTGTGCCTCTCACGCGCCTGTGTGTGTGTCTTTCTCTCTCCCGCGCCTGTGTGTGTGTGTGCGCCTCTCTCTCCCGCACTTGTGTGTGTGTGTCTCTCTCTCTTTCGCGCGCCTGTGTGTGTGTCTCACGCTCTCTCTCTCTCTTGCTTGCTCGCTCGCTGCACAGGGAGAGACTGAACATGTACAAACTGAAAGGGAAACTGGCTTGTTTGTATACCGAGTATGTGGTCGTGAACTGAGGCAAAAGTTTGGCAAACTTTTTGGTCATAAACCGATTTGTACGTGTACCGAGACGTTCGTGAACCGAGGTTACACTGTACTACACAAAGAATTCAGATGCTTGTCCTGATGCAAGGTCCTGAGATGCCTGTTTAAAGTGGGAGACAAAGTATTTGTCAAGCAGTGACTTTGTACCCAGCACCTGGCAGATGTTAAATGGCTGGCAAATCTGTATATATTTAGAGAAATACACTGCACAAACTTGTCACTAGAAGAGCTAATATGAACATTCTAATGCTGGCTGGCAAAACTGATGGCTTTATGAAACTGGAGTGCTGGACTGCATGCATTGAAGAAAGAAGTGCCAACATATTGTCAGAATTAAAAAATGTTTTTGAATTAATTTGGATTTGCCTTAGAAACAATGAAAGACACAATCCCTCAACATTTCTAAGGCCTTTAAACCAATTTTGCAAAAAACCTCAAACAAACAAAACAAACTAGAGAAATCTAGGACTGAAAGGGCCTGCCCTACTTGTTAAGAATAGAATCTTCAAAAAGGCAAAATGGGTGTGAGGACTCCAAACATGAGGTAAGAACCAGGCCAGGACCTAACTAACCTAACCAGAAGATGTTCATCTAAACTCAAATACTACCTGCTGACTTTTGCGGAAACACATCCCAAACATTGAGATCTGGCAAAACAATATATAATGTCCACAAATATTCAAAAAGCCCCATTAGAGGGCAAAAGTGAGAATAACTGTCAACCCCAGCTTGCAAACAAGAAGGACAATAAGGAATCTTTACAAATTGAAGAATAATTTATCAGAAATAGAAAAATCAAAAAAGAAAAATAGAAACAAGCTCAATGAAACAAAGAGATTTGCCTAAAAAGGCAACCCACAGCAACAAAGTCCCAATTCACTATCTGTTGGCTTAATCTAAGAAATCAAGGCAATAATTTCACAAAAAATATAACATCCAAACAGAAAGAAATACTTACATAAATTACACAATAAAAAAAATGTTCTCAGCTCTTAAGCCTGCTCAGAGTAGACGCTCAAGATTGACGATGTTAGGGTGTCCCCGTCTCCTGGGGCTCCATCTAAAAACAACAAGCAACAGAGGCATATTTAATAATATAAACACAACAATAAAACACATAAACACACATTAATACGTAATATTATTATGAAAGGCTAAGGAAATCAAATCTCTTTAGTCTTGAAAATAGAAGGCTGGTATTAAAGCCTCATGGAGAATTGGATTGTTCAGATGACAAAATAATTAAATAATCAAAAAAAAAAAGGAGATAAAGAGATATTTAGGGGCAATTCAGGGAGACAGTCAATATCACAGCAGGAATCTAAATACAGACAGATCAATCAGCACCAATTAGTAAACAAAAAATAATTTCAAGGTCATTTTGTTTGTTCACAAGCTTTGATTTGGGTTGATGAGTTGCCTGCATCTTAAAAAGGCTTTACGTGGTAACATTTCACCAAACCATGTGAATGTTAAAGAACAACATTGCCATCAACAGCAAGGCTGTAGCCACAAGATTAATTAAAATGGCACAGTGGAAACACAACCTAAATTATAATACATATAATAAAAATGAAAAAAGTACAGTGGTACCTCGGTATACATCTGCTTTAGAATAAGTCCAACTTGGTATACGTCCTGTTTGGACACGAAAAATTTTGCTTGGTATACGACCTTTGTTTGGAATACGACTCGCGTGCTACCCTTGTCTACCTCTCTCGAGACAAAGCCACGACTGCCCACAAGCGTCAGTGTGCCAATTGCTAGCATTCAGTGAACAACATGCGCTACAACTCTCTGTGAATTTTCACGTGTGTAGTATAGCGGGTCCACAGCTCCTGTCAAAGGCCAGCTTTAAAATAAATAATCACCGCACTCGCGGCTTGGTGAGGGGGCGTGGTGGTTGTGTGGCTAAAGGTTCTCAGGGCGATTCGCGATGTGGCCGTTTCTCACCAAAGTGCACAGGTGAGAGACCATCAGCATTCGTGATTGTTCCTGGGGCTGTTTATCTTGATAAATAGAAGTGCGAGTCGGCTAGAAGGGGAGGAAAAAGAAAGAACGGATGGGAGGTTGAGGGAGAGAGAAAGAGAGAGAGAGCGCGTGCATGAAGTAGCTGAAGTAGGCAGAGTGAAGGTCAGCTGCAAGTAGGGCGACTCCTCTGTTGGGAAGCAGGGGGGCCACCAGGTAAAAAGGCACCGGGCTGCTTCTTGTTTTTTTTTTTTTTTTTTTTAAAGAATGCTTCCTGCTGTATTTTAACCTTGTTGTTTTTAAGAAGACTTTTTTCTATTGTTTTTAACCTCCACATTTCACTTCTGATTTTATGGAATATTTATTGGAACTTTGGAGTCTGCACTTTAATTTGAACACCTTGTTTTGTTGATTGTTTTAATAAAAGCACTTTGCACTTTTTCACCATCTCCTTGCTTTGTTGCTACCGATGAGCTTAGCAGTGAGGCACATTACCAATGGTTTAGGGTTCAAAGAATCCACGACAGCAGATGGGAGCATACAGCAAACCCGCATCGTCACAAGGTGATTTTGTGTTTTTTCACATAAATTTAAATTTATTGTTGAAAAGTATGAAGGTGGCATGCGTATCCGGGACATGGCTGTTGCATACCGTTTGCCGAGAATAATGGCATCTACGATTATGAAAAATGGACATTATTAAAAAGTAAAGTGATGAAAAATTTTCATTTATTTCATCTAATTGCTTTTGTATTTATGTATTTTAGTATTAAGCAGTGTCTAAATTATTTTATACAACCCCATCAATGTATAATATGCCAATAACAATAGGATTTTTTTTCATGGGAACGGATTACTCATTTTCCCATTATTTCTTATGGGAAAAATTAGTTTGGTATACGTCCTGTTTGGTATAAGTCCAAGGACCTGGAACGGATTAAGGACGTATACCGAGGTACCACTGTATATATTAATACAGAAACATACAGTAAAGAAAGAAAGCAGACAACAACTGCGTGGGAACTTAATCTATATCTGTATAATTCCCAAAGGAATCGATAAATTGACCCTTCAGAATTCTTTCAGTTAAATAATAAATTGCATATTAGGGGAAACGAGTGTAAAGTAAGGGAGAGTGCATTTAAAATTGAAACCAGGAAGCACTTTTTTGCACAAAGAGTCATGGGTGTCAAGAACATGTAGTTCAATAGTTCAAGCAGGGATTTTGATGACTTTTGAAAAGTATCTTGATTAAATATTGGGGCAACTTAGTTATTAGCTAACCAAACAAACCTGATGAACTCAGCAGTCTCTTTGTCAAGCGCCTGTCACATGCGGCTGGGGGTGGAGCCCAGCTGGGACACCCAGGAGGACCGGAGGAGGGCTTGTGCCTCCTCCAGACCACGAGGGGGCAACCACCCTGGTTGTGTTGGGCGCCCCGGTGCCTGAAGAACCCTGGACCTCAGCACTTCTGCCACACCAGGAAGTGCTGGGGGGGAAGAAGACTGGGGATACCCAGAGGGCTTCTGGGTGCGCAGCCGGCACTTCCACCACATAGGGGTGTGTCCGCAGGGGATTGCCGGGAAAGCAGCTGGAGCACATCCGGGCTGGTATTTAAGGAGCCGCCTCCCTTCATTCATCGGCAAGAGTCGGGTGGAAGAGGACGGAGCTTGAAAGTGGAGTGGAGGCGGCCAGAAGGAAAGGCATTTGGTGACTGGGAGGCCTGGACTTTGGGGGATCGGTGCTGGAGGCACTGGGATGTGCACTAAAGGAATTGTAAATATTTGTGTAAATAAATGTGTGTTGGCTGAACTAACGATGTCCGTCTGTCTGTGTCCGGGTTGAGATCCACACACCTTATAGTCTAATGTTCTTTTACTGCATAATGGTAAACACCAATGTAGTCTATTTTTAAATGTATTATAAGGCACTTCTGATATTATTACAGTTTTAGTGTTGGTAGTTTGTGTAGATTTGGTCCATGTGATACATTTAGCCAAGTATAAGAATTAGCTTTGTTCTTATGTAATTTCTATGCATATAATGATCATAGCAATGCTAAATCATGGATTACCATTATCATAATTAGCTGTGGAGCGAATTAATTAATATAACTAATGCTTTTAGTAAAAGATCTGTGTTGCAATTGCACATCTTTAATAGCAATTCTTAAAATTTTACAGTATCTATCTATCTATCTATCTATCTATCTATCTATCTATCTATCTATCTATCTATCTATCTATCTATTACTCACTTATCAACAAAAACCTTTCTCCTTAATTAATAAGCTGAAATTTGGCAGAATTGTACATCTAGGGCAGTAGATATCTGCTATGAAAAGGCATTTTGATATACAGGTAGTTCCCAAGTTACAAACATCCAACATACGACTTACGAACGGCACCGCAGCTGGTCCTTCATCTGTTTGGAGGATGCGACGCAGGCTCCTCAATAACTGCCGCTCCATCATCTCCGGCCTGGGGATGCTGCAAGATGGAGTGGGGCAGTTTCGCTCTTCACTCAGTGTAGTGTCCCTTGGGCGGCTCCAGTTGATGAATAGGGGCCACACCCTATTCATTCTTAGTGGGCGGCTGGGTGTTCAGCAAGCGCTCGTGTGCAGGACGGAGGCTTGATGGGGCGGAAATGGGAGGTTTGCTGCCTGCCACCACGCCACCGCAACTACTGCTCCGGACTGGACAGAGGCTGGATGGGGCAGAGGGGGGGCGTTTCACTGCCCACCCACCACACAGCCTTGCAGTGTCCCTTGAACGGCTGCCCCGTTTGTTCTCGGTGGGCAGCTGGTGATGCTGCAAGCGGTGACACGATTGTGGCTGAACGGAGGCCATTGAGGGTGAATGGGGCGGTGGGGGGCAGCATTTTTATATGACTTTTGTGGCTGCCAGTTGAATGGGGGCGGTGGTGGGCGATTCACTACCCGCCTTTGGCCGCACCCTGTTCATTCTTGGCGGGCAGACGCTGCAGGCAGCATACTGTATGCAAGTGGAGGTGACTGTGTGGTGGGTGGGTGGTGAATCGCACCTCGCTGCCCCATTTATTCTCAATAGCAAGCCTGCTTGTACTGTTACATACATAGCAGGAAGTTGTCTCTTGTCAGTACATCAGACGTGTTGACGACTGGTGCCTTCCTGCTGTAATAGCGTGTACAGTGCTGTGCAGAAGAGCTCATCTTAACCTTTTGTCTTCATCCTTCAACAATGTCTCTGAAACACAAATCTGATGCAAATGCTGGTGATACAGTAAAGAAGAGAAAAAACATCACCATGGAAAATAAAATAGAAATTATAAAAAGGTCAGAGAGAGGTGAAACTCCATCATTCATTGGCAGAGCACTTGGTTACAGTTGATCAACAATAGCATTTATTCAAATAATGTACCTGTTCCGATTCACATACAAATTCAACTTAAGTACAAACCTACAGTCCCTGTCTTGTACGTAACCTGGGGACTGCCTGTACCAATATTTAGGCGTAAACAATTTCCCTACAATAGAAAAAATAAATACCACAGAATCTCTAAAATGTTTTGACTGATTTGCTCTCTTATTGAATTCTGTTTTTTTAAGTTTGACATGAATGTATGGAATGTTTTCTTCAAATAAAATCAAATAAAAGAAAAAAATGAGTTGACTGAAATTCGATGACGTTAAAGAAAAAGGAAAATTAGCTAACTTTTTTTATTTGTCAATAAATAAATAGCAGGTGGGCTATTTTAAGGCAACACAACTTTTTTCCACTCAGGATGAGCACTGTATACAGAACCGGCCAAACCATTAGGCGACATACAGTAGGTGAGTCCTGTGCATGCATGTAACACCAAGGAGGATTCATCCATCCCTATCTTTGATTTATTATACCCCAAACTGCACTCCCCAGGTCTTGCACCCACTGAACATTGTCATCAAAGCTCTCATGTAAGGGAGCGATATTTACACATTTGCCAACAATGCTAGCGCTTAATCTAATTATACATATAATTCACCTTTTCAATAAGGTGCTGTTTGTGACTTAATTCATTCTTCACAGTACATAATGCTAAACTCTGAAACGTTTAAACTGTGTACTGAAAGGAATACACTATATGGTAAAACACAGACTGTATATTGAAGAGCATATATTATATAGTGAGATTTTTGTCTCATACACAATATGCTTAAATGTGTACACTGTGTATGGAAATGTTTACACTATCTGTTGTGTACTTCAGTGTTCATGAATCACAATGATATTTTACATATATTAAAAATGAAATGGTACAGAAAATCAATTAGGACATCAAATCCAAATATACCATTCATGTGGTGAAGGGAGAGAAACTATTACTGGAGTCACCAGCTGAGGGCTCCATTTAGTGGATATATGCAGAAAAATATATACTACATGTGGAAGCTATCCCTTCGATGTTTGGGAGTGGAAAACATAAAACCTTAGAAACTGGAAATGCAATGTGTATTTTGAAAACAAAAGAGCCACCAAGGAAAGACAAGAGTCTAACTGTTACATGAGAAGATAAAAGTAACATTTTTGAACATATTTACATTCAGCAACCTAAGGAAGAAATAAATTCAGACTGTTACTTTGAATGTTTATAAAGCAGTAGGAGGAAAAAGGCAGGGAGAAGCAACACTTGTCTTGGCTGAAGGAGCAAGAAACAAAGTGATGAGCTCAGAGACGGTAATAGTCCGCTAAACAAGAAGACAGGAATAAAGCCAAACTGCGTAGGCATAATTCTGCTGTATATCTCAACATGATAAAGGGATTATGCTTAAGTAGAGGAGAATTATAAGAAAATCTGAATGTTACTGAGCTCAAAACAAACAAGCTAGTGACTGGTTACTGACAAAGAGAAAGATGGCAAGGAGGAGAATGTTTTTGGTTTAGGATGAGGAAATTACTCAGTAAAAATCTCTTGTCTTTTTTTAAAGAAGAATGTATTAATAGTAGAATACCAGCTTTACTATGTTTTGATTAAAACATGATGAAAGATGTCAAAGATTATAAAGCCTTCCAGGGTGAATATACTGTATAATTAGTTCATACAATAGCTTAGAAGTGATGGAAGCAGTGCTAAAGAAAATACGAAAATTGGGAAAACTGGGAAAATGCTAAATTATTGCAAAGGAAACGGAAAAGAGCTGTAAGAGATGTAAGACGAGAATAAGTAATCAAGTGTCTAGGCTATACAATGAGTGTCAGTGTAAAGAAACTGTGGATGGTCAACCAAATGGTATTTAAAAAAAAGAGAAAGAAGGCAAGCCCAGAAATTAAACTCTGAGGTAACAGCACAAAAACACCCCTGAAATAAAAACTAAAACAAAATGTAGTAACCTTAAAGTCACCATAGAAACACAGGAAAACAGATATTCTGTATGTTCATTTGAAATAAAAATTGCTGTGAAAAAGTGTAAGAATATCAAGGATATAAAATAAACTGATATTAATGAACTGAAAAACATTAAAAGAAGATGAAAGGGATTTAAAAGTGACCTGAGTGAGAAACTGTATCCTTGAAGAAAGCATTTTTAACTGGAGGAAGAAGAAATCTTTGGAACTAATGGGAAAGCATTATACATAGCAGCTGTTGCTAAAAACTAAGATGAAGGTAGCAATAACATAAAGATAAGTGAGGGAAAGGAAAAAAAATGGATTATCTAGGACCATTTAGATAAGTATGCAGAAAACATTAAACTTCATCATGTTGTTGTAATTGCCTTTTGAGAAAGTTAATTGTTGTTTTTTCATTACTCTCTTGTTTTTGTAATTTTTTTGTCATTAATTTTTTCACTATTTTGTTGATTTTATTGCAGTGTCATTTTTTTTTTTTATGGGTGTCTTCAATTTAGAAATGCTCATTGGTTTCTGTTGCATAGGATATTAATGTAAAGTGCCTATTTAAGATTGTTCCACACAGCATTTTGTGTCCATGCTTTTGGATTTGTTAAAATATTCAAAAACGTCAAACTTTAGAAAAGGTGTATAACTAATTGTTAAGATCTTTTTGGAACATCTTTTCAATTTAGAATTCTATTGTGATATTTTGGCCCATGAAATTTAAAAAAATCAGAAAATATACATATGGACTAACATCCAGGTATGCATGGGGACTCACCTGATTTGAAAGTTGGAGCATTTTACTTTTTTTTTTTGTTTCTTTAGGAATCAGTTATCACATTTTTTTAACAATATTACAAAAATATCAGTGTTAATAGAATACAGTTAGATGCATTAGTAGACTACATTAAATATCTGTTTTTTGAAAGAACTTTACAGTGTCATGTAATTATAAATGTAGCTCAAACAGACATGTAGTGGCTCAATACGTTTCACAGACAGGAGATTTCATTTCAGGTGTATTACAAATAGCATTGGTTAGTGTTCTGTTGTTAATTTTTTGTTGTCTACCCTCAATGGCTACTGTAGTTTAAATTTCTTAAACATAACATTTATGGAAAAACGTACCTGATTGGAAGTCAGTCAGTCAGTCAGTCATTCTCCAACCCGCTATATCCTAACACTGGGTCACGGGGGTCTGCTGGAGCCAATCCCAGCCAGCACAGGGCGCAAGGCAGAAACAAACCCCGGGAATGGCTCCAGTCCACTGCAGGGCACACACACATGCCCACACACTAGGGACAATTTAGCATCGACAATGCACAAACTGGTGAGGGAGGCTGGCTTTATTGTAGGCACAGAGCTGGACAGTTTGACATCTGTGGCAGAGCGATGGGCGTTGAGCAGGCTCCTGTCAATGATGGAGAATTCACTGCATCCACTGAACAGGATCATCTCCAGACAGAGGAGCAGCTTCAGCGACAGACTGCTGTCACTGTCCTGCTCCACTGACAGAGGAAATCGTTTCCCCCAAAACTATGCGACTCTTCAATTCCACCCGGGGGGTAAACGTTAACAATATACAAGATTATAGACTGTTATACCTGCCTCGCACTCTCCACCATGCATTTTTTAACTTGCACTGCTTTTTTTATTGCTCTTTAATTAATATTGTTTTTATCAGTATGCTGCAGCTGGAGTATGTGAGGTATGTCCACTTGGGGATTAATAAAGTATCTATCTATCTATCTATCTATCTATCTATCTATCTATCTATCTAT
>JANRMT010062796.1:24661181-24693335 GCA_026402145.1 Polypterus bichir lapradei
GGAAGAGACTAAATTTCACAACACAAGGCCACTTTTAAAGCAATTAAGGACCATTGGTTGAAAGTATTTAAATAAATGTTAACTTTTATCTGATAATTTAAAGCAGTGAAATAAAACTACCTTCTTATTTTGGAGAAGTAAGTACATTCAATTTAAAAGAATTTCTAAAAATTCTTAAAACAACATTTCACAAATACAATACATTGATTATTATTACAGACTAGCCGAAATACCCACTGTATGCTTGTATAATGGGTTAAGGTAAGAAAGCAATTACTGATGTGTTTTTTAAATGCCTTTTATCATTGCTGTCTGAAATGCAACTGTCAAATTTGTTATGCACACTACTTCTCTAATAACTCAATGTCTCTGCTGTTATGCTGGGAACCACAAATGCCACTTCTTTGTATTTCCTGCTTTAGTCTGGTTTCTCAAATAGATATTTAATCCCACATTAATAAAGTGGACTGCTTTTCAAATAATTAAACCTATGGACTGTGGAAAGCATCTATTGCATCTGTTGTCTGTGTGGTTCACAGACTTTGCTACAGGTGTCCATGTTATTACATTACATAGTACACAACACCTATTGGTAGTATTCAATAATGTTTTAAAGATGTATTCAAAGTTGTTTGATTTAACAATGATTTCAAATTGCTGCAAATCACAACACTGATTTGGCATCAAAGTTAAAATTATTACTGTCTTATCATAAAATGGAATTGAATAAATATTTATCCTCAAGAAACAGTAAAAGTTACTAAAGTTACACGTGCTCAGTTATTCTTTTTTACCATATTTTGAAGAAGGACTTGGCATGAGCTAAATACATTGTGTTACATTCTTATCTTATCTTTGTTGTGCTTAGTAACGATATGTGTATAGGTGTGCAATAGCATTCTCTTATTTAAAAAGAAAGTTTTTGATTTGATGAAAATTAGAGTGTCATTGGTTCTTTCAGTTATTGTCATGTACATAGAGCAAAGAAATTCCTATAGGCATATTTGACAAACACTGAGGAGGCCACCACAGTACTTGTCTGGCAGGAAAATTTCATTCTGTTGGTTATGAAAAAAATGCCTTTTGGAAATTTAATATGGTTAAACACAAACAATGATGAGGTAAAATATTGTACTGTAAGAGAAAAGCTGTAATCTGGCAAGACAATAAAATTGTTATCCAAATTAAGCAAATTTCTGTACCTGCAATCTTAGATGCTATCCCACTTTTGGCCAGTACAAAAGTTTGTGATGGGAACTGTTTTCCCTGTGTTTGGGTTACATCACCTCTCTAAAATGTAGCATATGTACCTCTCTATTATAAAAAAAAAAAAATTGCGATGAGACAATGCTTTTTCCTGGGGACGAGACGTGATCTTTTGAAGAGAGATATTTTGAAGAGAGACAGAGACACTTTCACTTCTCGCGAGACGGACAAGTCAAATCATACTTAGAATCTTCAGATGCAAGTCCCGTGATACACATGCAGAGCAGGTTAGAAATAATGGAATAAGGAAAATTTGAAAGTCTCCAGAAATGACAGTAAAGATCGCATAGCGCAAACAATCTGAAAATATTACTATGGAAATAACAGAATAGCGAAAAGAGATCGAATATTCAGGTGCTGTACTGGTTTTTAAATGTTCGAAGCTCCGCACAAAATGCATATCATGCGGCATGCAGCAGCAGCAAGCCAACAGCTTCCCAAGAAAACAGGAGGAGAAAAAACACCTGTTACTTGTTTCCCAAAGTATCACCATTTAAGAGGGGTTTCAGAGGAGCGGCCGCATCTCCTTGGGGTGCGCTCAGCCCCCCTTTTCACAATGGTGCTTACCGTTGGCGGAAGGGGGTTGGGGGAGGAGAGGGTAGGCGAGCGAATTGCAGATCATGCGTGAGGGCAGCAGCATGCCAGCAGCTGCTCGAGCAAAGAAGAGTTAAAAAAAATATACAGTAATCCCTCCTCGATCGCGGGGGTTGCGTTCCAGAACCCCCCACGATAGATGAAAATCCACGAAGTAGAAACCATATGTTTGTATGGTTATTTTTATATATTTTAAGCCCTTATAAACTCTCCCACACTGTTAACATTATTAGAGCCCTCTAGACATGAAATAACACCCTTTAGTCAAAAGTTTAAACTGTGCTCCATGACAAGACAGATATCTTCTTTCTTCTTTCTCACAATTAAAAGAATGCAAATATATCTTCTCTTCAAAGGAGTGCCCGCATCAGGAGCAGAGAATTTCAGAGTGAGAGAGAGAGCGCTCGCAAAGAAAAGCAAACAATCAAAAAATCAATACGTGTGCTTTTAAGTATTCTGAAGCACCGCAATAAAGCGGCATTTTTTAGAGGAGCGTCAGTATCTTCTAAGTAAACAGCCTCTGTGCAAACAGCCCCTCTGCTCACATCTCCTCCGTCAGGCGCAGAGAACGTCAGAGAGAGAGAGAGAGAGAGTGCGAGATTAAAGCAAACAATCAAAAAATCAATACGTGTGCTTTTGTGCTTTTAAATATGCTGAAGCACCGCGATAAAGCGGCATTTCTTAGAGGAGCGTCCATATCCACTAGGCAAACAGCCTCTGTGCAAACAGCCCCTCTGCTCACACCCCCTACGTCAGGCGCAGAGAATGTCAGAGAGGGTGAGATAGAGGCAGAGACAAGCAAACAATCAAGCACCGCGCGGGATGCATATCTTATATCATTGAGGAGTTTTAGTTAATATGTAATATGTGCTCTGATTGGGTGGCTTCTAAGCCATCCGCCAATAACGTCCCTTGTATGAAATCAACTGGGCAAACAAACTGAGGAAGCATGTACCATAAATTAAAAGACCCATTGTCCGCAGAAATCCGCGAACCAGCGAAAAATCCGTGATATATATTTAGATATGCTTACATTTAAAATCCGTGATAGAGTGAATCCGCGAAAGTCGAAGCGCGATATAGTGAGGGATTACTGTATTTGTTTCCCATTCCATCACCGTTCAAAAAAAATAAATAATTTGTTTAACACTGTATCGCCGTTTAAGAGGGGTCTTGGAGAGGTGGTCACTGGCAGGGGGGAAAGGGGTTGGTGAGCAAAGCCCCATAGTATATATATATATATATATATATATATTGTGGAAGATCAGCCTCAACAGAGACAGGCAGACACCAATGTTCAACTCACCACATGTTTATTTACAATACTGTATTTACAGTGGGTAAAGTCCCACACACAACCCAGTGCCCCTGCACCAAGCACCCTCAGTCCAGGCCTCTCAATAATCCTGTCCTCCATCATTGCCTCCACTCCTCCGAGTGAAAATTAACATTGTTTCCTAATGATAGATCCCAGTGGAAGCATGTAAATTGAGAAAAAGTAAAAGTCCCAGTACTGAGCCCTGCGGGACACCATATCTCACTTCTGTGTAAAATGATGGAGTACTGTCAGCACATTTCTGTACATATTGGAATCGATTTGATAAATAAGAACTAAACCAACCAAGCACAGTGCCTGTAAGCCCAACATCATTTTGTAGCCTGTGCAGTAAAATAGAATGGTCAATGGTGTCAAATGCTGCATTTAAGTCTAACAACATAATTACAGGGAAGTTTCCTTCATCAGAGGATATCAGAATGTTGTTTACAACCCGCATTAGTGCCGTTTCTGTACTATGACCAGTGCAGAAGCCAGACTGGAGTACCACTGTTTACCATCCACAGCCGAATGGTTTGACTGAACGATTTAACAAGACTTTAAAACAGATGATCAGGCGAGTCGCTCATGATGATCCGACATCTTGGGATTCTGTCCTGCCTTTTATGTTTGCGGTGCAGGAATCACCGCAGGTATCCACTGGCTTGAGTCCTGTCAAGTTGTTATTTGGCAGGCGCCTGCGAGGCATCCTGGATGTTGTATGAGAGGAATGGACAGGAATCGAGACAAAAGCTCATGGACCGAGATTTGCAGATCGGATAATTTCATTGCAAGATAGAATTTCTAAGCTTTCCTCTATCACTGTGGAGCATCAGCAATGTGAGCAGGAAACCCAGAAACATCTTTATGATAATGGTAAGCGCCGTGAATTCAAACCTGGTGATCGTGTTTTGGTACTGATTCCGTCTGACCTGCACAAATTCTTTAGCGAAATGGCACGGCCCTGCCATTATTGAGGAGCATATGGGACCAGTGAATTACAAGGTTAGAATACCAGGCCGGTGCAAACTATTCCAGATTTTACATGTTAATCTCTTGAAGGAGTGGCATGACCCGCAGGGGGTTTACACTTCCTTGGCTGCTGTCTCTCAGTCTGATGTTGCCATTGGTGACGATTTGACTGACTCGCAAAAGACAGAATTGTTATCTTTGATTGAGCAGAACACTGATGTTTTTTCGGACTTGCCAGGAGTGACTGACCTTGCAGAACACAAAATCACTTCTGAACCCGGTGTTAGTGTGCAGTTGCAACCGTTTCGGATTCCAGAAGCACGACGGAATATTGTGCACAAGGAAGTCAAGAAAATGCTGGCATTAGGTGTAATTCGTGACAGTAAAAGTGATTGGTGCAGTCTGGTCGTATTAGTCCCAAAACAAGACAGTATGGTTCGCTTCTGCATTGATTTCAGGCGCTTGAATAAGGTCTCTAAATTTGATGCTAATCCAATGCCCCGTGTTGACGAGCTGTTGGAAAAACTGGGTCAGGCGACCTATATCTCCACACTAGATCTCACAAAAGGTTACTGGCAGGTGCCTCTTGAGGCTGGCAGCTGTGAGACGACAGCATTTGTGACTGCTATGATGGATCAGATCTTGTGTCCTCATTCCGAATATTCCGGGGCATACCTCGATGATGTCATTATTTTCAGCAATGATTGCCAAACGCATTTAGAATGACTTCAGGCTGTCCTTGAAATCTTGAGACAGACTGGCTTGACAGCTAACCCTAAGAAGTGTAAATTGGGTATGTCTGAGACTCATTATCTGGGTTATTCCATGGGCAGGGGTTTACTCTGGCCACAGTTTAGAAAAGTGGAAGAGATGCTTGCTTACCCACGTCCAGAAATGCAGAAACAGGAACGCGCTTTTCTGGGGCTTGCCGGTTATTACAGAAGATTCATCCCTGACTTTGCAAATAGGGCTGCTCCTCTTTCAGATCTTACTATAACAACAACAACAACAACATTTATTTATATAGCATATTTTCATACAAAAAGTAGCTCAAAGTGCTTTACATAATGAAGAATAGAAAAATAAAAGACACAGTAAGAAAATAAAATAAGTCAACATTAATTAACATAGAATAAGAGTAAGGTGCAATGGCCAGGATGGACAGAAAAAACAAAAAAAAACCTCCAGACGGCTGGAGAAAAAAATAAAATCTGTAGGGATTCCAGACCATTAGACTGCCCAGTCGACTCTGGGCATTTTACCTAACATAAATGAAACAGTCCTCTTTGGATTTAGGGTTCTCACGGAAGGACTTGATGATGATAGTCACGTAGACTTCTGGCTTTTAATCCATCCATCATTGTTGGAGCATCATGATGCTTTGAGTAGGTGGTGGTGGCACAGGCCACCACCACAAAGAAACCGGAAAAAGAAACAGAAGAGAGAGTAGGGGTCAGTACGGAGGCAGGAAAAACCGCCCTGTTTTATGGACAGAAATTTGTGAACATTCCTTTTGTGATTTGTAAACTGCTTTGTCTTCTTATCCAGTTTTGCGGAATCCCGACTTCTCTAAGGATTTTGTTCTACAGACGGATGCAAGAGCATTTGGTGTAGGTACCATCCTGTTCCAGGTTTTTGATGAGGAAGAGCACCCTATCACATTTTTAAATATAAAATTGCTTCCAAGGGAACGCAGTTATTCGACTATTGAGAAAGAATGCTTGCTGATTAAATGGGCTGTGGAAGCGCTTCGTTATTACTTATGGGGTCGAAATTTCACATTAGTGACTGATCATGCTCCCCTTCAATGGTTATACTATCAGAAGGATACGAACTATAGGGATATATGTAGGGCGGCACGGTGGCGCAGTGGTAGCGCTGCTGCCTCACAGTTAAGAGACCTGGGTTTGCTTCCCAGGTCCTCCCTGCATGGAGTTTGCATGTTCTCCCCATGTGTGCGTGGGTTTCCTTCAGGTACTCTGATTTCCTCCCACAGTCCAAAGACATGCAGGTTAGGTGCATTGACGATTCTAAATTGTCCCTAGTGTGTGCTTGGTTTGTAGGTATGTGTGTGTGTGTGTGCCCTGTGGTGGGCTGGCGCTCTGCCCGGGGTTTGTTTCCTGCCTTGCGCCCTGTGTTGGCTGGGATAGGCTCCAGCAGACCCTCAGTGACCCTGTAGTTAGGATATAGCGGGTTGGATAATGGATGGGTTATATATATATACAGTGGAACCTCAGTTCACGAACGTCCCGGTTCACATACAACTCGGTTCACGACCAAAAAGCTCGCCAAACTTTTGCCTCGGTTCACAACCACACACTCGGTATACGAACAAGCCAGTTTCCCTTGCCTGTCTGAGCTGAGCGAGAAAGAGAGAGAGAGAGAGAGAGCAAGAGTGAGCGAGCACGTGCCTGCTGGGGAGGGGGAGGAGGAGATTGCTGCAGTGTTTGCTGAACAAGCCAGTTTCCCTTGCCTCCTGAGCTGAGAGAGAGAGAGAGAGAGAGAGAGAGAGAGAGAGCAAGAGTGAGCGAGCACGTGCCTGCTGGGGAGGGGGAGGAGGAGGTTGCTGCACGTGTTTGCCTGCCTATCTGTAGGCAGCCTGAGAGAGAAAGAGAGCTGCCTGGCTTTTTCATTTAAGCAAAGCCGCTCCTTGTTTTCAATAAGACGTGCACTCCCTTTGTGCTCTACAGTATTTCGTGTGCTTTTACAGTTAACTATGGCTTCTAAGCAAGTGAAGAGAGGTCAAAAGAAAGTTTTGAAGAAAATTGAAATCGAAGTAAAGAAAGAAATTACAAGAGGTGGAAAAACTGTTTACCAGTTTACTCATTTACCAATCTGAGAACCCTCGTGCTTTCAAGCAGCATAATGTAAACAAAGCCAGACTGCCAGTAATGTGGAGGGTCACAAGAACTTTCTTTTTGGAATGACTGCATGAGGCTTTCACTCCCACCAGCTAAACAGCTAAAAGCACCAGAAACCCAAGAAATCACAAGAGAGAAAACACCTGAAGGAAAACACTTCATGCCAGAACTCGTCTCATGCAAGGTTAGTTTTCTTGGTGGTTTTTGTATTACGGATTTTTCAAAAGTTAATTTTTTAGTTCATAATGCGATTTGTTGCAATGTTATTTTTCTCTTTTTTCAAATGTTTGCTTTTTTCCTTGTGCTTAAAACTTGTGAAAGTGTTTACAGATGGAGTTTTTCATAGCGCGATTAGGTGCGATGTTACATTTCTCTTTTTTCAAATGTTCGCTTTTTTCCTTGTGCTTAAAACTCATTAAAAAAATTGTTTACATGGAGGACTTCATCGTGTGATTTGTTGCAATGTTACTTATTTGGTTGCTTGTGAGTTGGTTTTTAAATGCAGTTCGGATTTGTGCGATGTTTTTTTCTGCTGTGCTTAAAACTCATTTTAAAAACATTGTTTACAGCGATCAGGCTTTAAGTTTAATAGCGTGATCTCCTGCAATGTTACTTTTTTGGTTGCTTGTGAGTTGGTTTTTAAATGCAGTTCGGATTTGTGCGATTTTTTTTTCTGCTGTGCTTAACTCATTTAAAAAAAAAATGCTGCGCGAGCACCTGCTACAGAGAGATTAGAGAGCACGAGCGAGCAAGCGCAGAGAGAGAGAGAGAGCACGGGCAGCAGACAGGGAATGGGTGTGTGTGTGTGTGTGTGCGCTACAGAGAGAGAGAGCGTGCGTGAGCCAGGCTGCTCCTGTAGCTGAGGTAGGGAGGGAGGGGCTTTGGTGGTGTGTGTGCTACAGAGAGAGAAAGAGAGAGCGCGAGCGAGCCAGCTCGTGTAGCTGATCAGGGAGCCTGGGTGTTTTGTGTCAGTGTTATTCAATGTTTTTACATTAGTTTACTATTACACTGTGCATTCTATGGTGTAATTAACTATATTTGTGCTTAAACTTTACATATTTTTACATATTTACATACAGTTTGTATGGTCTGGAACGGATTAATTGTATTTACATACAATCCTATGGGGGAAACTGCTTCGGTTCACGACCAACTCGGTTTACGACCAAAGTTCTGGAACGAATTATGGTCGTGAACCGAGGTTCCACTGTATAAAGTAAAACTTACTGATTCACTCATTAACTGATCCATTCATCAACAAAATGTTTCCTGTTTAGTTAAAATAGGTGAAATTTGTCAGTATTTACAGTATCAATATTATGCTGACTATCATGCTCTGTGCTGTGCTTAGAGGTGGCTTTATTGAAATGAAGGGTGCATTACAAGCAATCGACAATTGCACTAACCAACAGGGTGGTTAAGCGACTCAAGAAGAGGCAGTGTTCTGTACAGGAAAATCAGATATAATCACTTGCCACGTACAGTGAGGTGTGAAATGGAGAGAGAAACTTTGGTGAAGCTCAAAGAAGATGCAAAGCTCAATGAAATGACTTTCACAGGGTTATACAGGGTTTGAAGTCCTAGATCCGAATCCTTAACCACTTCACAACACTGCCTGGTCAAAATAATACCCTGTGGTAACAAAAAAACTAAAAACGTTGTATACAGTGTAAAGATAGAACACAGCCCCATTTAATGCAGGCGAAAATAAAGACAGAAAAAACAAAAGGCACACAAGGGTGCTACAAAAATCAGAATCAAGGCTTGTCTTAAGCAATTCAACACAGGACCTAGTGGACAGGTCGATATCTTGGTTCAGAATAAACGCTCACTTCTGGTAGCCTTAGTCCTTTGTTCCAGAAGGCTCAGTACTTGGTGAAGGATGTCAAATTGACCTCATTGCTCTTAAAGTCGTGAAGTTTCTTGACAATGGACAGAGAATAAAATTGCATCAGCATTGGTGGCCCTTCTTGGTTTGTGATGGAATTCCTTACCTTTCCAGAGCCCTGAAGATGACTGCAAAGCACCTGTGTATGACACAGCTCCCCTCCAGCTCAACCAAGGTGGGGTGAGAAGACCAAACTGAGAGGTCATGGATCCAGAAGAAGGCATCAGCATTGGCATGGAGTAACCCCTGGCAATGGGAGACCTTTAACTGGTAAGACTGAAGATCGAGGAACTATTGTGTGACACTACGTTGGGTTTCTTTGTGAGTGGCCAGCTACTGTAATACAGTTTATCACCGTGAACTCATGACCCAGGTGGTAATACCTTAGCAACGTGACCCTCCACATAATGGCAAAGGTTTCCCACTCAATAGCTGAATACTTTCTCTACTGGTAGCACAGTTTCTGGCTAAGGTACATTGTGGGGTGTCTAGCTTTGTCGACCATCTGACTAAGCACTGCCCCTAGGCTAGTGCCATACCTGTCACTCTGGAGAAGAAAAGGTATAGTCAGGGGAAATTTATATTATGCTGACACTCAGCAGAAAATACTGCATCAGCATCAGGAGTCCAAACCAGTGTAATTCAGGGACTGTTTTCAAGTCAAATTAATTAAAGGCATATCACTTTATAAGAAATGAGCCATAAAGTGTCAGTAATACCCTACTAATCCCATAAAAGGCTTGGACATGTTTCACCTGCTACCAAGACAAGTTCTGAGTAGGAGAAACTTTGGAGGACTGCAGCTTTACTACATCATGACTCACCACATAGCCTAAATATCGGACCAAAGTAAGTCAAAAATAGCATTTCTTGGGGTTATTTTGGAGGCCAGCCTAATGAATGGCCCATAGTACAGCCAAAATGTGTTCTTCCCAAATGCCAGAGAAGATGACTACATCATCTAAGTAGGTGGCAATATGGAGATGAAGTAATTTGTCCATCAGGTGTTGGAAAGACACTGACACCCCATGCAGCCCAAAAGGTATGACATAGTATTGACAATATTGACTGGGGGTATGTAAATAACTGAATGTTATTTTTTCCTGGATTCTGATGAGGGAAGTCATTGCAAAAGCAGCAACTACTGTTGCGTTTGGCACAGGAACAACAGGACTACACCATGGTCTGAAGTTTTCCATAATTACCCCTAGTTATAGCATATGTTTTATCTCCAGCTGCACTTCTGCAAGCAAATAGGGCATTCCCAAACTGCCACCCTTGGATCAGTCTCAATGTCTTCTGACACAAGAGAAGTCAGACCGAGTTTAGTATTGACAACATTGCCTATGGAGGCAAAGGCCTATTCCAAATGCTTTTTCTGAGAAGGTTTTAATTATGCACTGAAATTGATCTCTAAAGACTGAACAAAGACAGATCTTCCTGTGCCTTGGTCATTGTGAGGCTCCCATCTCTCCTGCCATGGTTTCAAAAAGTTAACATGGTAAACTCTCTCCTCTCTCACTGGGCCTTTAATTGGGCTGACAGATTAAATACTCAACCAGTCTCCAACATTCACAAATTTCATATGCCCCTTACCAATCTTCTTATATAATACTGTACCGTGGCTAGCCGTTTGTCTGTCCAGGATTTTAAATCACCTGTAGCTCGCAAACCATTTGACCTATTGACGAGAAATTTGGTACACCTATTCTATGTGACTTCTACGGTCAAAGGTCAACCAAGTAAAGTCAAATCAAGTGTATTCACTGCACGGTTGCATGCAGTGTGCCATTATAGTCACCTGCAGCTCCCAAAACATTTGACCTATTGACCTGAAATTTGGTACACATATATAATCAACGTCAAGGTCAAGGATCAACGAAGTATGGTTAAGTCAAGTGTATTCACTGCATGTGATCGTGCAGTACGCCGTTGCTGGTGAACTAATAATTTAAAATGGATGGTTGGAATCAATACCATCACCTGATCCCAGAGTTGGAACCCCTCTATTAGAAAGCTTGGCTTTTGCTCCCTGTGCTCCCTCAAGGTGTTCTTTCATGAGAACTATTTTTGAGAAACAATTACGCAATATATATTCAATTATGTTAACGATGGACCGGGTTTCAGATTCCCACCGTTATTTTAATATATGGAGGAGTCCTCGAGGCTGTCTCCCATTAAGTAGATTGAATAGGGAAAACCCGGTGGAACCTGGTGGCACACTGGAAGGCAAACACTACAAGGGTGGGGGCTGGTCCAAGTCTCTCCTACCTTCTTGTGCAACTTTTTCAACATCTGTTTTAGTGTTTGGTTAAAACGCTCAACCACAGACATCTTGAAATGTTTAAACATGAGCAATTTGACAACCTCCCTGAACATATCGAAGGTGAATGAAATCCCTTTTTCTGTGAGGACTTCATTAGGGATTCCTACGCATGTAAATACCCCCCACACATTCCCAGCAAATGTTTTAGAATTAACCTGTCTCATGGGAATGGCCTCTGGATAACAGGTAGCATAGTCCACAGGACCATATGCCCTCAAGCAGATTGTTCTAGTGGAACTGCAATATCCACCCCAATCAGCACAAATGGGATGTCAATAATGGGCAATGGTAATAACGGAGAATGCTCTCTGTGTGGAATTTAGCAAAGTTGACATTTGGTGTATGACATATAAAATCATCATACCCCTTTGTTTATCCTTGGCCGATAAAATTGTAATATGACCCATTCAAGAGTTTTTTCTATGCCTAGATGAGCATCCAAAACAGGTGCATGAGTCAGTTTGCAGAATTCCTGTATAAATGGGCAGAAAATCAGATGTTGATTGTGTTCTTCGACTTGATGCTCAGCTCTTTGGTATAACAGATCATTATCCTTTACAGAACATTCCATTACAAAATACAGGCAGGATGGTGTGGATTAGGTGGCTGGCTGGCCATTCACTGAAACTACAGCAGTACATGCAGACTTCAATGATTCATGTTGCATGACAACAGAAAAGCACTTAGACAAGCAGTAATGAAGCATGCTCTCTGCATGGAATTTGGCAAAGTTGACATTTGGGGCACGATGTACAAAATCGCTATACCTCTTCATTTATCCCTGGCCAATAAAATTGTAATTTAATTTTCTCAAGAGTTTTATACATGCCTAAATGAGTACCCAAAATACGCAAATGAGCCAGCTCATAGATTTCCAGTCTAAATGGGTGGGGAGTCAGGAGTTGATGGTGTACTTTGCCTTGATGCTCAGCTACCCACTATAACAGATCATTATCAATGACAAAATATGGACAAGATGCCAAAGAGCCGGTGAGTGTATGACCATTTCCTGAAACTACACCATTATGTGCGAACTTCAGTGAATCATTGTGTATGACAAGAGAAAGTACTTAGTCACAAAGTCATTCTGATACATCTGATTAACTGATTGTACTGTATAGTACAATCCTGTCGTCATAAGAGAAAAACAACAACAACAACAACATTTATTTATATAGCACATTTTTATACAAATAATGTAGCTCAAAGTGCTTTACATGATGAAGAAAAGAGAAATAAAAGACAAAGTAAGAATTAAAATAAGACAACACTCATTAACATAGAATAATAATAAGGTCCGATGGCCAGGGAGGACAGAAAAAACAAAAAAAAACTCCAGACGACTGGAGAGAAAAAATAAAATCTGCAGGGGTTCCAGACCATGAAAGCGCCCAGCCCCCTCTGGGCATTCTACCTAACATAAATGAAACAGTCCTCATTGTATTTAGGGTTTTCATGGAAGGACTTGATGATGATGGTCATGTAGACTTCTGGGTTTTAATCCATCAATGTAGGAACATCACGGTGCTTTGATTAGGTGGTGGTGGCGCAGATCAACACCACAGAAAACCGGGAAAAGAACCAGGAGAGAAAGTAGGGGTTAGTATGGATTTTAGAGCCACCATGAATAGTTATGATAATAAATTGAATATACAGAGTATCAGGATTAAATTAAAGTGAAGTTATGAGAAGGCCATGTTAAAATAATGTGTTTTCAGCAGTTTTTTAAAGTGTTCCACTGTATTAGCCTAGCGAATTCCTATTGGCAGGCTATTCCAGATTTTAGGTGCATAACAGCAGAAGGCCGCCCATTTAAGAAGCACGTTTAAGAAGCACGTAGTGATTCATACACATAAGAGTACATAGAAGAATACATAGAATATGAAGCATTTAACATGCTACTTTATGCTACAATGGGATTTAAAAAACTATTAAATGATTTTAAGATGCAGTTTATGATGTTCTACTTTAATGACAAAATAAACTACGCGATTAAAGTGGAAATTTCTACCTTTTTTCACACTTTTGTCTGTACCGTAATATGCTTCCATATGACACTCAGATGGTGGGCTACGATTTTGATATCTGACCACTTCTTATTTATTTCAGGCACTGTGCAACTTGTAGAACTTGAACTTTCGAGTTTCTCCACCAGTCTGTCACTCAATCATCTTCCTTTTGCTGTTTATATCACTGCTTAAACCAACAATAATACGTTTTTCCTTGCCTCTACTTGGCATTTGCTGAATTTCTTCTTTTCCCACCTTGCTTTTGCCATTGTCTTTTCACAGAACGCAAAACATAAGGGGCTATTTATATTGATTTGCATATTCAAAGAGGCATAATTCTGGGAGGAGTCAGGGTGGGGCGGCAGGCATGTGCATGAACGTTACTTTTCATGGTGGCCGGGATTTATGGAGTAGAAGAACGTGTAAGTTGGTGTATGCACAGATTTATGCATCTGGATTTTATTGTGCGTATGCACATTTCTGCTTATGTCCGTATGCCATGTTTTAGTGTGAATTCTACGCGTGGAGTTAAGCATGAGGCCCCAGATCTTTAGCCAGTGAATTACACTACCAATGAAGACTTCAAATTAAACACAATAAACAATAAATCACATTTAAATTATAATGTATTCTAGATAAAGGCAACAACCTCAATATTATCTTTTTTCTACACTAGCAAAAATGCAAAATAAAAAATATTTGTATTTCTGTATAAATTAGTATTTTAAATAATAATTAATAGTATCATTTTAGTTTATATCGGGTTTTATTATGCTTTGTAGACTGGTAATCTAAGAGTGATTCAAATTCACATGTTCATCAGCAAAAATAATATTTAATAATATTTACAAAATAAAACATGTGTAGAATATAAAACCCATAAAGCAGCTTTTAAAAAAATATTTCTAAAATTTAGAAAGAACAAAATATATTTATGAATATGTGTACTGAAATAAATGGGACCACCTTTTCTTTTTCTTTCTCTCTCTCCATCTGAAGTATGGCAAAGAAGCAAATAAAATGTCATAAAGGGAAGCACAGAGAAGGATAACATAAGGGGGAACTTAAAGTAAAAACTAAATCAAACAATTACATGCAGCTCCCAGTGGTGCCTCCCTTGTCATGTAGTTGCCATTTCTTTCCATTGAAGAGGCAGTGAGATTGTCCTTCTCAAAATTTCTACACCAATACATTGTCTCTTCCATCCTACACTCTCTCTGTCTCACCTCTGGCTTCTATTCCTCTTGCCAATGAATTTTTACACAGACTTTCCTCTCATCTCTTGGGTAATTATTCCCAGGCCGGGGTTTTAGCCATATAAGCCCAGGAATTACTTCCAGGTTCATAGAAGACCATTTGGATATGGATATATATGGATATATATTAGAAAATATGATATTATTATTATTGTAGTAAAACTATTAAGAATTTATTTTAGTTACCTTTATTTTCAGCATTAAAAATATCAAAAGTATTTGAAGATTATATGTCTGTATTATATATGTTTAAATAGGTCATGCAGAGGTAAGCTTCCCCAGCTAATGTATTTTTAGGCTTTGTAAAATAGGGGAAATTTTCATGTGTTTTCGTTAAAGGTTTAAACTACTTTAAACCTGGTGAATTAGCAAAAACTACTTGCATACCGCTTGGCATGTATGTGAAGAAAGGTGTGCAAATGAGCAAAATACTGTGCGAATACTCTGCTGACATTCTGGTGCATCCAAACTTTGGTAAAAAATAAAGGAATGACCTAGAGAGAAAACTTTGAGTATTCTTCTAGCAAGAAAATACTTGTTATGATTTTTGTGTTTTAAGATTTGTTTCTCAAATATGAATTTGGGGAACTCCCTCTAATATACTGATATATCTTTTGACATCCTTTTAGTAACTGCCCTTTCATTGATAAATAAAAAAGTCCCAGTACATGACACATAGATCTGCACTTCTGTTTCCCCTTTTATTTTTTTAAATTGCCGCATATTAACCTGTTAACAAAATTATGATATGAGTATTTTTAAAAATGGTCAGCACCTTGATGCAATAATTATTGCTTTTGCTTCCTGATTCCAGTATCCCAGGTGCAAATCCGGGGCCTGGTTGCTTTCTGTGTGGAGTTTGCTTTTCCTCGCCTGAGTGAGTGTGTACTCTAAGTTTCCTTGTACCCCTCAAAGGTGTGCAGGTTAGGTTGTTAGCCCAGTATGAGCTTGAGTTGGCTCTGCAATTGACTGACCCTCTTTCCTTGCACCCAATATGCTTAGGCAGATGTGAGAATATTGTGCATAGATAGATAGATAGATAGATAGATAGATAGATAGATAGATACTTTATTAATCCCAAGGGGAAATTCACAAAAATAAAAAAAAATCCTCACCCTTGGTTTGTAGTGAGGCAGAAGCAGGACCAGGTTATGATCTGCTTTCCCAAGCAGTGTAGTGGCACTGTATGCGTCTTTAATGTTTGCATACAGTAGGTCAATAGTCCTATTTCCCCGGGTGTTACAATCCACATACTAGGAGAAGGCAGGTAATGTTTTGTCCAGCGTCACATGGTTAAAGTCTCCAGCGATTAGCACAAGTGCCTCATGGTGCTGCATTTGTACAGGGTGGGCCATTTATATGGATACACCTTAATAAAATGGGAATGGTTGGTGATATTAATTTCCTGTTTGTGGCACATTAGTATATGTGAGGGGGGAAACTTTTCAAGATGGGTGGTGACCATGGTGGCCATTTTGAAGTCGGCCATTTTGGATCCAACTTGTGTTTTTTCAATAGGAAGAGTGTCATGTGACACATCAGACTTATTGGGAATTTCACAAGAAAAACAATGGTGTGCTTGGTTTTAACGTAACTTTATTCTTTCATGAGTTATTTACAAGTTTCTGACCACATTATTTGAAGCTTGTGCCAATAAAAATATGATCCCCTTCTCTCCCTTCACCAGACTAGTATTACATTTATTTCTGTCCTATGTAAGGATCTTTTCATTATATGATTTTAAATCTGTGTATCACATACAAGTGTTGCCAAAGTTCAGAATTTGTGCACCAATTGCTTTTTCAGTTAAAAATCACAGAGCATGTTTATTTTGATGCATGTGACAAGAGGAAATGGTGGGTTTTGTTTTCTGAGACTACCTTAGAGGTTCTATATCTTCCTCAGAAAACATTGTCTGAGTGGCTGCTGGCAGATTCTCACTGGCAGCTTAGCAAACAGTAGGTGCATCCAAGATGTATTTCTTGATTCAGTTCTAATTTTGTCTTGTTTTATTTTGTGTCATCTATATTTTTATACTTCAGCTAAGTAAATTATGGATTGCAGTACATGTTTTATATTGTGTATATTTTCAAAGAAAGAAGTTAATTATGCTTTTGAAAGGCTTTATGTGGATCGTTCATGTGAAAAAAAAGTTTATGATATAATAGACCCTAAAGGTTACCCATGCTACACAATGGCAAACGATGTGAAAATATCCATGGAAAAAACAAAAAAATTCTCATGTTAATTGTGTTGCATAATCCAAATGTCCACTGCTCAGTTGTATATCTAAAATGCACTAAATGCATCTATTTATAATAGATTGTTTTCATTTAAAAACTGCACAGTAGTTGTGTGGATGTAGCCTAAGTGGCGCTCCATTAACCTCCTTGGCATTAACCCCCAGTGTAACTCGTATTAGCAATTTTATGTTATTACAGTTAAGTCAGAGTCCGACATAGGGTGCATGTAATGATCCACTTTACAGTGTTAAGCCTCAATAGCTTTCCGGGCAATATTCTAGTGGAAAGAGATAATGTCATGCTACAAAAAAATCACAAATATTTCTACGTGTTCTCCTACTTTATGGCAATTTTATGGTAACTCATCAATATTCATGAGTAGGGTGGAGCTTTCAGCCACAAACACATTGGCAAATTAAAAGCCATAAACCAAATTTTAGAAAAAATGGAAACTGAACCATTGTTGAAATCAAGCAAGAGCGGTAATGATGTGAATTGGACATCAGATGTTGACATGGAGAGTGAAACAGATGCATAGAGCACTGTACAACCGAATCAACATGATACGCCTGGGGACTATGGTCATGCGAAGCTTCACCGTGATTTGACTGTAGCAGTGTGGCAAAAAGGTAAAAAGATTGCAATCAAGCGTAGGTACAAGAAAGACATTAGATCCTAAGCACTGTTCACAATGCAGCCACTGTCAACGTTCACATCAGGGGAAATGTGGAACTCGCCAAGCCTTGCACTTTGTTAGCCTACAATAACACAAGGGGCATGCCCATCATGCAAATCCATCACTGTCATTATACCCTCTCATGCGCAAGCAACAGAAAAAAATATTATAGGAAAAGTGCATAAATAAAAATACACTTCGACTGTCCCTACTGCAATGTCTGGCTGGCTGTTGGTGACTGTTTCAAAACATATTGCACGAAAGATGTTCACTTAATCTGCTTTAGCACAGTAGTGGACACTAGATATACCTTTCCTACTGTATTTATGTTGTTGTTGTTTTGGAGTTTACATGTTTCTGTTACTTAATAACATTTTTTCTTGTTGAAAAAAATTCAGTATTTTTGGCTTATTTTTCCGGGGATACATATAATGCATACAGGAGCCTACAGAATGGTTCCTGCCTTCTATTCAATGGTTCCAGGACTATCTGTGGGTCTGTAATTGTATAAAGTGCAAGCAGTAAATGCATGAAGACAACTTTTTGTTTTACTATTTTGCTATATTCACAAAGTCTACATTATTTACTATGCTGAACTTCAAAGTTAGCAGCGGTGGTTACAAGGGTTCAGAATACCCTGCTGTGTTGCATCACTTAATTTGTCCTTATGTATTTAAGACATCATTGGAAAAATGTTACTACTAACACCTTGAATTTTATGACATATAAGCCAGTAATAACTACCAAGTAAAAGTTTAATTACAGTACATGAGGTTCTCAAGTGTCAAGGTTTTGGGCAACTGTATATCTTGTAAGACAGTAAACAAACTTTGAAGTGACTACATGATATTTTAGGTGGCAATGCTTCAGTAATGTACAACAAGTCTTAAATGAAGACCTAATTAAGTAGTCAGCACTCAAAAGTGAAACTGTTAGGAGAAGCGTGAAAAAGGAGCCTCGGGGAATGAAGATGGTTTTTATCATTCTGAAAGAGATTTTTGTGAAAGTGTGAATTGCTCATTGAGATTGTGGTAGAATTAGTGAATTGCCTTTTTGCACATTTTGTGGAATTAATAATAATGGACAAGCTCACCAAACAAGAAGATAAACATGCCATTTTCACCTGTCATGTCAGATTAAATAGAGACAGGTTCTTTCAGTCTCTTAAGAAGATCACTTTTACTTGAAGGTTAGTAATTTTAATAAATGTTTCTTTGCAAGAAACATCATTTTGTAAGAGTTTTAATGAGAGTTGCTACATAATGCGAAACTTGATTACTAAATAAAAATGTTTAAAAAGGTGTGATATTTCCTTTACAGACAGGCAGCTAATGTAATTTCAGTTGCATTTTAAATGTCTAATATACACATATATATACACTTATAGTTTGGTAGTAATATTGCTTGTTAGGTCACAATTCATCATGACATGTCTACTTTAACAAGTGAAACATACACAGAGATGCACTTGTTGAAGACACTGATTTATTATGCACTTACAGCTTATGATTTGTCATGTTTAATTTTGAGCATGCATGACATTATGGAGCTGGTCCCAACCTTATACTCATTAATGCTAGTGAAGGCAGGGTTATCTCAGTCAGGTGTGTGACATTGTCAAAGTAGATTGGTAATTCAATGCTTTTTTTCACTATTATACTCTGAAAATAATTGCTATCCTTTACATCCTGCACAGCTTTGAAAATGTTGGGAATGAGCCGCTGAGGTAGATGGGATGTGGTGACGTCATCGTTGGGGGACCAGAGGGAAGGAAGGAACCTGGAAGTGGCTTGTTCTGCTGGCTAGGGTTTTCAGGTGAATTCAAGGTGGCGTTTTCTTGTCTTTCCTGTCGGAACAAAGAGAGAGCGGTTAGTACATGGCCGTCATCCCCTGACATGCGATTTCGTGCTGCTCATTGGGTCTTTAAGCTGCTCCCTAAACACTCGTGCATGACACTGGATTGTCAGAAAGTTTGCATTAACAGGGGAGGAAAAAGAAAAAAAATCTGGGGTTGTACATGCATGATATTTTTATTTGGGCATGTTCATGCCATCTGAAGTATTAGTGGGCGGCACGGTGGTGCAGTGGGTAGCGCTACTGCCTCGCAGTTAGGAGACCTGGGTTCGCTTCCTGGGTGTGTGTGCGCCCTGCACTGGGCTGGCACCCCACCTGGGGTTTATTTCCTGCCTTGCACCCTGTTTTGGCTGGGATTGGCCTTGTAGTTAGGATGTAGCGGGTTGGATAATGGATGGATGAAGTATACTCAGCAAAAAAAGAAACGTCCTCTGACTTTCAACTGTTTTTACTTTCAGTAGACTTAATGTGTAAATATTTGTATGAACACTAAAAGAGTCAACACCATAAGACATAAACTAAAAATGTTTCACAATGTGTCCCTGAATGAAGGGAGGCTCAAAATCAAAAGTACCAGTCAGTATCTGGTGTGGCCACCAGCTGCTTGAAGTACTGCAGTGCATCTCCTCCTCATGGACTGGACCAGATTTGTCAGTTCTTGCTGTGAGATGTTACCCCACTCTTCCACCAAGGCACCTGCAAGTTCCTGGACATTTCTGGGGGGAATGGCCCTAGCCCTCACCCTGCGATCCAACAGGTCCCAGACGTGCTCAATGGGATTGAGATCTGGGCTCTTCGCTGGCCATGGCAGAACACTGACATTGCTGTCATGCAGAAACTCACGCACTTTTTGCCACTCCTGTCTGGTCCAGTGAAGGTGGGTTTGTGCCCATAGGCGGCGTTGTTGCTGGTGATGTCTGGTAAGGACCTGCCTTACAACAGGCCTGCAAGCCCTCAGTCCAGCCTCTCTCAGCCTATTGCGGACAGTCTGAGCACTGATGGAGGGATTGTGTGTTCCTGGTGTGACTTGGGCAGTTGTTGTGGCCATCCTGTACCTGTCACGCAGGTGTGATATTCGGATGTACCGATCCTGTGCAGGTGTTGTTACACGTGGTCTTCCACTGCGAGGATGATCAGCTGTCCTTCCTGTCTCCCTGTAGCGCTGTCTTAGGCGTCTCACAGTGTGGACATGGCAATTTATTGCCCTAGCCACATCAGCAGTCCTCATGCCTCCCTGCAGCATGCCTAATGCACGTTCACGCAGATGAGCAGGGACCCTGGGCATCTTTCTTTGGTTGTTTTTCACAGTCAGTAGACAAGTCTCTTTAGTGTCCTGCGTTTTTAGAACTGTGACCTTAAATGCCTACTTTCTGTAAGCTGTTATGGTCTTAATGACCATTCCACAGGTGCATGTTAATTAATTGATTATGGTTAACTGAACATGCATGGTAAACATTGTTTAAACAATTTACAATGAAGATCTGTAAAGTTATTTGGATTTTTAAAACATTATTGTTGAAATACACAGTCCTGAAAAAGGGACGTTTCTTTTTTTGCTGAGTATATTAGTACCCTCTGGTGGTAAAAGTTGTTGATGAACTGTACATTAAATTGTGACATTATGGCACCATAGAGAGAGAAGAGCATTAGAAAACTACAAAATAAAAAAAAAAACTACGTTGTTTTACTATGTGTCTACAGTATGTGTACTACATGGATGGAGGCCTATCCAAAAAAACCCACTGCTGTAATCAAAGCAAAAAGGTCCTTCCATGACCTGAAAAAACAAATAAACTGTTTTTAAATGTAGATTGTTTTCTTGTTATTTCAAGTATTCATTACAAGATCCTATTAACAGAAAAAAAAGATTTGACATGATTTGTCTTGAAATTTTACATCCACAAAACGTGACACTTCTTAACATTTTATATATATGTACTGTGTATATAAAGACAGTGCATTCAGAAAGTATTCAGATGCCTTCACTTTCCTCATATTTTGTTATGTTGCAGGCCTTGTGCTAAAATTCATTCAGCATCCAACACTCAATACCAAAGAATAACAAAGCAAAAACAAGATATACTTACTGATCGCTTAGCTGAACCACCTTCAGCATTGATTACAGCCTGGAGTCTTCTTAGGTTTAGGGACTTTCTGCTATTCGTCTCTGAAGATCATCTCCAGCTCCAGGTCTCTCCAGTGGTGTTCTATTGGGTTCAAATTCGGGCTTTGGCTGGGCAGCTGAAGGACATCCCCAGAGTTGTCCCTAAGCCACTTATGTGTTGTCTTTGCTTTGTGCTTAAGGTCATTGTCCTGTTGGAAGGCGAACTTTCAATCCAGTCTGAGATCTCAGGTTCTCTGAAGCAGTTGTTTTTAAAGAGCTACAGTTATAGAGAGTTATATAGAGAGTGTTTTTGTGGGTAGGTGAAGCATTTGCTGATTGGATCAGAATCCATTTCAAAGTTCAGGACAATAGCTGCACATAGGTGCATAAATGTGCTCAGTAGGCTAAAGGTCAGCTTGTGGTTACTAGTTTAACAAGACAATTCTTTCTGATGCCTCTATGATAAAGGCAGAGATTGGAAGTGTCCTGGAATATCAAGGGGAAGTACATGGGGATGATTGGGTGGGAACAGTAGTCAGCCTGCTTTCTTTATTTTCTATCTTTATCAAGCCTGTTCATTTAACAAAAAAGGCTTTGTTTGCCATTGAATGATAAGCAAAAAGGTTAATGTTCACTTTGTTTTACACAGCTTAAACACAGCCAAACTGCCTTTCCTTTATTACAGTGCAGTTCATCTCTGCAATGATGAGGCAGACTTTCATAATGAAGAATTTATTAAGAGTGCATATCCTTCAAATATGGTGGGCAAAGGGCTCAGTCAGGCTATTACCAAACTCTGTAATGTTCATCCAAATAAGAAAAATGGAAAAATAAATTTTACAGGTCATTATACTAAATTTCACAATTATACAATATTGCTCTTCCACATGAGCATTTATTCCTAATCCACTCTTGACCACCCAACAATCCTTTTACCTGTCCAAAACCCAATTCAGTGCATCTTTGTAAGCATGTGACACACACCTGATAAAGGTTAAACAGCCAAAAGGTTATGCCTAACTTTCCTCATATTCATAAATGTCATTACCAACCTGCACCTTGGAAAATGCACACAGGAATGGATGAAGTCAACATACAGTGTGTCTGTCTACTTTCTTTGAAGAGAAGGTAAAATCCTAAAACACAGAAGATTTTGCACATGTAATAAACTACCAAGCCACAAAATAAAAATAACGGTCACTAGTTTGCTGCTTTTTTTTTTTTTTTTTTGACTAGAACATAGGTAGCTTTTCCATTGAACACATTTGTCACTTATTTATACACAGCAAGATTGAAAAAAGAAATTTTTCTTAGGACCAATCTGAAGTTCAAGAACACACCAAGGTCAAAAATCAAAAGAATAAGACCCAATTTAAAGCCCTCAACCGATGATAAATCTACCCTTAAAACGTTGTTAGCTTTTCCCAAGAAAATGAAAAAAGACGTTTCTGTCAATTGGTTGTCTTTTTAAATTATTTTTAATCTTTCTGTTTCTTTTTCTGATATTGCATTTTTTATTGTTGGCTTAATTTTTAGTTTTTCCTAAAATATTTGCCACATAATTACATTGTTTTCCATCTTTCTGTATACAAATGATTGCTGTGCATTCACACATTAGCATTTACATGCATACATGTACCAATTACACCCATAAGATAGCAAAGCATGACCCATGGCACACTGGACAAATAAAGGAAGAGAACAAAACAAGAACCTAAAATGAAGTGACAAAATTATGGAAAAAAAAGTCACACTCCAGTTCCAAAACACAATGGAATAACCTTGAAAAAATGCAATGAAGATGTCAAATATGCTTCTGTAACAAATCATGGCCATCATCATCATCTGGTTCATTTACTGTCTGTTTTTGCTGGCTCTCAAATGAATGTACTTGACCAAAGTTTTAAGTTTATTTTTCTGTGATTTCTCTATAAATTGTATTTCCTGTAATATGCTCAAATTGCATTCCATCTGAAAATATCTCCATGGTTTCAACATTTTAGAGTTGTTTTTCCTCCATGTGAAGTGTCTTCAGTAAAGACTGACCAGAATTATTTTAAAAGAGGATATTTGATAACATATGGCGTTAATATTTACAAAGAAAAACCACTGTCATGTTGCATTTGCCAATTTCAGATCTGATTTTCTTAACTTCCTTAATTAGTCACACATAATTTCTTTTATTACGACAAAATAATGAGTGTATCTTTTAATATTTAAAAATTGAATAATCAACTGTACTTTGAAAGAACTAAAGATTCATGTTACTTTGTCATTTTCATGCCTTGTGGTTGTTTGTCTGTTTCTAAATGGTTTAAAATGAATAGATATTTATAAGGAAGACTAAACGTTGATTGGGTTTAGGTAACACATAATTCTTTAATTAATACTCTGGGAAATAGGAGACAGCAATGTCTTATACAGAATAATATTGAAGGTGGACTTAAAAAGAAAAATATATTAGTGAACCCTATTCATAGACAGGGATAAGCAGTTGAAATTTTGGGGTGCGCTTTCCCCTTGTCTTATTCAGTTTTCTGTATATAAATGATAATAATAAAACATTATTTAATTGATTTCACCCATTTTCAAGTCTTAATGGTGAGTGGGGGTGGCTGTGAGAATTGCTCAAAGGCACTCGTTCACAAAGCAAATGGGTTTAGCAATTAAACTGTTATATGCCACGGCTGAAAAGCACTGATGATTCTGTGAATGACTCACTTTGATATGCGTAGGATTTTATTGCACATATATAGATTGGAATATTGAAATGTGGACTAAGATCAGAGGACCAACTACATGAAGTACTAATTTAATTGGTTAAGTACAATAAATAAAGTACATTGTAAGCAATTGACAGTGAAAATCATTATATCGTGTCCACATATCATAGTGGCCAAGTGGCTAACATGTAAATTGTACATGACTTATAGTGCTCTGTACACTAGTATTCTAAAATATGTTATCTAAGCAAACATAATTGCTGACACAGTCAACATTTTATCTTGGTAAGTTTATTAAAATACTTATGGACAACAGATCGATAAATAAATCCATACTTTGTATAGCACTGTATTATCAGACAGATTATTTTAAATGCAATGAAGTATTAAATAAAGAACAAAAATGCATTAAACATAGTATAATACAGTAAGTGAACAAAAAATAGACATTTATTTTAAGAATATGTGTAGGTAAAGTAAATTAAAATAGTCTGGAAAATGTATGTATTCAGTCATATCACCTGACAAATTATACCAGTTAGTTTTATAAGCACACGGTTACAAAGTTCATGTTATTTAAGTTTAGGCAATGCTGGAACAATGGACAATAAGCTGTTATACTTGAAATGTATTGGTAATTAAGGAAAAAATTAAGTCACTACAGTATGTTTACACAGTTTACACTTTCTTAGGTATACCTTGCTAGTACTGGGTTGGACCCCCTTTTGCCTTCAGAACTGCCATAGTTCTTTGGGGTATGGATTCAGCAAGGTGCTGGAAATATTCCTCATAGATTCTGGTCCATATTCACATGACACCATTGTACAAAAGTCTGAGCACGCTGTTTGTTGCGTCATCACGCTCACAGGTTATGCGTGAGCGTGTGCACGTGTTGTTTCTGTATCTGATACGCGGAAAACGATGTACTTTCAGGAGTCAATTGTTTGTTGACTTTGTGTGCATCTGTTTGATGTAAGTTACGCTTTGCTGTTTATTTTATTAGAAATAATTTTCAGCAAGTAATGATAAAGCTCGTAACGTTGTTTTACTAACAAGTTCAGACAACCCTTTATGTCAAAGTGTGTTCAGTTTAACGTTCAAAACTGTATAAGTACATTCAGAAATGTTGCTTCTTTATTAATATATAAGAGCTCCAAGAAAACAGACTTGCTAATAGTTGCTTAAGTAGTGATTTGTCTGAGTCTGTACAGTGCTAACGTATTTTGTAAGTTTCATTTAGTGCCTTTTGTCAATGACAGCATGTCATAGCGCTCTGTTAATTTCTGCTGCCATCTACTGACCTTTTTGGGCATTACCTGTTTAGCGTTCTCTGAGCCTTTATTTTGTGAGTTATTTTATGTTACTGTATTTGTTCTGTTTCAGAAACCGCACATAAATATTTGTCTGCAAATAAACATTTAGATCTACAAGGCCATTGCAACTATTCCTTCATTTGCAACGTTCAGCAGTTAATTGAGATCTTTCTACCTTAATTCTGGTCTACCTCATCCTTCTTATCGGGGATTAGGATTTGGTGCCACAGACACACACCAGTTTGACGCACGCACTTTTTAACAACCATCATGCAGTTGCTGCTAAATTGCCGCTACACATCCATGATGCGAATGTCCCGTTCCATATATTCAAAGGAGCTTTATGGACTGAGAACTGGTGACTGTGGAGGCCATTTGTGTAGAGTGAACTTATTGTCATGTTCAAGAACTCAATGTGAGATGATTTGAGCTTTGTAACATGGTGTGTTATCCTGCTGGAAGTAGCCTTCAAAAGATGGGTACACTGTGGTCATACAGGGATAGACCATTCTCTGTAAATTCTAGAGATGTTTGTGTGTGAAAATCACAGTAGATCAGCAGTTTCTGAAATACTCATACCAGCCCATATGGCACCAATAGCTATCCCAAGTCTCTTAAATCACTTTTCTTTTACACTGTAATATATGTATAATTACATAGTATATCATAATTAGGGACACACTGTAAAGTGTTACTGCTAATTGTCTTTCTTCTAAAACATCACAAAATTTCAATGAAATCAGTCAGAGCATTTTTAAGATTTTCGGGTATTTAGTTTTTGTCTTGTGCAAGGGTTGGTTTAGCCCTAAATATTGACATATCAGAATGTAATTTCTTAGAACAGGCCTATTTCCCTAGATGTACTATCTTGCCATATTTCAGCTTTTTAACTAAAAGGAAAATAGTATTTTTATAGATGAGTGAATGAGTGAGTCAGTCACTCAAGTATGAATTTTTATATGCAGTATATACTAGTACAGTGGTGCCTCGTACTTTGAACTTTATTCATTTCAGAAGACCGTTTGAATCAATTTTCCTCATTAGAAATAATGGAAATTATAGCGTTTCTAGACTCTAAACAATACCCATTTTGATAAACATAAACAGCAAATACACATAATTTAAAGTAAAAATAACACAATTTAATGTCCTAAATAATTAAAGCATGAAAACAATAAATAAAATACATAAATACTGTACAGTTTAATAAAATGAAAATTGCATTTACTGTACTTTAGTGTGAAGTGCCAATGTGTTGTGTGGCTGGTGGAGAGGAAGAGAAAGGTTACTGTTTGGAAGTGGAGTCACCTTCTATGTTTCACGATAAGTTTCTTTTTCACTTCAATCATCGATACTACAACCTTCCTCTAAGGCTTCATTGCTTCCACACTCTTCTTGGATGCCATGGTTAACAGACAGGGGTTATATACATTATATAACCAAACATACCAAAAATAAAGCACTGAAAACACACGAGCATAACACAAGAGATGCTTTCACAGACAAAGCGAAAGACAACTCATTTGCACAAACGACGTTTATGCTCGCTACATACAGTAAGTGCCATCTGTTCTTGCATTTTTTCACTAGAATCTTTCGAAATTTATGTATATAAGAGCACTTGACGGAATTTGTATATATTTTATACCACATTGTGAGGAGAAAGAAGAAGCTGACAAAATAGGGAGTACTGCATGTACCTTGGAGGCCATTTGCTAACCTTGTCTTTGACCCCTCCCACTATTGCTCTATAAGGAGTTCTTACACATTTTGAGAGTGTACTAATTGTTTGAACACTTTTGGCGTGACTCTCACTGGTGAATACTATTCAGCTGCTTGATATGTCACAATTAACAGTGGCTTAAGTCAAGTTAAAATTGTAATAGAGAAAAACTTCACCATCTAAGAACTGTTTATGTTGACTCCTTGAACATGATGTTTGGACAATTATTCAATATGTAATGAAAAACAGACAAAGAAATGTTGATTATTGACTGCAACAGTATTGGTGTGGTAGCAATCAGTCAAACATTTCTCTTTGTTGGGAAATCTATCATCAAGCAACAGTCCAGGTCCTCTTTTTTGACCTCAGCTCTTTCTTTTACACAATTACCTCTGTCAGGTTGTTGGAAAACAGACAAACATGAGAAACAACAGGAACAGATTTATGTGATTTGGGAAAGATAAGTTGAAGTCAGTTTGGGGTTCCTGCTCCATCCATATCACTCTGTTCTTTACCTTAGACTATGTTCAGTACAAGGGTGGATGCTGCAAACAGAAAAGCTGACTAGCACAATCTCTGTTCATCTCTGATTGATATTTCAACTGTACAAGAGAACCCATCTGTGACAGTGTCACATTTGACCAAAGTTGAAAAGAAACACATGACTCTTTATTCAATTTAGATAATGATCAGGAATGACATATTGCATTTTCCTTAATTCAGATAGTAATAACATTTACAAGTCTAACATGGCCATTGATGAACTGATGCTCCATTCAGGGTTGCTCCCCCTCCCTTGCACCTGATGATCCTGGGATAGCCTTTGCCCTCCCAAGAGTCTATAACTGTATTAACACTAGAATTACCAGAGCCTATGAAAAAACTTGTAGATCCAGCCCACCTTAAATCCCTTCACACCTCTCCGTCAGCATCTTTTGTCCTGTAAATGTGCCGATAAAGGCAAGCAGCAAGCAACCTGCTATTCTTTCCTCCCACCACCGCAGAACGTGCACAGAGTTCTCCCAGCTCATGCCTTGATTATCTGGGAGTGAAGTGCTGGAGTTTTAGAGTGTAAATAATAGATCATTATTTTTAACACATGCATTTCATGTGTGTTCCATTTCTACAATAATCTGTGTAAACACATTGTTAAAACAGAAACTTTTTCATATTTTATTAGTAAATGACAAAATGTAGGCATAAACTATATAATGTGTGAGGCCTGAAGTCTAAAGATCAAATAAACACTTTCACAAAAGGTTCAAGGATAAGACAACAGCTTCTGTGGTGTAGCGGTAAGATTTGTTGACTTGTAATCAAGAGTCTCCTCGATCCTGACTGCTTCCTATATTTGCCGTTTTCAGTAGTGAGCTGCTCTTGTTAATATTATACAGTACACACATACATTTGGTTTGCGTCTGTAATAGACAGTGTACATTTATAGTACTTGTAAAAGTTACTGTTTTTTTTCACTTTTATTCTCTCAGTCACGATCATAATACATACTACCACCCTAGGGATCTGACGCTGTTAGTTTTTATCTGAAACTGGGAATAACTGTAGATGTGAGTGGTGTTTTGAGGCAATGGAACTGGACATTTTTTGATCTGCAGGTATAAAAGCTGACACACAAATGCTGGTGAATCTGCCTTATTCGTATCTCACTGTCACTTGATTTTTTTTATTCAGTTTTATTGACTGTCTATGATGTCAAAAAAAAAAAACAAACAACAGAGACATAGGTATATATTATATTTGGAATTATTCATTTTATGACCTGTATAGTACATTTCAGAAAACATTGTGGCACGGATGCAACATTATTCATATTATTCTTATTTATTCACATAATATCTTGCGGTTGTAATCAATGGCTGCATGTTTTTTTTCCAAATCTTGCCAGTCTAGACGTTGCTGTATGGTGTATGGTGGGGGGATTGAATAGTAGGCTGCTTGCTGCTTGTCTTTATCGGCACATTTACAGGACAAAAGATGCTGACGGAGAGGTGCAATGGGATTTAAAGTGGGCTGGATCTACAAGTTTTTTTGTAGGCTCTGGTAATTCTAGTGGATTTGAAAAGTGATTGATCATGAGTATAATTTAGTGGCTATACCCATTCTGAAGATAAATATATGGTTATAGCATTATCTTTTCTTTCTGGGTTTACTTACAATAAAATATTTTTAGCTCTTTTACAAGAATAAATGTAGGAGTTACAACAGTTATTGTCATCAGATAATTGGGAATGCCAAAAACATAATTTAACAAGTGTGAAGTCTTCAGTTAACTAATAATAGGTCTTTTATACTAATCATATATGACGGAGACGCAAAGTCTACACACTCTTATTGAAATTTTAGCTTTTGTTGACATAAAGGCTGAAATCAAAACAAATTATCAGAGAACTTTTTAACATATTTATTAGGATCTTATATTTAAACAGTATTTAAATCAAAAACAAATTGATCACATTTAGGAAAATCATTACAAATAAAAGAACTTACAATGCCTTGCTTTTAAAAGTGTGCACTCTTTAATGTGTGGGAGGGGGTGTTTCCAATTTTGTTAAATTTAATTAGCCAAATTCCAAATCATGTATACAGTAGTATAAAGAAAGGTATCTTGCCATTACCTGAAATCAGAATAGGGACAGCAAAGAATGTTTACAATGTTCAATACATCAAAGAACACCATGGATGCCATCCATCCATTTTATTAAGAAAAAAGGTAATATGGCACATCCTGGTCATTGATTATAACAGCTATCAATTGTATATACAGTATATCTACTACTCAGTCCAAAATAGCAGGAAAGCAGGAAGCAGGAAACAAAAAATGGAACAGTGGTTTTCTTATAGTAAGGTCCTAGGGTGACATTGTTTACCCTTTCAGACTCTTGACATAATGCCCGAAATCGCATCTATAACTCCTGTATGTTTATTTTTACCAGCCTAGGCACTGACAGGATTGATGTATATTGTAGATAAATACTTCCCACATTCCTTTACATCATTATAAAATTATCAGAGCAGACACAAGAGAAAGTTACACTTTTTATTCATAGGTTAACTTAGAGATTTCAATTGTGCCCAAAATATAAACAAAAAACAACGAGTGTGACTACGATACCAATACAAGCTAGATAATAATCAGTTCATCTTGATTGCTTAGGTTACCAAGTGGCTCTCTGTCTTAGTTTTTTGATTGGTCTCTGGTCCAATGTGATCTAGAATGGCCCTTGAATGTAATGGCAGAGATACAGCATGGCCTCTGTATGGATGTGTTAGCAGAGACAACAGCAATCTTCTGTAAGCCCTTAATTTATCCAGTTCTGATGGTCCTTGATATGCCTGTTGCACCAGTGGGGGTGTATTGCATTTGCTCCCTCTCAGACATAACATTAAAAAAATTAATGAAATATTAATAATAAGGTGCTTTTTAAACTAAGTTTTGACCCTCAGAAAACACTTTAATTCCTTCACAGAATCTGAAATCCTCTCCTGAATTAAATTTAAGGGGATATTTCCCCCCAGATTCAAAACGGAAGTGACACATCCTCTGTTCCATCCCTAGCCTCTCATCTCAGCCATCTGTATTCTCCCAGGCTATTTTCCTGCTCATTCTTCTATAATTTGTCCATGTTCCAGAGGCTCAAAATTCTACCTGTACAACTAAATATATGGTGTTGATGTCAAAGCAGTAGCTTCACACTCAGCTGGGGTGCAGGTTATAGCAATACAGGTTTATGCAATTGGTTATGACCTGATCAATGCAGTGCTTTCAACCCCCCCACCACAAATTGCACAACCCAGAGCAACACTTAACAATGCTTCTTATCTGATCTAGCTGGGTCATACATGTTCCAGAGCAAAAAAATGGCTTATTTAGTTTCTCTCTACAAAGTCTAAGGAGGAGAGACTGGGATAAACTTTTAAGTGTGGAGACAGTTGAGGAGCAGTGGAACAAGTTTAAAATGTTTTACATGTAATTCAGAACAGGTACATACCTACATATGGAATTAATAGGAAATTAAAAAAAACTCAGCAGTGGGTTAATAAAGAGCTAAAAGAAGAAGCTGCAAAGAAAAAAAACAGCAGTACTGTATAAGGAATATAAGACTAATAACTCTAATGTGAATCGTAGACCATACGACAAAATGAGGGCAACCATTAAGAAGGATAGTAGGGGGGCTAAAAAACAATTGGAGAAGAATATAACAGATAAGCCAAAAGACAACCGTAAGAGGTTCTTTCAGTATTTTAGTAGTAAAAGAACAGCCAATGAGGGGGTGAAGTTCATCAGGAATAGTAAAGGAGAATTAAAAGATTCAAACAATGAAACAGTGGATGCTCTAAACTTGCATTTTTCTGAGGTCTTCACAAGTGAGGAAGTGGATACACTCCCAATGGTAAATGGGACTAAGAAGGTAATGAAGTATTTAGAAATTATAGCAGGAGAAAAGTACTACTAGAATTAAATAGGGTGAAATCAAACAAATCACCAGGACCAGATAGTATTTACCCTCAAGTTCTTAAGGAGGCTAGTGAGTACATATATAAACCCTTAACACATATTTTTAGGAAGTCACTGCGCAATGGGCAAAAAATTGGAAAAGGACTACAAAATGGTAAATATTATCCTGTTATATAAAAAGGGTGACCAGTCAGATCCAAGCAGCTATAGGCCAATAAGCTTAACGTGCATCACAGGAAAATTAATGGAAGGAATTATTAAGGATAAGTTTGAGCAGCACACAGCAAATTACAGGGGTTTTTCTGAACAGTCAATAAAACATAATCTCCCTCTTCTGACCCCATGCTAAAAAAAGGATATGATCAAAGTGGAGCATATGATATTAATTATTGTGACTTTCAGAAAGCATTTGATAAGATGCCACATGAGAGGTTGGGCATCAAACTAAATGAATTGGAAGTTCAGGATGATGATGTGAGAAACTTTATCAGAATCATGAGTGATGTTAAGAGTGATGCTCCATAAGGTTTAGTGCTAGGGCAGCTGCTATTTTTAAT
>JANRMT010062796.1:24694650-24723567 GCA_026402145.1 Polypterus bichir lapradei
CGTCGGCGGCCATTTTATGCAGGAGGAGCCGGAAGTGGAGGAATGCTGGGAAGGAGGCGTGAGGGATGACGGGATTGCTGACGTCAGGGAAGATGGCGGAGGAAGGGCGGAAGTGGACGTACTGCGGTCAGGTTATGATAGCAGAGCGTCTTTTTTCCTAGAAGAGAGAGCAGAAAGGTTAGTACCCCGCCATTCCCTACCGGCGAACGTCCTTCGAAGCGGTTTCAGGTCCGTCTGCGGCCTCCTACTCGCGCATGCGTGACACGACCCCCCCCTCAGCCCAAGACCGTCTGGTCAGGCGGACCTAACCGAGAGGTCGTGGACGCGAGAGAGGGCATCGGTGTTGGCCTGAAGGCCGCCGCGGCGATAAGTAACCATGAACTTATAGGGCTGCAAGTCCAGGAACCACCTGGTGACCCGCGGATTCGACTCTTTGTGGAGGGACATCCACTGAAGTGCAGCGTGATCAGTCACCAGAGTGAATTCGCGACCCAACAGGTAGTACCGGAGATAAGTCACGGCCCACTTAATGGCCAGGGCTTCCCTCTCTACCGCCGCGTACCTGGCCTCTCGGTCCAGCAGTTTCCGGCTTAGGTACATCACGGGGTGTTCGACACCATCAACGCTTTGGCTCAACACGGCGCCCAGGCCTGTGTCCGAAGCGTCGGTCTGGAGGATAAAGGGTAGCCCAAAATCAGGGGTCCGTAATACCACATGCAGGGGAGCCCCCTTCTTTGTTAAGCTAGTCAAGGGTGCTGCCCTCTTGGAGAAACGGGGTACGAACCGGCGGTAGTACCCTGCCAGCCCCAAGAAAGCCTGCACCTGTCTCTTGGTATTCGGACGGGGCCATTCCAGGATGTCTTTGACTTTGGAACATTGGGGTCTCACCTGTCCTCGTCCCACAAGGTAGCCTAAATACCTGGCCTCCTTTAAGCCAAAAAAACACTTACGGGGGTTAATGCGGAGGCCGGCTTTAGCCATTGTCGCGAGGACAGCAGAGAGCTGCAATAGATGCTCCTCCCAGGTGCCGGAATAGATGACGACGTCATCCAGGTAGGCGGCACTATAGGACTGGTGGGGCTTCAGCACTCTATCCACCAGACGTTGAAAGGTCGCAGGGGCCCCGTGCAGCCCAAATGGGAGGACCTTGTATTGCCAATGTCCACTAGGGGTGCTAAAGGCGGTTTTCTCTTTTGCAGATGCCGTTAAGGGAATTTGCCAATACCCTTTTGTCATATCAAGAGTAGTCAGATACCGAGCCGCACCCAGCCGCTCGAGCAGGTCGTCAATGCGGGGCATCGGGTAGGCATCAAACTTGGAGACCTGGTTTAGACGTCTAAAGTCATTGCAGAATCTCCAGGAGCCGTCCGGCTTGGGAACGAGGACAATCGGGCTGGACCAGGGACTGTGACTTTCCTCGATAATGTCCAAGTCCAGCATTCGTTGTACCTCCAGTTCCACTTCGGCGCGTTTTGCCTCCGGGAGTCTGTAGGGCCTCTCCCGGACAACTACTCCGGGTTCTGTGACTATATCGTGGGCAATCAGCGAGGTCCGGCCTGGCGACTCGCTCACCACTTCGGGGATGGCGTAGATAGCTTGGGTTATCTCTCGCCGCTGTACGGGTGTTAGCTCGTCGCCGAGGTTAAGGGCAGCCGTGCTAGCGAATAGGGAGAGGGATCTATGTGTATCGGGAGTCTCCTCCCTGTCCTTCCACGGTTTTAACAAATTAACATGATAGATCCTCTCGCTCGGCCGACGATTAGGTTGTTTAACTAAATAGTCGACGAGCCCCTTTCTTTCCTTAACCTCGTATGGCCCCTGCCAGTGAGCTAGCAGCTTGGAGTGGGAGGTGGGAACGAGTACCATCACTCGATCCCCCGGGTGGAACTCCCGGAGGACAGAGTTGTGGTTGTAACACCGGGCCTGCGCTGCCTGCGCACGAGTCACGTGGTCTTTGAGGAGTGGCCTGATTTTGGTGAGCCTGTCGCGCAGTTGCGCTACATACTCCAATATATTGGAGGAGGGAAGGGCCTCAGCCTCCCAGCCTTCTTTTAGAATGTCCAAAAGTCCCCGGGGCTGTCGCCCATATAATAATTCAAAAGGGGAGAAGCCCGTAGAGGCCTGGGGCACCTCCCGGTAGGCAAAAAGCACAAGCGGCAGGAGCTGGTCCCAATTCCTGCCATCAGCGCTGACTACCTTGCAAAGCATCTGTTTAAGCGTCTGGTTAAAGCGTTCTACCAGACCGTCCATTTGGGGGTGGTAGACAGACGTCTTCAGGTGCTTTATTCTCAGTAATTTGGCAACCTCCCTGAACGTATCTGAAGTGAAGGGAGTACCCTGGTCCGTGAGGACTTCTTTAGGGATACCCACTCTCGAAAAGAGGTTGACCAGTTCTCGTGCGATGTTTTTGGTGGTAGCGGAGCGCAGGGGAACCGCCTCTGGGTACCGGGTTGCATAATCAACCATGACCAATATATACTTGTGGCCACGGTTCGAGGGTTCCAGGGGCCCTACTAAGTCGACCCCTATCCGGTCAAAGGGTATGTCTATCAGGGGTATCGGGACGAGAGGAGCACGGTCCCTCCTAGGAATCTGGCGAATCTGGCAGTCCGGACAGGATTGACAGAAGCGCCGGACCTCCTCGTTGATCCCGGGCCAGTAAAAGCGGAGCTTGATTCTCTCCAATGTTTTTTCGGCCCCGAGGTGGGCGCCTAGGAGGTGTGCGTGAGCTAGGTCGCATACCTCCCGCCAGAAGGTACGCGGCACTAGCAGCAACTTCCGCACCTCGCTCTCGTGAGTTGCCACCCGATACAAAAGATTATTCTCCAACACAAAGAAGGGCTCGCGTGGCATGGAACCGTCAGCTTGTGAGCTGCCTGGAAGAACAATTGCATTCCTGGCAAACCGCAGGGAATCGTCATTCCACTGCTCTCTTTTAAATGAGGCGGGCGTGGAGCAAAATTGGTGATCCAGGTTGCTCAGGGGATCTAGTGAGAGGTTGGGCGGTGGTGTTCCCTGGCTCGTCCCTTCGCCGGTGGGAGGTTCCGGTTCAGAGTCCGTTGCCTGAGAAACCTCCCCCATTGTGCCTGCGCCATTGTGGCTTGCCTCAGTGCATGGCGTGGAGACCGCGGGAAGGGTGCCTTGTCCCTCCATAACCAGACCCAGTGAGGCCCCAGGAGCGGTGCGTGTCTTACCGCATTTTCTTTGTGACCAGTCTTGTCCCAGGATCACTGGATAGGGGGGTTCCGGCAACACCGCGACCAACAATTTGGACAACTCCCCCCTCCAGGAAAGATAACATTCTGCGGAACGGTAAGTCCTGGTCTCTCCGTGTACACAAGTGACCTGTAAATGTTTGTTTAGCCACTGTCGCGGTAAGACATAACGGCGAGCGACAATAGTTATGTTGCTGCCGGAGTCAAAGAGAGCCACCACTGAGTGCCCGTTTACCAACACCACTCCCGTGTTCGGACTCGCCAAGGGATGCGGCGGAGTACAGTACCTTTCCGCAGAGGCCCAGGTGCAGTCCATCGGCTCCATGGGGGTGTTCAGAGGACAGGTCGGTAGCAGGTGGCCAGTCTCTCCGCACTTGTAACAGCGCGGGGAGGCCGGCTTTTCTCGGGGTCTAGGAGGCGCTTCCGCAGCACGTCGAGAGGGCTCGGGGGTGCCCGCCGTCCCTGCCGGTTCCCGCGAGCTTGCCTTTCTGTCCCCCCGGCTCGGAAAACCGCGAGCTGACGCTCCAGGACTTCCAGGAGTCCTGGCATGTCCGTATAGGGGTGGCGCCGAACCTGCTGGGCGAGGGAGCTGGGCAGTGCATTGACCAGGCCCTCACAGGCCACCTGCTCCACGACCTTCCGGGCTTGGGGACCCTCGGGCCGCAGCCACCGCCCCATCTTTCCCCAGAAATCGAAGGCCTGCGCTCGGGCCGGCTTCTCAGGGTCAAACTGCCAGCTCCGCCATTCACTCGCCTGCTGGCTCGGCATGATGCCGTAGCGTGCCAGGATCTCCTGTTTCAGGAGCTTATAGTCCGCGGCTTCCTCCTCAGGGAGGTCATAATAGGCTCGCTGCGCGGGCCCCTTCAGGTAGGGTGCCAGAATGGACGCCCACTCGGACCGCTGCCACTCGTTCCGGGTGGCCGTCCTTTCAAAGATCCCTAAATAGGACTCAATGTCGTCCGCCTCCGTCATCGGGACAAGGGACGGAGGTTTTGGACGAGGCGGGTCGGCCCTTACCCTCTAGGCTTCCGCGAGTTTCGCCTTCGCGGCCTCCAGTTCCCGGGTAGTAGCGGCCTGTGCTTGCTGCAGGGACTGGATCTGGGCATTCATGCCCTGCAGCATGGTATTGAGGTCCTGCCTTTCGGTCATTTTTTTTTGTCTTCTTCGGTGCAGTATCCTGCCGACTACGCCACTGTAAAAGAAATGACAAACACAGCATAAAGGGTTGGGGTTTCCGGCCCCGTATACTGTAAACAAAAATCAATTTCCAGGTCAAAATTATACAAACAGAAATCGTTCATATGCGCGACGCCTTCACAGGCGTCGGCGGCCATTTTATATAGGAGGAGCCGGAAGTGGAGGAATGCTGGGAAGGAGGCGTGAGGGATGACGGGATTGCTGACGTCAGGGAAGATGGCGGAGGAAGGGCGGAAGTGGACGTACTGCGGTCAGGTTATGATGGCGGAGCGTCTTTTTTCCTAGAAGAGAGAGCAGAAAGGTTAGTACCCCGCCATTCCCTACCGGCGAACGTCCTTCGAAGCGGTTTCAGGTCCGTCCACGGCCTCCTACTCGCGCATGCGTGACAATATATATATATATATAAATGATTTGGATCTGCGGTGGGCTGGCGCCCTGCCTGGGATTTGTTGCCTTCCTTGCGCCCTATGTTGGCTGGGATTTGCTCCAGCAGACCCCCGTGACCCTGTATTAGGATATAGTGGGTTGGGTAATGACTGACTGACTGATTTGGATAGCAATATAAGTAACAAGCTGGTTAAGTTTGCAGATGATACCAAGATAGGTGAATTGGCAAATTTACAATCTGTTAAATCATTTTAGAAGGACTTGGAGTGCATACAGTCTTAGGCAGATTTGTGGCAGATGAAATGTAAAATGTAAGGTATTACACATAGGAAGTAAAAATGTTAGGTTTGAATATACAATGGGAAGTCTGAAAATTGAGAGTACATCTTATGAAAAGGATTTAGGAGTCTTTATAGATCCAAGTCTTTATAGTCCTGGTGCTTCCTGTCTTGTTATATGGTTGCAAGACATGGACGCTATCCTGTGATCTAACAGGAAGACTGGACTCCTTTGGTACTGTATTTCTTTGGAGAATCTTTGGGCATGCTGGTTTAACTTTTTGTCGAATGTTGCTCACGGAGTCCCAAACAAGACACTTTACCTGCACTGTGAGGGAGCATCAGCACTACAGCCATGTGGTGCGATTCCCAGAGGGTGATGTGGTTTGCAGGATCCTTATTGTTGAGGACCTGAGTGGCTGGACCAGGCCAAAGGGACGCCCACGTAACACCTGGCTGCGGCAGATAGATGGTAATTTCCGGATGGTGGGACTTGACTGAATGTGTGCCTTGGGAGTTGCCAACTAGGATCCTGAGCTGTTTTGTCATGTGGTGGGTACGGCAATGCACTGTACCAGTGCATGTTCCCCAATCTGACCTGACTTGTCCTGATCTGTGGACTCTATGCTATGATCTTCCAGACAGTGCTCAGAAGGCAAACAGAATGTTAGGTTATATAGCACGATGCATGCAGTACAAGTTCAAGGAGGTTATGCTCAAGCTTTAAAATGCACTGGTGAGGCCTCATCTGGAGTACTGTGTGCAGTTGTGGTCTCCAGTCTTCACAAAGGACATAGCAGTACTAGAAAAAGTCCAGAGAAGAGCGACTAGACTAATTCCAGGGCTACAGTGGAATATGAAGAATTATGAGAAAAGATTAAAACTAAAGATTAAAACTGAGCTTTTTCAGTTTAAGCAAAAGATGATTAAGAGGTCACATGATTAAAGTGTTTAAAACTATGAAAGGAATCAGTACAGTGGATTGTGACACAGTTGGGAACTTGTTAAGGGTAAACTTCACAGAAACATTCAGAAGTTTTTCTTTTCACAGAGAACCAAACACTTGGAGTAAGCTACCAAGTAGTGTGGTAGACAGTAAGACTTTCAGGATTTTCAAAACTAGACTTGATGTTTTTTTTAGAAGAATTAAGTGGATAAGACTGGTGAGTTTTGTTGAACCATATCACCATATGTTTTTGATATTACTAATTTTACTCTTCACTATAAATAGCAGTAAGTAATCTTAATACATCAGAAAAAAATAACAAGTGTTTTTTTAATAATAGACCAATAAATAATATGCAAAGTATGTAAAAACACATAATTATGAAAAGTAAGCAATGTACTTTAACATGTGGAATTTACATAAAAAGAAAAGGTTAGAAAGTTTTCCAATGTTGAATAGGAACATGAATATTAAACTTAAAGTATGATATATTATTAATTAACATAGATGTTAAACATGAATTAAATGTACAGCATGATGTGTCAACCATAAGGGAACAAAAATATCTACAGGGAAAAAAACATATAAAAGCTCAGAGGTGATTCAAATGTTTTATCTATATATATCTATATAAAATCCAACGTCTGTCTGTTGGTCTGTCTGTCTGCTTTTCAATAAGAGAACTACTTAATGAATTTAGATCAGGTTTTTTCTATAATTTGCTTAAACATTCCTGTTGATTTTGCGATTTCTCTCATCATGCTAAGCATCATAGTTTGCTTGCACTACCGATTTATTTGCGCAAATCCAAGGGAAATGCTGCGGGCCAAGGGGAGGGGGCGAAGCAGATTACCAGAGATATCACGACCACGTGCTTTTCTCATCATGCGGGGGACACTCTCCAGTCAGAGCTGAACACGATCACATACAGTGCCAACGTTTGACTTGGAGCATACCTACCTTCTGCTTCGCCAGAATTACAGTACATTTTTTTTTACTGATTTTTAAAGTTTGTCCTGTTTCACTACTACGTGGGTGGAGCTGCGGGGGACAGCTAGTACTGTATATAAAACAATCAAAAAAACTATATATAAAACAATTTTAGAAAAAAGTTTTAGAACAAATAGTTTTCCAGTGTTTATCGAAATTTAAGCAGTTCATGTCTAGTGAATAACCTTAAATGGTACAAAGGTAAGTAGTAAACTGCCAGAGGTTAAATAATAATTTAGGTTATCAAATTCATGTGAAAAGACAATTTCCTATAATAAATTTAACAAACTATATCAAAAAGAAGTTGAACTGTAATTTTCAGAGTTAGACAAAAAGGACTTTTTCAGGGAACAAGTAATGCGTTAAGAACTTAAGCTTTTCTGCAACAATGGAAGTTAATTAAGCCTCCAAAGTTGATGCAAACAATTCCAATTCCAGATCATACCATACCATAATACACCTTAAAAGTGCAGGTCTTTCCTTTAGAGAAACTGCAGAGAAAGCCACAGTGTCGGGGGTACTTTTTCCTACACCATCAAAAGGAACTCTGACAGGAACAGTTTTGGCAGAAACATTATTTAATGTGTTCATCTGAAAGAATTATATTAGTACATACTTTAGCTTACACTTGTAAGTAATCTAAAATCAAATATGTTTTTTTATTATTGAAAAACAAAATTCTAGTTCGTCTAACCTAATCTAACAGCTATGGCTACTTATTTTCTAGGCTTCATGAGTGTGCACAAAACTGTGCCCACTTAACATGCTTTGACAAGTTTGTAACACTATACTCTAAGTGTAAAAAACAACTACGGTGAGTGACAGAGTGGATATTTTAATCGGTGAATAGTATTTAATTCCTTATCAACAATCCTGCATTATTATTTGTGGAATGTTGATAGGATTAGTAACGCTACTTTACATCTGTAGAGGTTAAGCTACGGATGCAGATAGGCTAAAGTGATGGCTGTCTAACTAAAATTAAGCAAATGAGCAGATAAAAGCTAAGTGATTGAGAAACAATTTCAAGCTAATAATTATTTGCTTTGCTCTAACATACGTAGTAAATATCGTTTAGTTATTTAGCCTAACAGATGACTAGCTCTAGTGAAATTTAGTACCATCCATCTTACCATAGTTTTTGTTCTACCCGCTGATGATTTCTCACATGTGTTTATATGTTGGTTAAGGATTTTAGATGCTATATTTCCTTACTGCATATAAGCCTGATGGAATATTGAAAGAATACTTCATTAAATGCATTAATTTTTCTTTGTCTTTATTTATTTTCCAGTTGTTACGTTTTAGACTATACTCCGAAGCTGTATGGTCATTTTTCTTAAAGTTACTGTTTGTTATTTGAATTATTCTGTTATTTCAATTTTTTTTTTTTTTGCAGTTATTCGAAAGTAGCCATTTTAATCAGGATGTAGGTAAATTGCTCTATGTTAAACACACTACCGTCACCATACGTGTGTACTCTGCCTCAACAGGGTTGTGATGTGTTCCTTTGCTTATAAAATCTGCAGGGAGGCATAGAATCTTTATTGATATTGTATTGTGGTAGTTGTCCAAAGATTTTGGTCAGTGTAATATTATAAATTGGGACACATCAAGTTTGTCTTGATCTTAAAAGCTGAATTACATAGAGCTCTTTCTGTTTGTATAGACCATATAATCCTAAAGTATTAAGCAAAAATGCTATAGTATCACTACCTAAAGTTGCTTATTCTTGTCAATTCCAGATTTACCTCCTGTTTTTTTTCTACTTAAAAACTTAAAACAGGTGATGCAATGCAAAGATATCTCTCAGTTCATTAGTACTCAAAAGATGGCTGAGATCTAACAAAATACAGTAAGACTGCAAAGTGTGGAAATTCACCAACTCCTCCAAAGCAGTGTTGTTAAAACATCATAGTTAACACCAAAATCAAATTAGTCAGCCTCTGCCTTGTCTTCACCCAGAGGGGACTGGGCAGTCTAATGGTCTGGAATCCCTACAGATTTTATTTTTTTCTCCAGCCGTTTGGAGTTTTTTTTTTTGTTTTTTCTGTCCACCCTGGCCATTGGACCTTACTCTTATTCCATGTTAATTAATGTTGACTTATTTTATTTTCTTACTGTGTCTTTTATTTTTCTATTCTTCATTATGTAAAGCACTTTGAGCTACATTTTGTATGAAAATGTGCTATATAAATAAATGTTGTTGTTGTTGTTCACTTTGGTTGTATTTGTTTTAAATGTTGGGGTAGTCTGGGTCACATTTATCAAGAAACCACTCAAATCAGAAGAAGGTTACATGTGCAGAAAATGTCTTTTTCACTTGCCTGTGCAGTAATAACCATACAATCTTCACAGAGAGAGGGTTTTTTAACACCTTGGTCAACATTTGAAAAAACATGAGACTGCTATCTGTGTTTTTAAAAACTGCAATTTCAAAACTAACATTTATGTTACATTTTCCTCTCACAGAAGTTGTAAGCACACTACTTAATCACTGCATGGCTTCGAAGACAACCTGCTAACAATGAATGCAAGTTCTCCAAATACAGGTGATTACTGTGACTTTGTTTTTCAGGATGGTGAAAATTCTGATACTGGTGATTTTCAAGTTAATAATGTGAAAGAATTGCCAAATATGATTGAAATAAATTTGGTTTTGTTGTTGTTAAAACTAAAGAGCATTTTTAATGTATCCACCATATGTATTGATGAGGTTGTTGAAGAATTAAATTTTATTTCTAAGTCTGCATCAGGTCCCATCTTTAAAGACATTTTACAGTCTTGTCTGGACAGACGCAATTATAAGATTGATGTATCTTTTATGTCAGACATGGTGGCAGAGATTTGTGAAACCAACCCCTTTACCTCTGTGGTCCTTTGTCTTCCGCCTACAAGAGAAGGGTATATTTTAAGGAGCACTTTGCTATGGTGGAACTAATAGAATATGTACTTAGTAGGGAAGAAGGCAATAGCTTCCAGTATGTTCCCATTCTGAAGACATTACTTCATCTTCTTAGTAGGAAATAGATCCATGATTTAATCTTGTGTAAGGGAGACATTCAAAGTACTCATTAAACATTGTACCGGGCATTTTCTGATGGCATATATTATAAAATGAATGAGTTGTTTTCTGGTGATAATCATACTATTATTCTCTATGTTGACGACTTTGAGATGTGTAATTTTCTAGGCACATCAAGGTAAAAACACAAAATCGCAGCTGTGTACTGGGTGCTAGCAGATATCACTGCATTGCTCAGATCTTCATTGATTCCTGTTTTCTTGTAAGTTCTTTGCCAGGCTGATGATATTAAATGATTTGGTTACAGTACTGTGCTGGAGCCACTGCTCAAAAATCTTGTGAGCCTAGAAGAGGGCCTCTATGTCCCGGCATTAGGCGCATGTCCAAATAGTGAATACTGTGTGTTACAGAGGCACATAGAATGTTATTAGAATTATATGGGCTAGTGGTTAATGTGGTATAGCACGTCCGCGGCTCCGGAAGAATGGCCAGTTTTTTAAATTATCCATTGTCCGTGTCAGTCTCTGTGGGCTCACACACGCAGCTGCGTTTAGTTGAGGTGATTGGGGCGAGTCGCACCTGCATGTGAGGGTGTGATCATTCTCAATTGCTTCATTGGCTTCCAGCAGTGTGTGATTGAGATACTGCGCCCATGTAGCCATATAAGTACGGGCCAGCTGGGAAACGAAAAGGTTGAAAGAGGAAATGAAAAAAAGGCAGAAAGAGTGAGACTGGGGCAGTGAACGAGGACAAGCCAGCCAGCTGATAGAGAGAGGTCAGCATGGTTAGGGGTCCCGCGACAGAGCGAGGGAACGGTGCTCCAGGGATGGATCATACCCACTGATTGTGTTGAGGAGTGAGTACAATCGAGGTGGCATCCTCTCCTGGAATCCGAAGAATGATTGTGTATGTGAAAAGGAGGGTGAGAGGGCAACTGAATCTGAGCGGAGGCAACCAAGACAGGAGTCAGTAGTGAGTGAACCGTGGCTGCTGAATTCTCAGCAAATTCAGTGAGCCATGGATGAGCTGGGGAGACATGGAAGGAGTTGTGCTTGGCTCACTTGCCCCAATGACTGTTGCTGGTTTTTAGTCTCGTTTTAGCCTGGTTTTTAACATTTGGATTTTTTTGTTTTTATGGATTATTTATTGATCTTGGAGAACTGTACTTTGGACACTGTTTAGTTTTGGTTTGTTTTAATAAAAGCACTTGTACATTTTACACCTTCCCCTTGCTCCATGTGTGATTTGTCCTCATTACACAGATCATCCGGTTACATTACCGCTGGTGTTGGGCTCAAGAAGCTCCCAAATGGGAAGATGGAGCTTGGAGCAGGACCCGTACCATCAAAGTTCAAGAAGTCGGTTGAGAGATTTTGGACAGTTGATAAAAATCATTGATGTAAAGGACACTCTTGTTTTTATTGTGAAATGCTTAAATGCTTGGTCAGTTGAGCATCTCAGAAGATATGTGCTTGAAAAAACGTAAATGTAAAAAGTGCTAGAGCCAGGAGACTTGTTAGACATGTACCCATTAATACCTTATATGCTTGGTGGAAAAAGCATTGTGACTCTAAAACACTATATTTATATTCCATAGATTGTATTGTGGTCTTCAGTGACATTCTTATTACTTTTCAGACAAAGACATTTAAGGGCAACTAACTCTAAACACATCTTACAGGGAAGATACACTAGTGAGGATATACAAATCTAGGGTATTCATTTATTTAAATTGTTGTATGCCTTTAGCATTGACATGTGTCAGTGTTGAGAAGTAAATTGTTGGAATGTTAACATATCATCCTGCAATTAAATGTGTCTCAATACTGCAGTTGTTTACCAACTCAAATGCAGTGATATTTACAGGTAAGAGTTAATAGTCTTGCAAGTTTTAGAACAGAATCAGTCTGAGGCCACCATGTCCAAATGATCAGTTATGCCTGAATCAATGGCGCTTTGACCTTTACTTCTAATAGCTTATATATCATAAAAAAATAAAATGAGTTTGTAATATTTTTCTGGCACTGTCTTAGCCCTGAACAATGCTTGAAGAAACACTACATTGAATCTTAGGATAATAGTAGAATAGAGGTATAATTATGCACAGAGTATGCAAAAAATTGCAACAATAGCTGTGAGCTGACTGTATCATTACAGGCATACTTTTCAGTAAGGATAATTATTACTGAAAAACAACAAATATTTTGTTCATTACAGATGTCACAGCCTGTCCATCTTAAGTGATTCTTTCAGACTATGATGTCCAGAAACTGGCATTACCCTGAGGAATTGCTAGGACAGTTAATGAACTTCACTCAGCTGTCTAAGCTATATTTGGAATTTCTGAGGGTTTCTGCCTGAATTACACAGATGATGATTTTTGTAATAACTATTTCACACTACTTTCAACATCTGACATCAAGGATAAGGACACTGTCAAGGTTGTGTATATTTTGGACACCTCTACAGTGACATTGGCCTTATCAAGTGAGGACAGCTCCTTCTCAATCATGAAAGATCACTCTGTTCCACCCTCTGATGATACCTGCTCATCTGCCTCTTCCACTGATACATTGCCAGTTTCTCCAAGAATAATGCCAAAATGTCCAGCACAATGATCAAAGGATTGGCACTCTAAATTCCCAATCCTCAGTTTCTCTGTCAATACAGAGCTTCTACTTCAGTTAGGCAATGAAATGTTCCATAAGGATGGCACCCTTTTCAGCACCAAAGACCTCATCTCAGTACTACAAGATATTCTTGGAAGAGTGACTGAAGGCATTTATGAATACACTGCCTCTCCTTCAAGTGCACAAATGAGTCAGGTAGCAGAGGTAGCTGTCATTAACAAGCATCCCTGTCTCAAATAGCCAGGTTCCTTAAACGGATACTATGGATGGACACAATGACTTAAATACAAGATTAACAATTTCAGATCCAAACTTAGAGGTGGTAGCTGTCCTGTAACTGAGATGAACTCACTCAAGAAGAAAGCAGAACATGAAGAAGCTCCTGCCAAAAATGTTAAAAAAACCAATAAAGGCTGAAGTAAATTATCTACCACCTTATCCTCAAGGTGAAACAAGTGGAAATTTGGAGAAAGTGGACCTCTTACATGAAGTGATGAAGAAGGATAGTTGCCTGGTGGTTGCAGAGAAAATGACCCAGACCTTCCCTCTTCGTAGGCAGAAAATAATTTATGAGGCCCCTGCTATTAAAGACATCATTGATCAATGGCCTGCTTTAGTTGATGCAACACAGGTGAGATTGTACACTTATTTTTAAAATTTAAAGTCAACATTTTGTTTGACATGCTTTAGACAGTTAATTGCAAAGTGTTTCCAGTCCTGCTGAGTTTAGTAGTTTTCTACATAGAAGCAGAACACAGGTCCTTGCTGTGGCAATGCCATTTGAGTGACACAGTGACTGATACTAAATAGTGACATAGGGCATTAAATGATATATGTCTGTGTTTTGGATGGATGCATCCTTAGTTTAAGGTCAAATTATCTGTTAACCTTTGAAGAGTGAGTGAACAAAGCAGCATAGCACAACGCTGGGTTTTATTGTTGCTCTTGAACTATCAAGATGTGGTATAGCTAATTGCCTCCTAATTTAATTATGTGACAACTTGTTTGTTTGTGTGACATACAGATGAACGAAGAATTCAAAAGAATAACCACTGTAAGTCTTGAATCTACTTTTATCGCCAAACTTGTTGCTTGCACCTCCAAAGTAATGGATGCAGTCTCATTGAGGGGAAGAGCTTCAGGAGCGAGAATAAGACATATTGAGAATTTGCTTCTAGAGGTATAAGAACTAATCAAACTTGTCTTTGAAAATCAGCTTGCTGACTTGTCACCTACAGTATTTAGATTAGTGATATTGGAATTTAGTTTTCTTATTTCTTTTTTCTCTTTTTGCTCAATTAGAACAATACAATTGAAGTATGGAGAGAGGCGGCTATTCGTTGCCTGGTTGTCTACCTTGGAGAAAAGGAAGAGGACCTCTTCAAGGAGTTTAGTGTAAGTAATTTATCACCATGAAAGCTACACTTTAATATGCAAGGCAAAAACCTAATCCAGAGGGCTGTATTACTGAAAATCTGTTTCACTTATAAAATGGTTATTTTTAAATTTTTTGTTGTTTTGATACCTTTTACTGTGATATGCCTAAAGTAAGAGATGATTAATTTCATAACATATGAAAGAAGGAAATTGTTCTCTGTAGACCTCAACCAAAGAATTGAAAGTTGAAAGTAAGCTCTACTGTGGCAAAATCTGACATCACGAACAGTTCAAACATTCTCACTTTCCTAAAGAATGACACATCACAATGCTAAAGGTTAACTAAACACAATATATGCAAGACTTCTTTAAATAATAGAGAAATAACCCCTACAGAATTTTGCTAAATCCTGGCAATGGACCTGACCATTGTATGTATGTATGTATGAATGTATTGTGACTTAATGCTTAGTCCAAACAAGGATATCTTTGGATGCCATTAAATTGTATTCAGGTTTAGGCTTCCAAACACCATCTGTTCTTGTTGGTAGATTGATACCTGACCAACTTTGCCACTATGAAGATTCTAGTAAGCCTTCATGCTCTTGTAATACTTCATATTGACCCCAGCAAACAAAAAAGGTAGTTATATTAGTCTCCATATTTACTGGGTGACGGCAATGCTACTCTCTGCTCATTTTGAGCAAGTTCATGTAAATATATATGCATGCTTGTGTGTTGGAATGGTTAAAATAAAGTCAGCAGTAATAACACAATTCTGTTTTACTAAACCTCTTAACATACTTTTGCATTTGTTCTGCTAGGATATGGAAGAGTTTGAGGCAAATCTTGACAGGCAAGTATTGAACATTGCCATCATTCAAACACTACAACCATCGTGATCGAGGGAGCCAAAATCTTGTATGGTATTGATGTCCCAAGGTGCTATGCTTCGCTCATAGACTTAATATCTGCTCTGAATCTAAAGTGTACATATAAAGTATTTCAGAAACTGTTCCTTGAACTTGGTGGACTAAAAACCAGCACAATTGTAATGAATCTCAAGTACAGCATTTTCTAAAAACAGTTTCTTTTAAACCACTGCCAATTTCCAGTTTTTTTTAAACGCATGTTATTATTTAATCCTTAAAGAGCTTTTAAGTTGTTTTTTTTTTAATTTTAGTTGATTATCTGCTGTTGAAAACATGTTCATTTTGGTTTTGTAACACTGTGTTCAAGGAATGTTGCTGTTTTGTCCAAGAACATTCTTAGATCAGAGTAGGTACTCTTGGTTGTTCACACCTCATGATGTTTGTAAGCACTTGGTATTTTCATAGTGATGTTGTTATGTTTTTCAAAATGTTTTTGCATCTTGCAATAGAAGTCAGGTTTTATATATATGGCAATTGAATATTATATTGAGGCCTATATTTTTGCTGCTGCAGTATGGCTATTTTTTAAAAAAAAAAATTTGAAAGATGCTGCAAAATGTAAAAACGCAACATTATATTTCCAATATAGCAAACTTTGCAACATTTTTGTGGCTGTGGGTTTAATAATTAATTTAATAAGTAATTAAACTTGATAAAGCTTAAAACTATAGGCAGAAAACACTAATTACATCAACTTAATTTTTTACATCATCACAACTTTAAAATAGTATTAATAATTAAATATAAAGTATTTAAAAGTGTCTTTAAAATTTTAAACTAAATTACAGGGGGTCCTCGGGTTACAACATCTCGACATACAACGTTTCGAGTTTACAATGTTAACTCCCATAAAAACTTCAAAAAATTGAGACGTGAGAAGGAATAAAGGCGAGGATTTTTTGTTACACTCATTTTTTCTGTTACTGCAGTACAGTGTACAGTACAGTATATTTATATCCTTTTCCTTTTTCTGTGGCTTAGTTGTGTTTTAATGTTCTAGAGTATGATTTTGCAAATGTGTTAGGATAGGTAAGTGACTTAGGCTAGTGTGTGTTTTGACTTACACCAAAATTCGGTTACATCGATGTTGTAGGAAGGGAACTGTGTTGTAACCCGAGGACCTCCTGTAGTTTGGACAACTTAATTTAGCTGTGTATATCCTGTAATTTTTCAACTAGACGGTACTTAAAAGTAATTTCAGATCTAAAGAAAATTTTTTTCCATTTACTCAATGTTGAGTATCTTATATGTAATTATACCAGACGTTGCAGTAACTCAAAAGGCTTGATGCAGAGCATTGCATTATTTTTTTTTTTTTGTTGGCCCAAAACAATTGTTTTTAGAGTGCAACTTAACAGTAGTTGAAATAAGCAAGTCTCACTTCCAGCTGTGAAAAGAGGACTTTGAGCTGCAAGCTTGACAGGTCAAGCGTTGGTAAGAAAGCCATTGCTTAAAAGTTTCATAATACCCCGGTTTTTACAGTTTTTGTTGACATTTTCACAGTTTAATGTCTCAGTGTACTCTTAAATTAAAGCATAGAAAGTGTGACTTGATTAATTTGACCACTGTTAAGCTGAGCTTGTATGTGTTTTTATTAGTTAAAATATTATTAGGAGTATTAATTGCAAATGGTTAACATTTATTTTATTTGATGAGAAATTAATGATTTCAAATATTCCTATATATGTACAGGAGATACTTAAAAAGGTAAGAGGCCTTTTACTTCAAGTCTCAAGTCTTGTCAGGCTGAACGGAAGTGCAGTGCATGCTGGGGAAGTTGGAGCAAGAAGCAGGGTTTTAGAGTTTTGTTTTCATTTTTTTTTATTATTATATACTTTTGTTTATGCTTTGAATGTCAGAGAATTAATCTTGAACTTTCTAATAACAATGTCAGAAGAATTTTCTGTGCTGTGAGAAACTGTAGAAGATGATGTCAACATGTTCTGGTACCAGTGTGTGTCTGGGCATAAAGAGGGGATCGGATGCTGGAGGATCCAACCCCACTTACCTCCACTCTCACCTACTTTTAAAACTTCCAAAGAGTTCTCTGTCTCAGAATATCTTCTTTTTGCTGGAGTACACGTAATCTGCAAGAAAAGAAGACACCTGTGAGTGGAATGTTCATCAGGATCCTATTACTTCTACTTGGAGTGAACAAAGAGATAAAACATCCAGGATGTAAGATTCTTTGCATCACTACATATTTGCTGTTAATAATTTTAAAGCAAATAAAAGCAATTTTTAGGTAAAAGCTTAAAAGCCAATGCCTTTTTCTAGTTATTACAAGAGAGCCAAGAGCTACAGTGCCCATTCCTTGTCTCACTATTGTTACTTAAGGGCACTAAAAAAACACTTTTGTAATGCCCTTTATTGATGACAAAACTAAGTTAAAGTAAAACTTGGGGAATATAAGATAGCCCCAGTCAGAAAGCAGCCTGCCATTAGAGGTCCTTAGCAAGGCTATCATAGTTAATGAAAACTAAGATCATAATTAAAACTATTAAATAAAGAAACATTTTCATAAACCAAAGTAAAATTTACAAAACCAAAATGAAAAACTAAAACAAAATAAAAGTATTAAAGTGGCTGAAAAGACTAACTGAAATAAAACAATTTACTAAAAATATTTTTAGTTTTTGTAACAACCAGACTTACACAAGGGCTAACCTGGGCTGCAGGGGTCCCGAAATTAATCAAAATATATTAATAAGAATTTCTTATTTGGTTTCTGAATAAATATTCCTGCCATTGTCTTTAACCTTCATAACTTTTAACTCTAAAACAGAAAGTCTTTCACCACGAGCCGCCCACATATATTAAACCAGTGAAAGGCGGCTGGTGATGGAGGGTGGATGTTGACACAGTATTTGACAAAGCAAGCTGAATACAGGTGTAAAGTGTGTGAAATCAAAAGCGATTTACTGTGTGATAACAATGCCAGTTCTCTAGCGACAGCATGATAGATTCTGGTTCAAATGTTGGTGAAGAATACTAAGGCGATGATTTTGCCTTGAATGTTCATGGCAATATTCAAAGCTGCCATTCATTTTACCTCTGGGGCTGAAGAGAGAAGTATTAGATACAGATAATCACTTACAGAATTTCAGTCTGTTCATAAATGATGGGATGTTAGCTGTAATTCTGTTCCCAAGACACAGTATGAACACAACAATTAACAGAGCAGCACACACTAAGCTAAATTCCAGGCTGCATGAGTCTGATGTCCGTTATGATGAGCTGCTGCATTTCTTTGTGGTTCTTTTATGTAAAGATGTAATTCAAGTGCCTTAAGTCGGAATGTGCTTGTCAACAAAACCTTTACCGTATGGACAGAAAAGGAACGAATGAGTAACATTTCAGTTTATCTCTCAGGTGTCTGCATTTTGTTGACAATAATTCACCTGCCACTTTGCACACAAAAAATCCTTTTTGAAAATAAAACGGCAGTGATCGAGAGACTGACAAGGTCAACATACAAGATCAGCATACTTTTACTTTAAAAAAGCTTGTTTAGCAACAAACAAATTAAAACGTTGTAAAGTTCCTCAGTTGGCAATGTCACTACTGAACTACAGGTAGGTAGTGTCACAGATGAGACAAGAGAGACGAAAAAGATTTGGGGCAGCCTCCTGTATAATTGATCCTGGCTGCAAAATGATTGAATTTTGTGTACAAGTATGTACAAGTTGGGAGTCCAAAAGACAACTGACTGGTAAGGTTGAGATGGTGGGTTTTTAAAGTGCAGCAGATGAAGTGAGGTAATTATGATTGAACTGGAAGTTGCGTCATCGGGCTTGTGACCAGAAGGGGCATCATCAGTGCCAGAAGTGACGTTGTCTGGACCGGAAGTGTCGTCATGAAGGCCAGGCAAAATTTCCTATAATTGGGTCTGCAGTGGAAAAAGAGAAGGGATCAGTGCACCTCGCTACCCCCTGATCTAGTATGGAATTACTTTCCTTCAAGCCTTTTAGCTGCCTCCCATGTGCACGTGTGTGACAGTAGGTGAAGAGAGTCTGCCAATTGGTGAAAAACTAAACCTACTAATGTGTTTTTGTATTTATTCTGCATACTGTATATTAATTTATCTTTTTTTAGTTTTACCTTCACAGATGAAAATAACTGATATTGTGAAAATAATACTGTGGCAAAAATATGTTTTAAAATATTTGTCTCCCTCTTTTCAATCTTTCATTCCCTCTTAAAATAGTTGAAATATACTCTTTTTGTTCTTATCATAGACATGTCATATATATATATATATATATATATATATATAGTATTGTTACAAAAGGCTGGCACCCTGCCCAGGGATGTCTCCTGCCTTGCATCCAAAGCTGCTGGGATAGGCTCCAGGTTTCTAGTGATCCTGCTCTGTATAAATGTAAATATTTTTCTTAATCTCAGATGCTGTTTCTGTCATTTTGTTGCTTTTCATACTCCTATTACCTGCTCTTACTCTGCTCATTAAGGGTTTACTGTTCTTATGCATGGGCTATTCAAGTCTCACTACCACTAACCTTGACACAACATGCTTGTTTTTTTGTGTTTCCTTCAATACAGCCAGATGGGGTCTGCACACTGATTCAAGCCTAAGAGCCCTGTTCTTTCTAAGCCCCTTGATTTTCATGGTCACATCTGTCAGAACACAGTAGAATTTATTTTTGATTTTTGATATCTTTTCAGGCCTGCAGGTAGCAAAATTCTATCTATAAATTGTATGTTCCTGAGATTGAATCAGAAATCAATATGGCTAGTAGAAAATACCAAAGATTTTTGAATACAATAATAAGGCATTCATTGAAAGCACATTTTCTTGGAGCTGGATATGTTGTGTGCTGTAGACATTTAGAGTAAAAAACCCTCAAACCTTAAAATTCACCTAAATTTCATCACAAATTGGCCCATTCTGGGCCACGTTCACCGTGTTCACAATACTAAAAAAGAAGAAGCAAGGAAGGCTTACATCACACTAGTAAAACTTTAATGAGAGGTGACGTCCAAACAAATAAGGAGCTCAGAAAATCTATTTATGTGAAACACACAGTGGAACTTACCGATAATCATAGACACAGTATTGATATTTAATGAACAGACAGTGACAAGTATTTATGAGATTAACTAATCAAGGAGTGAAACACAAGTAAAGGCCATGTCACATTTCACAACTTTTCCAGCAATTTGCAGTTGCAGCCTTCATTTATATAATCTTAGAGAGTCAGAGGCGGTTGGTGGTGTGCTCTTGTCAAAGTTTTCTCATAATGTGACATGCCCAGCATCTCACTACAATTAGTCTATGACTCGCTCTGACAAAAATCAAACAGGTTTCATTTTGTGTTTAGTTACTGGGGTAGACTTATGTGCATTTGCACTGACAACCAATAAACGCTCAACCAGATGTACAATACGTAAAATGCAGCAACAAGGAATAAGAAATGTGGATGTTTTGAACTTTGCAAACAGAAGACGGGCTTGTCTGTCTGATGTCTTCTGTTTTATATTCTACAACAGAAAGGAATAAAGGAAGTAAGTGCTGAGATTACAATTGAACTTGCTGTACCTGTTTACCCTTCATTCAGCACGGGCTCCTTCATACAGTATTCTATTGGCTGTCACAAAAAGGGGTGAGCACGATTGTGCTGGAATGTCAGTACGCACTTGGTAAATGTGACATGGCCTGTGATTTGTAGTGTAAATTGACATGGTCTGGCAATATTATCAGCAACTGCATTGGGCAACTCTGACATACCTAATGACTAAAAGTCATGTAATGTGACATTAGCTTAAGGTACATAAACTGGGTAAACTCTGCGGGTACAGTATACATTAAATGAAAGGAATAAAAACTTAACCAAGGCCTCAAAGCTGTACTAGAACAAAGCTAACTGTTAGTTTTACTGTATGGTCTGCTAATGAACAGAGTTTGGTAATACCACCTGTACGTGGTATCAAATCTCAATCCAGACTCTGTATAATTCCTAGCTGGTGAATGAAGATTCTCCTGTTCTGATTCATAATGGTTTTGATGCTAGGTTCTTAGTAACTGGTCTTCCATCATTCTGTTTGAGGTACAGGTATATCTCTTCACTTGCATTAGCTAATTTTTTAACCTTATTCTGTAACATTTAGTTTCAAAACAGTGCCCAGACTGATGCTTACTTGAATATGTTGTTTTCTTTTGTAAGTAATTTTGGGTAAATGTATCTGCTAAGTAAATAAATGTGACTGTAAATGGAAGGGTCTTTTTAAGGATGCATGAAAGGCTATTCAGTTCATTTAAACCTCAGGTCTGTTCTGTATTGAGTCTGAAGATCCAGTAAGTTTCTGTGCTGTGGATCTATAGCACTGTTTATTTCAAATCTGTAATGAGGTGTTGTGCTGTTATAAAATGTCTGGAAACTAAATGTGTAGTCTAAGATAGTTTGGTGCTACTTATATGTCCATCAATGTGGAAAAGTCTTGTCAACATAGATTAATGTGCAAAATTAAATCATAAATCACATCATTTGACTGGCGATTTAAAATGTTGGAGCCAAATGTAGTTGTAAAAAGGTTACACTTAAGTAAATATGTGCAGCAACTTCAATATAAGCAAGGAAAATATTCAGGATTTACCGACCGGAAAATATTCACTTAAAACTTACAAAAAGATACCCGGAAATAACTGACTAAACCATCTGTAATATTTTGGCAAACAGCAGGGGTTCAGGGGTTTAGCAATGGGTTGATTCATGTTAATTATGTGCCACTGTTTCAAAATGATGTAGTGGAAATTGTTAGTCTATGTTTAAAAAGTAAAATTTCATATTACAGTGGAACCTCGGTTCATGACCATAATTTGTTCCAAACCTCTGGTCGTAAACCGATTTGGTCGTGAACCGAATCAATTTCCCCCATAGGATTGTATGTAAATACAATTAATCCATTCCAGATCGTACGAACTGTATGTAAATATATTTTTTTTAAAGATTAAGCACAAATATTGTTAATTACACCATAGAATGCACAGTGTAATCGTAAACTAATGTAAAAACATTGAATAACACTGACACAAAACACCCAGGTTCCCTGCTCAGCTGCAGGCGCAGGCTCGCTCTCTCTCTCTCTCAGCAGCATGCACCCTCTCTCTCTCTCAGCAGCACGCACCCTCTCTCTCTCTTTTTCTCAGCAGCGCGCGCTTGCTTGCTCGCTCTCTCTCTCTTTCAGCAGCACGCGCTCTCTCTCCCTCTCTGTAACATTGCAGCAGGTCACACTATAGCCTTCCAAGCCGATCGCTGTTTAAACACCTTATTTTAATTAGTTTTAAGAACCCGGGTGTAAAGGAACATTTGAACAAATCCGAACTTTATTTAAAAACCAACCACAAGCAACCAAGAAAATAACATTACAGGAGTCCGTGCTATAGCCTTGCAACTGATCGCTGTGTAAACACTTTTTTCAATGAGGTTTAAGCACAGGGGATAAAAAATGAACGTTTGAAAAAAGTGAAAAGTAACACCGCAACAATTCACGCTACGAACCAAAAAATGAACATTTGAAAAATCCGTAATACAAAAACTAATCATAAACCACCAAGAAAACTAATCTTGCATGAGTCGAGTTCTGGCATGAAGTGAGGAGGAACTGGGTGGAGAGGAGGTTACAGTTTTGAGGGAGAGTCTGCCTCTGCGATGGAGGGATATTTTCCTTCAGGTGTTTTCTCTCGTGTGATTTCTTGGGTTTCTGGTGTTTTTAGCTGTTTAGCTGGTGGGAGCGAAAGCCTCATGCAGCCATTCCAAAAACAAAGTCCTTGTGACCCAACCCTTCGTGTTTGCCCTCCACATCACTGGCAGTCTGGCTTTGTTTACATTGTGCTGCTTGAAAGCATGAGGGTTCTCAAATTGGTAAATTAGTAAACTGGTAAACAGTTTTTCCACCTCTTCCAGCACTTGAGTTCTCTGCCTGGTTAACGCTGCTCCTTTTGCAACATCAGCTGCTTTAATAGATTCTTTCTGCTTTACAATAGTCGAAATCGTAGGTTTTGACTTCTTGTACTCGGCGGCAAGATCAGTAACACATATGCCACGCTCAATACTTTTCAATAATTTCTTTCTTTACTTCGATTTCAATTTTCTGCAAAACTTTCTTCTCACTACTCTTCACTTGCTTAGAAGCCATGGCTAACTGCAAAAGCACACAAAATACTGTAGAGCACAAAGAGATCACAGGTAAAGCACGCACGTCTGACTGAGGACAATGAATAGGGAGTGGCTCAACACGTGCTTAAATACAGTAATCGGCGTGTACGAACCGAAAGGGAAATGAAATAGAGCACAAAGAGTTCACAGCGAAAGCATGCACGCATGTGTAAGCATGCACGTCTGACCGAGAACAATGCAACACGTGCGGAAATCATCAGCGCGCACAAACCGAAAGGGAAACTGGATTGTTCGTATACCAAGTGTGTGGTCGTGAACTGAGGCAAAAGTTTGGCGACCTTTTTGATCGTAAACCGAGTTGTACGTGTACCGAGACGTTCGTGAACCGAGGTTCCACTGTATTCTGTTACTCTGAGCTTTCTTTTGTGGAGTAAAAAGAAGATCTCCATTAAGAAATAGTACAGGTTTATAGGCAAACTTTATTATAGCAATGGACCAGATATCAGGTGAATGAGACACTCTGATTACATGGTGACCAGATTTTCAAAGCTTCTCAGACTAGGACACTTGTATAGTATGGACAGTATGCTCATGCATAAATTCCATTCTTACTTATTTAATGGCTGTTTTATCTCATTATCAAAAGTAAGGGGTCAGAGCACATGAAAAAAAAAACAAATGGAAACAAATGAAAGGTGGGACTGTCTGTTTTGGTCTGCTGCTTGTTCCTTGCTCACATTGAGCAAAGTGTCTAAATCAGGCTTTCCCAGTCAGAGTTCTGACCGCACTATTATATGTATATTATATCGAACTGGGAGCTGGGGAATTAGGGGGTCTCACTTGCAGTTTTTAAATGATGTTCTAAATAAACTGTGAGGATTTTTTTGTTTTGGTTGAGTAATTTTTTTAGAATGGCAGCTAGTTAATACATTTTGAAACACTTTCATTATTTACAGTATCAGGATGCATAGCCTAAAATCAGAACTGTCCGTATTATCTGGAAGTCTGGCTACCCTAGTAAATTACAGTGACAGTGAAATAGTGAATCATTATAATCTGTACATTATGGAGCTGTGTGCTTGGTTTAATGTAATGAATTTTCTCTGTGCACACCGGCTTCTCAGGGTACTTCAATCATATCTAGATAACCCTTTGTTTTTCTTGCTTACCTGTTACAACTTAAAGTATCAGGATGGGAGATGTACACAGAGGTTTCTGCATGCACCAAGCAAGAGCTGCCAATAGAGAATTGCCATTCCACACTCGTAAGCAACCAGTAACAGTGACTTCTTACCCTGCACATGCAGTTTGCTGTTTTTTCATTTACTTGTATCAGACATCTGTTTGCCATCAGTAGCATTTATTGTGAGGTGAAAAAGAGAGGAAAATATAAAAATATACAAGTTGGAATAACCACTATCAAGGTAAAATTAATGGTGTAAAGTAATTTGTAGTTGAAGTTTCAAAGAATGTTTCTCCTTTTTAAGATAGATGAGTTTGCAAATTAGGCAATGCTTTTTAATGGGAGATTTTGAAATTTTAAAACTGTGTAAAGTGTGCTCGGTTCAACATATCTCAATGAAAATTGAACTGTCTCAACAAATTTTCTTAAAGGATAAGTGTGCTACAAAATTGGTCCATGAGGTGGCCAAATTGTTTCTTGCAGACAGACAGCTATCACAATAGATGCCCCATGCATTATATGGGAATGCGCTTAAAAATATGTATGAACATAAAAATATGTATAGGGTATTAGGCTAACTTAATTAAACAAATGAGCCTGATGGATGGAATGATCTTCTTGTCTTTGTCAAGTTTCTTATATTCTTATTCATTGTATATTTAGTTCATTTTTTACAAGTAACCATATCTGGGTAAAAACATGTTGGGAAACTTTGGCATAATATGCTTTGGTGTAAATTTCAATATTAGTCTTTATTAGTATGAAAGAATATAAATGCATACTTTATTGAATTACAAGTGAGTTCCACATTTGTTGCTCATTCGTTGTTCATCACATTACTTTAACAGTATTCACTCATTTTGTTCTTCAACTAGTACAGTTATTACTCCATAATTTATTCAGCATTTTCTTCAAGAAATAATAAAGTCATAAATACCACTAAACTTTGCTTTACTGGTTTAAAGCATCACACTATTCTGTTTCAGTTATTAAAATAAGGCAAATTTTAATGACTGTTAACACAGTGCAAACATAGTGCAATCTGAACTACCTAAAGTTTAAATTATTTACAGTTCAATATTGGTACAGTTTGTTGCCGCAACATTAATATCCCATTCCCAAGTGCAGTACATAGCATACCTTAGTATAATTACAGCAAGTACAGAGTAGAAATGGCCATTTGTGAACTGCTCCATCTTTGTCTGCATTTACATTTTATATCTGCATTTTCAATTTCAAATTTATTCAGGATCAGGCAGCACAAAATAATAATAAGCAAAACATATAGTATGGAAAACTGTTTTACATAAAAAGATAACATTTAGCATAATAATGAGCAAAAATGGTAACCTTGTGTCTCCTTCAGAGTAACATTAACCTGGAGAGTCTAAGCCAGTCTTTGAAATATCTACCACCAAAGTACAAAACTATTTCTACCATCAGGCATTACATAAGCCTCTCCAGATGCCTGCAACAAGTTTCCTGTTCTGTGTTATTGAAACCAGTTTGTCAAAGTAATGGAGTAGGACTTGAAGAGAACATCCACATCAGAAAAGATGCACTCATTGTTCCTGGTATCTTTGCAGATTTCTCATTCTAACCAGATGTCGGTAATCAATTGGAATCTTGTTTGGTTTTGTCAAATTACATTTTTTGGTCAGATTGTTATTATTGGCTGTGGTGAGTGGCTGGGTGTGCTACCCAGCCGGGACGCCCAAGAGGACCGGAGGAGGGCTTGCGTCTCCTCCAGACCACGAGGCGGCGACCGCCCTGGTTGCTTTGTGAACCATGGGAACGGAGCTTGAAAGCTCAACCCTATAAGGGGCCGATGGTCACTGCCAGGGGACGCCCCCAATGCCTGATGAGCCCTGGCCCTCAGCACTTCCGCCACACCTGGAAGAGCTGGGTGGAGGAAGACCAGGGACACTCGGAGTGCTTCCAGGTGTGCAGCAGGTACTTCCACCACACTGGGGAGTGCCAGCGGAAGCTAATTGGGAAGCACCTGGAGCACATCCAGGTGGGGATAAAAGGGGTCGGGTGAGGAGAAGGACAGAGTTTGGTGGAGAGGAGTGGAGGCGGCCTGAAGAAGGCATTGGATAGAAGGCCTGGACTTTGGGGGAGTACTGGGGTTGTGTGTGAGCACTTTATTATAAATAGTACTTGTAAATAAACGTGTGTGTGGTGCTTAAAACACGTCTACCTGTCTGTGTCTGGGCCGGCTTTCACATGGCCTAAAAATTTGTTTTAATTATTTCCTTATTGGTGTCAACATTTGAATGGTTGAACTGCCGTATGGGTTATATCAATGACACCCTATAACTGTCACGTGATGTGGAATATTATCCAACTGCTGCTACATAAGATGGTGGCACTCACAGCAATATCTCTGAAATTTTTGAAACCACAAGAAACCTTCTATATTTAAAAAAAAGAAAAATATAGTAGAAAAGAATTTGCATATCTGACATATTTAGGATTGTGTTTTTTCAGTTTTCGTTTAAAGAATCGACATGTATTAACTTTAGTAACATCTGATCATCATATTTCAAATCTCCTTTGGCTAAGTGACACAATTCATAACATAAGGCAAATGAAACAGTAGTATGAATTTAACATATCTAACATATGCAACATAACAATCTCTCTGAAAAACATTTGAAGCACTTATCTAACTCAAAAGCAAACTTTTGCAAGTTTGTTTGTTCTACTGTATTCCTTTATCACTACATACATTACCAAGAACATGTATGATTTTATGCTGATATCTGTTTAACAAATATTAACCTTGGCCTAAAACCTCCTTAAACTCTCAGCATTGTGGAAGTGATGTTCTTGAAACAGTTTAATGAGGTCAAGTAGCATTGAAAGAGTACATAATTTTGCATTTTTAAAGAACAAGGAGATGCAACTGTAAACTCAAATAATGTTTACTCACAAGCAGAAAGATGTTTCAAATGACAGACCATGCTGCATTAACCCTTGGTTGTTTGAAGGTGTGTTAAGCTGTATTCTAAACTTGAAAATAAAAAGAAAATAAACTTAATTGGCATATTGAACTTTTTTATGCAAGTAGATAATTGCTAATCAAGACAGCCATACACTACCAGAGTTACATTTGTTAATTTTATCTGTAGCCAGACAATGCAGTCATAATTTTTATTGTAGAATGCAGCACTAATTATTGTTTGCTTCCTACAGGATTTAAAAGAAACCCTACATAGGGTTTTGACATTTACAGTGGTGCTTTAAAGTTTGCGAACCCTTTAGAATCTTCTATATTTCTACATAAATATGACCTAAAACATCATCAGATTTTCACTCAAGTCCTAAAAGTAGATAGAGAAACCAGTTAAACAAATGAGACAAAAATATTATACTTGGTCATTTATTTATTGAGGAAAATGATCGAATATTACATATTTGTGAGTGGCAAAAGTATATGAACTTTTAGGATTAGCAGTTAGTTTGAAGGTGAAATTAAAGTCAGGTGTTTTCAATCAATGGGATGACAATCAGGTGTGAGTGGGCACCCTGTGTTATTTAAAGAACAGGGATCTATCAAAGTCTGCTCTTCACAGCACATGTTTGTGGAAGTGTATCATGGCACAAACAAAGGAGATTTCTGAGGACCTCAGAAAAAGAGTTGTTGATGCTCATCAGGCTAGAAAAGGTTACAAAACCATCTCTAAAGAGTTTGGACTCCACCAATCCACAGTCAGACAGATTGTGTACAAATGAAGGAAATTCAAGACCATTGTTACCCTCCCCAGGAGTGGTCGATCAACAAAGATCACTCCAAGAGCAAGGCGTGTAATAGTCAGCGAGGTCACAAAGGACAACAGGGTAACTTCTCAGCAACTGAAAGCCTCTCTCACATTGGCTAATGTTCATGTTCATGAGTCCACCATCAGAAGAACACTGAACAACAATGGTGTGCATGGCAGGGTTGCAAGGAGAAAGCCACTGCTCTCCAAAAAAAAATTGCTGCTCGTCTGCAGTTTGCTAAAGATCACGTGGACAAACCAGAAGGCTATTGGAAGAATGTTTTGAGGATGGATGAGACCAAAAATAGAACTTTTTGATTTAAATGAAAAGCATTATGTTTGGAGAAAGGAAAACACTGCATTCCAGCATAAGAATCTTATCCCATCTGTGAAACATGGTGGTGGTAGTATCATGGTTTGGGCCTGTTTTGCTGCATCTGGGACAGGACGGCTTGCCTTCATTGATGGAACAATGAATTCTGAATTATATCAGAGAATTCTAAAGGAAAATGTCAGAACATCTGTCCATGAACTGAATCTCAAGAGAAGGTGGATCTTGCAGCAAGACAACGGCCCTAAGCACACAAGTCGTTCTACCAAAGAATGGTTAAAGAAGAATAAAGTTAATGTTTTGGAATGGCCAAGTCAAAGTCCTGACCTTAATCCAATCAAAATGTTGTGAAAGGACCTGAAGCGAGCAGTTAATGTGAAGAAACCCACCAACATCCCAGAGTTGAAGCTGTTCTGTACGGAGGAATGGGCTAAAATTCCTCCAAGCTGGTGTGTAGGAATGATCCAAAGTAACTGGAAACGTTTAGTTGCAGTTACTGCTGCAAAGGGGGGGGGGGGGGGGGGGGG
>JANRMT010062796.1:24733072-24752530 GCA_026402145.1 Polypterus bichir lapradei
TGAAAAAATCTTTTTGTTTACAGTATACGGGGCCAAAACCCCAACCCTTTATGCTGTGTTTGTCATTCTTTTACAATAGCTTGTATGTTTGCTGTCCAGTAATAAAACTGGAAGTTAGGAAGAGCCATACCACCTTCTGCCTTTTGTCTTTGTAGGGTCGCTCTTTGGATACGTGGATGTTTTGAGTTCCAAATAAATGAGGTTATTGTTGAATCTAATTGCTTAAAAATGATTTATTGATGTATATTGGAATGTTTTGAAATAAACAAAGGAGCTTAGGAAGAATATTCATCTTAACAGTGTTAATTCATCCAGCAAGAGTGAGATGAAGGGTTGACCATCTATGCAAGTCTTGTTTAATTTTTTCCATGCAGACGGCAAAATTTTGTTGATAAACAGCTTTACGTTTACTTGTGATGTTTACCCCTAGGTATTTAAACTGTTCTGCAATGATAAAAGGTAGGGTGTCTAATCTAATATTATATGCTTGAGAATTCAGTAGAAAGAGTACACTTTTATTCAGATTAATTCTGAGACCAGAGATCTTTTGAAATTCTGTGAGGGCTGTTAAGACTGCAGGCACAGAATTTTGTGGGTCTGATATATACAGTACCATATCATCTGCATGTAAAGTAATTTTCTGTTCCAGTCCTTCTCTGATAATCCCCTTTATTTGATCAGCATTTCGACAGTGTATTGCCAGTGGTTCAATGGCGATTGCAAACAGTAGCGGTGACAAGGGGCATCCTTGTCTGGTACCACGTTCTAATTTAAAGTAGTCTGAACAAATGTTGTTGATACAAATTGAAGCTTCTGGATTGGTATACAGTGATCCCTCGCTATATCACGCTTTGACTTTTGTGGCTTCACTCTATCGCGATTTTTTCTCATACACGCTTACGTCACTACGCATGCGCTTTCTGAGAACTTTTATCTAAGCCCCATGATGGCTCCTAAACGTGCTGCTTTTTCTAAGCCTTCTGACAATAAAACTAAGCGCTGGAGGAAGATGCTTACTATCCAGGAGAAGGTGAAACTCTTGGATATGATCAAAGATGGCAATACCCTACAAAAGCCACCTCACGCATATGAAAAGATAGCACCAGCAACTGCCTATCAAGATGTTCTTCAGCCGTGCACCCACTGCCTACTCCTAGTACTCCTTCAGCGGAAGAAGACAACGACGCACCTGATGAAGATACTGCACCACCTGAAGACTCTCCTACTGAGGTCGTGCCTTCATAGGTTAGTGGTTGTGTGTAAGAACTGTGTGTGTGTGTGTAATTAAATGTACAGTACAATAATCTACTATATAAAAGCGGTTGTGATTGTCCTTCTGTCCCGTGAGTGCAAAGCGTAGCGGTATTCCGCTTATCACAGACTTACTACTTGCAGTACGAAGCGACGCGATGTGAGCAGAGTTCTGGTGCTCCCATCGTTCCCTTGCTTTTGTGCGCGATGCGCTGGAAAAATAGACAAAATTATGTCTCTGGAAATAATTAATGTTGATGGAGTACAAATGCCTCACCGTGTAGTAAATATCAGGGGAGATGGTGCTTGCTTATTCTCATCTATAGCTTATTTAGTGCATGAAACTCCGTCTTTAGCGGTATAGATTCGGGCTGACATACGACTTTGGACAGGCACTCGAGGGGATAAAAAAAATGTAGGTTTGCAGGAGATGTTATGAATGGGCACTTTGATGTTCTCATTCCCTACACTTACATGCCTGATGTACACACGGAGCGCATACAAATTGAGGATAAAAGTCAGTCGCCTTAAAAGGCGGGTGAACATAGTAATAATATGATATTTGTAACGTCTAATATGTCTTATTTACTCTTTTTTTGTCTAATATATTGGGTAATACGAGTGTAATGGTGACTAAAGGGTGTTATTTCATGTGTAGAGGGCTCTAATAATGTTAAAAAACATATTTAGAAGGTCGTAAACAGGTTTTCTATACTCTAACTGCGAAAATATTCGATTTATAAATAAAGAATCCTACTTCGCGAAAATTCATTTATCACGGTAGAGTCTGGAACGGATTAACCGTGATAAACGAGGGTTCACTGTACAGTATTTTGATCCATGAACAAATGTTTGGGCCAAACCCAAATTTCTCCAATGTAGTAAAAAGGTATTTCCATTCAATCATGTCAAATGCTTTTTCTGCATCCAATGATAATATTTTTGGGGTGTTTGACTTAGTTGGTGAGTATATTACATTAAACAGGCATCAAAGATTTGAAGATAAGTGTCGACCCTTGATAAAACAAGTTTGATCTTGTGATATTACCGCAGGGAGCACTTTCTCCATCCTTCTAGGTATGATTTTTGAGAGTATTTTAACGTCATTATTCAAAAGTGAAATTGGTCTGTATGATGCACATTGTAATAAGTCCTTATTTTGTTTAGGAAAGACGGTGATTAATGCTTGGCGAAAAGTTTGAGGAAGAGTTTGATTGTCTCTGGCTTCTGTAAATGTTGCTAATAGGAGGGGAGCTAGCTGAACGGAGAATTTCTTATAAAATTCTGCAGGGTAGCCATCAGGGCCTGCTGCTTTCCCGCCTTGAAGTGACTTTATAGCATGTAGAAATTCTGATAACGCCAGAGGTTTATCGAGTTATTCTGCACTAAAAGTGTCCATTTGTGGTATTTGTAATATATCCAGAAATGCATTAGAATGTGTATTGTCTTCTTTAAACTCAGTAGAATATAAGGATTTATAGTAGTCTCTAAATGTGGGCATTATATTTTTGTGGTCGATAATTTTGTCTCCGTTCATGTTGGTGATTACTGGGATTGCGTTGCGGACTTCTTGCTTGTGAATGTGTTCAGCTAAAAGCTTATTAGCTTTCTCTCCGTGCTCATAGCAATGATGTATGGATTTATAAATTAGTTGTTCAGTTTCTTTAGTTGTCAAGAGGTTTAGTTCTGAATGCAGAGCCTGCCTTTTCCTATGTAGAGCCTCGCTTGGAAGCCTGGCAATGATCTTCATCTATTCTAGTAATTTTGCTTTTTAGCTCTGCTACTTTCTTAATTTCTAATTTATTTCTGTGAGAAAGATATGAGATAATCTGTCCTCTTAAGAAGGCCTTAAGTGTTTCCCAGAGTATTCCTGCAGAAAACTGTTTGGATATAAATTTTGTACAATTCTCATCTGCTAATAGAAGCGGGTTGAGACGCCATCTGCGAGGTGAGTGTGTGGGGCATAGTAACTTTAGCTCCAAGATCAGAGGTGCATGATCAGAAATAAAAATAGCATCGTATTTTCAAGATTTAATCGTAGGCAAGAAATTATTATCTATAAAGAAATAATCAATTCTTGAGTAACAATGATGTACTGGTGAGTAGCAAGAATATGTTCTTGAGTTTGGGTTTAAAAACCTCCAGGGGTCTGATAAGTTGTGATCAGTTATAAACTTTGTAATTATCTTTGCAGTGTTAGATGTCGTCCCCCCGTGATAGAAGTCCTATCTAAGAGTGAATTTAAAACACAATTAAAGTCCCCAGCCATTATAATTTTATGAGTGTTCAGACTGGGAATGGATGCAAATAAATTTTGTATAAATTCCTTATCATCAATATTAGGTGCATAAGCATTTATCAAAATTATTTTATAGTTAGATAAGTTACCCATGACCACCACATATCTCCCTTCAGGATCCAATACTACATCTGATGCTACAAATGAGACTGTTCTATGTATGAGAATTCCCACACCTCTAGTTTTCTTTGTAAAGCTAGAATGGAACAGAGCACGTCCAAAGCAAAACAAGCCCCCACACAGAGGCGTTTTCAGATTAAAAAACAGAGATATCTATTACCAATAAGGTCTAATTACTATATGCCTAAAATATAATCATTAACAAACTATGAACTTAAAATATATATAATCTTCAGCAATCTTAATGTATTAAGATAATAAACCCGGGTAATGGTGTTAGAAATAAGCATAGTAAGTCTTAATGCAATAATAGCAATAACAATAAAACAAGGGTATGATGTTAAACAGTCTCGTTTAGGGTAGCGAAAAAAAAAACAAATAAAAAAAAAAATAATTAAGCACAAACGTCTATAACTGTAATTAAAACATAAACAGACAGCGTCCGAGTAATAATGAAGATACATAATGATAAAAACCCGTATCTTAACAAATAGATCAGACAGTAGGTTATTTATCCTTGCCATGTCATGACAGGCTTGACTCACTATTGTGTTTCAGAATAGTGCCGGGATCAGCTTTCTTAATTCCTTTTTTCTTCTTCCTTGCTGGCGAAGACATAGAATTGACCGTGCAATTCCACTTTCAGTTTGGCAGGATACAAGAGGCTGTATTTGATATTGGCTTGCCGTAACCGCTGTTTAATGTTGTAGAAGGCTGCACGTTTAGTAGCTGTTGCTGGAGAGAAATCAGGGAAGATACTATGTGGTTATTTTCATATATAATCTCTTGCTTGTGTTTGAGGAGTACCATCACCTCTAGCTTAAATAATAATCTCTCAAAGCGAATAATAAAAGATCTAGGTCTAACGGTATTTGATCTGCGTACGCGATAAGCCGCTGCTATCTCAGAATCTGCTTTAAAGTACTCTCCAATTATTTTAGAAAATAGGCAGATTTTAAAAATCTCTTCAAACCAGAGACATTTTTCAAAACTAGAAACAAATTAATGCTATCCTATTATATAAAAAGGTTGTTTCTCTGTCAGTTTAAGATATAATTATAAGAGACAAGATAAGAAACGCAAATATCCTGCATGGGTGTAATAGCCGCAAATGGATTTTAATAGGGATTTTTAATTAATATGTTAGAATTTTATGAAGAATCAACAAAAGTACAGTATCTGACAATAGTGGAACACACAAAAACTGCTTTCAGAAAATGTTTTACAATGTTCACTATAAGATGCTAGCTATTCAGATGCATGTCAGAGGGATTCAGGGAGCAGCTTAGAGATGGGAGCAGAACTAGTTTAACTGCAAAAACAAGTTATAGTACAAAACGAACTGATGTATACGTGATATTAAAAGGTAGCCTGATCAAAGTACTTACAATGGCCTAACTTGATGTAAACATACACAACGATAATATTTATTATTTATAAAAAGTATTATTGGAACCTAGGGGAGGCAAGTTCAATAGGAAGAACAATCAATAAGCAAGCAAGTCAGCCTAAAGTACATAAGCCAGGCAAAAACCTCCATCAGATCTGTTTATTCTCCTTCAAGGTTATCCTTTTATCAACTCTGTAACAGTAGCATTCCCTTGGACACATTGGATATCTGGTTATCCAGTGTCCCCTGTTTTGCTTTGTGGCTTACGGGATACTTTGGCTAAGATCTGTTTTGACCAATATTCAAGTTACTATCATATTCATGTCTTTCCAAAGCATTAAAATGTTCTGTATTTTATTTTTATTTATTGCCACATGTTCATTAATATTAAACCACTTAATTCTGTTAGAAGAATCTATGTAATTTTAAAAGAAGTTTTGGAGAATTCAGCTAACATGCTAATTTTCCCAAGTGCAGCCATCATACTAGCCAATAACTCATTGTGTAATTAAAAAAAAATCAAAAAATCTTGACACAAATTCTACAAATCACAGTTGCTTTGGGGGCTTTACCTCCTTCTTGTGAATTATATTTATAAAGTCCCTGTGAACATTTTATGATGGATATCTCACATATTATTCTATTCCAATGATCTTATTTTCGTTCCCAGTCTTTGTCAAGTTACCATGTCCTTCCTATATTTTTATGAATTTTTCTGTCTATGCTGTTTTCCTCCTCATATGCCATGTGCACAACACATTTAATGAAGACTCTAAACTGTTGGCATCAGGGCCAGTGTGGCCTGCATTTGTTCCTACTTTCTGTTTGATGCCTCCACAGCTTTCGATGGAAAAACTAATTTAACACAAGTCAATGAATGGATAATTTTACATGTCAATTATAAAATTGGATGGGAGGTGCATACAGCATGCTATTATGTGATTAATTTGAAAAAGATTTTGATAAGGCCCTATATTGGAGGCTAAGCATAAAGCTAAAAAACATAGAAATTGTGGGCATAACATGTAGTTGGGAGGAAAATTGACTCAAGGTCAAGAAGCAACAGGTTATGGTGCAAGTAACATTCATAAAATTAGGGATCTGTCCTTAGGCTGGAGATCTTTTTCTATATTTTAACGACCTGGATAGGAAAATAAATAACAAGCTGGTTAATTTTTCAGAAGAAACCAAGCTTGGTGGAATGACAGATAATCTAGAATTAGTCAAATCATTACAGAGGAACATGTACAGAATACAGATACTGACAAATTTGTGGCAGATGAAATTTAAGTAAATGTAAGGTATTACACATAATAATTAAAAATGTTACATTTGAATATACAATGAGAAGTTTGAAAGTGTAAAAATACACCTCATGAGGAGAACCGAGGAGTATAGTGGACACAACAATGTTCACCTCTATACAGTGTACAGAAGCAAATAAGAAGGCTAACAAAATGTTAGATTACAGAGCATGATGTGTAGAGAACAAGTTCAAGGAGATCATGCTTAAGCTTTATAATCCACTGGTGAGCCCTCACCTGCAGTACTGTGTGCAAGTTTGGTTTAAATATTTCATAAAAGACACAGCACCACTATAAAATCTCCAGTAACTAGGCTAATTCCAGGACTGTAAGGTATGGGTTATTATATATATTATTAAGAAAATAAGTTCTTCAAGATGGAAACTTGTTAAGGGTAACTTTTGCACAGATGTTAGCAAGTTTTTATTCACACATAGAATCATAGATAAGTGGAGTAAATTACCTAGTGGTGTGGTGAAGAACAGGGGCCTCATGTATAAACTGTGTGTGCACACAAATATGTTGCATACTCCCATTTCCAAGCTCAAACCACGATGTATGAAACCTAAACTTGGCGTAAAGCCACGTACATTTTCACGCAAGGTCAAACCCTGGCGGATGCAAGTTCTCTGCTCGGTTTTGCAAACTGGCAGCACCCAGCATCAAAGCAGTGTTTTTGTTCCAGTTTGGGTTCCCTTTCTTTTTTTGGTCCACATCCCTGATGCAGGTTTATCATATACACTGAAATTAACCAAATATTATTTATTAGTTTAAGGCATCTGATTGTAATTAACCTGTAACAATATAATGGTCCAATAGGCAAACTATTCCAAATACCATAGCTGCTTTAGCGTTATTACCCTCACTGCATCTTCTTCTTCTTTCAGCTGCTCCCATTAGGGGTTGCCACAGCAGATCATCTTTTTCCATATTACTCTCATTGCACCACTTGGAGTATTTATATCACTATATCTGAGTGGGGAATCACAGCTCTACAGCAGCTGACTGGAAAGAGAATTATCCATATACAGCATCAAGCACATGCTGCCTCAGCAATGCTGTCTATTTGAACTGCTCTCATACTACAAACGCTTCAGAGCCTTTCCTGTAGGGGACATCGTGGTTCAAAAACAGTTTCATCCCAAGAACTATAAATTCAATCAATCAGCCCATCAAGTGCTCCTTGTAGAACTGTTTGTACTTATTAGTACAATCACCTCACTGTAAAGTTGCGATACAGTTATAATATTGCACAACCTGAGCCACTTTATAAAGCGCGTATTTACACGACGATATTTTTAAGATGAAATGCAGCAAAATATGTTTATAACATTATACAGATAAAATGTTAACATCATTTAAATAATCTATATTCTTAGTAATTAAACATGTGAGGACACAGTGTCGCAGCACTAGCGACGAGCTGCAGCCCATTCCGGGACTGTTCATGCCTTGCGCTGTATTCTTGCTGGGACTGACGCCACACTAAATGGATAAATGGAAAGAATAATTAAACATGTACTATGAAGATATTTCAATGTTCCTTAAAAGTTTTGAAGAATCTGCGTTCTAAGCCTACAGATGGCTTGACATCTATTACAGAGCTGGTCGTGTGGCGATTGGTTACTTGGAGAAAGAAAAGGAAGGACAGGAATTGGAGGTTAGTACATTTGAAAGAGAAAGTACTGCCACAATAAATTATTTCATCGTAGGTCGCGCATGGCGCAGGAAGCATCTTGCGTGAGGTAGAAACAATCTCTGGACGAGGTGCCAGAAAGTCACTATCACTGTGCTACTGTGTTCCCAAGTTTAATAACATGCTTTAATTCCTATTATCATGAAAATGAAAACAAGTGCACATCTCAGTATTTAAATTATTCAGAGAGCTTTAATATCATGAATGTAATGGATTCTATGTCCTTTTGGAGGAAGAGAAAGCCCGTTTAAGAATCATGTAGTTATTCACACACATAGAGCACATAGAAGAACAAATACAATACAAAGCATTTAACATGCTACTTTAGTTACGATGGTATTTGAAAAACTAGTAAATTAAAGATTTTAAGATGAAGTTTATGATGTTCTACTTTAATGACAAAATAAACTACGTGATTAAAGTTGACATTTCGAGCTTTTTTCCCCACTGTGTGCCTATTTTTTTTTCTTTTCTCTGTACCCTAATAATCTTCCATATGACACTCAGACGGTGGGCTATGACTCACCTTTTCATGGCAACTTTGATATCTGACAACTTCTTTTTTATTTCTGGCACTGTGCAACTTTGTGAACTTGAACTTTCGAGTTTCTCTGACACTCTATGTCACTCGATCAACTTCCTTTTGTTTATACCACTATTTAAACCAAAAAATAGAATTTTTCCTTGCCTCTACTTAGTATTCGCTGAAATTCTTCTATTTTCCCCCATGCTTTTGCCATTGCCTTTTCACAGAACGCTAAGCTTTTTAAGGGTACTATTTATATTGATTTGCATTTTCAAAGAGGCATAATTCTGGGAGGAGTTTGGGAGTGGCAGCAGGCACATCCGTTACTTTTCACTCTGGAATTTATGTAGCGGAAGAAGTTGGCGTAAGCACAGATTTATGCATCTGGATTTTTCTGTTTCCATTTTTGTCCATACGCCATGTTTTAGTGTGAATTCTACGCATGGCATTATGACCCAGGACTTTATGAACTTTCAAAATTTGACTTGTTATTTTGGAGCTATCAGGACGATATAATTGGCAAGTTTTGTTCAGTTGAAATGGCCTCTTCTAGTTAAAATTTCTGTAATTTTTAATTCTCAATTAAAATACTTTCATTTATTCCATAACTGTGTCTGTTTTCAATTCCAATATTCTTAGAAAAATCAAAAAGAACAGATCCATTTGCCAAGGCTCTTACAAGGGGTTTGTGAGGCCCAGGAATAGACTGGTGTAGTTTGGTACGAGTGAAGCAGAGTTTGTTTGACGTGGAGTGGTGGCAGCAATCATACTGGTGTGACATGTAGTTATTACTACTGCCTTCAGATGTTTCACAAGCATCGTTATCAAGATCACTATGTGTGTCCTTTTATTCCTCTCTCCTTCAGGTTTTTACAGATGAACCTTTCAAAAGGCTCCAAGTGCCAAATTTGTATCCTTCATTTTCTGCTTCCTTTCCTTTTCTTGCACCTACTGTAGTAACTTGTCCCTATCTCTGCTAAGAACTCACTATTTTTCCACCTGGTAACTTTATTTTTCCAAACTAATTTAGTTAAGCCACTTTTAGTTAGTGCCTCCAGGTTTGAAGAAAGCACCTGCTCTACCACTAATTTTAGATTTCATCTTGAGTAAAACTAAGTGTGTTGTGAGTTACTTCATTAAAATATTAGCTGTGCTACCAATCTAAGACAGGTTAAAATCTCAGTAATCAGCATAGACTACAGAGTTAATATTTACAGTACACCATCTTTTGGAATTTATTTTATAATGCATGTAGTAATTAAGTGCATTGCACTTGTCATTCCTACAGATGGCACATCACAAACTACACATTTTTGCGCCATTCCTGGGAATTACAGATGCAATGCTTATGCTATATGCTATTTGGTAAGAGATTTGTAAAAGAAGTTTTAATGTAGTAATGCATTATATGTTGGAATAACACATGCAATGCACGACTCTGTTGTGTATGCACCATTTTGTATAGGATTTGTAGAAGCAGCATTAATGTTTTTGATGTGCCATCTGTTGGAATGAAAAATGCAATATATTTTATAAATGTTTGTGATGTGCGAGCTGTTGGATAAACAGAGACATAGCAACCAGACAGACACTCAGATACACAGATATCTATTATTTTATTAAGAAGGATTTAAATGTGCATGTATTTATATTTTTATTTAAATCAGAAGAAACACTGCGGATTAGGAGTTGTGGTAGGTGCAGGGATCTGGCTGCTCGTATCACTATCCCCTTGATATGACCCTGCTGATTAATCCCCTTTTTAATTTATGTTAATTGGTTAAAGTGTACATTGTGAATGTAATTTGCTTTGCAGTCATATTTTTAATGTGTGAATCTTGTAATGGATTTAGCCATTCATTATTTGTTTAAAGAGAATATTAGATTAGAGTAGATTATTACTCATATATTCTGATTGCAGATCTTCTTTAGGCTTCTGTCCTACTGTATAAAGTGAAAAGTTTGTAGAATGTGTGGCGGATCGTAAGGAGAAGGATTAATCTTTTAAATACTTTTTTTTAAAAAAGCAAATACAGTAGAAATATGGCATTAAATAATATGCAAGAGTCTGTTAAGCAATGTGATGATATAGTACTTAATATTGTTATTTCCTTTGAAATTAGTTTGTCCAAATGTAACCATTATGTTCAACGCAATTTGTACTTCTAGAAATCCCTTCTCTGTCCCTTTTGCCATATTTACAGCATCAACGTGCGATTAGGAACAATTTGACCTTTACTTATGCTGCTCACTCCATTTCAAGACAGAGATTGCTAGTAAATAAACATCTTCTGCATTCTTCTGTGTGTTTATTGTGTAATAAGAAATTTAAGGCGGGATAAACAGCTGAAATCTGTATTTCATATTATCAGTGTTTTAAAGTTGCAGCAGAATTGATGGAACTCTAGCAAGCTTAGTTGTGCTGGATGATCTAGTGAAACAGAAAGTTTATTGTAAAAGGTTGGTTTATTTATTGTTCTTTCTTAAGATTATAGATAGTATATAAATGCCAGAGCTCTTTTGTAGATGTTCACTGTTCTGGAACTACAGGATTCCTCCAAGGATTTATGTTTTATTCTCTTTAATCTGTAATTGTACAATCCACGTTTGTTTTATTTTGCCTTAGAATTTTGAGGCTGCATTTGTTTGCATGCATGAAATTTTCTTTGAACGTACTGAAGGAAACTTTAGTCTCTAAGGGTCTATTCTATTTCTTTTGTTAAGCTTCTCTGAAAAAATGTGTGGCTTTTTCTAAAGATGCATTTTATAAGAATAGACTTAGTTTCATTTATTATTTAAAATTTACTTTTTGGAAATCACTAAATAAAGTTGTGTGAAAACCTATTATACTTGCCACTTTTTTATTTCATTTTGTATTGCAAATATTTGGCACTAAATGTTTTCAGGTCTTCAACCAAATTCATATTATGGACAATGTCATAAATTGAGGAAATCATGAAGCGGCAACTACTTTTTCGCAGCACAATAACTGACTTTAGAAGGAGTTGTTTTAGATAAAAATGTAAAACATAATGTGCATTATCTGTAGTAAATTACTTATTTATTGCAGAAAATGTGCAATGTGATTTATAATGTTCCGTCCTGTAGCATAAGACTTATTTTAACAGCCTTAAACACCACATCATCCGACCATCCATGCCATTAAAAAAATGAATTACATAAAATCATTGCTTTTGTTGAATTTTCGGCTTTCACTGACCAAAATGTAGCTTATCATCTCAAACAATTATCAAAGGCTTCAGAATCTGCTAAAACCTGACAAATGCCAATTCTTTGCTAAGAAGAGAATGACCTGGTGGAAGCAAATTCACTACACCAGCTGCACATCTGTATTTTAATCTTTTGCCATCCATCACCATCTTCAAGATTGTTTCTCCTTTTATGAATGCACCATTTTTTAAGACCCCATGACCTTGTGTAAGTGTTGATTCCTTCTCATCTAAATTTAGCATTTCTACTGCAGCATTTGCAGGATCTATCATTTCTCAAGCCTTACTTCTGTGTCCTGAAGGATTTCCTTTGGGGTAAAGGTGGTAAATGATTCTTATTTGGATTTAATTGTTCATTTTTCAAATCTTTGACAGTTTCTTTGCTAGGTCCTTTAAAAATACAAATGAAGTATTTTTTTTTCCTCCATATAAATTAAATGAGTAAAGGCAGTATGCAAGTTTCTCTTGTCTTTATGTTTAAAAATTGAATTTGTCCTTTCCTCATAATGGAGTAACATTGCTGTTTTGTATTTTGTTCATCAAATAAACTGCACATAACATGAGCACCTTTAATATTGACAGACTCTTGCAGGGTATCTAGTTTGTCTCATTACCTGTCACTAAGCCTGCTGCTGCAGCTGCCTTGCAATTTATCACTGTTGTCGCCTTTTAGATTTTAACTGATTTTTGTCATAGTTATTATATTGGAGTAATGTACTGTGCAATAAGTCACTGTTTATAACAACACTAGAAAATATTTTCTTTTCATTCTCAGAGGTAGTCTTACTTCCTCACTTGCTTTATCACATTTCAGAAATCTACATATTTACACCTAGCTTCACAGAAACTTGATGGCCGCTGCCCATCCCCGATAGGCCTGCCAGCTATAAAAAGCGAAGATTAGAGGGATTTTTAAATATTTGGAAGTAAGAGAAAATGAAGAAAAGTGTCAAATTAGTACATCTACCATCACTTGTTAACCAACATCCTGCTGAACCTTTGAAGAAACAAATTAAATAAAATATTTAAATATGTGTTTCTCTTCACAGTGTCATGAGAGATTTACGGAGTTGCACATTTTCAATCAAATAAATTAATCCATAGCAAGCAGGCTCCAGGTGGGCACAGGTGCATGTGAAAAAATTCATGCTCCACTCTGAGGTTGATTGAGGTGCTCGTTTAATTGTACATTCATGTACAGAAGCGAGCGGGTCAGTCAAGTGCTTTGTTCATACCTCCAAGGTAGTGATTGCAGCACCTGTGTCTGGCCACAATTTATAAAAACAGTTTGAGGAAATAAAAAGGAGAGAGATCAAAAAGGAGAGAATGAAGGTTAAAGAAAGACACAGAGAGAGATAGAGAGGCAGGATCAGGAGAACTAATGATATGAGGAATGGCGGCATGAGGTCGAGCATGACCTTCCTAAAGAACAGCATGTGGCCAGTGCTCGACAGGGCTGAAGATGTGGCATTCCTGTTAATGAATGCTCAGAAGTAAGAGTGGCCTGTTATGCTTATGGGAGATGTATGTGTATCTCAAAGTGGCGTTCCATGAACACCGTTTCCTCACAAACTTTGAGATGTATAAAAACTAAACTTGGCACAAAGCCACACACATTTTCACAGTAGCTCCCTACTTTTGCGTACGCGAGTTTCTGCTCAGTTTTTTCAAACTGGCAGCACTCAACATCAAAGAAGTGCTACTGTTTTCTGTGTCATTTATCTTTCTTTTTCATATTTGCATCAATGACATAGGATTTATGAAATACACCGAAATTAATTGCATATCGTTTATATATTTAATTTGCTTGATTTTAATCATTTTGTATAATGGTGCATGGAATGGCCAAACTATTCCATTTACCATGGCTTCTTTAACGTTGTTAGAAAACATTGCAAATTAGAAGCATTAGAAGAGAGTGTGTATTTACAGATGATAATGACTAGCTTCTAAATTGATTTTGATTTCCAAGATCCTCTTGGAGCTGTTTGCTGAACTGGCGCCGGCTTTACAAAGGCAGACATTGAAGAATTGTGCTCTACCTGCTTCTTTACAAGTTCTGTCCACTCTTGGATTTTTAACCACAGGATATTTTCAAAGTGAACTTGCTGACCGGTCAGGTATTTCACAAACATCACCAAGTCGCTCCATGCCAGCTGTATAGGACAGTATTATTCTCTTGTCATCCAGATATATGAGATTTCCTTGCTCTGTTGTTGAACTGCAAAACATCAAAATGCAATTCGCAGCAACGTCCAGTTTTCCAAATGTAATCGGAGTGGTCAGCTGCATGCACATTGCTATTGCAACAGTGCTGGACAAGTTATATCAGCCAGGGATGAATCACCAAAAGAATGAGCTGGCATTACATCATATATAGCTAGAAAGCCTATAAAAATGGCAGCTCCATACAGTTGCAGGTGTTTTTTCCAACTAGTGTGGCAAAAGGTAAGCAGTCCTTTTAAGGATAGCGAGTCACCTCAAAGTAAAGAACAGAGAATCAATCCGTTGTGGTGCTTGGTGCCGGCACTACACTATAAAGGCACCATTTAGAGAACTAATTTGCTTATGTAAATGTGCTGCGCTCCATAGTGCACAGAAAGTGTTTGCATTGTGCAAGCAAGTACCTGAAGAGATGTGCTATGATGAACTTGACCCTAACCTACCAAATGATCAGCCATGTAGGAAAGCGTTACAACTGTGTTTGAATGTAATCAGCAGAATGTACAGTAGAAACAGGTAATCAGATGCAGCAATTAAATGAATTAACCAATTCATTTAATTTGTCGTCAATATCAAAAAGACACATTTGGCACAGCAGCACCATCACCACCTGAGCATTGCACAGGAGTCAGCTTTTGTAATATTGTCTGAAACAGAATAAACAGTCGCTGAGCTGTGACGCCTTTTCATGTCCGCTGTGATATCTCACAACTTTTTTTTTTCTTTCAGGCAATGTGCGACTTTCTGAACTTGAACTTTCGAGTGTCTCCACCACTCTTTTGTTGGTTATACCACTGCATAAACCAACAAGTAGCACGTTTTACCTTACCTCCACTTCACATTCACTGAAATTCTTCTTTTTATCAGGTGCTTTTGCCATTGTTTTTTAATCAAACACTGAATGGAAGGTGATATTTATATTGATTTGCATATTAAAATATACAAAATTCTGGGAGGAGAATGGGGTAGGGCTGTAGAGGTGTGCACATGCCTTAAATTTCACGTTTGTTGGGATTTGTAAAGAGGAAGTGCATGGAACTTAGTGTACGCACAGATTTATGTATGTGGATTTTTTGTGCAAATGCACATTTCCACTTTTGTACGTATGCCACGTTTTAGTGTGAATTGTAAGCACAGCGTTTTACACTAGGCCCCTGGTGTTTTTCAGCTCTGAAGTGAATTTATAGCTTCTAGTAATTTTGATAAAGTCTGTGGTTTATCCAATTACTCTGCACTGAGAGTAGCTAGCTGCGGTATCCGTAATGTATTAAAAAACGCATTAGATCATGCATTCTTTAAACTCAGTAGAATATAAGGACGTAGTCTCTAAATGTGTGCATTATATTTTTATGGTCAATGATTTTGTCTCCATCTTTGTTGGTGATTACTGATATTGCACTGCGAACTTAATGCTTGTGGAGCTAAGACCTTATTAGTCTTCTCTCCGTGTTTATAGTAATGATGTTGCGATTTAATCTATTATGCTAATTTCACTGATTAACTCTGAGACCAATTTCCAATTTGTTTTTGTGGGAAAGATATGAGATAATCTTTCCTCTTAAAATGCCTTCAGAGTTTCCCAGAGTATTCCTGCTAAAACCTCTCAGGATGCACTTGACTCTAAAAAACAATCAATTTGTTTGGATATAGGTTCTGTACTGTTCTTGTCAGCTAATAATGAGAGTTATGACACCAGCTACGAGATGAGTATGTGGGGCATAGTGATTTGAGGTCCATAATCAGAGGGGCATGGTCGGAGATAATAACAGCATTGTACTTGCAAGATTTGATCGTGGGCAAGAAATTTTTATCTATAAGGATATAATCAGCTCTTGATTAGCAGTAACATGCTGGTGAGAAGAAGGAATATGCTCGAAAGTATGGATTTAGAAATCTCCATGCGTCTGATAAGTTATGATCAATTAAAAACTGTGATTATTTTTGTAGTGTTAGATGTTATCGTCCCTGTAGTTAAAGACCTATCAAGGTTTGAATTTAAAACAGAATTCTCCAGCTATTATAATTTTCTGAGTGTTCAAGTTAGGAATGCATGAAAATATGTTTTGGATTAAGTCTTTATTATCCACACTGAGTGCATAGATCACTTTACAATTAAATAAATTACCCATTACCAAAATATATCGCCCTTCAGGATCAGATACTACATCTGATACTGCAAATGAAATTTTTCTGTAAATTAAGATTCTCTCACCTCTAGCTTTCTTTATATAGCTGGATTTTTGGCCAGTCCACTCTATTTGCAACTAAAACTCATTAAGTGAGTCTCCTGTAAAAATACTATCTTGGCATTTAGACCGTTTAGGTGAGAGAATACTTTCTTCCTCTTTAATTTGTGATTAAGACCATTGACATTCCAGCTCACAAAGTTCACTGTTTGGTCATAAAGAGATTGCTTCTGAATTTTTGTTGTCATTTTATTAATTCAAATAAAGGTAGTGTATTATTACATATGATAGCTTTAAACTTAATTTACAATATTGCCAGGAGTTATGGCTATGAAGCCTATTGTGTTGGCATTTAAAATTGTGGGGATAAAAAGGACAGATCAGAAATATCTTGCTGTCTTTCTCTTCTCGCCCAGACCCCCCCGCCCATTTTGCCTCCCCAAGTGAGGCTAGTCCAAACACCAAAAACTCCCAGTCCTCTGACATGCCTAAAGACAGAGCACATCCAGAACAAAACAAGCCCCCAAGCAGTGGTGTACAAAGAATAAAGTAGAGATATCTATTGGCAATACTGTCCAAATACTATAAACCTAGAATATACTCTTGAACATGCCTAAAAGAATAAACCCAGGGTATTATGTTAAACAGTACCCATTGAGAAGTACATAACATATGACAATACTAATACAATAAACCAAGGGTGTAATATTAAACAGTTCCATTTAGCGATTTTTTTTTTAAAATGTATACATATATACATATACACATACATAAATGCATATATATATATACACACACACATAGACATAAGTATAATTATATTTGTAATTAAAATGTTAAAGTAGCAGGGAAGGATATAGAATGTATAATTATGGCAAAAGTCTCATTGAAGATAGGTCAAATTGCAGGTGAAATCTTCTTTGCCTTGCCAGAACAGAAGACTCATGATCGTATTTCAAAAAGTGTTGGGATCAATTTTTTTTAGCTCTTTTTCAGCTTCATCTGGACAACTAAAAATGTAGAATTTGCCTTGAATATCCACTCTCAGATTAGCAGGATACAAGAGGCTGTATCTGATTTCAGCTTTCTGTAAGCGCTGTTTACTGCTGTAAAATGTGGCATGTTTAGCAGCTGTTGAAGGTGAAAAATCAAGGAAAATGCGAATAGGGTTATTTTCAAATATAATCTCGATTCAGTCTGAGAAGCAACATCAGGTTTAGTTTAGATTGTAATTCGTTGAAATGTACAATGAGGCTTCTAGGTTTTGAGGCATTCGATCCACGTATTGTATGCGATAAGCTGCTGATATCATGGTGTCTGATTTTAAGTCCTCTCCAATTATTTGAGAGAATAGTTCAGTAATGAATTTCACTGGGTTTGGGCTTTCACGGTTTTCAGGGAGACCTTCTATATCAATCTTCCAGCACAGCTAGTCTGTCTCTAAGGACTTTGCATTCGGATTTTATTTTTTACTTTTTCGTCAGCGGCGAAAGCCAATTGTTCAACTATTTCATTACAAGTCGTGAACATTTTCTTAACGTCTTCAAACTGAGCACCAATTGCTCTTACTTTATTTTTCCTGAATTTTTCCTCAACTTTTCCTAGCATACCTTTAAAGGTTGCCTGAAAGCGATTACTTACGTTTCTCTAAGTCTTTAATATTCTGAAGTTGCTTCTCATTTGTCATGCTAATGACCTTTGTATATCTTTCTTTATATCATTTGTAATCTTATTTATATAACTCTTTACCTCATTTATGTCCCCCCTGAGAGTGGTAGTTATTGCGGTAATCATTGTGGTGATCATAACTTTCAGCTTGTACTGTTTGTTTCAGTCTTCTCAGAAGTCAGAATCAGTGCTGTTGATTTGTGTTTGGTAGTTGACAGTGTGGAAAATAAGGCCATTTTTAGTTTCAAATCAGAAGTCCATCTCTCAAAATGGACGAGACCAAATCCCTGAAATACAGCTCTTGACTGGCCATTTTGGCTAATAGTTGTTATTTATATTTATTACTATTTAATGTCATGGCCTAGTAGTGAGGGCCTTTGTAATTTTTTTGTACATGTAGTGTGACACTAAGCCTGTCTGTAGCACCACAAGTATAAGGAAGGTTTAATCAGGCAATTTTATTTTTCTGTCAGTTTTCAGATGTAATTTTCACTGTGTCATAACGTACCATTTAATTATACTAATCCCCTACCAGTATATACACATATTAAAACCCAAACACTTGCACATGCAGATTAACATTCACATCAAATTTCATTGATTTGTTTAGTAGTCTAAATTAACTTTTAGAACCTTATAGATTAGCTGATAAATTACTAACCTGTATTTGGAACAAGTTTTACATATGATAACCCAAAACAAAACATCTCTACTAAATAATTTTCCAACATAATACTTGAAAATAGAAAATTCCTGCATAGTACTTAGGATGGTGGCTAATCTGGTTAACAAGAAGTTTGAAGTTCACTTTAAAAATCCCCCCCCCCACTTCCTTAAAGCATGCATACAGTGAAGGAGACAGCAAAAATGTAGTTTTGCAGAGTCGAACTACTGTACACCACTTCTTGCATATGCCACCTTAGCAATTATAATTTAGAAATTTTCAAAGGGAAAGGAATTCCAGCTTTACCTTTCATAATAAAACGTATTATATGAGAAGTGAAAAACTTAATCTTGCAGGAAGCATTCATAATATCAGTTGACAGGCACTTTTCCTGGTGGTTTAAATGTGGCCCATTGTTAGACTGAAGAAATTAAATTTAAAACATATTTAACAAATGGTAGACTAATTTAAATTATTCTTTTTCCTGCTTAAACATTTTTGCAGCAAAAATTCAATCTGATGTACAATACAACCTGTATGAAAATTTTCACTTTGACTTTTGTTCTTGTCAAAGAACAGAAATGGTTGTCGAATGTTGTCGACAACATAAGCTAATATAATTCCACAGTGGCTACACTACAATTATTATGCTTTTAGATTTAAGTATAGCTTAAAGGCATTACAGACTAGAGTTTTCTACAATACAGGTTAGAGAATTATGTCAAGATGTCAGGCAATGTTCTTATGTGATTTAGTTCATTCTTAAAAGACTGCTTTTAGCATGTACAGTGATGTAATGAAAGTACTCCATCACTGCTGTCTGACAAAAAATGTGGTGCCCTTCCTCAGGGCTCAGTGTTTGGATGCATTCTCCTCTCTTTATCTCTCTCATATATATATT